>CM024514.1:29877106-30477951 GCA_014182375.1 Eucalyptus virginea | reverse complement strand
CTTTGTCATCAACCTCCTGAAAAACAGAGATATGTTCTTTATAATTTGAAACTGAAAACTGGGAGAAAAATTTCTCTCTTTTCAAAAGCATGCTATGATGCAGTTGAAAAGGAACAACACATCACACATTGGCATCAAAAAGCTACAACTTTATTCCACAACTGCAATAATAGAACAAAAAGCTGAAGTAATAAAAGAAATTCAGTGCCTTAAATATTCTGTTCGGATACTTATCCGTTACACAAGTACAGATACAGATAGCTTGATGTGTCTCAAAGAATTAAACAATTGGGAAGGAAGAGATTACCTCTTCTGAGGACTCAAACTCGGACTCTTCACTGGATAGGTCTGCCACCAAGGGCTTTGCAGTTATAGGAGGGGGAGGAGGTGGAGGTGGTACAGCTGCTGATGGTGGTAAGGGTGGAGTGGGTAATGCCATACGAAATGGCGCTGGAATGTTCATTTTGTTCATTAAGTGCAACACCTAAAAATGGAATGCAAGAAATTATTCAACATCTCCTATGCACACATCATTGCCACATATCTATAAAGATACACAACACCCACCTGCGTATAAAATTGAGGAACGGCAATAAGAGCATTCACAATATTGGTGAGGATATTTCCATCAGGAGGCGGGTAGGCATACCTGTAATGGAAGCAAGTTATTGGCTAGAAATAAACCACCAAAATCCAATCAATTGACTAATATTGCAGAACCGTGTCAAAGAAAAAACAATAATCACTACAGAAATGAATCCTAGAACTCAACATAGAAAGCTTCTAACTATATGAAAAGATGGTCCAACTCATCGAATGTTATCACCCTGACATAAGATAGTGAATGTTTCATTTATCACTAAAGTAACAAAATCAAGCAATCATAATCATCGCATGGAAAGGGTGCATCCAATTTGACTTGTAAGGGTACAGATTATTGACAAAAATCATGTAGCCAAAGGGTACATGATGTGCAGGCAGCAACAAAAACAAAAAAAAAAAAGATGTTAAACTAATGAAAAGCTGGATGAGGTCCTTCCATTTGTCATCGTCCACCAATGAAAACGTGACAGAGACTAAGAAAATGTGTAATGAAAATTGCCTCCATTTGCACATTCACTTGAGTGAAAGAGGAGGGGGGAAAATAAAACATGGAACTACAGCTTATCAAAGACCCATAAGAAATAATTCTTTGGTAGGCACTACAAACACAAAGAGCTGCTAAGTGAATCTTTATGATGTCTTTGTGTCTATGGTTGTGGGTAGAACTTTAAAAAAGAGCTCCAAATAACAGCTTCCAATTGATGAATTTATATCCATGTAAACAGCAATCACCAAGTAAGGAAGCTTTACTACAACAATAACCATGACATCTGGCTGACTCATAGCTACCCAAGAGATTTTACAACTTTCCCAAAGGAGCTACACCACACTATAATTTGTGTTCCATTGAAAGGTCGTAACTTCTAACTATGGATATTCTCAATTTAAAGAATAGAACAAAATGTTCAGTTTGCCACCACGAATCATGGTGTATACAAAAGATAGATGGCATACAAATGAGGTCTTACACCACACATGAGTGCGCACATCACAGAGAGAGAGAGAGAGAGAGAGAGAGAGAGAGAGAGATCATTAGATGAGATACAGTTTATCCACAAAACCTGAAGTCTTTTCATATATGCCAAAATCCGTGCCTTCTCTTACTTAATATGGTTACGCACTATGATCGTAGATACCTATGATAATTATATCCTAAAAATTGAGAGACTACAATTTACAGCTTCTATCCAACATCCCATACAAATTAGAAGATTATATTGTTGCAATAGGTCAAATATGTCAAATCTTTCAGTTCTCGGTTCTCATGGCATTTTAATATCGGGTATCTCATCATTGGGTCACGTTCAAACTACAATCAGTTGAGGGACATATTTTTAATCAATCTACCATATAGGCGCTCACCCCAAAAAAAGAGCTCAAGTAAAGGCTAAGCGAAGAAGGCTGGATGAAACTTACTCGAGATGAGGAGGGAAGGGGTAGTCTACACCAAGTTTTGGAGCAATGGGCTCACTAGCAGTAGCAAAAAAGAGCTCAAGTAAAGGCTAAGCGAAGAAGGCTGGATGAAACTTACTCGAGATGAGGAGGGAAGGGGTAGTCTACACCAAGTTTTGGAGCAATGGGCTCACTAGCAGTAGCAAAACCACAATTTGGATTTTCATTACGATCCCCAGGCAGTCCAGCCTCCTTGGTCACAGTGGAAGGTGGAATTATATCATTTGCAGATGGGGCGCCTTTCCCTTGAATCTTGTTATCTTTGGTTTCATTACTGGCTCTTTCCACTTTCAAAACTCTACCAAGAAACCTTAGCCTAGCCATTGAAAAACAATATATCCATTTCAACAGTTCATACAAACTACTATGACAGGCGATATGTTCTGAAACAACATAGAAGTAGAACATGGAAGAAAATGTAGTTACCCATTCAACTGGCACTGTGCTTGATAAGCAAGAGCTTCACTTTTGAAATCCACAAATGCACAATTCTTCAATCTGGTCAAAAAAAGAACAAAACTTAAATGTTGCCAATGGACTATAACAACCCTGAAGCACTAATGAAACTACTACTTTAAACCTGGACCAGGACCGCACGGTCCGGTCCTGTTTTACTTAAGAATTGCAGAGGTCAAGAATCGGTCAAACCTGATGTTGACTCAGTTCAACCAGTAAACCTGAAGAAACAGTCAGCGGTTTGACTGAATCTTTGACCAGTCTTTAGCTATAAAAAGCCAGCACCAAAGGTATTGAACCCCCGACCTCAGGCATGCATACTTAATATATTACTCAACTGAGCGAGGCTACTTTTAACGTTAAGATATCGGGAGCAGTTACCTCTCTGAAGTGCAGGGACGAACAGTAGAAGCACCGTAATGTGAGAGAAGTCTAGAGAGCGTCTCTTGGGGAATGGCTTCAGGAAGGTGACGAATCAAAAGCGTAACAGGTGAGTCGACTGGCAACGAATTTGATGGTAATCCTTGCCCATGTCGAAGATTATGGGGATAAGAAAAAACATTGAAGGATGCCTGAGAAGAAGGAATGCCATCCATGTTTTGCTTCCCTAGTACAAGAAGTAGCAGAAAACTGACTTATTGTAACTGCATAAGGCAATTGTCAAATCATTTGTAAGCAGATGATGACAAAGACCGTTGTGTTTCCTGACCATTAACTAGCTAGAATCACTTTCTCAGCTACATAAGCTAAGTTTTTACTTACAACCTATAATGAGGTACATTTTGAACATTTCATAAGATGCCACATAGTATGCTGACAGCAACACCAATAAAATTGATCAGTTAAATTTATTTCGAACAAAAATGTGCCAATCCTAAATATTACTAATGCCCAGGGAATTTGCAGAAGTCTCTTGAGAAAAATGTGTAAAGCATGTGGTTATCGTATCCTAACAATGGACTTCTTGATCCAAACACCCAACAAGGGGACTACCTGCTAATGTTTCCTATAAACAGAACGACGCTTTTGAGGCCAAACCTGAACCTATTCTCAGTAAATAGGGTAAACCATTAATCATATCGAAAGCATCAAAATGGACATCAAGGGGATTATCCTCCAGGGCCAAGACCGCCAAATAGTTGATCATGGACATATTTTAGTTAATGGCTGCACAGTAGATTTTCAAGATATCAGTGCAACAGCCAGGTTAACTCATTGATAGGACGGAACTTCATAGGTCAGTTCCTTCTAAGAACTTTCATCAAACACTGGGCAGGCAACTCCTCATAAGTTCACGGACCAGCACATACGCAGAGCCTAAAGCTACACTGTCGATTTTACAAAGCATCATTACTAGGGGTGTCAATGGGTTGGATCGGGTCGGGTTTTGATGTTACCCGACCCGACCCAAATCATAAGGGTCAATATTCTATGACCTGACCTGAACTGACCCGAAACACATTAGACCCTCATCGAAAACTCGGGTCGGGTCGGGTTTCTGGGTTTCCTCTTTATATTTTTTTTTTTTGGCTGGACTCTTAGAAGCTCACCTGGAACTTTGTTAGACTCCTTGAATTCTACATTGCCATTTGAGTTATCTACAGGAATTGAACTGGCAGACTGATTAAGTTTTCTTCTAGGTTTCACCCTATTAATAGCATCCTGGAAGCTTATGGCTCGTAGCTGATCAAACTGTGTAGTGACAGAATGAAGCTTCTCACTTAAGATCAATAACTCTTGCTGTCTTTCAGTTGATTTGGAAAGAGCAGAACAAGAGAGCTTTCATACAGGAGGGGACGCCCGTTTTTTGTAATTACTGAAAGTTGGTTATAAGTCCTACACTTTGGTATAGGAAAGTTACTCGTAGATGTAAATGCTTATACCAACGCCATAGACGATTCGTCTTGTTACTGAGCTCTTTCTTTATATAAGTTTGCACCGCCTTCATGCCCTATAGCAGTTCGGTTATGGTCAAGGAAGCACCCACTTGGCCCCTTACTTTTGCCTTAGCCACCAGTGACAATGAAAAACATTTCGCCGGAGCAAAATGGAGCATATAACTATAATTTCATCGAGTAATATATCCGGAACTGACTTCGCAAGCTCATCTCTAACCCCCTCAAACTGTCTAATCCGCTATTTCCATGAGAAACCCCTCGCTGGCATTTCTTCAAACAACTCGCAAGCAAACCGAAAGAACTACACGAATTCCAATCTCAATACCTCCGAAACACCAAAAACCAGAGCAATCTCAGCGAACAACCCAAACTACGACGCGAACCGCGCTTACCCAAGCGATTCAAGAGCCTACCAGTTCACCCATCAACCAATCGAAACACCCAAAAAAGCTAAACCAAGAAAGACCACGGAACGTGCTACGGATCAGCAAAGATCCCGGGCAAGAAGACCGCGGAATCAAGAACCCATTTGCCAATGCGAACGTACCTCTCCGGAAGGAGACGAGCGGCGGCAACAGCGGACTGAGAGAGGCAACAGCTCCTGCTCCGGTACTTCACCGACGAGATCAGAGGAACCCTAGAATGCGAGGAGCAAGAAGAGGGCGGCGGCGGAATCGACGAGACAGCGTAGTCATCGACGGCGGCGGCGGCGGCGGCGGCGGAGTCGACGACCGAGAAGTGAAGAATGTTTGGGTTTGGGCGAGACTGAAGAGTGTAGAGTGTTTGGATTTGGGACTTTGGGCGAGAGTCTTGTTTTGTTTGTGTTGGGCCGAATAATATTTTGATCCTAACTTGATTCAAAATATGTTTGTTTTATTGTTTCATAATAATTACCTGAATAATTTTAAGACCAAAACATGTACTCTACCTGTTTCGTATTTGGTTCATGTTCGGATTGGATCGGGTTTTTTGACCCCCCTAATCATTACCGATGCGAAGACGACAGAGAGCAAATAGATGCCCGACAGGAACTTCTACTACCATACCGAACCAAATCGTCGCCACTCCGAGATCACATCTAGACACTGAAAGCTCCCACAAGCCGCCAAGCAAAAGCAGAAAAAATCCAGACAACACAACAGCAATCGACAGAGGATCACGGGCATGAGGAAGCGAATTTGCACGAATGAGAACGAAACGAACGGTCTTGCGACCGAGACCTGAGAACGAGAGCAGGATCAACACGGCGAAATCGGAGGAGGCAACCTCACAAAGAAAATGGAGGCAAAACGAGAGCGCGAGCGCGAGCGTTAATGCGTGAGATGAGACCGCGGCTCGAGAGGGAGAAGAAAAGAGAGGGAACGAGGAATGCGATCCGACCAAAAATGAATCCGAGAAATGCAAATAAATAAGGTTATTATTGTAGTTTGACTTTTGCCTTTTCTCTTTCTCGTTCCATTGGACCGCTACTCGCTCTCTATTTATATTAATTTAGCTTTTATTTCATCATGCATGGCGACTCCACTGTTATTTTTTCAGAAATTCTTGAGATTTTGAGGCTTTTAGAATTTCATCCACTTTTGATTTGGAGTAATATTTGGTATGTCAATTGGCCATCGATCATCCTCAAATAAGCATTAACCATCGAAATCGTCAAGTTTTCTGTAATAATGTAATTCGAGATTCTCAACTTTTTGATTCAGTAAGTGCTTCACTCCCTTTGCAAACTTGGAAAAAATTCAACCTTCTAATTTGACTTCATAGATGCGAGAGGTCATCGGTGGATGAACTCAGCTAGGTCATTGGATTGAGTCTAACATGTTCCTTAGGGCGCGCGTGGTAACATTTCCTCAAAATTAAGAATTTCTATTATTTTATTCCCTAACAAAAATAATAGAAATCCGTTTGATAACTAAGTAGTTAGTTTTTGTTAAAACAAAAAGTTAGCCTATGAATGATTTTGAAATAGAAATGAGAAGTAAAAAAAAGTTGCTTCTTATTCCTGGAATTAAGTTTAAAAAATAAGTGAATTTTTTTTTTTATTTTATTCATCTCTTGCCGCCGCCGCCAACCACCGCCCCCGCCGACGACCGCGCCCATGGCGGCGATCGGCCGACAAAAATAAAAAATAAATAAATATAAAAAAGAAACCATTTTTTACCAAACGCATTTCTGTTGTTTTTTCTATTTCTAGAGTAAAAATTATGTATAGTTATCAAACGGGTTTTTTTACACAGAAATTGTTCCCCAGAATAGAAATAGAAAAGAAACATTTCTGAAAAAAAAAAAAATCTCTTCTCCAGCCGGGAAATGTTATCATTCGCACCCTTAGACTTGCCCATCAATAAAAGACATATTACAATTATGCGGATTTGACTTGACTTGGGCCAAATCTAGTCGTGCCTTATAACACATGCCACTGTCTAGACTTGCCGGAAAGTAATTTGAAGCTGTTGTGGCGTGACGGGCTTATGGGCCGCCCGGCCTATGATCACGAATAATAGTTTGTGGGTGTATTGTGGGTGTGTTCTAGTGGCTATGTTATAACAAGAAAAGGATCCTGAGCGTCGTGGTTCATATTTATGTACGTTGACTTCTTAACCACTGTAATTTCTAGTTTTTCTTTTTCAATGTGGCGTGCAAATCTTTGGAGGAATCAAAAAGTATGGATTGTACAGGCTTTTGATGGCCTGAAAAACACCCTACTATTCATAATGAGAAATTTTGTTCACAAAGCCCGCTGGACTCAGCTAATTGTTGGAGAGGGCTGTGGATTTTGTAAGTCCATTGCTAATATTGGGGCTCAGCTTGTAGCCAACGGTTTCCATCAATTGGCCCATTAGCTCAACACCTCCATGTCCGATTTGTTTTGTGAAATCGAATGGGCCTCCAAGATGGTTGGCCCTAGTGATAAAGAGTCGCTTGTCTTCTACAATGCGAGCTCGATTCACCTTTCAAATGGCTCTTGCTGCGTAGCTTAGCTGATGTTTACCTCATGTGGGGATAGTTCCCGATTGTTAGCATCTAGACGGGGCTCCGCCGATGGACTCACCGACCTCAATTATTCAAGTCGCGGGTGGTGTGGGGTAGTTATCGTTTAATCCGAACATTTCGTCGAAAGTGTGAGACCTTTGCTAGAATGCCTTCAAGGAATTACCGCGGCCAATCACCTCTCTGTACTTATTTACTTATAAATGAAGGAGCAGATTTGACTAAACAGATGGCTAATGAAATTTCACCCACATGACATCTCCCTTTTCTAACACGGAAGGCACCAGTGTGTCCTGTGGTAAAAACTCGATACATGTTAATATATAACACAAACAAAAGAGAATATTAGATTAGATTTCGTTCCATAACTTTGATTATAATTTTTTTTTCCGGATATATGCACGCGGGAAACAATGGTTTAGTAAATAGACTATTTTTGAAAATATCTCTATTGGACTAGAAAAGCATTGTAATTTGGGATACCGATTGTACTCGTGGTACATACAATTGCTTTTTTTTCTTCAAAAATTTGTGATATACTCGACAAAAATATCACGGGGCACTTCTTAACAAAATCCTCTTAACGATCACATCGCTAGTCAATTAGAGCTCTGAGGATACGTCGAGGCAAAGAGAGATAAATAGGGAAAGAAGAAAAAGTGGGGGAGGTTGCATAAGTGGAAAGCCATAACATGTAGGCCATCAGTCCCTTTCGGGCAGAACAACGACGGACCAACCAAAGTCCATCATGACGACATTGGACGACTTATACTTTTTCCTCCAAAAAGAAGAAACTTTACAAATTGACCCAAAATCGTTGCTTTCTCCAACGTTGCAATCTTTCATTGGGCCAGCCGCACACGTCCTCTCGTTTGCCCAATCGAGGGAAAAATCCCTCCTTAACGGAAGATTTTAACTTTTTAGCAAAGTGCACCCCCCCCCCCCCACAACAAAAAAAAAGAAAAAAAAAAAAAAAAAAAAAAAAGATTTAAAAAAAAAAAATCGCAATTCCATCCACAGTGCCCTTTCTAATTTGTCATTTGGTGTTAAGCATGTTTAACATGACACATGAGATTACAAGTCAATTTAAAGAGATAAGAAAAAATGTTATTGGGTGATTGGGCATGTCCCATCTATTGAAATCTTTATTTATAATTTTTCTTCTCAATGTTCATACACACTTTGAGACTAATATCATAACACCCTAATCTCACTACCTTTTATGTTAAAAGTGCAAGTTTCATGCCATAATCATCGCAAATGCCTAGGGTTTTCCTCTAAACTTCGCCTAATCAATGTCGCTAACTTCATCGACCTACCGAGCGACTCTAGACCTCCGGAGAAAAGCATGATTAAAAAGGTGACGCGTCGATGACACGCATTCCTTTTTCTCCCATTTCTATATCATGACCAGGATAAATTACAAAGAGGAGTGCCAAGAAGGAACCGGAACAGGTTCTGATGTTTTTTTTCGTATATATGGACCACGATTTGCCAGGACGATATTGAGTGACTTCTTGGAAATCCTGTCCACGTAATTCATCTTAACGTGCACACTTGACAAAGAGTTTCAATCAAGCCTCCAGAGTTATAGGGATGTACAGGTGTCGAATCCATATCACACCCATAAAATCCATCCTCGATATTGCTTCCGTTGAAATTCAGTCATAAGCTAGTTGGCTATCACGTATAATATTTGAAAGGTTTGATCGTATGAATTCCTGACCATAACATCACTGTAATGGATTCTCTACATTTTTCTTTATCACATTAAGCTCCTATATTCTATTCACCAAATCTGATGGTAAAAATATAAGTTCGTAAGAATATAAAGCTACTTAGCATTGATGGGTTATTTTGATTTTGCTAGGATAATTATTCAAAAAGTTTTAAACCTAATGTACGGCAGCCAATTAGTCCAAAACCTTTTGACAATTTGCTAATTTAATATTTAATCTTTCAATTGTGCAAGTTTAGTCCTAAATATTTTGAAAATTTGTTAATATAATCATTTCAGTCAATTTTGATAGGAAATCATGAATGTGAATGCCAGCTTGCTTATATGAGGTGACATGGGGTGATGTTGACAATTTTTGTGTTTTTTTATAAATTTTATGAATATTTTCATTTTTTTTCTTCCTTTCTTTTCTTTTCCTTTCGCCCATGACTGGTTCTCAGCCATGGCCAGCGACCAGCCACATGTGAGGGCTTGATCCTTGAGGCTTGGGCAAAGGCTACCTTGGCCAAGTCTAAAATTGTGGCTAGGGAGGGCCGCAACACCCTCACCTATGACTATTCACTGTCCGTGGCCAAGTACCAGCCACGAGCAAAAGAAAAAGAAAGGAAAAAGGAAAAAAAAATCAGAAAAGTTTAAAAATGCAAAAATTGCTTGCATTAACACCAATGATGCTACAAGGATGGATGGCAAGTGTCCATGACAACGATTTTCTACCAAAATTGGCTAGAATGGGTAAATTGGCAAATCATTAAAATGTGTATGACTAATTGACAATTATTTGATATGTTTATGATTAAATTGACACAATTGAAAGGTTTAAGATAAATTGACAAACCATTAAAAGGTTTGAGACTAAATTAGCATAACTGAAATGTTTAGAACTGAATTGATTGCCATACAATATATTTAAAACTTTTCAAACAATTATTATTGATTTTGCTACAATCGAAAGTGTAAATAAGCTATAGGCTGCGTTAGGGTTTCGATACACTAAATTTGTGGATAAATTTACATCGTACCCTTTTTAGAGAAGAACATAATAATGTACTAACAATTTAATGAATTAGATGTGTTCTCCTACTTTTAAATCCTGTTCCTTCTTTTTCCCTTCTTTCACCTTTTAACCACGGCTTGACGGATCAAGTTGGGGGGAGGGAGGGGGAGAGAGAGAGAGAGTAACACGATCACACAAAATCAATTTTAAGATTGGTGTAACCAGCTGCCATCATTTTCAAGATACTGGGCTGGCAGTCGTCGAGAGGCCAGCGCAGAAGAGTTAGGATAGGATGGGGTGTTTCCAAATTTGCATTTATTTTATCTTTGAAGATATAAAAGTGTTGGAAAACTTCGTTTGGCCAACAATTTTCGGCATTGGAATATAGCACTACCTGGAACAGTTTTTCCTGATCGCGACCTGCTTTGGACACTCCCACAACGATATTTCCCGTATATTTCCGCATGAAGCTGTATAAATTTCAAAGAGCACTCATTACGGTGGGCACGATCTGTCACTTAAGTGAAGGACACCGTCGACACCATCGAGAGCGACTTCTTTTCTAGGTCAAAACCATCATTATAGTTTCAAAGAATCCTTATCGAGTGATAGAAAATATTGCCCTAAGATTTGCTCCTTAAGGGGTACTTGGTTTGGTGGGAAATATGTTAAAAAAGTCTTAAATCTATTATATTTGTGTCAATTTAATCATAAACATTTTTTTGATGTCAATTTAATCTTAAACATTTTTACTTTGTGCCAATTAAGTCATTTTTGGCTAATTTTAGTCGGATTTTGCTGACGTTGATAAATTTTAATAATATTTTAATATTTTTTGATTTTTTTTTTCCTTCTCCTCCCCTTTCCTCTAGCCAGTCACTAGATCTCGGCGATTGGCCAAAGGTGATGGCCGGCGAGATTCCAACTTGAGGCCGCTCAGGTTTAGGGTTAAATTGGTACAAATACAAACGGTTTTTAACTTTTTTAACACTTTTCCCTAGTCTAGTTAATGATGATGAACGTATGTAGTCTCTCTCCCTCGCTCTCGCTTGTTGCTTTCTAGGGTTCTTTCGCCCGAAGTTTCGATCTTGACTCGACTGCACTGCATGCGCGTTGTGAATGGATCAATAGGGGAAGAATTCATTAGGACTAATTTTACACAATTGAAAGGTTTATAAGTAAATTGGTAAATCGTCAAAAGGTTTAGGACTAAATTGGTACAATTAAAAAGTTTGGAAAAAAATTAATTGCCATACAATATGTTTAGAACTTTTTAGATAATTATTACTGATTTTGCTACAATTAGAAGTGAATAAGCTATAAGCTGCATTAGGATTTTGAAAAACTAAATTTGCGGATAAATTTCCATCGTGAGATTACCCTTTTCTAGGTCAAAACCATCGCATTCAGTTTCAGCGACTCCTCATCGAGTGACAGAGAGTTGTGCCCTAAGCTCTTCTCCTAAATGGGTCGTTCGTCTGGTTAATGATATCAACGTACGTAGTCTTTCTCTCTCGCTCTCGCTCGTTGTTTTCTAAGGTTCTTTCGCCCGAAGTTTCGATCTTGACTCAACCGTACTGCCTCCGCGTTTTGAACGGATCAGCAGGAGGAAGAATTCATTAGGAACTTCCCAAGCTGCAACCGGAGCTAGCTTTCCTCACTTTCCACTCCTGTTTTTTCCTTTTCTGTTTTCTACGCTGGTCAATCCAACCAAATAAGGCAAAACAACCAGATAGAGATGGAAAAGACTTCCAACCCTAATCAGACATTGTTAAGTCAAATGCTGCGTCATGCATCGATCGTGTCGAGGATAGACCTGCCCCGTCGATTCCAGCAACGTTGCAGGACGCGTAAGACCCTCTCCGCACATCCCTGTCGCTACCCATGTGCTCGTGCGTAACTGATATCTGGTCACCGCCCAAAGTAAGACCTAAACATAATAATAATCCAGCGTTCTAGATTGAAGGTAAAATGTTATTATCAAGATGACTATGCTAATTAAAAAAAAGAATCGAGTTGACCGTAGCTGACCGTGACCGGAGTTATTAACAGGTTTAGGCGTGGGATTATAAAAAAGAAGAATAAAGTTCGCCCCTAATAATCTGTTCTAAAAACTATTTCTTGAAAGACCTGATGTTGATTTGCAAGTAAGGACAGTAATTAAACGATTATAAGATGCGTGCATTTTTAAAGGGAGGGTAATACTAGGGTTTAGTAAGAATGGATACCAAATGACATAATGCGATAATTTTTCAGATTTACCAATTTTTTGGCAGTTATGCACCCAAATTTTTGTTTTGTTACCTACCAACTTTTATTTGTATAACTACTAAAGTTTCAAGCGTACCAATTCTTATTAGAAATTTCCAATATAAATTAGAGCGATTTATTTATCAGATTAAATTATCAACTAAATATTGGGTTGGCAACTTTTATTTTGTTTACTTACGAACATCAATTATCTTTTTTTAGTGTGCCAGCTTTTTCTATTCAATTATCAACTTTTTTTGCCCTGGTTAGTGACCCTTCGTATTAATAGAACTTTTTAGAAATTGCCAACCTAAATTAGTGCGACATACTAACTTTTGTTCGATGAATTTATTGCTCTGCACTACCGAGTCTCAGTTGACTTATTTACCGGCATTTACTTGATTTTTGTAATTCGTCAATTTATCTTAAAGAAGCGGATTTTTGGTCTACTTTTTCAAGAAGTATGAGTTTTGACCCCTCCCCTCCACAGAAAAGTAGACTTTGTTTATTTCCATTTCTAGAACCGAAAATGAAGAATCAATTCTGCAGATGAAACGAAGTTTCGCCAATTCTCCTCGACTTTACCGGTCCCACTTAAATGAACTGCTTATAGAAACAACATAAGTCCGTAGATATGCAAATAAGTTAGGTTGCACAGACCTACCAGAGGAACATTTCTCGGATAGCTTTTTCTAGGGAAGACTTTTAAAAGCTTGATTTGGTAAGGCATTCCAAAAAATTTCATCGAGAAATTTAAATGAACAAAACCGGCCAACTATTTAAGTAAGCTAATTAATCTTGGCCCAATTGCATACCTACGCAGTTTAATTTCGCATAGATATGCGTGCTCTCTTACATTACCGTAAGGGTTTAGTTAATGAATTTCAATGGAACACTTCTTGAGCATATTTTCTAAGGAAATCTTTTGATTTTCGATATGGTGCCCACCGCTTACAGATATAGAGTCTTTGTATTGGAAAAATCAACGAATTCCAAGAGACGTGCCCCGCCTGAAACTATGAAATTCGATATTTGAAAGGACCCAAAAAGGATCGAGCATCTTCCTTTTTGCCTATAGTCAAGGCCATCGAGGAAGAGATACTATATACATATCCAATGTGAAAATTACCCGTAATAGGAGCGCCATTGTGCATGCATACATACACAGGATTGCACAACCAACGAAATTTCAACCATGTGCACACCGCAAAGAAATTTTCGGAGCCAAAAAGGCTTCTCGACATCAATGTCAAAACCTAAAACACATCCACATCAATGGTGTTTAATGTTTATGTTATTTTAGGTCTGTCGTTCCAGCTATGACAAAAAACGGTATATCTTGGACAAGGACTAACGATGGTAGTGGATTTGGTGCTATCTTTTGAGAAATTTCCTTGAAATTTCCCATCACGTTCTAGATTCATGGATTCTTATTCTCCTTCTTTTCATATGTGATTAACCTAGTGGATATCATTCTTTAAACGTGATACATGAACCCCCCAATCCATGCTGACAAACATTATGTCGGCATTAACTCTCGTACGGTAACGAAATAAAAAAAAAAAAATTTGATTGAGGATTGGACGGAGCGTGTCGAGTACCGTGTTTCTTTGGTCGGTACGTTCCATCTCTCAAACGGCATTAGATCTCGAATGCAAAAACTGTAGACTAGCATGCACTATGCGGCGATACTCAATATTAGCATCGCTGACAAAAGCAAATTTAAGATTGAGATGATGACCGAAAACAGGGGGCCGAAACTTATTCTAATATTTTGCGGAGCGATATTGGCGTGTGACTTACAGCAAACATACTTGTTAACGCTGACAAACTCACACGTCACATGTCCAGAACATCATAAAGTTCCTCATTACTCTTCAATTCCCGTGTCGCCATCCTCACCTCGACATTACTCGCGGCTTTCATTGGCACGGGAGTATTGACGCGTGATTTGCAATCCGGATCTTCTAGTTTGCGCAACGACAATGTGACATTGGCGCTGCACATGCCATGTCCATGCGAATACCTAGACTTTACCTGTGCATATGTGGGAAAATGCTGGCAAAAGAATCTAGAATGAGAACCATTCCAGAAATTGATGGACCGATGCTTTTCAATGGCTTCATGAACAAGAAGACACTTACCCCCTTCGCTCCACAGGTCCTCTTTCGAATGAAATGGCGGACAAAATAAAAATAGGAAAAGAACAAGATTAAGTTAGCCGAACGAAAAGGATAAGTCAAGAATATCGCTATAAAAGCCAACGGGCGTGAAATTTCCTCTGCAATTCACTGTGCAAGACTCTTGCTAGACTGGCTAGGTATCAATTAATTCCACGACGGATACGTCCAAAGACGAAGAAATTGACGAAGCTTACATACATGCGTATGTGCATACATAATCATATATTCTCTCTCTCCTGGGTCACACCATTTCCTTGTATTATACGCACGGGAATTCGTCTTCGCTGATGTCTTGATGGAGATTTAGCGTACGGATGAAAGGACGTGATTAGGAGGGTCCCTAATTTATTTTTCAATGTAAAGAATTATTGTAGTTGCCATCCCAGATTTTTCAAACGATTTTTTCGATTGCTACACAATAATTAAAAAGGCATAAAACGAAGCTGAATGGATGATCTATCGAACCTTCTCAATTTGTCTTTACCTCTCTCAGGTGTGAATATCTACTTATATATTTATAAAACGATTCTTGTTTACCCTCAAGAACATTTAATAAAATTAAATGACTTAACCAAAAACAAAAACAAAAAATAACGCTTAAATTAAGAAGGTGCGGATCTTTTTCTTTTGATGCGTGAACCAGCGTCGGAAAAAAAATGTAGCTTTTTTATTTATTATAATCATGCTTAATTTAGAGAACGTTTAAATTAAAAGAAGTTTATTTTTAGCAAATTAAAAGAAGTTGCGTTTCCTAGGGAAGTCGTAGAAAACGAAGTCAACGATGATTGATTTAAGCGTGTTAGTGGAGTCATTAGGCAAGATTAAAAGCATGACCTGGATGGATTCAAGAACGAGAACGAAAATAAGATAGTCTGATATTCAATGATTTACGTATAAAAAACAAGATTGAGATTGCAATTTGCTTCTTCCAATTATAGGGCCAATCATTATATAAATATGTGTTTTTCTCCATGCCCATTTGGATTTTTCTGTAATTACAATGAATGTTAATCTCCTACTGGCACTTAATAAATCCATTCGTATTGTGTTTTAACAAAGGAAAAAATAGCAAACACATTATCCCTTGCATGTGCTCGCGGCTTTTAATTTTCTTAGTCTCTATAAAGTGATGGATAAAAACCCTAATTTGGGGCAGTCATATTCGTGTAAGTGATGAAGATGGTTATGTCTTTTGTACACTGATCACGGGCGTACTAAAAAGAGTGTTCACCTAGGAGCGCTTTTAAAAATACTTGTCAGATAACCTAAACATGAATATTTTGATTCTCAATAAATCGAAACCCAAATATAAGTTTGGCTCAGATTTTTCCCAACAGGGGAGGAAAAAAAAACAAAAAGACTAGGGATGACATGCAAATGAGGTAAGTCAGAGAGAGAGAGAGAGAGAGATGTAGTAACTGTGAAGCGCAGGGAGAGTGTGTGGCCTGGCCTCGTGACCGGTTGGTGGCGCCCTCCATTTTTTCATGCAGCAAATCGGGCCTTTTACTGTAATTCACAAGGAAGAAAAGGGGGTGGGGAAGGGAGAGAAGAGAGAGAGAGATACGAACATGGCTTCACCGCTCGTGTTGTGTACGCTGTTCTTGTTTTTGTTTGCTTCCCCTTCATTTGCTTGGGACCAAAAATGCTTTAACCCGACAATTCCAGGTTCCATGTCCGTAAAGGGAATGAAAACGAATGAACGGCCTGAAATGGGCGGTTAATTCCCCCGCAAGTCTCAAACCAACTCTCCCTCCTTTGCTTTGCATAGAAAGTAATCTGACACATTAGATGGGCCAGAACGGAAGCTCTCTCTCTCTCTCTCTCTCTCTCTCGCTCAGAGAAGGGTTCATCTTGTTGCTGTTATTGCTTTTGTTCTGCTGAAATTAATGTCAGGCAAATTAAGAAGTGGTTTACTCCAGGGATGGAACTTGTGTTAATGGCCCACCACGCCTCTACGTTCGCAGACGATTTTCACATCTTTCATCTTTGTATATATTCGGTAACTCTTGCAGGAACCAGACTTGGGGCGAACGTTTAACATTTCAGGATAAAAAACAAAAAAGGAAGGAAACTGTCAATTATTGATTCATCGAGAGAGAGAGAGAGAGAGAGAGAGGGAAAAGGCCGCAGAAAGAGAGCAATCCTTGTAGCTGACACCTTCCCATGTTATCCATAGAACATACCCTTTTTCGTTGTCTTTTCAGTACCTTGCTTTTTGACGAAAGATTAGAAAGGGCAGGAAACACTTGTTCTTGTTTTACTTGATGTCTCAATTAAAAACGTTTAGTTAGATCACAGAGAGAGAGAGAGAGAGAGAGAGAGAGCATCCGCTGGGAATGATTCATGTGATCCAGGGATCTTTTTCAATTCCTTTTTTTTTTTTTTTTTGGGGGGGGTGGGGGGGGGGGAATCTCTTGCTCTAGAGAGAAGGTTGCTGTTCCGAGTGTATTATCCACCTGTCCAAGCATTAAGGATTTGCACATGATGTCATTCCCTTCTGAATTCAATTCTCTTTTTATTAAATGGGTTATCAAGCTGTGTACACATGAATTAGATGAGAAGATGGGTGTGCGATGAACAAGAGGAGATTCTCTTCCTCAGCTGTGTTGATGAAGCTTTTAGCTCCCATTTGCTGATTCCCCAGGCTTGTCCTTTAATCCACATTTCACATTCAATGGACCTGGATCGATATGCCATCATAGTGCTCAGAGTTGAAAAGATCACCCCATCCTCTTCTTAAATTCTGGTGACTTTATCGAGCTTTATCTTCCTTTTCCCCCGGTTAGGAGGACCTTTTCAACGAAATAGTTTGTTTCTTTTCTCCGTTGAACTTGACCCCAAAGTTTGCACTCTTTGACCGGAGGGGTCCCTCTTTGGTAAATTTCATGGTAAAATCAGCCATTTAATGCTCCGTAGAATAACACGCGTAGGGTTAATTAACAGAACGTCGAAAGAAGGAGGGACAGCAGAAGAAAGTTGAACGAATGACTAATACATAGCTGCAAAAACACAATAAGAAAAACAATAATTTACATAAGATGTTCATAAATTATAATCACGTAATACGTTCCCTTTGATCCCTCGATAATAGAAGGATCTAAGAGGTGCTGGACATCGGGAATATTTTATGTACAGGAATATATTAGGATCCAAGAACCTGAAGAACTAGATATACTCAAGAGGGATCACTGTTCTAAAATAATCATCTCTATAAGATGCTGTCTATGTTTTGCAATCTTGATCAGTAGTCCCAAAAACCGAAATCTTGAATCGGGCCTACTGATGATAAACCCTCGAGGTCTTCAAATGCGTCACAGCTGCCCACCTCTTGCTTGGAGATCGGTACAGAAGATATCTCATTGTTAACATCCGTGCTGAGCCCGGTGTCTTGAGATAGACTAACCATAGAATGATTGGACGAAAACTGCTCCACTTTGCACTGATTGTTATTTTGGGGGTTCGATGCCCCAAAATTTGCCCTTATTGCTCTTAGAAGAGCAGGATCGGTGCTTCCACAGCTGAAACCCGTGCCACCAAAGCTTGATCCCACGTCGCTTCGTCCTTGGTGCAAGTACTCCTCAGGATTCGTAGACCCGTGAGAGGGAAAGAGAGGAGGATGATTCGATAACTGTGGAGGGCAATGACTGGCATCAATACTTGGATTCATCACATGACAATAATTCATGCGATCTCCTTGCTCCTGGAGCAGTACTTGGTTCTGGTTATCAGCCGAATTTGCCGGAAAATAAAAGTAACTGCCGTTCCCATCCAGCGCTCTTGGGCCTGAATTGATCACGCCCTTCTTCAGTTCATTTTCCCCATCGGTGAAGCTCGAGCTCGGTCTGCTTGAAGAAGGCGCGTCTATGAGAGGCGGCGGGGGTGAAGACATATCCAGAAAGTCATCGACATAAGAATTGATTCTTGTGAGCAGGCCTGGAGATGGATCTTTCTTGACGCCCGTGCTCTTGTGGAAAACCCTACTCACCACCCATTCATCCTGCAATAATATGGACATCATCATCAGAAAGCCCTCCCGCTTTTTTGCCAAGATTTACTCACACCAAAAGCAAAAGCAACCCACATGAGAAAAAGGAGGAAATCATAATAAAAATAGAGGAGGAAAAAGCAGGAGGATTCAATCTCTAAAGCCACATGAAAATGAAATCCCCTCTTATCTTTCCCTTTCCATGAAAAGAAAAAAGAATCACAAGAAAGGTATAGAAGGAAGGAGAGAGTATGTAGAGCAATCATGCGTATGTATAGTTATCTCGTACCTTGGCGGCCCTGGAGAGATTGTAGTAAGCCATTTTGCCCTCCAATCTGTACTCATGCATGACCCAGTTGGTCTTCTCTCCCTTGGGGGCTCGACCCATGTAGAAAACAAGGGTTTTCTTCATTCCCACGAGCTTGCCTCTCCCTCTGTAAATCTCCTTATCTTTGCCTGTGGCCTTCCAATACCCAGACTCCGTGGCTCTATTGGTCCTGGTCCCTGTCGGGTACTTCCTATCCTTCTGGCAAAAGAAGTACCACTCTTTCTCGCCCATCTTGGCTTTCTCTGGAAAATTAAAAGGAAAACGAAAGGAAAGCCAAAACCAAAACCCAGAATGAATAAAGAGAAAGCAAAAGGGCCATTGAAAGAGGAGCTGAGAAGGGTCTGATGCTAACTTGGCAAGTCCCAAGGCTCGCACTTGTTGAGATCTACTTCCGAGACTGCACTGGCGGAGAAGGAGCTGTTCAGGACCTTGGGAGTAAGGTAGTGGGTTATGATCTCCTCGTCCGTGGGGTGGAATCTGAAGCCCGGAGGCAAGTCCATCAGCTCCTGATGCTCCTGATGCTCCCTCCCTTGGTTCACCACCATACCTTCTTCTTCCATGGCCGCCAACTTTCGAAGAAACGGAAGAGAAGAGAGGAAACTGATGAAGGGAAAAGGCACTGCCGATCAGAAAAGATTGGATTGGAGAGATTTTGAAGGAGAAGCTGTTTTAGAAAGGAGAAAAGGGGAGAAAGTGATGGGCTTATATAGAGCTTCTTCTTCTTCTTCTCCTTCCTCGTCTTCTTCCGCAGCTCAACGAGTCCAAGAGATCCGTAGAGGGTAAGGCACTTGGTGAAGAAGCCTCCCTCGCGTTGAACAATTCATTCCTTTTTCTTCTTCTTTTTTCATTTCTTTTGTTTTTGTATATTTAATTGCAATCTGTCCTTTTGTTGACGAATTAAATAAAGATAATTAATTGGAAAAAAAAATTTCTTTTTTCCCCACTTGTCCCTAACACGCTGGGGCGGACCCATGTTTCCCGCTTCTCTTCACATTAACAGCACAATTAGAATTTCTTTTTATAAAAAAAAAGGGTTTTAGGCTTTAATTTTGCTCTTAAATCCAGCAAATCTATCCTAACACCCACATGAAAAATCGTTAGTTAAGATCATTTTAATTGACCAAGCAACGAGAAGTTCTATTCTAATCTCACTTGCGAGAATATAAAAACCGCATAAATTATGTCCAACATGCTCAACTTTTGTCCTCCTAAAGCGGGTCTATTGTATCATATGGGTTTTTCCCTTTCCGCATTCCCTTTTTCATACCGGCCGTTTTATTTGACTTGCTGAAAAAAATCTTCGTTTTGCTAAATTTGTGGAAGAGTGGCCAGTTAATTTCATGTGCCAATAATTTCATTTTGTCGAGGACGATAACCAAAATCGAGAAACTAACGAGTGTCTATAAATCTACCACGTCACAATGTACCAAATAAATCATTATGCAAACAAGGTCTTTTATTGACATGAAAATTGAATTAGTGAAACGTAAGGACGCTGTCGGTTAATGTAAAATCTTAAAAAGAAAGTATGGCACGAAAGAGCAAGAGAATCTAGGGAGAGCCTACTTGGAAGGAGCTAGGGAGGTTGCCCTAAAATATTAGCCCAATTTTTTGTAATGTTTTCATTTGATTATGCTTGTTAAAGTTGGAATTATTGACTTCATCAAATATCAAACGCGCATAAAGGACCTCATTAGGCAGTGGTGTGAGGTCAGGAGGAGCACTTTCTGCTCATCTCCCTTTCACACAAAGCGATTGCAAACCGAATCAAAATCAGCTCTTCTGGAGAGACCAAAACGTCATCGTCCCATAAATCGTGGTTTGCCTTCTCCGGAAGAATCCGTTCTGGTTTGGGTTTCCCCGCATTCGCACTAACTATACAATATTGCTAAGCTAAGTCATGCATTAAACTAACGGGCCAAACCAATACTTGGAACAGAATATAGGTGGTGCCTTGTTTTCCCTCCCTCTCTCAAACTTGACGCACATATGACATTGGGAAAAATAAAGGAAAAAAAAAAAAAAAGAGGATGGAATTTGGGCTTTTAAGTGATCAATATAAGTTTTTGTGTAATAAGGAAGAATTAATTTAAATCGAGAATGAATGAGACATACATGTTACGCCTTTTAGACTACGATTTGGCCCGTTGCTTTGGAGTGTACAGCTGTTCTTCACCCAAACAGCACAAGCATAGACTTCCTAAAAAACATCCGATAAGAACCTGCGATTGAAAATTTGCATTCGAGTTTTGCTTCGTTGCCTTGACAGATATAAGTGTACTATGAATAAGACATAATGCAATCAATAGATGAATGGGGCTGCTGGGGACTGACCAAAGTGATAAGCTACTTTGGTGATTTCAGTTAGGCAAAATTCCATTATACAGCTGCCTTTTTCATGTGGGAATCTTTGCCTATTTCATAACAATGTCTCGGCATAAATTTCAATAGATGCTGCCTCCAGGAGGCCAAACCTGAAATAGAACTTATCCGCTTGAATTATTAAGATCCATGCACTGATAGGGTCCAATAGAAGATTAGTGGAGCTATTCAATCTAAACAGTGTGAAAGCACACATAGGATTCTTGCTTTTGGGACTCGGAAAGATAGCTATGTCAATATTATTCTTTCTCGAAAGTATTCCACCTAAGAGGACAAACACTTTCCTGTTACATAAGGACAAAACAAGATTGCAGCCGAAAAATTGGGCACTTGAATATATCATATCTTTCTTGAACTTGTAACTTTTTCACTCATGGACGGGACCGAGCAAGAATTTGTAATTTCGACATCCAATTTGAGCAATCAATTGGGTCAATAATACCGAACACTATGTAAGCAACTACTATTAATTGGACACATGGGGCGTGTACATTGCTTTTCTCCCAATTTTCTAGTTGACAATTAGTTCACGCAAAAAACTAGGGAAAGGAAAAAGAGGAAGGGAGAAAAAGAATAAAGAGAGAGAATGTCGATCTGTTGGTGGCCTAGCGAGACGCACATGCTGATGGTTGCCCCGACCCAAAACATACGCGGAGATGATGGCACAGTCCGAGGATTAAATAAAAAATTAAAAAAAACAAATAATTTATAACCAGAGCAAAAAGTAAAACATTCCGACATCGACAATGGAGAAAAATACCAGCGTCGGAGCCACGAAGCCGGCTGCACATTTGCTAATGCCAAGTGAATACAAACAATATTAAACTTATATAACTATAAATCTATTAATAATCCAACTCCATCTTCTCCAAAGCAATAATTAGCAATAATAATAAATAAAAAAAGAAGAAGAAGAAAAATCTCCCCAAAGTCCATCGGTTGATTAATGGGGGGGGACTGGACTGGCGATAATTATCAGTTTTAATACCGCGTATATAAAGATAATAATTGGGGGGGTGGGGCCCAGTCCGAATCCGATCCACGTGTGTGGCGATGACGACAGTGCGGAGCTGGACGTGACTTTATCCCTGCCCCGTCTCGTGGGATTTTGCTTCGATCCTGCTTCCCTACTCTCGATTTTTTTTGGAATTTCTCCCAATTGGGGAGGACGTAGCTTACCTCACCGCCCTAGTTAAAACTCTATTTTCTTTTTGAATGACAAAGATGGGTTGATACCGCCCCCGAAAAGAATTCTCAAATCTATATGCTCGTTACCACGTTTATCACAAAAAAATGCTTATAAATTGTCAATATCCACGTCGTTTTCCTCCCATAAAAATCTTTGAATCGTACTCTTACTAGAAGCCCATCAAATTATATGGCAAGATTAAACCATACGTCAAGAATTACAATAGGCCTTTTGGGATATAATCATTAGATTTCCCTAGTGTCGATGCGTTTTCTTCTGATCTAGCTTTTCAAGAAGACTTTTTCAAGAGACCGCTAGAAATTTATTTATTTATTTATTTATTTGCCTTGGTTGGATCCAACGCTACACATTGATCTCGATCCTTTTTCTTTTGAAATCTCAATTTCGCCCTATTTACCCAAGTCGAGAAGGAAAAAATTAAAGAATGGTTGGAGTAAGAACGGCGGCGGAGGATTCGGAGGGAATCCCGCGAGGGGGTGGATTTTATGGAGCGATGACGCGAGAATATAATTAATTAAAAATTAAATTGAAACGATATTAATTTTTGGCAATTTTTGAACAAAGTAATTGAACAGTGGGCGGATGTGATTTGATTGGATGACATCTGGGAATCGCATAAGAAAAAAGAAAACACCGCGTGGGGCCCGCCCGTGAAGGGGCAAGCCTTTGTCCCCAATCGAGACTTCCTCCGTACCAAAACGACACTGCGAAGCGAAGCAGCGGATCGCGCCTCCCCTTCCCCTCCCTCCCTCCCTCCCTCCCTCCATCCACCGCCACCGTCCACTCCCCGCCCCGCGGGGGGCCCACCTCGGAAAGGCCCGTGACGATCGATGACGCGCGCGGGACCCTCCCACGCGTCGGTTTCCCGTTGGGCGCCGCGGATTTCGGGAGCGCCTGCGCCCGGACGCAGCCAATCGGTGCACCCGCTCTGGTGTGGTGGGGACCCCGCGCGGCTCGTCTGGTTCTTTTTTTTGTCTTTGTCGGGCGGATCCTCGGTCCTCGACCGCATTCCCACGGACGCCTCGATCGATTTTGAAGTATCCGACTTTAGATGCGAGCGAGATCCGGGGCCTGGATTTATCGATCTTTTTATAGATTACCTATCTCTGTCGTTAAGGAAATAATGTACATTGCTTTGGTCACCTACTTCACAAATTAATTACTCACTTTCTTTCTATATATAATCACCTGATTATGCATGAGTACCGACTAATTTTTCATTTGAGAAAGTATTTTTATATAGATTTTTGTTGGGTTGTGTGCTTGGATCTAACCCAACATAACCCTATGATGCATAGAACTCATGAATTAGAAAGGGGGAATATTTATATTTTTCATCAATTTCTTGATTAGATAAAACTTCTTCCGATCAATTTTACTTAGTGGGTCACGCATGTCCCACACCCCACTTCCCTTGTCTCCTCTTTTTTCCTTTGTCCTTGATGTTGTTGGATGCTGCCTCATTCCACTATGCTGCCGTGCACATGGCTATCCTTAGCAATTGTTTCTATTGTCACTTGCAATGACGCTAGGAACATCCTCGATCTCCAACCATCTCTCTCTCTCCCCCCTTCCCTCCCCAAAAAAAAAGCCATCATGACCTCAAGTCAATCTTAGATATAGATTCAATCGAGATTCAAAGGTTTACTAAGAGAGCGAGAGCCCAACTTAGTGATGGTTTGTGAGGGCTTGAATTCAATGACAAAAATTAGTAGGGCCGGTAGCACTATAGCAATTGAATGAGGTACAATTAAGAGAGAGAGAGAGAGAGAGAGAGAGAGAGAGAGAGAGAGAGAGAGAGAGAGTTTTAGCTTATTAGGTATTTGATGATCATATGGCTGTAGAATTCACCTAATAAATTTCAAGAGGCATAAATACCTTTAAGAATTGAAAATCATTCCTAACTTCAAATGTTTTTCACATACCAGATGAATTTCATTGCATTGAAATGTAATGGTGATATCCAAATATTACGGAGGCATTCTCATCATTACAATTATTTTTCTTCGGGAATTCTTCTATAAAACTATCTTTCATAAGTTTTTTGAATACACTCATATCGACAATTCCACAGAATAACCATGAGCGACCGAGGAAAAAGGTATTTAAATTGGACGATCACGAGAGACATTAATTTTTCTTTCATTTAAGTACATCAGGGGCTTTCGTTCTATTAAGTAAAACAAAATGAATAAAAATAAAAGAGTCCAAAATAAAGCCACTCAAGCTTGATGCCCACGGCGGCGTCAGTCTGACCGTCCAGAACCGTCGGATGGGCAGATGATGACGTCACTCGGCGTCCCTCTGGAGTCACCCTCACCCACACCACACGACCCTCTCTCTAAAGCCACGTTATAGATTATGCAAGTTGGAGCATCGCTATCATGTGGCGATCTCGCACAACCCCTCCTCCCCGTTCTTTTCCTTTTGAAGTCAAATTAATCAAATGGAGGAATCTTAAACCTTAATCCCCTTAATCATTTAGTAAAGTGTTGACTTAGGGTTCAAGTGGGTGCTGGTGCTTTAATTTAATCTACCCCGTTTGATAAGAATTTGATTAAGGGGTGCAACAAGAAGACTTGATGAACAGCTATATAAGGCGATATTATTGTTTGAAATACATCGAATATTCTCTTACTATGGACGATTGATGCTTTGAAAAATCGAACATTTCTTTCTTAAATATATGCCTAGAAAGTGTTTTAGGGACACTCGGTTAACAAAACCCTTTTATAAAAGGCAAAAAATTATATTAAGGCCAATAACTGCTGCAAGGGACTTTTTTTTTATAGGATTTTTGATTGAAGGGTGCTCTAGGAACGATTTGATGGACAATTATATAAGACGATGATATAATTTTAAACACATCGAATACTCTCATAATATGGACGATCGATGCTTTGGAAATTGAACATTTCTTCATTAAATAAATGCCTAGAAAGTTTCTTGGAAATATTTGGTTGACAAGATCCTTTTGTATATAGCAACAAATTATATTAAGGCCCTCGGCTTTTAAGGGTTATTTTAGGAGACAGGGCAGTTGGCTACTATCGATATGCACGAGATAAGATTAAATTTGGACATAGTAGCTTATAATTCAAATGATCACTTGTCATTTCCAAAAGATAAGATAAGCTTTTTAATTTCCCACCCTTTGGCCCCCTCTCTAATCTCCTTCGATTGCCACTAATCTAAAAAGTTGGGTTCTCATTCGAAAAGTCAACACCCTTGACTTTTCGTTTCTGATTTGGTAAAACGTTAGGGTCCTGGAGGGGCTGCTTTTTCCTCCCTCTCTTTTTTCATTCTCACCTTCCTCTCTTTCCGTGCCACACCTAACTGCCCTAACTGATACCAACTAACGGACTGACAAATTCGTGTACCTCATCTGCAATGTGAAAGATGTGCACGTACTTTAAAGAGCCACGGACCCCTTTTCCCATTTCGACAAAAGGAGGGAGTGAGCGGACGGCGTGCTTCGCTAAAGACAACCTCGGGAAAGAGATTAATTAGTGGGTTCATGTCCTAAAATAAAGGGTGTTATCGAGTGGTTATGATGCTGGCTAGTTCGCTTTTCACCACCTCCACAACCAAAGCCAAATTCTAGATCTAACTGTTCCCCCTTCTTTCACATCTACTTTTTTCTCTTTTTCTTGTTTAGTAATTTTCCGGACATCATATGCACACATCAGAATAGTTCTTGGTTGATCGGATTAGAGCAAGAGAGCTGGAAACATGACTTGCGGTCCGTGGTGTAATTAACATCTCCTTGCGTAATTGGATCTCGAGTGAACAAGCGGTTCCCACTTCGAGGAATTGCATATGAAATACCTACAAGCTAGAGTTCAAATGGTGTAAATGGGGCGGTGCAAGTCTCTAAAAAGCTAATATACGAGAAGCGGAGTGAAAATTTTGTTTTACTCCTATTCTTGATTTTCATCTCTCACATAAGAACAGAAATTTAATTCTCAAGGCTGCTTTTAAGAACGCATAAGGAAAATTACCAATAAAACCCTAGATAGAATTGACATTGGCTAGATTCAAGCCTAAACAGCATCTAGAAGAACATGCTAGCATCAGTCGTGCCAGTTTGCAGCACCATTCTTTATAACTTTATATAGTTCAACTTCGTAAGATGGAAGATAACCGTGAATTATATTCCCAACCAAAAGAGAAAAAAAAAAGAAAAAAATTTGCTAGCTTGTAGAGTTGAGTTGAGAGCAGGATATATTCCTAGCTCCCGTGGAGTACAGCAAGATTGCTTAAAGCCGGGGACGAAGCAGCATTAAATGCTGCACATGGGGGAACCAAACATTTGTCAAAGCGGCCATTGCGATTTTTCAACTCGAGTCCCGGCATCTGAGCTCTGGAATACCGTCGGCTCTCCTTGAGTCTAGTGCAAGCCTCTGCTGCGCTGGTGCTTCAGGCTCCGGTGGATATCAGCAAAGCATCGTTGTTTCTTAATCTTTCTTTTGAGCCTGGGAAGAGTGCGAATACGTTCATGTCAGCGCATGAACTGTGTTTTTGCATGTGAAGTTAGTGATACTGATACAATAGTGACAATGATTGGGGCTCGAGGATCGACCGCGATGTCGTGAGAATCTTTGGCGTTGATCACGAACAGATAGAAAAGAGAAAGGAATCTGAGTGTTAATTTAAGATTGGGCCTCGGGATCGGTGTGCCAATCAAGGGCACCACGGTCTCCCAGCATTAGACATGGTATTGCTTTACACAGTTTTTAACACAGAACTGATAAGAATTTGATGCGTGTATGGAACTTAACCGCCGCCCATGGTAGATCGAGAATTTTGCAATTGATGGAGAGCGAGGCAAACGTTTTTTTTTTTATAGCTGAAATGTGAGGTATATGAATTAGATCTTATGAAACAAAACATTTACTTAATAATTGAGAATAATCGAGAAGCAGATGGCAGAGGCGAGGCCATGACGAGCTGACCGGTGCACAAGACGAGTGATTCTAGAAATGGAGTTTGCTAGAAGAGAAATGATTATATGACAATCTTTAATTTATTGTGAAAATAACAATCTGTTTTGGATAACAAAAATCAAATAACAAATAATTATAAATTATTGTGAGATTCACATTTTCAAGAATTTGTGATTTACAACAAGTAGTAATTTTCATAGTAGCCCAACGACTATTATGCTAGCAAAGCCCTAGCTGAGATAAATGTAAGGATGGGTATATTGAGGTGGAATGAATAAGGAAGGTTCACCACCGAAACTTAAAAGCACACGTCACCGGTCAAGGATAAAGAATCAAATTAATAGCAGCTCACCACTAATGCGTAAACGATTGCTTTGCTGGCCAAAGATAAAGAACTGTTTAATTCACCGTTAGGGAATTTGAATAAATAATCAGATAGAAATTTGATAGAGAAATTCTCGTATACCCAAGAAAAATTGCTCTAAATAACCTCCCATCGATATGTCTTTCAAAATGACAACTAATCTGGTGAATAGGTAACTTAATACTTGATTGGCAAAGAAGAACCGACAACTCCTCAAACGATAACTTGGTTTATAGCCATTACGTTGATAACTTCATTCTCGACCCACCAAAGAAAGTTATGATCAAATTCTGCCTTTGCTTGAACGAACATTGATTGTGTTGGATTAGTCGATGCAAGCAAGTTGGAACTTATGGATTGTCTTATAGAATCGGATGCTCTTGCATCACCAGCTCCCTTTGGTCTATCAGCGCCAGTGTCTTATGCAGGAATGTCAACAAGAATATGTCATGACAAGCCGAATTTCATAGGATTCGATCTGCTGGACGCGTTCGAGCATGATTTCGGGGAGTTCGTGATTCATTTTGGTAAGTAGATCAATCAAGATCTGTCAAGTGATCGTGAGAGAGAGATAGAGAGAGAGAGAGTCTGCGTACTTATTTCGTGCTGTCATGGTTTAGGAGTCGGACCCAGAAATTTCTTTTAGGGCCTCGAACTCGGACTGTCAACAAGAATATGTCATGACAAGCCGAATGTCATAGGATTCGATGTGCTGAACGCGTTTGAGCATGATTTCGGGGAGTTCGTGATTCACTTTGGTGCATTCGAATTCGAGTAATAGTTCTATCATTCCTTGCCATTGAAAACGTAACTTCGACTTTGATTTATACTGAAAATAGATCAAGATCTGTCAAGTGATTGTGTGAGAGAGAGAGAGAGAGAGTCTGCGTACTTATTTCGTGCTCTGTCTTGGTTTAGGATTCGGACCCAGAAATTTCTTTTAGGGCCTTGAACTCGGACTTGCACAGTTCGGCCCGATGGAGACGTCCAAGGAAAGCCTCGCTCTGCCTTAGCAACGGAGCGATGTACTTCCTCGCCTACCAAACGGACCCACAGCCTCTAATTATGGCTGAAGAGTCTGTCCTCGGAACTACTAATGAGGATAGAAGAGAGAAGATCTGCGAGACATCGAACATCTGATGTCCATCTCCCAGAATCAATGCTCGAAAGCCTAATTTTTAACTGATCTCAACTCACTTCTTAAACGAAATCAAGTCCAAAGGAACTCAGGACTCTGGTGGGCGATTGATGTTGATAAAATAGTTATTTTATTTTTTCACATGTTGCTGATTTGGTTTTTCAGTTATTAGAGTTAGTGGAGTCATGTGTGTTGGTTATCCTAGTTTTTAGGTGTTAGTGGGGCAAGTGCTTTATGGAGAACATGGGTAGTTATGGTGTGTTTTATGTGATGTATTTTGTCTTTTGTAAAAGACTTGGTTGCTTTGTACGTAAGATAAAGTTTCAGTCTCATCTCTCCTCCTTTTAGCAATTTAACAGTGGTATCAGAGCCTGAGAGAAACGTGAGAGTTTAAAAAAAAAAAAAACTTTCGTGAGAAAATTGCAGTAGCAATATTTCCAATGGCCACCGAAAATTTTGTTCAACCAGCAATTCCACGCTTTGATGGTCACAATGACCATTGGAGTATGTTGATGGAGAATTTTTTACGATCAAAGGAGTATTGGTCGGTTGTCGAATCTGGAATTCAAGAGCCACCAGCAGGCATGGCTTTGACAGATCCCCAGAAAGTAGAATTGGAAGCTCGAAAGTTGAAGGACTTGAAGGCAAAAAAATATTTTTTTCAGGCTATCGATCGTTCCATCTTGGAGACTATTCTTTGCAAAGAAACTTCCAAGGATATTTGGGATTCTATGAAGAAGAAATATCAAGGCTCTGTTAGGGTGAAGCGTGCACAGCTTCAAGCCTTGAGAAGAGATTTTGAGACACTAGCGATGAAGGATGGAGAATCTGTCACTAGTTATTGTGCCAGAACAATGGAGATCAGCAACAAGATGCGATTCCATGGCGAGAAGATGGACGACGTTACCATCGTGGAGAAGATTTTGCGTTCCTTGACACCAAAGTTTAATTATGTTGTCTGCTCAATTGAAGAGTCGAAAGACATAGATGCGCTATCTCTTGATGAATTGCAAAGCTCCTTATTGGTCCATGAACGAAGATGAAACGAAGTTCAACAAAGGCGAGGAGCAAGCGTTGAAGGCTTCTACCAATACTCATTCCAACAATTTCAGAGGAAGGGGTAGAGGTAGAGGTAGAGGAAGGGGAGATCGAGGAAATAGAGATGTTGGCAGGAATTTCAAAGCCAATAATGACCAATTTCAAGGCAAAGGCAGAGGACGGGATCCTAACAAATTCAAGGTAGAGTGTTTTAGATGTCATAAATTTGGTCATTATGCATCTGAATGTTATACTAGGCTGCCTAATAATAAAGAAAAGGCAGAGAGTTCAAATTTTGTTGAAGAAAAGGAAGCAGAAACGTTGTTGATGGCTGTTCAAGATGAAAAGGAGCGCGGTCGAGATATTTGGTATGTGGATACAGGCTGCATTAACCAGAACCACATGAGTGGAAGTAAGTCTTCTTTTTCTCATCTAAATGAAGATTTTCATTCCACTGTGAGTTTTGGGGATCATTCTACTGTGAAAGTGATGGGAAAATGAGATATTAAGATAAGAACCAAGAATGGTTTTGTGGAAACGATCTCTAATGTGTTGTATGTTCCTGACTTGAAAAGTAACCTATTGAGTGCTGGCCAATTACAAGAAAAGGGTTATGTAATCATCATTCGAGGGGTGTACGTGAAGTTTATGATTCTGTTAGAGGTGCTATTGCAGTTGTTCCTATGAATTCAAATAGATTGTTTCCATTAAAGATTGAAAATATTCAGTCTTGTTTGATGGCTGAAAAGAAAGATCTCTCATGGCTTTGGCATTTTCTCTATGGTCACTTGAGTTTTGGTGGATTGACGACCCTTCAACAGAAAAACATGGTGACAGGTCCTCCCCAAATTACTGTTCCTTCCCAAGTCTACGAAGAATGTGTTGTTAGCAAACAAATCGTTCTCAATTTTCAAAAGAAAAGTCATGGAGAGCAAAAGATGTTTTGCGGTTGGTGCATTCGGACATTTGCGGTCCCATAAATCCATCTTCTAATGGAGGTAAAAGATACTTAATTACCTTCATTGATGATTTTTCCCGAGAAAAACTTGGGTTTATTTTTTACAGGAAAAATCGAAGCTTTCTCCACATTTAAAAGCTTCAAAGCTCGTGTTGAAAATGAAGCAGGGAAAGACCATTAAGACTTTTCGAATAGATCGTGGTGGTGAATATTGCTCAAAAGCATTTGAAGTTTTTGTGCGAGTATGGCATTCGAAAAGAGCTTATCTGCTGCATATACACCACAAAGAGAATGGTGTATCCGAGAGGAAAAATAGAACAATTCTCAACATGGTGAGAAGTTTATTGGCAAGAGGAAGAGTTCCAAAGACTTTCGGCCGAAGCGATGTAAATTGGAGTATTCATGTTTTGAACAAAGTCCAACTTTTGCGGTTCAAAATATGACACCCGAGGAGGCTTGGAGTGGGAGAAGACCGGCTGTAGATCACTTCAGAATTTTTGGATGCATCGCATATGCCCATGTCCCAGATGTGAAAAGGAAGAAACTTGATGACAAGGCTGAAAAATGCGTCTTTCTTGGTGTAAGTGAAGCATCCAAAGCATATAAATTATTCAATCCACTAACGAAGAAGATTGTGACTAGCAGGGATGTTGTTTTCGATGAAGAGAACACTTGGGATTGGAATAGGCAGCAGCCTACCCAAGTTCTTTATGACAATGATGCTGAACAAGAGCAAATTTCAGCACCTTGTATGCCCCAAAATTCATCAAATACGACGTCTACAGCTGCTGAAATTTCACCAACAGGCTCTGAAGTCAATGAAGAAGAAGCCCAATCTCTTCGCCGCGTTAGAAGAAAGCCTGCTTGGATGGAAGATTATGAGGTAACTGGAATTGGAGATTCAATTACTCACTTTGCCTTATTTTCAGACTATGACCCTACAACTTTTGAGAGTGCTGTCAAAGAAGAAAAATGGCGAAAAGCGATGGATGATGAAATTAATGCCATCGAAAGAAATGATACTTGGGAGTTATCCGATCTTCCGGATGGACAAAAAACCATTGGTGTAAAGTGGGTCTTTAAAACAAAACTGAAAGAAAATGGTGAGGTTGACAAATATAAAGCACGTTTGGTAGCCAAGGGATACAAGCAGCAATATGGGATCGACTATACGAGGTTTTTCTCCGGTTGCGAGACATGACACGATCGGATTGGTGGTTGCATTGGCGGCACGAGAATTCTTGGCCTATTTTCCAGCTAGATGTCAAATCGGCATTCTTGCATGGGTACTTGGAGGAACAGGTATTTGTCGAGCAACCCCCGGTTATGTCAAGATTGGAAATGAGCATAAAGTTTATAGATTGAAGAAAGCTCTTTATGGGCTAAAACAAGCCCCTCGGGCTTGGTATAGTCGCATTGAAACCTATTTTCTTAAAGTTGGTTTTTCAAAATGTCCTTATGAGCATACGCTTTTTGTCAAGATTGGAGATAAAGGGAAAATGCTTATTGTCTGCTTGTATGTTGATGATCTTATATTTACTGGAAGTTGTGATGGCATGTTTGAAGAATTCAAGAAATCTATGATGGATGAGTTTGAAATGTCTGATCTTGGTATGATGCATTATTTCCTTGGCATAGAAGTGGTACAATCGGATGATGGGATCTTTATTTCTCAAAAGAAATATGTGGGAGAAATTTTGGACAGGTTTCAGATGAAGGATTGTAATCCTGTAAACACTCCAGTTGAGTTTGGCTTAAAGTTATACAAAGATCATGAAGGGAGGAAGGTTGACAGCACACTTTATAAACAAATTGTGGGCGGTTTGATGTATTTAACGCAACAAGACCAGACATAATGTATTCTCGTGAGTTTAATCGGTAGATATATGGAGAATCCTACACAAATGCATTTGTTAGCTGCCAAGAGAATCCTTCGTTACTTGCAAGGAACTAGAGACTTTGGGCTATTTTACAAGAAGGGTGAAAAGTCCGATTTGTTGGGATTTACTTGATAGTGACTATGCGGGAGATCAAGATGATAGGAGGAGCACTTCGGGTTATGCTTTTATGTTTGGAACAGGTGCTATTTCGTGGTCATCCAAGAAGCAACCAATTGTCACATTGTCAAGTACAGAAGCTGAATTTGTTGCTGCAACAGCTAGTGCTTGTCAAGCTATTTGGCTAAGGAGAATTCTTGAGGAGTTACAATTCAAGCAACCGGGACCTACTAAAATTTTTTGTGACAATAATTCAGCAATAAAACTCTCCAAGAATCCGGTGTTACATGGAAGAAGCAAGCACATTGATGTGAAGTTTTATTTCTTGAGAGATCTTAGCAATGATGGAACAATTGATCTAATCTACTGCAGGAGTAAAGATCAAGTTGCTGATATATTCACCAAGGCCCTCAAGATGGAGTCATTTGTGAAGCTCAGAAAGTTACTAGGTGTTTGCACGGTGAAAGAAGTCAAGGCTTTAAACTGAATGTTAGCGAACATCAGTTTAAGGGAGGGATTGTTGATAAAATAGTTATTTTATTTTTTCACATGTTGCTGATTTGGTTTTTCAGTTATTAGAGTTAGTGGAGTCATGTGTGTTGGTTATCCTAGTTTTTAGGTGTTAGTGGGGCAAGTGCTTTATGGAGAATGGGTAGTTATGGTGTGTTTTTACGTGATGTATTTTGTCTTTTGTAAAAGACTTGGTTGCTTTGTACGTAAGATAAAGTTTCAGTCTCATCTCTCCTCCCTTTAGCAATTTAACAATTGAATGTGTAAACACATGAGACGATCAAGTCAGCTATGATGGACATGATTGATTCAAGAAAAAAAGGGACATCAGCCGTAAAATTAACAGCTGATCCTGTCATATTTGTCACTTTGCGGTGTAGCAGTGCATGGCAACATAAGAACATGCTCTTCTCGTGCTCGTAACACATACATGACATAGTATATCTATTTCCACGAGCAACATCTGAAACAGCTTAATGCAGAGAATTACCAATTTATCAGGCATATATATATATATAGTCTGCGGTGTGATATAACACACAAAATGATAACGCTATAAAATCCAAAGTAAAAGTAACACACAATAGCAGTCGAGTCTTAATCACGCATGGAGATAGAAGCAATATTCGAGATCACAACACAAACTCGCATCGAAGCATAGCAATCCACCAAACGCATATCCTGCAAATAAGACAACCTCCAAATTCAGGTACTCTTCTCCCGTGTATTCTGCATCAACCATCAAAGGGTATAGTTCAGAAATGAAAGAAAAAGAAACGAGTGGCTAGTTGTAAGAAAGGTTATTTCTCTCCTCTGCGTCTAAGGAACTTACAATGCGAGGTGATCTTCCAATTCTGATTATCTCCGTTGTTCCACTGCCAGAGCACAATAGTTGTGCCATCATGAACGCCGCCGGATAATTGGTCACCATGAAAAGCATCCAAATTCAGGTGAACATTGTTAACCATCCTTACGGCTCTGTAACCATCGCCAAGGTCCTTGCTCTCCGTCCACAGAACAGATGCATCAAGCTGCTCTGGATTATAGGGTACCAGCTGCACCTGCAGATTACCAAAAGTGCAAATCTTAGATCTGACAAATATCTGCAGCTCTGATAACAACGATGTTTTCAGAGAGCTAAGGCTTAAATTAAGTTATTCCTTAGATTTCAAAGTGGGTCTGTCCCTCATTAATATATGATGGTCACAGCTTCATTAATCATCGATCAGAAGAGATTTGTACATAATGCACGCTTCCTCAGAAGAAAATGGACAAAGGGTTGATATATATTCTGGATTAGGATACATGCCTTATGTACAAATCATGAGAACCTCCCGGAGTTGAACCAAACCCAACAATTGGCTCAAAAATACACATGTCGAGATGAAACTCAAGTTGAGGCAACGAAAGTGAAGGCTCAGTGCAAACAGGCTTTTTCACAGAAGCTGAAAAACATTGCTGACTTTAGAGGGCGGTCGACCTTTTCAGTAGTGTCCACGTTAGCACTCATAAAGGCAAAAACGCAAGAAAATGTTCAAGCAGGGAAAAAGGTACTAAAATGGCAGCCAGAATGAAAAACAACTTATGCCACAAGAAGAAATCTTTTGGAACCACAACCAGTCCAACAATCAGTTACCAAAAATGAACCGAATCAGAGGATCGTGGTGACAACAACTGAACGGAAGATAAACAAATATTCAGATATAGCTTACAATAAGCCATTTTGAAACTAACCTTAGTTTCTATGTCATTCAAAAACTAAGGGAAACTTAGAGAATGACACACTTCTGTTTGTGAAGTCACTCACAGAATCTAGACAAGTATAGAAAAATTATAATTCAGAAGTTACGGCGCAGCTAAAACGAATGACTAGTAATTTGATCAATCCAATGCCTGAATTTTCAAAGTTGATCATGCATGTTGATACAAGGCAACATCCATAGTCATGATTCCTGGCTATCAGAGCCGATAATAATTGGAAGACTGCAATCTTCTTTTGGTCGAACAAGGAGAACAAACTTGACAGCTCTTTTGACCAATGAGATTGATGATGAGCTAAAGTATCATGGTCACCGAAATACGACTCGCACGAAAGTGTTATTTGGCTTTTGACTAGTCTCATGAGCTTTTCTTCTACTCTACAGGCCAGATTATGCAAATAGATCATTCTTCTTATCGTAATTTTCAGCTCAAACAGGTATCCTACAATTGCAGAGGTTTCAGATTTGAATATCTAGAGAGACAAACTCACCGGGTGAGAGGCTCCAACAGAGTGCTTGATGGCCTCACCAGTGGCCTTGTTGACCAGAGAAAAGCAGGGAGAACCCTCTTCATCCTTGACTCTGGTGCTGAACTTCTCATCCTTGTACCATTTCTGATCAAATCAAATCATACAAGCCACTCCACATCACCAAAAGAATTAAAGAATAAAAACCATCACTCACACGACGGAAAAAAAAGAAAGTCAAACAAGCTCAGAAACGCTCAAATTAGGCAGATCAGACCAAACCGCCGTAAAAGAAAGGCTATGGAGCTGAATATATTCTACAGAACCAAAGATCAAGGTTCGGGGGTGACAGGCGAAAGCAAAGCAAAACAACATACTTGATAAGGATCACTGGAGTCAGAGGGTGCAAGAACGAGTTTTGAGTCCCTGATAGCGAGAGAATAATTGGGGTTGGCCTTGCAGAAAACGTTGTAAGTGAGCTTGTAGGCGAAATAAGAGGCCAGAGCTCCACCGCCGTGAGCCACGTGCGGCGGGTACGGGTAAGCAGAATACTCGGTTGATCCTTGAGGAAACATCTGAGGCGGTGGAGGATAGGGGGAGGGGTAAGCGGACGGGGGAGGCAAGTGCGATGTGTGGTACACGTTCGACGGCGGAGGAGGAGGGGGAGGCTGGCCGTAGACGTAGGGAGGGAGGGTGGCTCCGGGTGGCGGGTAGGGCAGGTTTCTTCGGGACTCCTCGTCGTTATCGTCGCCGTCGCGTTTGTGGTGGTGTCCGTGAGTGTGATGATCATATGGGAACTCCATTGTCGTCCGCTTTGGAGTCAGTGTCAATCACTCGATCTCTGGCACGGTCGCTCAAGGTGGCGAGCTTTATGATGTCCGAACGGCAGTTGATCGTTTAATCTGAAGTGAGGCCGGACGGTTTGACTTTTACGAGGGGGAATTTCTCCCTTCGTATCTTATGATCTATTCGCCTCATCCGAATCCCTCGTGATCAACGATTATAATTTATTTGATATATTGAAATTAGGTCCGGATGAATATTTTTCCAACCGAAAGGGTGATTTTGACTCGATCAAAAGGAACTTAGCATTAAAACTTCTGGTGTTGCTTAACATAGTCAATACCGGTTGAACTAATCAAAATAATTATGTATAATTTATGTAGTTAAATATGAATGTAACTAAATGTGTTATCATTTCCGCGATTAGAAACGACACATGTTTAATTTGGTTATTTAACAAATGCCTTAGAAAATATTTTAAAATTAAATTCTTTATTTCTTTTCATGTAATATGTGCAATATTCAATATTCCTTATCTATGTGTGCTTTCATATGGAGAATTGTCCAAAAAATCGTAAATTTATTATATGGCGGCTAATTTAATTCTAAATTTCTCAATTGTATGAATTAAGTTCTAAACATCGTCATCTCGTAACTATACTTCGAAGGGGTAGGATGTGTACGATTGGAATGAAATTTGTTAGATCATCTAATCCGGTGATCAAATGGGATCTTCTTTGCATAAGAAATTATTATATATAATACATAATTTTTCTTTCTATGTACATAAGGAAGCACACGTATTTATCGCAAAGATAATATAATTCACAAAGCAACAGTTATTCTTATCTTTACATAAGAGCGAAGTGTTTGATGAAACCTCTCGGGAAACTTCTCCTTTCTTTTATAAATGTTTTGCCAATTGGAATTTTCTTTTTGTTATTGACAAAAGATTATATCAAACCCTAGTTAGCCGCCTCCCCCAATCCGGGCCACTTGGTACGAGGTTTATGGCCAGTGGTTTTAACTTCGACCTTCTCGGTCCTAAGGTGACAAATGGCCACTGGGAAGAGGCTTTGAGCCGTCCATGTTGGGTAGCCAAACACGACATAAAATATTGATAGTTTGGCATAGAAATTGGTGATGCATTTCCCATCTTTATTGCGCACAGTTGTCATGTCAAATTCCAATGAGCATACATATAATAAGGGAGTTGTTAGCTGGGTTGTTGTAAGGTTGTCATCGCGAGATAATCAACAATTTCAACTAGGTAGAAATTAGCAACTAAATCTTAATGAAATTACCAATTAAGTCTTAGATTGATTGTATTTATGTCAACTCAATTTTAAAATTTTTAATTTTACCAATTTAGTTCTATCGAAATGCTAATTTGACTTGATGCCTTGATGCGCAAAACTTAGCTCGAAACTTTTGGTATTGCTCAATATAGCAACACCCGTTGAACTAATCAAATAATTATATATAATTTAAGTAATTAATTATAAATGTAACTAAAATGTCTTATTATTTTCACGTATTAGAGACGACACATTTTTAATCTTATTGTTTAACAAATGCCTTATAAAAAATTCTGAAATTAAATTCTTTATTTTTTTTTTCACGTGATACTTCTGGTACTTTCTTGGTACGAGGTTTATGAGCTGATACTTTCTTGGGGAGCTAAACACCCGACATGAAATATTAATAGCTTGACATAGAAATGGGTGATGCATCCCCATCTGTCCTCCGCACGGTTGTCATGTCAAATTCGATGAGCATAAAATAAGGGAGTTGGTACAAGGGCCTCACCAGCAGTTTTAAAAAATTATACAAATTATTTATATTAGCATTGGGCGTGTTAAGTAAAAAAATTAACATCAATATTAGTGATTTTTGATCAAAATTGATTAAAATAATTCAATTAGCAAATTATCAAAAAGTTTAAGACTAAATTGACTAGATTGAATTTATAAAAGTACAATAAATTTATTTTTATTCGTGAAATTTTCCATTTTTAGAAGTGAGTTCGATTGAAAGTGATTGATGGCCGATTGATATTGATAAATTTTATTTCTATCGAAAGTAAGAGGAATCTAATATGCATGAAAGACTCAAGGGCTTTGCCAAAACTCAAATTGCTAAATAATGCATGGATAATAAATTGAAAACAACAACGCATGAAATTTTAGCGATTCAAAAATTGGCTTACATTCTTGGAGGTTCCACTATCTTGATGACCGAAACCAAACCTATATTGCTAATGAAGATGATTGAAGTATGTAGAGAAAGTAAAAGACACGTAAAATACAAATGGAAAGCTTTTACAGTCAAAGACAAGTATTTAAACCAAGAAGTCTAATTTCTATCATAATTCAACTTCACACTCGAGCAAAATCAATCAAGATCGATCTTTTAGGAATGATATTCACATTTTCATGTTTTCATAGTCGAAATTTGAAAAGTTGTGCTTCTATTTATGCATTTTTCTTTATTCTTCCTGTATCTTTAAATGAGCGGTTTCATTATGAATTTCACTATTTTTCAATAAGAATCTCTAGCTATCTTGATTTGTGCATACTCTAAGGCTAATTTCTAACTATCCCCTTATCCTTAGTTACCGCTACTCTTGACCAATGGATCCCTCTTTACTTAATCTTCAACTTATATACATGTTTCGAGTTAATCGATTGTCATGTACTTAAACTGTACCCCTGGAAAATTGATGATCGATTACCTTGTCAAGCAATTCTTTTAAAAAATAAAGTGAGTTGTCATAGCCTGGTCGAGTCCCATTAATTTCTTTACATTTCCGCCCAACTCTTGGATCTGGCGTAGAGGACAAGTCAATATTTTCCCCATGAAAGCAAAGAGACATTATTAAAAGCAAAAAAAAATCTTTCGAATCAGAAACGAGGCACGTACTTGTCATAGTCAACATGAAGTGTAAGATGCCCGAGGGCTCTGAGCATATTTTGACTTGCGTGAGCGATCCCGACGAGGATTGGTGGTCGGCCACGTGCTGTCCGTCAATGTCTCTTGAATACGACGAGGCTAGACGACTTTTTATCTGGTTTCTCATGCAACATGAGGAGGAATAAGTGGACAATGAGCAAGAGATAGGTTTTACTTTGGGACAATAAATACCCGGGGAGGCAAGTCCAAGAACATAATGATGATTTTGCCCGGTGCATGCTTTGTGGAGTTCACTTGACATAAAGAGATCACACCATACGTCCACTTCTGAACCGCCAGCCAAATGCAGAGAGTATAGAAACTTAAAATCGAATGGATCGACGGTATTGTAGTGCTCTATATACGTATTCCACCATTTGTCCTTTCATATACTGATATAATGCAAAATTCTCGATTACTTTTATGATAGGGCAGGCCAAAATCCAGCAAGAAACTTAGATGTGGGTCCACCCGAAATAGTATATAAATGGCAATTAGTACTAGAACTCTTGATGTTTAGGCCAATTAAATTTAAAGGGCTAAAAATTTCGTGCTTATTTCGTGCTCTGGCGTGGCTTAGGACTCGGACCCAGAAATTTCTTTTAGGGCCTTGAACTCGGACTTGCACAGTTCGGCCCGATGGAGACGTCGAAGGAAAGCCTCGCTCTGCCTTGGCAACAGAGCAATGTGCTTCTTCACCTACCAAATGGACACGCAGCCTCTAATTATGGCTGAAGAGTCTGTCCTCGGAACTACTAATGAAGATAGAAGATAGAAGCTCTGCGAGACATCGAACACCTGATGTCCAGCTCCCAGAATCAATGATCCAAAGCCTAATTTTTAACTGATCTCAACCCACTTCTGAAACGAAATCAAGTCCAAAGGAACTCAAGACTGTGGTGGGCGATCGGATGTGTAAACCCGTGAGACGATCAAGTCAGCTGAGAAAAACGATGGACATGATTGGTTCTAAGAAAAAAAGGACAGCAGCTGTAAAATTAACAGCTGCTCTGGTCATATTTGTCACTTTGCGGTGTAGCAACGCATGGCAACATGAGAACATGCTCTTCTCGCGCTTGTAACACATACATGACATAGTATATCTATCTTCACGAGCGACATCTAAAACAGCTTAATGCAGAGGATTACCAATTTATTAGGCATAAATATATAGTCTGCGGTGTGATATAACACACAGAATGATAACGCTATAAAATCCAAAGTAAAAGTAACACACAATAGCAGTCGAGTCTTAATCATGCAAGGAGATGGAAGAATTATTCGAGACCACAACACAAACTCGCTTGGAAGCATAGCAATCCACCAAACGCATATCCCGCAAAAGAGACAACCTCCAAATTCAGGTACTCTTCCCCATGTATTCTGCATCAACCATCAAAGGGTATAGTTCAGAAATGAAAGAAAAAGAAACGAGTGGCTAGTGGTAAAAAAGGTTATTTCTCTCCTCTGCGTCTAAGGAACTTACAATGCGTGGTGATCTTCCAGCTCTGATTATCTCCGTTGTTCCACTGCCAGAGCACAATAGTTGTGCCATCATGAACGCCGCCGGATAATTGGTCACCATGAAAAGCATCCAAATTCAGGTGAACATTGTTAACCATCCTTACGGCTCTGTAACCATCGCCAAGGTCCTTGCTCTCCGTCCACAGAACAGATGCATCAAGCTGCTCTGGATTATAGGGTACCAGCTGCACCTGCAGATTACCAAAAGTGCAAATCTTAGATCTGATAAATATCTGCAGCTCTGATACCAACAATATTTTCAGAGAGCTACGGCTTAAATTAAGCTATTCCTTTGATTTCAAAGTGGGTCTGTCCCTCACTACTGTATGATCACCAGGTGCATATATCCTAATCCAAAATATATATCGACCCTTTGTCCATTTTCTGGTGAGGAAGCATGCATTATGTGCAAATCATGAGAACCTCCAGGAATTGAACCAAACCCAACAATTGGCTCAAAAATACACATGTCGAGATGAAACTCAAGTTGAGGGAACGAAAGTGAAGGTTCAGTGCAAACAGGCTTTTTCACAGAAGCTGAAAGACAATGTTGACTTTAGAGGGCGGTCGACCTTTTCAGTAGTGTCCACGTTGGCACTCATAAAGGCAAAAACGCAAGAAAATGTTCAGGCAGCGAAAAAGGTAATAAAATGGTAGCCAGAATGAAAAACAACTTATGCCTCAAGAAGAATTCTTTTGGAACCACGACCAGTCTGACAATCAGTTACAAAAATGAAACCGATTCAGAGGATCATTGGTGACAACAACTGAACGGAAGATAAACAAATGTTCAGATATAGCTTATAATGAGCCATTTTGAGATTAACCTTAATTTCTATGACACACTTGAATGACACACTTCTGTTCGTGAAGTCATTCACAGAATCTAGACAAGTATAGAAAAACAATAATTTAGAAGTTATAGCGCTGCTAAAACGAATGACTAGTAATTTGATTAATCCAATGCCTGAATCTCCAAAGTTTATCATGCAAATCAATACAAGGCAACATCCATAGTCATGATTCCTGGCAATCAGAGCTGATAATAATTGGAAGACTGCAATCTTCTTTTGGTCGAACAAGGAGAACAAACTTGACAGCTCTGTTGACCAATGAGATTGATGATGGGCTAAAGTATCATGGTCACCGAAATACGACTCGCACGAAAGTGATATTTGGCTTATAACTAGTCTCATGAGCTTTTTTTCTGCTCTACAGCCCAGATTATGCAAATAGATCATTCTTCCTATCCTAATTTGCAGCTCGAACGGGTATCCTACAATTGCAGAGGTTTCAGATTTGAATATCTAGAGAGACAAACTCACCGGGTGAGAGGCTCCAACAGAGTGCTTGATGGCCTCACCAGTGGCCTTGTTGACCAGAGAAAAGCAGGGAGAACCCTCTTCATCCTTGACTCTGGTGCTGAACTTCTCATCCTTGTACCACTTCTGATCAAATGAAATCATACAAGCCACTCCACATCACCAAAAGAATTAAAGAATAAAAACCATCACTCACTCGACGGAAAATCAAACAACACTCAAACAAGCTCAGAAACGCTCAAATTAGGCAGATCAGACCAAACCCCCGTAAAAAAAAAGGCTATCAAGTTGAATATATTCTACAGAACCAAAGATCAAGGTTCGGGGGTGACAGGCGAAAGCAAAGCAAAACAACATACTTGATAGGGATCACTGGAGTCGGAGGGTGCAAGAACGAGTTTTGAGTCCCTGATAGCGAGAGAATAATTGGGGTTGGCCTTGCAGAAAACGTTGTAAGTGAGCTTGTAGGCGAAATAAGAGGCCAGAGCTCCACCGCCGTGAGCCACGTGCGGCGGGTACGGGTAAGCAGAATACTCGGTTGATCCCTGAGGAAATATCTGAGGCGGCGGAGGGTAGGGGGAGGGGTAAGCGGATGGGGGAGGCTGGCCGTAGACGTAGGGCGGGAGGGTGGCTCCGGGTGGCGGGTAGGGCAGGTTTCTTCGGGACTCCTCGTCGTCGTCGTCGCCGTCGCGTTTGTGGTGGTGTCCGTGAGTGTGATGACCATATGGGAACTCCATTGTCGTCCGCTTCGGAGTCAGTGTCGATCACTCGATCTCTCGCGCGGTCGCTCAAGGTGGCGAGCTTTATGATGTCCGAACGGCAGTTGATCGTTTAATCTGAAGTGAGGCCGGACGGTTTGACTTTTATGAGGGGGAATTTCTCCCTTCGTATCTCATGATCTATCGTCTTATCTGAATCCCTCGTGATCAACGATTATAATTTATTTGATATATTGAAATTAGGTCCGGATGAATATTTTTCCAACCGAAAGTGTGATTTTGACTCGATAAAAGGAACTTAGCATTAAAACTTCTGGTGTTGCTTAATATAGTCAACACCGGTTGAACTAATTAAAAGAATTATGTATAATTTATGTAGTTAATTATGAATGTAACTAAATGTATTATCATTTCCGTGTATTAGAAATGACACATCTTTAATCTGGTTATTTAACAAATGCCTTAGAAAATATTTTAAAATTAAATTATATATTTCTTTTCATCTAATATGTGCAATATTCAATATTCCTTATCTATGTGTGCTTTAATATGGAGAATTGTCAAAAAAAATCGTAAATTTATTATACGGCTACTATTCAATTCGAAACTTCTCAATTGTATTAATTAAGTTATAAACATCGTCATCTCATAACTATACTTCGAAGGGGTATAATGTGTACGATTGGAATGAAATTTGTTAGATCATCGAATCCGGTGATCAAATGGGATCTTCTTTGCATAAGAAATTATTATATATAATACATAATTTTTCTTTTTATGTACATAAGGAAGTACACGTATTTGCCGCAAAGATAATATAATTCACAAAGCAACAGTTATTCTTATCTTCACATAAGAGCGAAGTGTTTGATGAAACCTCTCGGGAAACTTCTCCTTTCTTTTATAAATGTTTTGCTAACTGGAAATTTCTTTTTATTATTGACAAAAGATTATACAAACCCTAGTTAGCCATCTACCCCAATCCGGGGACCGGGCCACTTGGTACGAGGTTTATAGCCAGCGGTTTTAACCTCGACCTTCTCACTGCTTTGAGCAGTCCATGTTGGGTAGCCAAACACGACATAAAATATTGATTGTTTGGCACAGAAATTGATGATGCATTCCCCATCTTTCTTCCGCACAGTTGTCATGTCAAATTCAATGGGAGTTGTTAGATGGGTTGTTGTAAGGTTGTCATCGCGAGATAATCAACAATTTCAACTAGGTAGAAATTAGTAACTAAATCTTAATGAAATTACCAATTGAGTTTTAGGTTGATTGTATTTATATCAATTCAATTTTAAAATTTTTAATTTCACCATTTTAATTCTATCAAAATGCTAATTTGACTTGATGTGCAGAATTTAGCTCAAAACTTTTGGTATTGCTCAATATAGCAACACATGTTGAACTGATCAAATAATTATATATAATTTAAATAGTTAATTATAAATGTAACTAAAGTGTCTTATTATTTTCACGTATTAGAGACGACACATTTTTAATAACACGACACATTTTTGATCTTATTGTTTAACAAATGCCTTATAAGAAATTCTGAAATTAAGTTCTTTATTTTTTTTTCACGTGGGTACGAGGTTTATGAGCTGATACTTTCTTGGGGAGCCAAACACGACATGAAATATTAATAACTTGACATAGAAATGGGTGATGCATCCCCATCTGTCCTCCGCACGGTTGTCATGTCAAATTCGATGAGCATAAAATAAGGGAGTTGGTACAAGGGCCTCACCAGCAGTTTTAAAAAATTACAAAAATTATTTATATTAGCATTGGGTGTGTTAAGTAAAAAAATTAACATCAATATTAGTGATTTCCAATCAAAATTGATTAGAATAATTCAATTAGCGAATTGTCAAAAAGTTTAAGACTAAATTAATTAGATTGAATTTATAAAAGTGCAATAAGCTTATTTTTATTCGTGAAATTTTCCCTTTCTAGAAGTGATCAAAGTTCGATTGAACGTGATTGATGGCCGATTGATATTGATAAATTTTATTTCTATCAAAAGTAAAAGGAATCTAATATGCATGAAAGACTCAAGGGCTTTGCCAAAACTCAAATTGCTAAATAATGCATTAATAATAAATTGAAAACAACAATGCATGAAATTTTAGCAATTCAAAAATGGCTTACATTCTTGGAGGTTACACTTTCTTGATGACCAAAACCAAACCTATATTGCTAATGAAGATGATTGAAGTATGTAGAGAAAGTAAAAGACACATAAAATACAAATGGAAAGCTTTTATAGTCAAAGACAAGTATTTAAACCAAGAAGTCTAATTTCTATCATAATTCAACTTCACACTCGAGCAAAATCAATCAAGATCGATCTTTTAGGAATGATATTCACATTTTCATGTTTTCATAGTCAAAATTTGAAAAGTTGTGCTTCTATTTATGCATTTTTCTTGATTCTTCCCGTATCTTTAAATGAGCGGTTTCATTATGAATTCCACTATTTTTCAATAAGAATCTCTAGTTGTCTTGATTTGTGCATACTCTAAGGCTAATTTCTAACTATCCCCTGATCCTTAGCTACTGTTACTCTTGACTAATGGATCCTTCTTTACTTAATCTTCAACTTATATACATGTTTGGAGTCAATCAATTGTCATGTACTTAAACTTTACCCCTGGAAAATTGATGATCGATGAACTTGTCAAGCAATTCATTTAAAAAATAAAAGTGTGTTGTCATAGCCTGGTCGATTCCCATTAATTTCTTTACATTTGGGCCCAACTCTTGGATCTGGCGTAGAGGACAAGTCAATCTTTTCCCCATGCAAGCAAAGAGACATTATTAAAAGCAAAAAAAATCTTTCAAATCAGAAACGAGGCACGTACTTGTCATAGTCAACATGAAGTGTAAGATGCCCGAGGGCTCTGAGCATATTTCGACTTGCGTGAGCGATCCCGACGAGGCTTGGTGGTCGGCCACGTGCTGTCCGTCAATGTCTCTTGGATATGACGAGGCTCAGATGACTTTTTATCTGGTTTCTCATGCAACTTGGGAAGAGTGGACAATGAGCAAAAAATAGGTTTTACTTCGGGACAATAAATACCGGGGGACCCGCCCCACAGTGGACGAGATGGTTTGCGCATTGTCCCTCAACCCACAGAGAAGAGATTCAAAACTTCTCGTCTCCATTGCACGACTCACCTGCAGCTCATGGAAGGTGGATCTCTGCGGGTTGCCCCGGATTTATGCCGTCGGCTGCAGGCTATACGATAGTTCTTGGATTATAAAAAAAATAAAAAATAAATATCGAGGGAGGCAAGTCCGAGAACATGATGATGATTTTGCCCGATGCATGCTTTGTGGAGTTCACTTGACATAAAGAGATCACACCATACGTCCACTTTCGAACCGCCGGCCAAACGCAGAGAGTAGAAACTTGAAATCGAATGGACTGACGGTATTCTGTTCAAAAAAATAAAATAAAAATGGACCGACGGTATTGGAGTGCTCTACATACGTATTCCACCATTTGTCCTTTTCAATTGCTGATATAATGCAAAATTCTCGATTACTTTTATGATACGGCAGGCCAAAATCCAGCAAGAAAGTTTGATGCGGGTCCACCCGAAATAGTATATAACTTGGCAATTAGTACTAGAACTCTTGATGTTTAGGCCAATTAAATTTAAAGGGCTAAAAATTGACGAACAGTTTGAACCTTTTCATTAGGCCCCTTGTTCACAACATCGGAGCTACTTATCCGAAGCCCATATGCTTATTTTGTGGCTATCTTCCCCCGACAGCCTCCTTAGCTCCCAGATAAATATTTGTCTTTCCCACCAAGATAGAAATATTTCCAAATTTTCAGATGAAGTAGTTCGACATACTCCGGTGTAGGATTGTAGTAGCTAAATATTTTGTTTTTGGCAAGAGGACTCAGACTAGTAATGGTCTATGTCAAACTGATAAAATCACAGAAAAATGGCCCTCCTGTAAAGTTAATCTCTCCCACACGCTTTTGCTCTCCATGCTTTGTATTCCCAGCACAAAGAATCCATCAAAGATGCCTTGGCTTTTCCTGAAGCGCGATTCGGCGAAGACATAGCAGGCCTAATAGATGAAGTCATTGACAAGAGTCAGAGGGAGTTCCTCACGGCTAGACCTCCGCCAACGTCAGCATGCTGTCGTGGAGAAGCATAGACCGAAGATGAAGAAAGAGGAGTAGAAGAAGACGATGACGTGGATGCCTCGGCTTCTGCTCAAGTGCGATTCGGAAAGGACATTGCAGACCCAAAAGATGGAGCCATTGAGGGAAGTTATAGGGAGTTCCTCCAACTGCCAGACTTCCAATGTTGTCGATGGAGCAGCAGACCTTGAAGATGAAGAAGGAGGAGGAGAAAAAGAAAGACGACAATATGCTCAAATGCGATTTGGCAAAGATATTGTAGGCCCAAGAGATGAAGCGACTGATGAAAGTTGCGGGGAGTTCCTTCGACCGCCGAACCTCCAATGTCTGTACACTGTCGATGGAGCAACTGACCCCAAAGACGAAGGAGGAGGAGGAGAAGATGACTCCAACTACGAAACGGAAGATGACCAGGACTGTGTGGAGTACATTGACGTTGCCGGCGAAAGCAAAGATGCCTCGGCTTCTGCTCAAGCGTGGTTTGGCGAAGAAGAATAAGAACGGAAGGATGAACATGTGTGTTCTTTCGGTGGATCTGGGGTCGCCCGTGGTAATGATTCTAAGGACAGCTAGTGAAATAGGGGCGAGATCAACGGTGTCTTTTGCTCTATCTGTGCGGACGCTTGGACCAACGATGACGATCATCACATCTGTATGTTTTCGCATCCTCTGCTCTTTCCACTGTACCAGAACTAAGATCACTCGAGAGGTACTATTGGTGTGGAATTAGATGCGTAGTCCATGCCGTAATTGGCCACATTTATGGCACGTCCCGCATCAAGAAATGGCTAAAAGGAACTCCGGAGAGGTTTTTCCCTATCCCTTTCGTTTGTATACGTACTCTGATTCGTTAGTGCACTTTTTTTCATACGCTTATGCTCGTTCTTCGATCTATCCATTATTGTCTTCTATGCATCAGTATGTGCAAATTGAAGGGTGTGAGAACTTTTTGCGTCGCGCTTTGCAACAGCAGATGAGGAGCTGCAGAAGGTAATTTTAATCCCCAAAGCAGTGACATGCTTAGAAGGATGAAAATAAGCTTACTTGAATTGACAAGCTTTTTCCTTTTTTGCAGAAAGCTGATTCCTCAAGGCCGAATGTGCTTCTGTTGAGAAGAAGCTACATATGATTCCACGAGTCAGCTGAGAAAACGCTCAACATGATCAATTTCACAGAAACTGGCAGCAGCTGTAAAATTCAACTGCTGCTCCTGTCATATTTGTTGATTCGGCATGCCGCTTTGTGGTGTAGCAGCACATGGAAACATGAGAGCATGCTCTTCTCGCACTCGTAAGACTACATCACTTAGTATATCTATCTTCACGAGCAACATCTAAAACAGCTTAATGCAGAGGATTACTAATTCACAAAGCATATATGTAGTCTGCAGAGTAATAACACACAGAATGATAACACTATAACATCCAAAGTGAAAGTAATACACAAAAGTAGTCGAGTCTTAATCACACATGGAGATACAACCGATATCCGAGATCACAACACAAACTCACATGGAAGCACAACAATCCACCGAACTGCATATCCTGCAAATAAGACGCAACCTCCAAATTCAGGTACTCTTCCCCCGTGTATTCTGCATCAACCATCAAAGGGTATAGTTCAGAAATGAAAGACAAAGAAACAAGTGGCAAGTCGCAAGAAGGTTATTCCTCTCCTTTGCATCTAAGAAACTTACAATATGGGGTGATCTTCCATCTCTGATTATCTCCTTTGTTCCACTGCCAGAGCACAATAGTTGTGCCATCATGGACGCCTCCGGATTTTGCGTCACCATGAAAAGCATCCAGATTCAGGCGAACGTTGTTAACCATCCTTACGGTTCTGTAACCATCGTCTAGGATCTTGCCTGCTGTCCACAGAACAGATGCATCAAGCTGCTCTGGATTATAGGATACCAGCTGCACCTGCAGATTACCAAAATTGCAGATCTTAGATCTGACAAAAATCTGCAGCTCTGATACCAACAATATTTAGAGAGCTAACTAAGGCTTAAATTAAGCTGTTTCTTGGACTTCAAAGTGGGTCTGCCCCTCACTAAGGTCTAGTTACAATGTGCATATATCCTAATCCAAATATATATCAACCCTTTGTCCGTCTTCTGGTGAGGAAGCATGCAGTATAAACAAATCTTGGGAACCTCTAATAGTTGAACCAAACCGCAATTGGCTCAAAAATACACAAGTTGAGATGAAGCCCAGGTTGAGGCCGCGAAAGTGAACGCTCAGTGCAAACAAGCTTTTACACAAAAGCTGAAAGATATTGCTGACTTTAGAGTGCGGTCAAACTTTTCAGTAGTGTCCAAGTTAGCACTCATAAAGGCAAAAACGCAAGACAATGATCAGGCAGTAAAAAAGGTACTGAGATGATAGCCAGAAGAAAAAATGGAATTATGCCACAAGAAGAATTCTTTCAGAACCACAACCAGTCTTAACAATTAGTCACTGAGAATTGAACCAAAGCAGAGGATCATTGCGTTAACAATTGAACAGAAGATAAACAACTGTTTAGCATACAATGAGCCATTTTGAGACTAACCTCAGTTTCAATGACATTCAAATTCTAGGGAAACTTAGACAATGACACACTTCAGTTCGTGAAGTTACTCACAGAATCTAGACAAGTTCAGAAAAATTATAATTTAGAAATCACGCAGCAGCTAAAGCGAATGACTAGTGATTTGATCAAAATTAACGCCTAAATTTCCAAAGTTCATCATGCAAGTTGATACAAGGCAACACCCATAGTCATGATTCCCAGCTAATGGAGCCAATAATAATTGTAAGACCGCAATCTTCTTTTACTTGCCCAAGGAGAACAAACTTGAGAGCTCTGTCGACCAATGAGATTGACCACGTTTGGATGAGCTAAAGTATCATGGTCACCGAGATATAACTCACACGCAAATGATAGTTGGCTTATGACTAGTCTCACAAGCTTTTCTTCTACTCTACAGCCCAATAGATCATTTTTCCTATTCTAATTGCAGCTCGCACAGATATCGTATAATTGCAGAGGTTTCGGATTTGAATATCTAGAGAGGCAAACTTACCGGGTGAGAGGCTCCGACAGAGTGCTTGATGGCCTCACCAGTGGCCTTGTTAACCAGAGAAAAGCAGGGAAACCCGTCTTCATCCTTAACTCTGGTGCTGAACTTCTCATCCTTGTACCATTTCTGAAGTAACCAAATCATACAAGCCACTCCACATCATTAAAAGAATTAAAGAATATAAAACCATCACTCACATAACGAACAAAGCTGTCAAACAACACTCAGACAAGCTCAGAAACGCTCAAATTAGGTAGATCAAACCAAACCCACATAAAAAAAGCCATCAACTTGAAAGTATCCAACAGAACCAGAGACCAAGATTCGAGGGTGACAGGCGAAAGGCAAAGCAAAACAACATACTTGATAAGGATCGCTGGAGTCGGAGGGTGCAAGAATGACTTTTGAGTCCCTAATGGTGAGAGAATAATTGGGCTCGGCCTTGCAGTAAACTTTGTAAGTGGGCTTGTTGGCGAAGTAAGAGCCGAGAGCTCCGCCACCGGAAGCATCAGCAGCATCGGCGGGATCATATTCAGACTGGTGCTGGGTGTGATGATGGAGGAAAGAAGGCAGATGGGGGCGGTAAGAATGGTGGTCGGTCTCGCTCGGCTCATCAACCTCGTGAGCCACATGCTCGACGCTCGCCGACGGCGGCGGCGGCGGGTAATCGGAGTACTCGGCCGATCCTTGAGAGAACATCTGAGGCGGTGGAGGATAACCGGAGACGAAATCGTCCCCGGGCGGAGGGTAATCGGGCGGGGGAGCCGAGTGCGAGGTGTGGTACACGTTGGACCGCGGAGGCGGGGGCGGGCCGAAGTCGTCGTCGCGGCCGCCGCCGTAGAAGGGCTGGCGGGGAGGGGGAGGCTGGCCGTAGACGTCGGGCGGGAGGGCGGATCCGGGCGGTGGGAAGGGCCTGTTTCGTGGAGATCCCCCGTCGTCGTCGTCGTCGTCGTCTCTCCGGTGGTGTCGGTGGGAGTAATGACCGGACGGGTACTCCATTTCCGTCGGGGTCGGTGCCGATCTCTCGATCAAAGTGGAGAGCTTTTTGATGTCTGAACAGAACAGCAGTCGATCGTTTGATCTGAAGTTGAGGCCTGACTGTCCGAAGGGATGAGTAACCTCCTCTTTCTTTGTGCAGATTCTTTTCCTTTTTTCTTTTCTTTTCCCCTGTTTTTTACCTTTTTGGGATTTGCAAAAGCTAAGCACAAGAATTTCTCCCTTCATATCAATGTATCGATGTGTACGAATCGCATGAGATCAACGGCTGAAGTTTATTTGATCCGAAAGGCTAATTTTAATTCGATGAGCTAAATACATTATGAAAAGCAATAATGTTTCGACTCATAAATGAAACGTACGATATTTATAATTAACGTTTAAGTTTTAGATAAGAGATCTTTTGACGAGGGATGGTCCACGTGTTCTGCTGTCGATTTCTCTTTGCGATGCAAAAGAGACTCAGATTGCAACTTGGGCTTTATACCGGGACAATTTTAAAACCGAGGCACGCAAGGTCAAATTGTACCTTTGCCGAATATTCCGCAAGGCCAGCATTTAATGGGGATAATGCTAGGCCATAATTACTTGGTGGAATAACGAATCCATTGATGGTTTGTCTAGCAACCGATTAGATAGTATCCGATTTTACTTTTTTTTTTATTTTTGAAAATAAAAAAGAATAGAATTTTGTTTGATAAATTTTTCAGTTTTGGGAATAGATTTAGAACAAATCAAATAATAGAAAAAAATTATTTTTTTTATTCTGGAGAATAACTTTAAAATCAAACCAACCCATTTTGTCTTTTTCTTCTTTCTTCTTTTCTCTTTTCCTTCTTTTTTTCCTTTTCCTCCCGATCAATCATTGGCCACCATCACTCGCTAGTCACCATTGTCGTCGCCTCACCATTACTAGAGACCGGCTGAACGAGATCCAACGAGCTCGTCAAAGACTTGCTTGGCCATTGTGAGGCTCAACTTTGCCAACCTCGCCCAACAGGCGTGAACTCGACCTCGCCAATAGCTAAGCAAGCTCGGCCTCACTAAATTCGGGCAAGGTTGACCTCGCCTAGAGCCTTGCCAGGCCATTATTAGGTTGCCCTTGCCTTGGCTAGGCAATGCCAACTTGGCAATGGCCTAGTGAGGCCGAGCCTTGCCGGGGGTCGATGACATTCCGAAGAGGTTGCCGGCCCTCATTTGGTTGGTTGCCGGCCATGGCCGACAACTTAAGGTAGGAGAATAAGAGAAAGGAAAAAAAGGAAAAGGAAAGAAGATAAAAAGTAATAAAATTAACCCACCCGTAGGTTGCGCAATTGGTTAAGTTCACTCATTTCAACGCATGAAGGTCGAGGGTTCGAAACCATGCGTTGGTAGCGATTTAAGTGAGGGTCCCTAGCGGTGGGTTGCTAGGCTAGCTCTCCCCGATATATAGGCGTTGTAGGTCCTCCATCGCGGAGGCTATGAGACTCCGAATCGGTGTAAGCCGACAAGGGCATGCTCTGGCGGATTCTTGGTCACAAAAAAAAAAAAAAAAAAAAAAAGGTAATAAAATTATTAAAAAATTCAAAGAAAATGGTTTGAGCTAGAAATTTTAAGAGTCCTACCAAATGTATTTATATTCCAGAATTAGAAATTTTAAGCTGTTATTAAACACCTTTAAATGCTCAAAAACTCTTTCAAGGAACATAATAAAAATAAATCATTTCTTGATAGAAATTATTTTTTGGAACAGAATGATTACCAAACGCATCATAAATATCGGCTTCATGATTCCACCAAATGCACGGTATGTGCCATATCAACCTCAATTGCCAATGGATTATTTGGCAAGGCTGAATGGTTAGCTCTTACAGGCACAAGATTCTCATAGAGATGAGTGCATGACCTTCAACAAAAGGGTACCTATACTCGAAACCAATGCAGGTGGGTAGGTAGAGAATACCTAAGAGCACAACAAATTGCCGGAATGGCGATGCGGCACATCTACCTCGATGGAGGAGTCACTAGGCCGATGTATTAGAAACCATACCTTGATTGGGTTGATAATCTCTAATAATTGAAGGATTACAAAATACTTTGCTGCGTGTTCATTGGTGAGTACGATTAGTCAATAATAGAACACATTAATAAATTTACAACCCAATGTGGTGATGCGAAGATGGCCATATGAAATTGAGGCAATTTCCTTTGTCATCGTCATAGACGGCCTTCACTTGGTTTGCCAGCTTACTGGCTAAATCTGCTCATAGTTGGAATGAGATGCAAGGTCGATTTCATGGCCAATTTTACAGAACGGTCCCTAAGGTGACGAAATCAAATTTAGCCAGCATTAGACAATGTAATAATGAGACGGTAGACCAATACAACGCTCAATTCAAGAAATTAAGGAATCGATGATTGTTTCTCTAAATAAAAAGGAAATTCCCGACCTGACGTTAAATGGCTTGACATTTTCCTTGAGAGATCGACTTGAGGGCCAAAAGTTCACTGATTTGTTTTCATTAACAACAAGTGCAGCAAAATATGAGAATCTCCAAAAATAAAAGGATGAAAAGCCATTTAAAGATTATAAAACAATGTGGCTTTGGTTGAAGATCAAGATGATTCTTACAATGAAATCGACCAAGATGAGGCCATTGAAACAATTGTGGCCCAAATGATGCTCAACAAACCATATGTTTGTCAAGCCTTGAAACAAGCCCGAGTTAAGGAAACCATTAGAGCTACGGCAAAAGATACCCAGACATATTCATTCGACGTAACGAAATTGGATGAAATATCTTGTTTACTTTTAGAGGATGGTCTCATAAAATTAACCGGAGGTCAGACCATCCGATGACGAAGGAATGGCTAACCAAAGATATCGTAAGTGACACCATTAATGGAGTCATAACACAGCCAATTGTATTGTTTTTAGGCGAACGATCCGGGAGGCTATTCGTCAAGGGAAGATCAAGGGTGCCGATGAGAAAGATAAAAGGCAAAATGGAGGCTGATACTGATCCTTTCAGTCTGATGGTTGGTATGATGTCGGCGAAATACTGATCCTATCACGAGCAACATCTAAAACAGCTCAATGCAGAGGATTACTAATCTACAAGGCCAAAGTAATACACAGGAGTAATCAAATCTTAATCACACATGGCAATACAAGCAGTATTCGAGATCACTACACGAACTTGCACGGAAGCATAACAATCCACCAAACCGCATATCCTGCAAGTAAGTCGCAACATCCAAATTCAGGAACTCTGCCCCCATGTTTTGTTCTGCATCAACCGTCAAAAATGGAATAGTTCAGAAATGAAAGACAAAGAAACAAGTGGCAAGTCGCGAGAAGGTTGGTCATTCCTCTGCTCTGCGTCTAAGAAACTTACAATACGGTGTGATCTTCCATCTCTGGTTATCTCCTTTATTCCACTGCCAGAGCACAATGGTCGTGCCATCATGGACGCCTCCGGATTTCTTGTCACCGTGAAAAGCATCCAGATTCAGGCGAACGTTGTTAACCATCCTTACGGCTCTGTAACCATAGCCAAGGTCCTTGCTCTCTGTCCACAGAACAGATTCATCAAGCTGCTCTGGGTTATAGGGTACCAGCTGCACCTGCAGATTACGGAAAGTGCAAATCTGAGATCCGACAAATATCTGCAGCTCTGATACCAACAATATTTTCAGAGAGCTGAGGCTTAAATTAAGCTGCTCCTACTTAATTGGACTTTAAAGTGGGTCTGTCCCTCAATAATGTATGATTACAAGGTGCATAAATCCTAATCCAAAATATACTCAACGCTCTGTCCATTTTCTGGTGAGGAAGCATGCAGTATGAACAAATCATGGGAACCTCTAGGAGTTGAACCAAACCCAACAGTTGGCTTAAAAAAATACACAAGTCGAGATGAAGGTCAAGTGAGGAAAAGAAAGTGAAGGCTCAGTGCAAACAAGCTTTTTCACAAAAGGTGAAAGATATTTTATTGTGTGGTCAACCTTTTTAAGGCAGTTAAAAAAGGTGTTAAAATGGTAGCCAGAAGAAAAAAACGGTTTTAGGCCACGAGAAGAGTTCTTTTGGAACCACAACCAGTCCAACAGTTAGCAATCAAAAATGAAACCAAAGCAGAGGATCATGGCAACAATTGAACCAAAGATAAACAACTGTTCAGATATAGCTTACAATGAGCCCTTTTGACACTAACCTCAGTTTGTTTGTCATTCAAAAACTAAAGAAAACTTAGAGAATGACACACTTCAGTTCGTGAAGTCACAGAATCTAGGCAAGTTCAGAAATATGATAATTCAGAAGTTACGCAGCAGCTCAAGGGAATGACTAGTAATTTGATCAAACCAACGCCTGAGTTTCCAAAGTTCATCATGCAAGTCAATACAAGGCAACACCCATAGTCATGATTCCCGGTTATTGGAGCAAGACCACAATCTTCTTTTGCTCGTGCGAGGAGAACAAATTTGACAGCGCTGTTGATCAATGAGATTGACCACGTTCTTATGATCTAAAGTATCATGGTCACCAAAATATAACTCGCACACAAGTGATACTTCGCTTACGACAAGTCTCACAAGCTTTTATTCTGCTCTACAGCCCAGATTATGCAAATAGATCATTCTGCCTATCCTAATTGCAGCTCACAAAGATATCCTAGAATTGCAGAGGTTTCAAATTTGAATATCTAGAGATACGAACTTACCGGGTGAGAGGCACCAACAGAGTGCTTGATGGCCTCACCAGTGGCCATGTTAACCATAGAAAAGCAGGGAGAACCCTCTTCATCCTTAACTCTGGTGCTGAACTTCTCATCCTTGTACCATTTCTGAACAAATCAAATTACACAAGCCACTCCACATCTTTATAAGAATTAAAGAATAAAAAACCATCGCTCACACAACGAACAAAACTGTCAAACAAGCTCAGAAATGCTCAAATTAGGCAGATCAGATGAAAACCCGTCAAAAAGCCATCAACTCGAAAAAAATCCAACAGAACCCAAGATCAAGATTCGAGGGTGACTAGCAAAGCAAAGCAAAACAACATACTTGATAAGAATCACTGGGGTCAGAGGGTGCAAGAATGACTTTTGAGTCCCATATAGTGAGAGAATACTTGGGTTCTGTCTTGCAATACACTTTGTAAGCGGGCTTGTTGGCGAAATAAGAGCCGAAAGCTCCACCGCCGGAAGCAGCATCAGCGGGGCCAGAGTCAGACTGTTGCCAGGTGCAACGACGGAGGAAAGAAGGCAAACGAAGGCGAGGAGAATGGTGGGTCTCTCTCGGCTCATCGACCTCGTGAGCTACCGGCTCGACAATTGGCGGTTGCGGCGGGGGCGGGGGCGGGGGCAGGGGCGGGCATTCGGAGTACTCGCTTGATCCTTGAGAAAATTTCTGAGGCGGTGGCGGGTAGGGGGAGGAGTAACTGGAGGCGAAATCGTCCTGAGGCGGAGACGGGGGAGGTGCGTGTGAAGTGTGGTACACATCGGACGGTGGAGGCAGGGCCAGGGTGAAGTCGTCGCCGCTGCCGCTGCAGCTGCCGCCGCCGCCGCCACAGAAGGGTGGGCACGGAGGAGAAGACTGGCCATAGACGTTGGGTGGGAGGGTGGATCCGGGTGGCTCATCATCGTCGCCACTGCCGCCGCCGTCTCTCTGGTGGTTTCGGTGGGTGTGACGACCAAATGGGAAGTTGGGAACTCCATTTTCGTCGGCGGCGGTGGCGGTGGCGGTGGCGGTGGCGATCTCTCCTTCTCTCACAGTCGCTCCTGGTGGAGAACTTTCGATATTTAAAAAGCAGTTGATCGTTTATCTGTAGTGAGGCCTGGCCATCTGAGCGGGTGTGAACTGTAGTCATTCTTCTTTGCACTATTAATACTGATGTACATAATTTTTAAAATTTTTAAATTATTTTCCTTCTTTTCTTATATTTATTGTGGCCTATGAAGGTCGTAGACCTTCCATGGAACAGAAATTGATTTTAGTAGAAATTGATTTACTCGGTTTATTTCGAAATTGAGAAGATAAAAATTTTAAACTTAATTTCTTCTTCAAATCTATTTGAATAGAAATGCTTTGAAAATAAATCAATTGCGTTAAATCACAGTTTACGTTGCTCCAAACCTATTCCTAAGCAGAGAAACGAGAAAATCAAAAACATAAATTTTATCATGTGCAGCTTAGCAAATGAGGGTTCAATGACCCTTGCCAACCGCAATAAATATAAGAAAAGAAGGAAAATTAAAAAATTTTGAAAAATTTCCATGTTAGCATTTGATGTGTCATATAGAATAGTTGGCATTTATATCAGTAATTTTCTACAAAAATTAACCAGATATACTCAATTGGCAATAATTTAAAAATTTAGAACTAAATTAGTAAAAGTGCATGAGTTTATAATTTTTTTGGTAATTCTCCCATTTTTATTTCTTTCATTTTTCCTAATTTTCCTTTTTTATAGAATTCTGCATGACTTTTCAAGAAGGAGTTTCTCCACAGCTGGGGCTAATCTATCGAATCAGGTTCGAACAATCGTTTTCCTTATGAAAGGCTAATTTTGATTTGATGGGGGAACTTATCCTTAAAAACTTTTGGCATTGCTTAATATTAGGCATATTTCATATAAGAATTACTCATAATACAGCCCTCGCCCAATTCTCAATGAGGGTTCAACGACCCTTGCCGATTTACAATAAATATAAGAAAAGAAGGAAAAAGAAAAAAAAAATGTGAAAATGTTTATGACTTAATTATTACAATTAAAAGATTTATAATTAAATTGGCCAAAGTGCAATAAGTATATGGCTTTTTTGATGATGCTCCCTTTTTCTTTCTTTCTATTTTTCTATTTTTCATTTTTTATAGAATTCTACATGATTTTTCAAGAGGATATTCCTCTATAGCTCTAGCTGATCTACAGAATTGGGTCTAAACAAGTGTTTTCCTATCGAAAGGCTAATTTTGATTTGATGGGCGGAATTTATCCTTAAAAACTTTTGGCATTGCTCAATATTAGGCATATTCCATATAAGAATTACTCACAATATGGCTCTCACCCAATGACCGATGAGGGTTCAGTGATCCTCGCCGATTATAATAAATATAAGAAATTAAGGAAAAAAGAAAAAAAATTAAAAAAATTAAAAATTTCTACATCAGGAGTAGTCATCTCATTTATAATGGCCAACATCCATATCAGCAATTTCCTGCGAAAATTGGTTAGATAGACTCAATTAGCAAAGTGTGAAAATATTTATGATTGTATTATTATAATTAAAAGGTTTATGACTGAATTGGTAAAAGTGCAATAAGTTTATGATTTTTTTTTGGTAATTTTGCCCTTTTTCTTTTTTTTTTTTTTTATTTTTCCTATTTTACAAAATTCTGCATGATTTTTCGAGAAGGAATTTCTCTACAGTTGTAGCTAGTTTGTCGAATCGGGTCCGGACAAGCATTTTCCTACCGAAAGGCTAATTTTGATCTGATGGGCATAATTTATCCTTAAAAACTTTTGGCATTGCTCAAGATTAGGCATATTCCATATAAGAATTACTCATAATACAGCCCTCACCCAATGACTAATGATGGCGACCCTTGCCGAGCACAATAAATATAAAAAAGAAGGAAAAAAGAAAAAGAAAATTTAAAAATTTAAAAAATTTAAAAAAAAATTCAACGTTAGCATCACGACATCCATGCGTTAGCAATTTCCTACTAAAATTGGTAGGATAGACTCAATTGGTAAAATGTAAAAAAAATTATGACTAAATTGGTAAAAGTGCAATACGTTTATGACTTTTTGAGTAATTCTTTCCTTTTTGTTTCTTTCTTTTTCCTATTTTTCCTTCTTCTTCTTTTTTTAACAGAATTCTGACTTTTCAAGAAGGAATTTCCCCACAATTGTAGCTGATCTGCCGAATTGGGTCCGGACAAGCGTTTTCCTACTTAAAGGCTAATTTTGTTTGATGGCCGGAATTTATATTGAAAAACTTTTGGCGTTGCTCAATATTAGGCATAGTCCATATAAGAATTAATCATAATATAATGTAATTAATTATACATATCGCTAAAGACATTGTTAGTTTAGTGTATGAAAAACGATACATTTTTAATATGGGTATTCTAACAAATGTCTTAGAAAAATATTATCCAATTAAGCCCTACATATTTTTCACATAACACTCGAGACACTTTGATATTGCTTTATCTCTGCGTGAATTAATGTGTTATGTACATTATCGTCTCATAATTAAACTTCGAAGGAACAGGACATGTACGAATGGAATGAATCTTATCGGACCATCGAATCCGATAATCGAATAAGTCTTATGATAAGATAATGCAAGTAGCTATTGGATGTGCATTTGGGGTCATTTCGAAGATACAGACCAACGTCTAGGACAAAATCAATTAGGTGTTAGGATAAGTGTTTAATGAAACATCTGGTCTTCTGCTACACAATATCCATGAATGCATCCTCCTTTCTTTCAACTTCACCTTTTTATCAGATGATGCTCCTAAGTAGAAAGATGAAGGGCAATGGGAAGATGCCTTGAGCTGTCCACGTCGTGGAGCCAGACACCACATATATATTCTGGAAGATATTTTGACGTAGAGATGGCAAATTCAATGAGCATAAAACAAGAGAGGCGTTATGTAGATTTTCATAGGATTGTGATCGATAGCTGATTAAATTGTTAAGTTTGACTTCGTATTAAAAGTAATGGGATTCTGGTATGCCTTGAAGTCTCAAGGATTTTGCAAACTTCAAATTATTAAATAATGCGTTCAGTAGGAAATAAAAAGGAAATTACATGAAATCTAATTAAATTAGACCAATGGAAGCCTTGCCTGCTCGACGACTGAAGTTGAACATAAACTGCTAACGGAGATTATTAGAGGATATAGAGAAAGTAAAAAGGTTAGAAAATACGAATGGAAAACTTTTATACTCAAAGATAATTCAAAGGGAAAAATCTAATCACAATCAATCTATTATGAATGATCGTCACGTCTTCACTTTTTTAGAATCAAAATCTAATGTACGATTCGTGATTTTTTTTATATGTCTTGATTGCTTGCGAGTGCATGTCTTTCTTGATTCTTCAATTATCTTTAAATGGGTAATTCCGTTTTTCATCCCAATTTTTATTTGCAAAAATCTCTAATATCTTGACTTGGGCGTTACTCTAGGAATGATTTGTAACTGTTCCCAATTCTTTAGCTACGGTAATTCTCTAATCAATGGATCTTCATTGACTCAATCTTCAACTTCTATACATGCTTCCAGTTATAGGATAAAGCAAGCAAGAATCCATCAAGAAACTTAGATGCAGGTCCACCTAATTTGTACATAACTGAAAAATTCATACTAGAACTCTACAAATTTAGTCCAATTAAATTTATAGGGCTAACGACAAGGGAAGAATAGTTGGACCCTTTTTACAACATTGGAGCTTCATCATCTGAAGCCCATACTAGACTGGCGATGGTAAAGATGCGGATGCAATTGTTATCAAATTCTTGTTTTTGTTTTCTTTATTTTTTTCTTTATTTTCGAAGTAATACTATTAAGAACACTGGATGTGACCTCCAAATAGCAGGGCTTAAGGTTAGGCGGTGTAGGCGGTGAGACAATGAGGGATAAGTTTCATTGTTGAAAGGGAGATGTAATAAAACTGAAACCTAACTATATCAATCGAAAAGTAGCTACGCTTCGACGATTATTGCTTAAGACGGACATTATTTTAGTTGATAATCAAATATACTTGTTCTTTTCTTTTCGGATGATAAGTGCAACTTATTTGATAACTTAAAAATCCCTCATGGTTCACTGGGCCGCATGGTTTATACATAACAAGCATAGATATACAGAGCCCAATATATATATATATATCATTTTCTTGTCTTTCCTTATTTCCTCACAACTATCAAGGAATATGTTGCTATGAACTATATAAGTATTGCTTGTACATGCTCTAATCTTTTCTTGCACAGAATCCCACAGGATATGTATTTCCACATCCAAGTTAACATTCCTATGACAATGTTTTACCTTACAATACTAGGAGGAAATACCAATAAAATCCTCAATCAATTGTATTGGTATCAATTTATTCTTAATTTTTTTCAATTGAATTAATTTAATCATAAACATTTTGAATTTATCCCAATTCAGTCCATTCGGACCTAACATTATCAATCATATGTGGTAGGACCGATATTGACGTAGACATTTTTTAATTTAATTATAATAATTGAAAAAATAATTATAATATTTTTGTTCTTTTCTCTTCTTTTTTTTGTCCTTTAACTTTTTTTTTTTTTGGTGGAGGGGCTAGTAAAGGTTATCGGCCTACCCTTGCCTAGTGCCGTATAGGGATGCCGATCCTTGTTTGTGGCCAACGAGGATTGGGCAACGACTATTGCTAGCCCTTAGAAAAAAAAAAAAAGAAAAAAAAGAAAAGAATAAAAAAATTGTAAAAAGAAAAACTCAAAATTTTTAAAATATTATTAAAAATGTTTAGGTCAAGACCGATCATGTCACGTAGGATAGCTAAGATTCGCGTTAACAATTTTAGACCAAAATTGATATGATAGATTGAAAGTGTAAAAGACTTAGGACTAAATTAATATTAATATAATAGGTTTAGTCGTCTTTTTTCACTTCTCCGATTATAGTGTAATTGCTCCGATTGATATATATTTTCAGAAAGAAAAAAAGAAAGTTCTTCTGCGATAGACCGTTACAATTCATGTGAATGGGCAGTGGCTGCACTGTTTAATTTCTTCCGTGGGTCCGGATTCGATCAGTTTTGTACTTCATTTGAAAAGTCAGATTGACCTCTTAATGATTAATGTTCTTAGATTTGATAATCATGACATTTAGGTACCTCCTAGTCCTAGACTCCTGCGGGCTCAATCGTGTGGATGCACCTACTTTGTCGACTTTAGCTTTAACTCAACCATAATTTTCTCGAAAATCTTTACTCATTTCACATCCCACGTACGTAAAACCCGATTAAGTTTTCATCAGCATAGACCTCCCGTTTCAATCCATTCGCATTTTTCTGCTGGATCCTTACAGTCTAAGGTTACACTTCTAATTCCCCTCGTTGTCAAAGGGGGAGAAAAATCATGCATGCACAGCCAATATTATTTCCCTAAAAACCCTAATTCACTTATATCACGCGCGTCCGGCGCAACCCATAAACAATCGTCTCTTCCCTTTTTAATCTCGCCTTTTTCGCCATCCGTTTTAACCATGAAAATGGCCGTAGTTATTGGGTCCTAGTAGCAACTGCTGGTTCAAGAATGGGTAGCTATTGATCAAGTTATACTGCGGAAAGTCGGCCGCCTGGCTCGCAGTGTTGGTGAAGCTGCAGTGGCTGAGGAGCTTCTTTGCCTGATACGCCGCAGTGTCGGCGTCGGAGCGGTGACGCTTGAGCCTGTTCTCCTCCATGAATGGAGCTGATGACGAGGGGCTGAGCTGGGGCGGCTTCTGGGGAAAGCAATTGCTGCTTCCATTGTTATAAGTCCCACTGCCGAACACGTGCGGGTCAGTGATGTCCACATGGTTACTGTTATTCGGAATCAATGGAGCTAATTGGTCGAATCCGGGCACGCCGACCCCTTGCGGGATGTTGTCAGATAGAAGGCTACCGAGCATCGAGTAGTCCAAGGCGTCCATTAGATTGGAGAACGAAGAGGACTTCTGAGACATGAGGCCGCCGTTGTTTTGAACGTAATTGTTGGGGATGTCCGCGAAGGGTTTTAGCATTTCGTTTTGGGGAATGTTACTGCCTTCTTCCTCTTCTTCTTCCTGATCTTGATCAGGTGTGGCCACCGAGGCTGTGGCGGTAGGGGACAAGTTGGTCTTCTTGTAAATCCGACACAGAACCCAATCGTCCAACTGGAACCAAATAATTAAAAAGTTAGGATGCCAGATTCTCGCCTAAAAGGAGAATGTGAAAAGCAAAGAGAGAGAGAGAGAGAGAGAAATGTCAACAGCCCAGAAACTGGAAACCATCGGGCTTTCTCGGGCCTTTCGCCCTTCGTTGGTTTCTTGCACGCCTAATATTTCTGGTTTCTTGTAAATTGATACTTTTCTCACAAACCGACAGCTATTAGATCACTGTAAAGCCTTCTTTTGCAGTACAAAGGACATCGTCTTCCCAAAAGGAGGAAGAAAAAAAAAAGCACTTTCAGATTAGGCTAAAGCATCGATAAACTGAGGTCGACTTCACGTGTACGAAGAGGGGTTTGTCCGTTAGTAGCGCAACTTTCGAGTCGTAATTAATAATTTGAGATCGACTTCTGAGTTATGGAGAAAGCTCGTCGACAAATAGCACAACTTTTTCTAGACTTTATGTGTCCAGCAAAATGTATTGGATAGACTCGTGGGGAACAGAAAAAGCACGATAGAATTAGGTTAATAATGAAAAATCTATTTCTCTTCTTCTCATGTGGAATTAATATGAGTCTCACTATTTAAATTATAATCAACTGATCTGTTTTATATGGATTATCAAATTAAGTGCACTTGCGAGAGAAGGCTCACCCTCATGGAAGAATCTTTAAGCTTCAAGGGGTTAGTATTGGGGCGACTGTTGTAGGCGGGCGACTCGGCGAGGCGGTACTCGTGCATGATCCAATTCGTCTTGAGTCCCTTGGGAGGCTTCCCCTTGTAGAAGACCAGCGCCTTCTTCACGCCGAGTTTCTCGTGGTGCTGATGTGCGGATGCTGAAGAAGATGAAGTCACGATCACTTTGTCCGTGCCGGTGGCCTTCCAATACCCAGAAGCAGCTGCTCTGTTGGGCCTTGCTCCATTCGGGTACTTCCTATCCCTAGGGCTGAAGAAGTACCATTCTTTCTCGCCGAAAGCTGCTTTAGCTGATCCAAAGAAGATCAGAAAAAAAAAAAAAAAAAAATTAGTCTCTTGACATATTGATGCACGGAAGGGGGTGGGGATAGAAAGAAGTGATCAGAGTATTAGATACCTGGTAATTCCCAGGGGTTAAGCTTGTAGATATCGACCTCTGCAATAATGGAAACAGGGAGAGGTGAGGATGTGACCTTCCTTCTGAGGTAATGGAGGATGAGTTCTTCATCAGTTGGGTGGAACCTAAATCCCGGTGGCAAGGATGATTGTGGGTTCTTCATGATCATGTTGGAGTTCAATCCTTTCTTCTAAACCAACGCCAGAAATAAAAAGGAAAGAGGCTCACAATCAAGACGAACCCTAGAAAGGAGGGTTGTTTGGGTGAATTTGGGAAAAGATTTTTTTTTTTTTTTTTTTGGGTGGGGGGGGAGAGCGAGAGAGAGAGAGAGAGAGAGAGAGAGGATCTTCGCCAAGTGGCTCTCTCAAGAAGAAGACTGGAGAGAGGATTGAAATTTTGGGATAGGGGAGATTGGAGCCCATTTTATGGTTGAGTTCATTTGTCGTCATGTGAGAGAGAGAGAGAGAGAGAGAGAGAGAGGAGATGAGGCCAAAGCAAAGGTGGGGTACGAGGATGGAGAAATTCAGTTGCATGCTGTGGTGCCAAGTAATTATTCTCATGGGGGGTGTTTGAGTTGTGTGTTTGGTTAAGTTTGCTTTTTTTTTTACTTTTGTCTCTCTCTCTCTCTCTCTCTCTCTCTCTCTCACACATAATATTTTATTAATTCGTTTCGTGGGAAAGATGGCGGCTTCGAACTTAGGATGAGGTCCAGTCTTATGACATCACCTCAAAGGAGATAAACACTCGACACGTGCCCCCCCCTATTTTGTCGGCATTGAACCCCGAAAGCCTTGTGGCAGTCCCCCTCATCTTGCCGTCTACATGTGCCTCTCTTTTTCAAATTTTATTTATTTACGGTTCTATAATTTATATAATCGAGACGCGTGTTACGCGGAACAAAATCTTGTGATAAATAGATCTGTCGTGTCATATATTTGATCAATCTTATCTCAATTAAGACTTCATATTCGTTTATTGTAACATCTTAATGTCTTTACAATAACCATGTGAAATCCTCATAGGATAACACACGATACATGAAAAAAACAATTGTGTACTTGAATTGAGATCCGACAAGAGAAAAATTAGGAGACACGAATAAAGGGACACAGAAAAGGACATTAGTAATGGCAATTCTTCTGGCAAGGGGGGATGTATGGTGGTCAATGTTCTACAAGGTTATTTATTGGGGAACTAAGGATGTATGGGTAAACTTGACTGTTCTTGTCGATATGACTGCTTTACCCGCAAAGGATTAGAGTTCGACCTTATCCATATGTTATGGGTAGATTGGCCAGCAAACTTATGGTCGTGCGCCACATAAAAGCATGGCAAAAGTTAGCAATCGCTTTCCTCTTGAAGTGAAAGTACACCCTTTTTCTTTCCTTAGCCAAGTTACATCCCAGGACTGGCATGCCGAGAAGTGTATAGCCAAGCCCCACATTCATTTAGTAAAAGATTAGGAGAAGTTCTAGGTTTTTCACTTTCAAGCACATTATAATGCACGACACTCTTGCTTTGCATATGAGTACGACATCTGAAAATCTCTAACATACCAAGTGAAAATTTCCCTAGGAAGAAACGAGAACTAATCTGCGAAGCTTCCTTCCGTGGAATATTTTCGACAAACCATGAATCAAACAAAAGAAAGTTGAATCATCGTTCTAAACTCCATGTAACAGCTTGGTAAAACTTAGGAACTTGTCATCAACTGAACAACCACTTGTGGGATTAAGCATCCTGGTCCAAGCATATGGCCACGTTACTGTTCATCCCCTCCCTTCTCCTCATCTGCTTTTCTCCATTTGAGAGATGGAGGGTCGAGGAGAGATTCTCCATAAATAGCAAGGGACAATGACCCTTACAAAGGGATGGTCAATCAATGAACTGGGTTCTCATGCTACGTGGAGCGGGAAAGTACGTGCGTTTTCCTGCTTCGTGACGAATGTGGAGTTAGTCAAATAATTAGATGTGAAATAAAGAATCTCTCCCCCACCACTATCCATGCATTCCGAGAAAAAGTCTTGATGTGCGGACTTTTGTCGTTCTTCGCCACGCTTCCTTCACAACTTAGCCAAACTCGAGAAAAAAAAAGAAAAAGGTATTAAAACAAAAGGGTTCCTATTCTCTCGTGTCTTTATGATATTTTCCAAAGCGCATGCGCGTCCATGCACCAATGAATCGCTGACAATCATGGAGGCGTCTCGAGCTACGATACTGTTCCTCCTATCGGGATTAAAATATCAATATTCGTGATGTTAGGCCCGCTCTGCTTAATCCGTAGTTTATGGCTAAAAGTCCTTGGAAAAGTCCACGAAGCAACGACCCAGAACCACATATAAATTCCCTCCAAACGAAATATCATCCCGATTCAAAGTCCAAAGAGTATAGGGAAAACCCAGCCAAAAAAAAAAAAAAACCAAATATTTATTAGGAAAAGCGATCAGACTAATTCAATCCGGAAATTGACCTTACTCAGATGGTTCAGGGCCAGCTCACATGGGAACCTGTCTGGTTTCCTGTTCCAAAAACTTGAAACCAGAGTTTAACTGTTTCAATTCTCAAAGCTATACCCTAATCGGCCACTTAGGCTATAGATTAAAGTATTGATGACAATCATGGAGGCGTCTCGATCTACGATACTATTCCTCCTTCAGGATTAAAATATTGATCTTTGTGATGTTAGGTCCGCTCTGCTTTATCCGTAGTTTATGTTTAAAAGTCCTGGAAAAGTCTACATACACATTCCCTCCATACGAAATATCATCCCGATTCAAAGTCTACAGAGTATAGGGGAAAACCTCAAAAAACTCAAAATTTATTAGGGAAGAGCAACTGGGTTAATTCAATCCGGAGAATGACCTTACTCAGATAGTTCAAGGCCAGTTCACAAGGGAACCTGTTCGATTTCTGTTCCAAAAATTGGAAACCATAGTTCAACCAGTTTAACTCTCGAATCTATATCTTGATCGGCTGGTTCTACCAAAGAACGTGAAATCCAATCGGTTTTGAACAGTTCTTTTGCTGTTTTTTTTTTTCCTAAAAGCAAAAAAAAAAAATTGTTGAAATTGAATATGTTTGACATATCATCCTCTAACAGAAAAAATTGTAGTCATGTTTGGCACATACATATTATATATACGATTGGTACCTAAGTTGACCCTGAAACCGCTTGGAGCAACCGTATAGTTCCAGGGTCAACAGGGTTGGTTCCTAAGAAATCAACCTGATCAAATATTCGATGGGACAGAAACAAGACGGTACTTAACTTGGTGTCCTAAATGACTTGGTGCCCTAAATTTGAAACATGAGCTGCAACAGCCTACATCCCATCTGCTACCAAATAATTTTGATTCCAAACCTTGAAAAGAAAGCTAAAAAGATAAGAATATTGGTAAAAATTACTGTAATTGTCACCAAAAACGTGTATTCCCTGGACAATGCGATTGGGTAATCTACAATTGCATTGCATATCACCGAAATATTTAAAACATGTCAAAACCATACTATTTATATTGTCGAAATAGATCTATTTACAGCTGTACATACACCTAAAGCTCCCATTGGCCCAAAAAAAATGAGATAGAATAAAGGCTACCCGTTTGTTCTAGGCGAAAAGGAAAAGGTAAAAAGAGGAAAATGCGGCCCGAGATGACGGGTTATACGGACCAGGTATACCATGTCAATCACCTCGAGGAATATTCTGACTTAACAACTAAGTTAGCAGGACACAATAAAAAATGAATAAAGAATTGGTCCGGAGCAGCATTTCAGGGCATGGTATATAACTTTTTCCAAAGCGGGCATATTCTTTTTCAACAGGCTTCCAATTTATTAACGAACGCCATCCTTGAATTTCCACGGCATGGGGGAGACTAGCAACGAGATTAATCATGCCTAAGGAGGCGGTTAACTGGCGGTGAGGCTCGCCGGTTCCGACAAAGAAAGATGGGAGGAGAACGGACAAATGAAGGCGTGTTCAAGTGGGTGATGAAGCATCTGCTGAAAAGAACGACAACTACCTCTCAGCACACGGAGAGAAAGGAAAATATAAAAAAGGAACAAGAAAGGCTGATGATTATCCATAACTTCTTGGACTTCATTGATGATTATCCAATCCGAGATTCTCTTTTTGGCTAGGTTCAAGAGGCTTTGCTTTGTACTACTTATTACCCTCTTTCTTGACGTATTCTACTCAGAAATATATATAGGGAATGTGATTAAATAAGATTAGGATAATGTCATGAATGATGCAAAGTACCTCGGATATTCCACGGGTTGTTCACGCCACCTCGCTTCCTTTCCCCATGCACCAGGTAGCTTGTTGAGGTTGGGTTTCAAGAGTAGAACACGTGATGGATATCCAAAGTTTGATTATATTATTGTTGTTGTCCATGACTGAGCATAAGGTCCAGCGCCTCTTTTCGTCTGTGGTCCAGCTTTCCCAGGCATAATCAAAGGAGGAGAGAAGAGCCAAGAAGAAAAACAAACTCAAACAACCACCTGTACAATGGAAAGGAAAATGAAGACTTTTAACAAAACAATTGAGATATTTGATTAAAAGTGATGCCAATTGGTCAAAAGAGGGCTCTCCACTTAGTTGTGGAAGACTTAGACTTTTTTATCTTCTTTCATTTTTATAAACTTTACTAGGTTGAAGATGGACTAAGGACAAAACTAAATGGAAAATCAGAACAAAAGATGCATTACTTTAATACCACTCTAGATTGAAAAGTCGCCCCGGGATGAACCATTTTGTCACCACACTATTAACCCACTTTTCTTGCTTAAAAGGATGAAATTATGAAACAAAAGGACGAAAAAAACCGAAACCTCTAGTCACCCTAAAATGAATATCTCAGAATCTTTCCGCGACTCTATACTTGGAGCCAATACATGCACAATCAGGGCATGATGGGATTGAACTCCTGAACTCGACTCGCACGCTGTCTTGATAGTTACAGAACCGGTGGCAGAACTTGGGTTTATCACCACGTAGTTGGACCAGTCAAAGCATCTAATAGTTGCCCAGGAATGTAAGTTTGTGAGTTCAGACAGCCAAAAAAGTCTCGATTATGACATCCAGTAGTTTTCCACGTGTGGTTCACCTAATTTAGTGGCTAGTAGTCATCCAATGTCAAATGGTGATGCACCTGCTTTCGCACTTGAGATGCACAAGAATTGTGATTTTGACCTAACCTTGATGTAGTCTCGAGGGCTCCGAATGAATCATCCTCATCTCTTCCAGCCTCTGATAGCAACATATTCTCACGAAACAACCATCGGCATGTATGACCAGATAAAAACTTGTCACCTAAAAGACTAAGAGAAGTTAGGTCTTGGGTTAACTCTTTCTAAGGACAGTAAAATCATCAAAATTCTGCCTCAAAATTGACTTCTTCCTGAGGGCTGATGAAGGAACAATTCGCTCTTCGCACAAGACTCGCGTTCAGAAATTAGAGTGATCTATAGCAGCAGACAAACAAAAGATCTTCTCCAGCTTTATCATGTATTTAGGTGAACCCATTTTTATCTGTTAAGAAGTTTAGATACAACACATTTTTTCCCTCAAAAAGAAGTCCATTATTCAGCACAAACAAGGAACAAAATAAGTTTGATCCTAATGTTGAAAATGGAACTGATGGAGGTGGACTAGCTGATAGCTCAAACCGCCACCAGCAATTAGTGGTGAAATATCCAATTGGTGGGGATGGCCAAGAGCAGAGGTGAAAAGTAGATTAGATACCAAAAGTGATGCCTGGAAGTGAAAACAGATTGCAATCTTTTGAAGACAAACAGTGGTTTTACTTATCCCAGCAAGTGGTGGGGGTAGGGCAATGATGGCACGCTAATCGGTGCAAAGTGGTGACGAACAGTCTTCAGCAATAAGTCTACAATCACATGTCCTCGGATGCAAGACTATGGTTTGAAAATGAACTCATCCTTTTGAAATCGGAAAATTTTCTAAAATGCCAAATTCAAGCATTTCACCATTGACCAAGAAAACTTTTCTATTCACTAATTGCCATTGACTGTGCTAAGCGAGACGAAACCAGATATAACGCACCACATGCACATGCATGCACCACACCTGCACATGTGTGTACATATATGTTGACAAAAGAAAAGTAATGCCTTACTGCAATTCATTCCAAGCAGGACAGAACAGTCACGTCCAATTATTTCAGAAAAACTGACGGATGTTACCGCATTAGTTCTCAGACCTGAGATCCCACAAGTTGTTCATACGTTGAATGGAGATTTAGCCATTTTAAATACTCTGACGCTCAGAAAACATCTTCCAATTGATAAGATATTAATGACTTCTTCTTTAAAGGGAATGAAAGGCTCCAAGTCGATCTCCCTGAAATAACTGGCTGTTTTAATGGTCCACTTATCACGCTCTGGAAAAGAAACCACACATCACTCTCACCTAGATGGTATTTTTCCTCATTACAAAAAATGGTCTAGCATCCATAAAATTTAGGAGAAAGTATTTGAAGATGACAGGTATAAGAGCATATCAGAGCAATCACAGTTACCTTTCATCAATGGGCAGTTTATAAACCACAAGAACAGGTCCCACTTCTAGATCTTGGAATTGTTCTGGTTCTCCACTATGCCTGAAGAGGACAACATTGCTCAGACAGTGCACTTGCTTAACAAAAAGCTGAAAAATTCTCGACGTCATTGTCTATAGGAAAAGGAATTCTAATCATGCAGCGAGAGGGCAATTAAACCATTAAACTGCAATAACAATCAGGATTCCATTGGAGAAAACTCTCACTAGAAATCCGCAAGAGGTACACCTGCACATGAGTTTTAACCAGTGCCCATGACACTTGACAAGCATCATCCAATGTTCAACATCGTGCGCATAAGTGTGATACAGTGAATTCATCTGAATTGAATGCTCACCAGAATGCTAAAACATAGGGTGGAACTAGTAAAAGTGCTTCTACCATCCTCCACATTCCAGGTTACATGCACATTTAGTGTGAGCCACGCACGCACCATTCAGGGTGACAGAAGGTCCGTTGGGCTCAGGTTTGCGAAAAACATGAAAGAAACCCTATTCATTTCTTAACTCCCATTAGCCATTACTTTTTCACCCTGAACCAAACACTGTTCACTGAAAGAAAGGCAAACCAAAAGGCCTCTTCTATTTGGTGGTTTCAGCATCAATATACTCTTATATTCATTTGATGAAATATGTATAATTGTCATCTAATGACAATTTTAAGCCTATTATATGTAACTATAAAAAGTACAAGATAATTATTCAGCTAGGCCTTATAAGCTCAGTCTTGTTTATCCAGTTTCTCTTCAAAAACTTGAAACTGGAGTTTAGTAATTTGAGAAGCAAAAGTAAACATGAGATTCACTCAAATCCTACTGAGACCCATATTTTGCTAGGAATCACTCTGCCCATCTCAGTTTTACAGTTCTGCCGACATTTGGTTCACCTTTGCCCGTGCTCGGTCATTTCATGTTTAAATGTTTTCAGCAAGACTAACATAAGTAGATGGAATGCAGCAAATAAAGAATGATACATTTGCCAAACACACCACCAGATCCTATTTTTCATAGGATTAAATGATTTCCCTTTAGTGCTACCATCACCTATAAGGCAACATCCATGCCTTACAGATCCAACATTTTTGTGCTCAGAAATATAGTCATCACAGTAACTCTCCCTGACTTGATGACAATCACCAGAGGCTAGGAAATTATTCCCATGTTAATTTGGTATTTTGCCAAGGGGGTACACATTACACGATTGACCAGAGATCACATTGAGGGAAAAATATGCACACATAGTTTCAGATTTACTGCACCTTAAATCGTTCTGAAGAGCATGACCCACACTAGTTCCAAACAAGTTTTCCCTAACAAATGTTGTGGTGAATCAAGCATGAACTTCCATGGTATCCTGCCATGTATGTTGCAGACCAAATTTTGCAAAGGAAAAAGCAAGTCCCATGCGTAGCATTTAAAGTTCCAATAACAGTGACTATGGAGGAAGATGCCTCGCCGTGTCACGTGGGCTTTTATGTAAACACAAGGGGCCACAACACATCTAACATTTGGAATTTCTTATATGCAGTACTTGTTGCAGGGTAATCTGCCAAAAGAATATGGGATTCGAGGAGAAATACATACATGAATACTTCCAATTACAGCATAAGCGCCAGAAGGACTAACTTGCTTTTGGCCTTCACTTATGGTATGACTTCATCAAGGGCATAATCATGCAAAATTCAAACATGAGGGGTGTGCAATCAACTGCATAAACCTTTAATGACAAATAGCATGCCTCGTAGGATTCTCTGTTATCTTCCCAAGTGTCTAAAAGATGAAGTTTAGGAATGTCTGTATACCTTTAGGAATGTCTGTATACGATGCATTGACAGCATGACCAAATATACCCTATCCTAGTGCTCCCAAAAAGAATATCCCCGCTCTCTCACAACTCTTCTCGACTCAGGTTGACGAAGGAAATCTGATTCGCGATTGAGTTTTCCAGAGGAAGCTTGATCCAAATGATTAAAATGTGGCTGATTCTCCACTGTACTAATCGCTGTTACTTGTTTCCCAGATACCCATGCTTGAAGCATCTCATCGATTTTAGGCTCGGGCAAAAACAGCTTGTTCTTCATCTCCAAATAATATCTGTATGCTTCCTCCAACTTTCCATTCAGAAACAGTCCATGAATCAACACAATATAAGAGCTGCGATCAGGACTCAATCCATTCTCAGTCATTGCATTCCACAGCTCAAAAACATTATCAAGTTGGCGCCATCGACAAAACTTTCTGATCAACATGATGTACGTATCATAAGTTGGATGGCATCCCATCTCCTTCATTTTTGTTAAGAGTTCAAAAACTTCTTCCCCTGCCCTAAGAATACGTAAAAAGGCATTATAAGTTCGAATGGTAGGGTGAAGCCCCTGCTGCAACATCTCATCAAAGACCTTTTTAGCTCCATCGACATTCCGGGCCTTACAAAGGGGCATGATCAATGAATTGTAAGTAACAGCATTGGGTGCAATACCTTTATCATCCATCGTTCTCATGAGATTGACAGCTTCCTTCACAAGCCTACCCTTTGCAAGAGCATGAATGACCGCATTGTAAACTTTCCTATCCGGAGCAATCTCCAATTCCTTCATCCGGTTAAAGAGCTTAAGCACCATGTTGAGGTTCCTGGATTTTGAATAGCAAGATATGAGACAAGCATATGAGACAACATCTTGCGCTATGCCTCTCTTGCCCATCTCTTTCCAAATTCTCTCCCCCTGCCGAGGACTGACGATCACGTTACACCAGCCATTGAGGATTATATTCAAGCTCTTTGTATTGAGAGGGAACACACTCTTGTTACAGAATAGCAAGTGCTCCGCATCTCGCACGTTCTTGTACCGACAAAGCGCAGAGAGCAGACCCTGGAACTCCTCAATCCCGACATCGAAATTATATCGTCTATGCGCGTAGAAGGTATTGATGGCCTTACCAACATTGTGCACAGCACAGTATCGTCTGATCATGATCAGCAGAGTCTGAGGAGTAAGGAGGCATGGACGATCCTTGCCTCCTCTCATTTCATCGATCAACGCCCAGGCAGTGTCGAACTTCTTCATCTTCGCCAAAATAGAGATCATGGAGTGATATTCCCGAACCGAGTGGGAGTAATCCCGTTGATTCCCAGCCCACAGGAAGAAGGTGAACGCCGATTCCCAGTCATTCCGGACCTGCGAAAGAACCTCCGTCACCAGTTCCGACGACGCGGCAACTCCGCACTTATCGAGCCTAGGCTTCGTTTCCACGCGACGGGACGCCGTCTCGCGTAACGCGTCCACGATGGACTTCGCGTCGCGAGCGAAAGCCTCGCTCACCACCTTCCGCTCCCGGAAATCAGCCTCGCAATCCGAGGCCCCGTCGCCCTCCTCGTCCTCCTCCTCGTCTCCTTCTCCGTCGCGGCAGCTGCGGTCGAGATCATCGCGAGCGGCAGAACGTCCGGGAGCCACCGGACGCAGATCCGGAGGCGCGCGAGAAGGAGACGCGACCTCGGGGGCAGAGACCGGGGGACGCGCGCGGTCGGGACCGCCGAGAGCGGACGACGCGGAGTCGAGCGCGGGCGAGAGGAGCGCGCGCTTCGACGGACCGGTTGGAGCGGAACTGCAGTGGCGGCGGAGCAGAGCGAAGGCGCCGAGCGACCCGAGTCTCCTCATTCCGACGCGAAGCAAAGGACGGAGGGCGGCATGCATGGCAAGTGTTTGAGAAAAGTACCGAGCGGAAGACCTGAGTGCTTCGTCAACGGACGATGGTTGAGCGACTATCGAACGGGCCTCTGATGGGGTTAAATGGCTCGAACGAACGCTTACGGGGCGTCAGATTGGGCCTCGCACCGAAAGGAGCGAGCAGCTTCCATGACGGCAAATGCTAGTGGCGGGCCTCCGGCAGTCGGCGAGGTGGTTTGAGACAATTTTTTTGCTGCATAACCACGGCCTTATTACATTTTTCTTCTTCGATAAAACTCGTGTTCAATCAAGAAAGAGCACATTGGCACCTGCACTTAGTTGACCGAGGTAATTGGGCGTCGTAGATCTGATAAAACCAATTTCTTAAGTCATATATGATGAACCCAGTTATTTCATGAGTTAGTTATATTTAGAATATTGATCATAAATGGATTTACAATGGTACTGCCTAAAATAATGTGTTAAATGAATTTTTTTACTTAGACTAAACTCATCTCTATAACTCACCTTCACTTGATCTCGCGTCCAGTCTAGTTACTTTGTGCTCTCAGTTTCTTTGGATTGAGTGTAGATCACTAAATATTTATTGTATTAAAATAGGTCCAAGTGAAATAAATAAATCAATTTGGATTAAATCATTTTCGATCCAACCTAAACCCAATCAATCCACCTGCTAGATTGGTCTTATTCGTTATCTTAAATGGTTGATGGAGAGAAACAAGGATCGGTCAAGGATCGAGCAAAGTTCAATGCATGCTTTTCCATCCTTGAATGCAACTAAATCAATAAAGCTAACGAAATTGCATCGAGTTAACGCAGTTATTAGACTCTTTCAATTTCTTCAATTAGCAGCAATGGATTCCGTGTGAAACTGTGATTTATAGGTCTGACGTACACGGCCCCTCATGTCTCATTTATTTTTTATACACCAACCAGAACCAACAAGTAAACATGACGAAATGCCAAAGAAAGGGAAGCTTAAAACCACAGAGCACTTGTATTACAATCACCAATGTTCACATGCAAAGTAAAAGAATATGACAGGGTCAAAATCATCTCAACAGGCACGCGTCAAAAGAATATTGGAACTGAGATAATTACATGGCAATAATAAATCAATGCTCTTCCCTCATTATTCCGAATATATTGACCGCAAAATTCGAATTCAGTAATGACCTGATGTCAACTTTTAACAATCAACTACTTTTTCCTTCAGCCTCCTCTGACAATCACAGAACCAAGTGCCTCTTAGAATGCCAAGCTAATATGAGACAATCTGCAGTTATCTTGACGCTGATACAGCCTCTATGGCACTGCCTAATGGCCATGCTGCTTCAACAAAGGCATTGCGATACTTGACCTTCTTCACCAGAGTAATTTTTTGCCAGGGATCAATAGCTGTAAAATGAAAAAATGAGAAACAAGTGCTGGACGAATCAAAATACCATACAAGTATCGAAATTTCTCTATCACCCCCATTTATAAAGCAAAAGACTTGTCAGCACCCTTTAGACAGAGCAAAAGCCAGGAATCAACACACAAGAAACCCACTGGACAGCATACTTACCAAATCCATCTACAAGCAGTGTATATTGGTACACGAGATCCATGCACAAATATGGCAGATTAGCATCTTCTACACGAGGATATACAGATTTTGCATCTTCCAGTTTAGTTTGGCAAGCACGTTTAGCTGCCTCCTCAAACTCTGCAGCACTGACCTTGGCAACAGGTTTGTTGGGGTCCACAAAGCCAGCCTACATTAATAAGAGACTCTGCATGAATTATGCTACATATATATCTTGAGAAGTCTTCAACTTCAAAAATTTTAAGATATAACTACCTCAGCAGCCCTGTCATAGAAAAACGAAGCAACGAATAGATTCTTCTGTCCATCCCCTCCTCCACCATTCCAAATACCACCGAATGTGCATTTCATGTGTGTACAAGTTGATTCATTAACTTTGAGAGCTTTCGAAGCAATCCTTTTGCACTCATTCATGCTTGAACCTGATGAAGAAGCTGATGCTTGGTAGGTTGCACCACCATATTTGTAAGACCCTAAATAGTCAAGGCAGATGGTTAATCATTAATGCGCCATTTGCTACCCAATGTAAGTTTTAAGAAATGGGTTATGAGAAGGATCAACTATAGAAAGCAAAATCTGCTCTTGCTTCCACATTTTAGGCTTGGCAAAATGCTTTGAAATTCGAAGTGCTTGTGTGGTCATGCTATTGCTAAAGCCGCATTACTAGGAGTCTAAACTGCTACCATCACTCACCCTCCAACCCATGCATAGGACCAGTGAAGCTCACAACTCTTAACAAAATATGTTTATAATAGTAAGAGAATCCATTGTATGCAAAGAAATGGACCTACGTCTAAAGGACTTAAAAAAGTGAGTAGTATATATACCCTCATAACCTTCCAAGATGCAAGGGTTGCCTGAGTCACCAGAAACCTTCAAAATCTCCGCTCGAGCTGCTAGTAGACCATAGTGCAAGTAACTGAAAAGGAAATAATGCACCATACACACAATGATAAGGATATAATCACTGGTGAATATCATAAAGAAGAAGACAACAGTAGATTGGCCTAATATTATCTCAAAAGAAAAATCAAAAGAACAATACTTCAGACTGAGAAAGAGACCTATGAACATAGAGGTAGTATCTTCTTCCTTTGAGAAACATTTCATTGACATAACTATCCTCTCCATTTAAGACCCTGGGCGCCTTCGCAGCATCCTCTTCCGATATAGCATATGCCATCTGAACTGAGCCCCCTCCAAGATCAACTACTCCAACTGTATTTGAATATTCCTTTCCCAAGTATCCTAACAGATAGTTTATTGTCACCTGAGAAACATCAAGTATGTTATTGACTTACTCAATCCTAGCAGAGCGCAACATTACCATTAGACTGTAAGCAATTGCTCTGGTGGTTAAGGAATGCAATCATATTTTAAATTTAGGCCTCAGAACTTCCATCTCATTGCTGATGAACCATAGACACCTACAGTGTGGATTCATGTCCAAGCATCGCATTCTCTTTCTTCTCTCCTCCTTATATTTCACCTTTTGTTCGATAATTTAAGTACTGTCTCATAAATTAATAAAACGGTGGAAAATCATAAAACATAAAATTTAAAAAAAAAAATTATAAAAAAAAATTAGGTTCCTACTTCAATTAAAGTACACAGCCTACATTTAACTGCTGCTCAATTACAAATGTGCATCCAATCTTGAAGAAAGGCAACATAACCTACATTAATGTACCGTAATTAAACACAATTTCTCAAATGTATGGTGATAAATTTAGTAGTACAACATTCAACAGACAAAGGTCATCATTTCCATAGTAAGTCATTGCTAGTAGCTAAGTTCAAATGCTTTCCACGAGCTTGGGAAGGCCAAGGTAACTTTGAAAAGGCATGTTAAGTAGGGAAAGGTGACTTGGAAAGTCATGTGTAGTGAAAAGGCAATGCTTGTATTACAGTGCGATTTAACACAAGTGGCTGATAGAACAACCAAAGGCAATGAGCACCATTTCTTTTAATTGCTTCCCAAGCCAACAGAGGGTGATGCATTCAACATTAAACCGCATCATTGCTACAGTTCTTTAAACTACATAACACATCTGGCACTCGAGAACCAATTATAGCATCAGTTCCCAAATTAAAATCCAACTTTCTACATGCATGGAAAAAAAGGTAAGCAAACATACCCACTGATAAGCACCTTCTTGTGTTCCATCCAAAACACTAACCCACCGTGGGTCAGATTTAAGGCTGCTTCTATCTTTCAAAAGCTCCCGAACCTAAAGGGATGTCCACAAGTACAAAATACAGCAATATTGCAACACAAAAGTTAGTTTTCCAATTCAAACGCAAGAAACTTCATTTAATGGTGCAATAAAAGAAAGCATTACCGCATCTAGAATCCTATCAGGTGCATCGCCTTCCAGTGCCCTCAAGCCAGCGGTTGCCTAGTGAAACATCAGAGCCAAATGCAGGAGATGAGTAAACAAATTCAAATGCCAGGACAAGCACTCCATTCCAGCGTTTGCATCATTAGCTTACCCCGACTTTAACTGGAGTGTCCCCCCGGAGCTCTTTAGGAACAACACTTTCTGCTTTATCAAGAAGCGAAAGCAACGACTCCGCAGCCTGTCTGGGATTTTTCGCAAACGCACTTAAACCCGGCTTAGTCTATACACACAAATCAAACAAATGTCAGACGTAAACATCCAATTCAACCAGCATTAACCACAATCACCCGAGCAATGAAGGAAAAGAAACCTGAACAAAGAGCTCGAGTTCCTTCCCCATGGGAACGAGATCCAAGTACTTATCGAAACAAAACACGTGCACGCGACTCCCGGAGCTACCCGCGTCAAAAATAACCGCATAAGTCCTGGACTTGGAGCCCGGAGAGCCCCTGCGGTTCGAGAGCGCGAAATCCTCAATCGCCCCGGAAGGAGATCCGGACGGCATCAGAACGAGCACGAACCCAATGAGCAGAAGCGGCACCGAGATCACCAATATGACGCCCCGGTACTTCTGGATCTTGTCCTCGTGGAAACGCCCCGGCGGCCGCTTCATCATCTTGTCGAGCTCGTGCTGGTCGTGGAGCTGCTGGTCCGACGGCGGCGAGCTAGGGTTGACGACGACGGCGGCGTCGAATAGCTCGGCGGAGGAAGGCGATCTGTACCGGATCTGGCCGTTCCCCCCGGCGGCGGCGGTGGCAGGAGCCTTCAGGGACTGCGCTTCCTGTATCGGCTCCAGCTCTTACCTCCTCTGCACCCCGATCGCTATAAGCGCGCTTACTGTAGGCCACCGCACCACGACCGGCGCCGACGAGCGGATCCCCCCCCGCGGCCGCGAAATCCTCCTCCGCGGCGGTTCCCGGACGCCGGCGAGCGGAGGAAGGGGATCGGCGGGACGGTGCCGACCGGCGGCAATGCGGATTCGGATTGACGGAGGGTGAGGCCGGATTGGAGCGCCGGCGAGTGCGCGATTCTTGAAGAAGAGCTCGCGGGATCTCTCTCTATCTCTGCTGTCCTCCTGAATCTAGAGAGAGAGAGAGAGAGAGAGAGGAGAGAGGGGTTAGACAGACCGAGCAAGCGCGACGCGTCTGTAACTGCAACGGGTTGATCTCAGAGGGGTGATATGGGGGAAAATATGGCAATTAATTTAATTTAATTTTTTGAGAAAATGGGATTGTCTTGTGAGATTTTTAACTTAATTTTTATTTTTATTTTTACGTAGAGTCTGTATTGTATTCCGCTCGAGTGTAGAATGTGCAAAGTACGTGTGGAGTAAAGTTCAATTGAAGTAGGCTTTAAATCGATCTATATATACGATAATTAGGAACGCGTAGATGGAAGGATTTAGTCAATGCGGGTGGGTTTACATAGGTGTCGTGGACCAAGTTCACAATTAATTTTGATTCATCCATATTTTATACTCCACGTGTGTTTGAACTGGTCAAATAGACCTTTTATTTTTACATGTTCAATTTCTGATAAGACAATCTTTGATGTCTCATCATTATTGCTCACCCTAAACATTCATGAATTCCATAACACAAGGAAATCGCAACTCTCGGGAACAAAAATGGAGCTCATTTTTGGAGAAAAGATACGATGATGGCGTGTCAGCAGTTGATGTGATGTGTATTTTTCCTGCTTATATCCACTTGTAAGATGACATGTGTCCGAGCGCCACATCAACAACCGATGCGATGTGGCGTAAATTGAAAAAGATAAGAACTTGAAGTTTTTCATGTCCATTCCTCATCCTCATCCTTTGTTCAAAGCCCTCCCATTGCCATCACCACCGGAGGAACCGCCAGCACCACGTCCTATGCGTCCAAGCCTGGCCTAGCCCAGCCACTCCTTCCTACGTCACTCGCGGTTGTCCTGCACGGTGAGCTGACTCGTCCACCGATTTGGCAAGCCTAGACGAAAGGGTGGCCTAACTCGGACGCATCGGTGACGGTCCAAATCTGGAATTCTAGATTTGCGAACTTCCAAATCTAAAATACCAGATTTGCAAGCTTCCAGAACTGGAGCTAGCAATGCTGGCCCGTCCATGGTCGCTGTCACGAGCAACCGACGATGGAGAGGACTCGATTTGGAGGAGTCGGCGCCGGTCTAGATGTGGAGTTGTGCCTCCAGATCTAGGCTGCGAACTTCCAGATCTGGAGTTGGTGACGGCGGCTCCTCCATGGCCGCAAGAGATGAGGGAGAGGAATACCGCATCAGTAGCCTGGTGATATCGACCTACTTAAAATGCACCAACAAGCCCTGACTATACTAAAACAGAAGAAACATTAACACCCGGAATTTCCAGCTCGACATTGCCAACGGCGAAGAACACTCTCGTCAAGTTCTTGCCGATGCCAACTTCACTCCATACAACAGTTACGCCCGAAGCAATGGAAATACACCAAACTGTCCATTTTCTTTTATTACACGCATCGTAGCTGTTCAAATCTACATCGATCAATGGAAGTAGGCCTAACCGCTGTAAATTAAAAGACAGAAAAACGGAAAAAGGGGCGAGAAAGTGTGAGGACAACGGCTGTCTGACACCCAGAAGGAAGAACGCGAGGTGCTTTCCTAGGCTTTCTTCTGCTTCTTTTTGGCAGGTGGTGGGGGGAAGAGGACCCGGAAGACCCAAGCTGCTAATATCGCACCGGCGAAAGGGCTGATCCAATAGACGTAGAATTGTTCCCATGTGTTATGCTGATTGTTCACATATGCCCACCCAAAAGCCTGCGAAGACACCATAATACAGGTCAATGCATGTTCTCTTGAAAACCTGTCATGCCAAGGGAAGGCCGGTATCGAAAAAGACAGTCGACCAAGAACACACATACACACAGATAAAGAAAGGAGGGAGAGGGAGAAGGAGAAGGATGATTAATTGGTCAGTCGACATAAATTTTCCAAGTTAGATGCACTCAATGGGAAGTTGGGACGATGTTCACCAGGTAGCAGAGGGAACGGGAAAATCTCATATGAAAGCTGGATGCTTATATTTTCTGAACTGAAATAATAGTTGAGAACCTTAACATTTGCATATCGAAATAGATCAGCTCTAAACAGGAGAAAAACTCTGTCCTCTAAAGCCATAGAAATACCATTACTAAACTATTCTGGCAGTAAACAATCAATCAGTCCTAAACAAACTTGTTCCCTAAAGCTGTAGAAAGACCACTGCTAAACTATTCTGGCAGTAAACAATCACTGAATTGAACTCAGCACCCCCGCGCACCCTTGCTGAATCGAACAATGAGAAGCCAATTGAAAAAAACAAGAAACACGACTGACAAAGAGGGGGCAGAGATTGGAAGAAAATGGCATATGTGTCATTGCAAACCACGGCAATAACTTTTTCACTGGAATACCAGGAACAAAAACCTATCATAAAAAAGATTCTATAGTGATGCTTGCTTGCAACTAGACACAGAAAATATCCTTGAACAAGCTCTCTCCACCAACTTGTCTGGCGGAGAGGTCCAGAAGAGAGAAAATTGGGCTCCATTTGGTACAGCCACATCTTTTCACACACAGCACATCCGCTAAAGCAATGAAAAGCATCATAATGGAAACGAGTATCCCTACCACCTAGTGAAAAATCTCCCCAATGACTAGGGAACGGATCCTTCATATACTCAATGGAGAAAGAAATATCTTGTCAAAGTGGGGAAGCTGTTGCAAGACCTCATCTGACAGACTAAAATTGGAGCTCACATAACAGAAAAAGAGTTCTTTCGATTTTTGAGAAGATAAGGAAGAGCGATAGAGACCGAACTATACATCTAATATATACAAGAACAATAGATGAACATCTCATATGTGTAACCTGAGAAGAAAACTTTCAAGAATTAGACTATTTGTTATATGAATGCTTCCAAACCTTGCATATGATAGTTGAACAGATTCACTCTAACAATAGTGCATATTGGTATAAAAAGCAAGTCATGCATCGAAGAGAGCAACTGCTGTCAAGATGTAATTGCAAAGATCGGATCCACATAATATGTGAGGAAAAATTACTGTAAAGCAAACTCATTATTAAATATTCAAAACTTTACCAAATTCACACCTTATTATTATATCCACCAGTTACAGCTACAATTTTTCCTACACCAGTTCGCATTATTAGGTCATATGTACTTTCACGATTGAGATAGTTTAGCTTGAGGTTCAGTCTACCGAATGAGGATATACAATTTGTTGCTATTTTAAAAAGTTGGGCTGGAGCTGATTCGATGCTGTCAATAGCATTTGGGACCAACAGATAGAGAAGAGATAGAGCTTGGGGTAGTGACATCAAATTATTGAAGACTTGTCATAAGCAGTACACTCTGCAACATCAATGAATTTATATAATGGCAACAAAGGGGTTTTAAAGACCGTGACCAACAAAATTATCGATGAGATAACCAAACACTGGAAATATGGATTTGGTAGAAAGGGCAATCATCTGATACAGGCAAGACCTATACTCACAAGGGACAATTCGGAAAAAACAAGAAAAAGCTCCATCACGCCAACAATAAGATGACCAGAAACAGGTCCTAGAATTAGCTGACTCAGTCCAACACTATAATATATCATCTTATCTGAGCTGTAAAGGTGTACCGATGACGAGTTCATATTGTTTATATGTGGATGTAAGATCGATAGGCAATAAGCAAACACCACGCAAGCAGATGGAAGCTCGGGATTGGCAAAGATAATATACTCACGTTGGCTGGATTCATGGATGGCCCAGTGAAGGAAGATCCCGTGACTACCAAGGCGACGGTCACCGCGGCCAGCAACCAGGTCTTCAGAAAGGAGCTCTGAGGCCCTCTGAGCACGATGAGGAGGACGAGGAAGGTGATCACAAAGGTCAAAACGCCCTCTGCAAGAGCTCCTGTATGCAAGTCCACCTTCAAAGATGGCCCTTCCAACATATGCTTGTATTGTGAAGGCATCACCTCCATGATCGCAAGAGCTCCACCAACAGCACCAGCAGCCTATCCAAGCAACATTCATCATTAACACACGCACGCACCAAAACAAACGCAAAACTGAAAAAAAAAGAGCAAAATAGAGAGAAAAAAAAAAGGCGGGGGGTAGCGGTTCTCGCAGTAGCGTTTCGAACAGTGTCGTTTCTCTTTAAGTACCCCTTTCAGATCCCGGGGAAAAAAACGTGAACTTTATACCAAAATCTCAACTTTTTCGTGACAAAACGCTTCACAAACGGGCAGAATTTGACCCAACTGCGCCGTTAATCAAAAACCCACAAAAGCAAAACAAACTCCACAAAAGCAAAACAAACTATCTCCAACAGATCCAAAAAATTGTCACTGGATGAAGCGGAAATTCGAGCACAATGCAGCGTACTTTACCTGAGCAGGAAACCGCAGAGCCATGGAGAGGAGGTCGTCGGAGCCGACGCCGGCCGCATAGAACGACGCGGTGGCGGTCGGGTTGAAGCTCGCGCCGCCCAGCGCGGCCCCGACCAGGTCGAACACCAGCACCAGGACAAAGACGAGCGCGGTGGTGATCAGCAGCGACGCCCACGGCAGGACGTCGTCCCCGAGCCCGAGCGCCGCCGCCAGCACCGTCGTGGCGGCCCCCAGCGTCGACGCGCAGAAGACCCACATGAAGGTCAGGACCCCGTCGGCGATCGCCGCCTTTAACCGCGCCCATGACGGCCCCGAAAAAGGGAGGAAGAAAAGGCCGTCCGCCCGCTCGACTGGACTGGGTAGCGAAGAACAGCGGGGATCTGGGCGGAACCAACCGGCCGGCCAGCAATGAGTGGTGAATTGCTTTAATAGCAGATGGGACGGGATGAGTCACGACGATGTCGGGGGGATGATGATGATGATGACGATGATTTGACAAGTCCCAGGCTGAGAATTTTCCAGATGAACTCCCGGGATATCCGGTCCAATCTTTTCACCCCCCTGAACATAATCCAATCATGCTAAACTTCGTTGGGTCAAATCTTCTTCCTGCCCCAACGGACGCGAGTCGATCGAGCTGGGTTCCGAAGCCGGCCGAGCCCAGCCCAGCCCACTCCACTACTTCGACCGCGTCTTGCATTCCTTTTCTCACTCTTCGCGTGAAAGTCCCCTCGACTTTAAGGATTCTCGTTTTCGGACAGACGAACTTTTTTCATGTTTCGTAAATGTCACGCGTGAGCGGTGTTAGGATTAGTTCGAGTTTCACTTGAAACCTAGGTATTGAGATCAGTTTTTCAATTTTTGAAATTTGAAACTTATTATATTTACTTTAAAATCTAAAATCTACCTTATCATAGATTTTATGATCGATTCTAGATTCTGAAATCTACTTAGGATCTATAAGTATTCTTAATAGAACAATTATAGTAAATCGTCGCTTCCAATCACCATAATTTGGTGTTATAATTCATTGATCAAGACTCATATTTAGAAACACTAGATATGTAAAATTTTAATAAAGTAAAAGTTATAATCATATATCATCAGAAATAAAAACTCAAACTAATGATTCGAAATTACACACTCATCGTTATACTTTTATGAAATATGGTAGGAGCACGTGAAAATATATAACAAGAAAAACACAATATCTTGTTCCAAATTCAAAGTCCAGGAACCTGGAACTAACCCATTAGAATTGATTCCCTAATTCTTAAAACTCGAAATCTAGAATTAATCCATTTCCCCTCAGTCCAGTTCTTGATTTTATTTTGGAACCATGCTCACCCATATACTAAATATATTACTTTAAGAGAGTAGTTTTGTTGTGCTTGAAAAGAAGTACAATGAGCCAAAGAAATAATGCAGCATATTAATAACTTAAATTTGAACACTTTCGAAGATGCTTTTATGAAACTAACTACTTATTAAAGAAAGTAAGAATAAATCAAGAACAAATAAATGAGAAGCCACACGTGTGAAACAGATCCCATTTGGGGTTGGACGCTTGTACTCAGTTTAATTATCAAACCAACAAAATCTTAAACCATTAATTGGAGAGAGACTTTTGAAATCTTATATACAAGTGATGCGAAATATTTTGACAAATCAGTGGCCCTATAAAGAAAGTTTCGTAGCACGAGAATCTGTCCTTACGTTGTGCAGCTGGTTTCTATAAACACGAAATTCGCGATAATTGCTTGAAACTTGTGGGCTTTGAAGAATCCATATCTCAAATAATCTATTCCCCAAGAACCTTTCTCGTTGTCTTCTTCTCGATGGCGGTATCCCAGTGCAAGTTAAATACGCAAGGGGGAACTTGTAAGGACGTGCATCGCTCGAAAGGGAAATCCATGAATTAGCAGACAAGTCACCACTAAACTTTACGGCCGGGTCAAGACACCCGAGCTATGAAAAGAGATCCTCGGCACCTGCCGCTGCAAAGTGACAGGAGATGATCTTTTGACTTATCAAACGACGTAAAAAATTAGAAGAAAAGCAGGCAATCATCGAGGGAAAAACATCACTTGACTCGTCCGAAAACGTGGCCCCCAAAAAAAAAAAGTCTCCACGTAATGAGGCCTGAAATCCTTTATATTTCCTCGCATAAGTAGCTCGAGAAAAGCAGCAAAAATGTTCAAAATCCGGATTAATAAGATTTGAAAGCTGAATATTAGATTTTCGAAATCGGTCTTATGAGTTTCTCCAAAACGTAATTCTACATCGACATTGTATTTTTTGACGGCCTCTTGTCTTTACATAGGTGAAAGATGGTATTCTGATTTCCAAACGTGTTTCTGTGTGCTGAATTAGATTGGATTTCTATGCATTTCTGTGTTGCTAATTGTTGACTACGATCGTCGGTCTGTGTATTATAAGGCATCGAATAAAAAAAGAAGAGAAAATGGGGATGGTCCCGAGGCAGAAAAGGAGCTTAATTATATAATGGGAGCTACGTAGGAGGTTGTAAGCGATTGGTACTAGTTCCATTGGTGCAATAAACTATGATAAGAAAACCAGATAACTAAGTTGCCTTGGAAATGCAAACAAAACTAAAAACAATTTGGGTGAGAAAGAATTGCAGAAAAATAAGCTCGATATAGCTGATTTATATGATTTGATTTATATGATTCAATGATGTGCTTGCTATTATATAGAGATCGACAAAATGGTTCTACTATAATTGATAAAGAGAGGATTTTACAGTGACTCAATTATATCCACTCACGAGTGTTTCCTAATCTGATTACCCCTGAATAAGCCCCATGTAAATCAATTAAGAAAGTTGGTCACAGTAAGTTTCTCTCACCAGTGTTTTGAAAGCTTTCTCTAATTTAAGTCTGGTTTGCTGAGCCAAATATGTCAAATCACACATTTATTGCGTTCGAATGTCAGGTGAGTTGAACGTTCAGATTTCTTTGACATGAAATCTGGACCAACTTGGACGTCTAGATGTTCGAGCGGTGCTATTGCAGCTAGGGGCGTCTCCCTTGGTCCCGACATCCAACCAGGCATACGATCATCGTCCCACGATCCGAGAAAAAGCTTTTCGAACCTAATGGTGGCTCCGCACCTTTTTCTTATTTCGTCCCGGACGATGGAATCTTCGTCCCCGTGCCCTCCAAGCTATCATCGGATCGCAATCCAAGTCGGGTCGAGGACCCAAAAAAAGAACGGAATCGGGTTTCCAACCCAATTGGGCCAAAAAGAGGAATGCAATGCGTATCCATAGTTTCATCATCATCATTGGAACTCGACTGTCGCCGTACAAAGGAGCTTCACGCGGCGTGGGAGCAGCCTAATCAGATGCCGGCTGTACCCGTAAGGCCTTCCTCTGCATGGAGGAGGAGAGAAGGGGGAAGAGAAGAGAAAACGACAGCAGCAGAAGATGGAGTTAAAAAAGGAGGAGAGGGATGGAGGGGGGAGGGGATGGTCAATGGTCCGGTTGATTATTACCATCTTTCTTTCATCAAAGGAATGATGTCGGTGGGGGCCCGTTCGCATCCGCACTCCTAAAGCCTGGCAAAAAAGGAGGACGAGCTACAGGACGATGCACTGTTAGATGAATAGTGGCGCCAGAGAAAAGTAAAAGGCGGAAAATATAGACGCGACGTTCTGCAATAGCGATTCAACGCGCGGTCAACCTTAAACCGGAGACAGATTGAGAGAGAGAGAGAAAATTGAAAAAGGGAGGCGTCAACCGTAAAGACAAACGCCCTAAATTCGCAGCTTGGCAATATCTATCTACTTGGATTTCGTTTATTTAAGAAAGCTCTTAAAGTTAGTTCTCCTCACATTAACATTTAAATTCGCGGGACGTAGCAAACCACATTATGACAATCGGCTTGCATTATGTTGATAATTTCAACACTTCAATAATATAAGATTGCTCTAATAATTCCTTTAGATATATATTCCGTCGAGCGATATTTGAATATTCATCATGGGATGATTCTCTCGTGTAAATGACATATTAAAATAAAAATTTAAGAACATAAAATGTCAACTATAACATAACATATGCCAAATTTTTTTCTACATCACTAAAAACTCTAAACTTATTTATTAGTGATATAAATACTCTCAATTTTTTTTGTGGCACGAAAAAACCTGAACTGATAGATATGCAATATGTATTATTCTATTTCAATTCCATCATAATATTTCATCGCTCTAATATAAGTTTTGAAAGAACTCATGTTATATTGAGTAAGTTTAGTGTTTTAGCATCACGAAAAAAACTCAAATTATTTATGTCATGACTGGTGTTGTTAGTTTGTGGTGTTACCTCACAAAAGAAAAAAGAAAAACAAAAGTTAATAGTCAAATTGAAGTAAAAGTGACAATTACATGACTGTCACTTTTCTCTCACACTGAGAAAAGGGGGAGAAAATCCTACGCCAATCTCCGCTTTTTCGCCCTTTTCTTCGGAAAATCCGGGGTTTTACGGCTTTGGGGGGCAATCAATGGCTCCCAACAATCAATGCGTTCCACACAGAGAGAGAGAGAGAGAGAGAGAGAGAGAAGGCTGCCCAATAAAGCGGACGCGAGAGATATTCGAGGGTTAATTTGGTAATAACACAGCCCCCCCGCTTCAACGTGGTGTCTGAATACTCCGTGGGCCCCCTCCTGTCCTTTCTTCTCTCACTCTCTCGCTTTCCTCCAGTCACTCATTCAATTCAACTCCCGTCCACGACACATTCCCCTAAAATTTTATAAAAATAAAAATAGAAAGAAAGTAATATAAATTCCCCTCCCCCCCAAAATTCACCGAAAATAATTTTCGTTACGAAATACTTTGCTAATTTCATGAATCGAATAAGGTCAGGTACGAAATTAAAGATGCTCGCGCGGTATCGAACTTATTTGCGATAATCCAATTCGCTCAGCTGCTTATGCTTCGCAACCGTGGGTCCCTCTTGTACCGTCTCTATGTCGCTCATTTTCCCTTTCATTCGCCATTTAGGTCCAAACTCGAAAATTCACGGCTCATGAAAGATTTCGATACAAGATATTATTCTAATTTCATGAATTGAGTAAGGTGGAAAGGTACGAAATCAAAGGCGGCACGGTACCGAGCTGACGCGGCGAGCTAGGTCTACCTGAAGAAAAGGGATAATTCATCAGTTCAGTCCCATACAAAATTCAACAAATAAATAATTCTATTCCTTTATTGTTTTTGTCATTGTTTTTTTGCCAGGAAATGTAATTGATTATTGGAAGAGAGAGGAGAGAGAGAGAGAGAGACGGGAGAGGACTGGAGAAGACTCTCTCTATCTTGGCAATTTACTGAGCTACAGCTACAGGGTCTAGCTACAGAGAGAGAGAGAGAGAGAGAGAGAGAGAGAGAGAAGCTACTAGTACTAGACTACTCCCACCAGCCTTTTCTATCTCTCTCTGAAAATCCCCAAAACATCCGCTTCACACAAAACTGTCACTTCCCAGCTGCTTCTTCGCCTCCCCACTCCCCTCCCCACCCCCTACATCATATCCCTCCTCGCTCCTTCCGTCCTTTCTCTCTCCTCCTCTTCTTCTTCTTCTTCTTCTTTTTCTCTCTCTAGCTCTCTCGCTCTGGCCCGCGCGGCTGCTCCTTCCTGCTCTCTCCCCCCATCGCGGCCGAGCTTAATGTGAGCTCAGCTTCGAGATCTGCGTAGATTAGGGTTTCTTCGCGAGCCGAGCCCGCCATGCGCCCGGCCCTGTCCGAGGGGCCCGCCGCCTGAATGCGCTCGCCGCCTGCTCGGTGGAGCCGACGCCGCGCGCGGGGGGGTCGAGGGGGAGGGGGAGAAGATCTAGCGGGAGCCTGCTACGATGGTTAGGGATTTCGTCTACTGTATCGGCATCGATTTCGGTTGAGGCTTTTCGTTTCCTCTTCTTTTTCTGTTGGGGGTGGGGGTTGGGGGGCGCGAGGGATCGGTTTCGGGTCGGGCAATGGATGCGTTCGCGTAGGAGGCGCGGTCCGTGCGAGAGGAGGAGGGCGGTTTGCGCGGGGGGTTTTGGGAGTTGAAGACGGGAAGAAAGTGGAGCTTGTGCTGAAGAATGAGACTCTCGTCGTCGGGCTTCAACCATCAGTCGCCGGAAGGTAATCTGTTTTTCAGCGCGGAAATGCTGCTGTTTTGCTGGTTTTCGCGTGAGGGCCAATTGTCGATTTTGCTGTTGTGGATAGAGTGACTTTTTAACCCTGAGAGTTGGAGGTGCTGGGCATGCATATCTTGCTTATGTTTTCGACGGGGCCCTGAGCATCTGGAATTGGATGCGGCTGCTCATGCGTTTTCTGAGCTGCATACGTGGATGTTTGAGCTTCTTCTGTCTTGTTCTGTCTTGCTGATCATGAGCTACTCGAGTGTGTTCTTTTGCTTGTGCAAGCGGGAAACTTGTACTGCTGTGGTCCCAGAAAAATAGAAGACAGCAACGAACCGTTCTTTAAGCCACTACTATGTCGTGTGTCTTTAATTTACGTCACCACTGAACCTGTCATGAGATGACAAAACGACGGGCATGAGGCTCTTTGTATGCTTGCGTTGGGTTAGGCATTGGACATAAGACATGAGGTGATGGGTGCCATAGACATATCTACGGATCTGTTGCGTGTTGCACCACTTGTCGTGGTTGATGGTTGCCAATGTTTCTGTGTATGCTTATATAGAATAATATCGGGGCTTTACTAATGTCAAGTGAATTGTCCCTTGCTAGCCTCAAATGCAGGGGAGAAGAAATGTTTGAACTCTGAGCTATGGCATGCATGTGCTGGGCCTCTTGTGTCGTTGCCTCCTGTTGGAAGCAGAGTTGTCTACTTTCCTCAAGGACATAGTGAGCAGGTCTGCACCACTATGCAACTTCCAATCTCTTTGTTTTAACCGAAATCATCGGTTCTTGTCTTGTGACTTTGAGCAGCAATACTAATGTCTTGCTTTCGTATTATTCTCTGGAATTCTCAGATGTTTAATTGCTCTAATTTTACTGGGGCATGCTCATTGCAGTCACTGGTGCTCAAACGTGTCGTTGTTTATGTTCTGTGCGAATAGAAATTGCATGCATAACATGAGAAGATAAAACTTTTAGAGGAACCATTTAATGATTATTTAGTTTGATCTCAGTTAAATTCTTCACAATAATCACTTTTTCCTTGCTGTGTTCTGCTTTCTAGTTCATGAGATTGGTGAAATTGTTGCCTACTGCTGTACTGTTGTTGTATTCTGAGTCTGCATTAATTAATATATTTGATCAGTTTCCCTGCAATCGTACCTCTGCAGGTGGCTGCTTCTACTAATAAGGAAGTAGATGCTCATATCCCGAATTATCCAAACTTATCCCCACAGCTTATCTGTCAGCTTCATAATGTTACCATGCACGTGAGTGTTCCATCTACCAATGCTTTCTGCTTAGGGACTTTTATCTTGATTTGCAATTTTGAGTATAATTTCTTGTAAATAATAGGCGGATGTGGAGACGGATGAAGTGTATGCTCAAATGACCCTGCAGCCTCTAAGTCCGGTACCTGCATTGTTAAATTTAGAAATTGACTTTTTTTTTTTTTTTATATCATCGTTGCTTAATTTATACAAGACTGATGTGGATTATTTTCAGCAAGAGCGAAAGGATCTATATCTACTGCCTGCTGAACTTGGAACTCCCAGTAAACAGCCAACGAACTACTTCTGCAAAACATTGACTGCAAGTGATACCAGTACTCATGGAGGATTCTCTGTACCTCGTCGAGCAGCAGAAAAAGTCTTCCCTCCTCTTGTATGTCAGACTCGAGTTCACGTTCTAAATTTGTTCTTTAGAATCCGGGAAGCTGCCGAAACATATTTTTCATCTGCTGGTCTCTTTGTTGTTTGTTCAGGATTACTCACAGCAGCCTCCTGCTCAAGAGTTAATAGCCAGGGATCTTCATGACAATGAATGGAAATTTAGACATATTTTTCGAGGTATGTTTTCTTTATTTCAAATGCATGATCAATACCTCTTTCAATAGACATGCCATGGTATAATGAAGAAACCTAATAATAACCCCGACTGGTGTTATCACAGAACTTCGCCAATTTCTATAAGATATAGAGGCGTACTTGCACCCTAAAACCTGGAGAAGAAGTTGCACGCTTAACTTCAAATCTTCTAAGTTTTCGTGCTTCATTATTTGTTTATAGCTTCTCCTCAGATAACAAAGACAACAAGCATGTGCTCTAAATTTGTTTAGATTTTTCCAGGGGTTGAGGGTATCGATTACTTTGGTTCATCATCAGATCTTTTTTTTCTACAAATTTTCATGATATGATTCGGCTGCTTATCTGCCAGTTTGAAATAAATGCAGTTCGTTTGTCTCCACTTCAAGTGTGCCAATGTTCTCTATAATCTCAGGGGGCTCACAATTCTTTGCGAAACTCACAACCCATGACAATAATTGGCTGTATTCATCATGAAGGAACTTTGCTCGCCAACTAAGTTCCAATAAACTAGACCCCTGCAATTTCTCTTTTGTAGACTAGTATGTTTATTAATAGCATAGTCAAAGAAAGAGGATTTTCCACCTGCTTTAAAACTCACAGTTAAAAAAATATTTTTACAAAGGGTGGTACCATTTTAATGCACATTGGACATTTTGGCACTATAATGCTTTTTACCTGGCCAACTTGGAAGGACATCTGTTGATTTCTGGAAGTTTATAGTCTATTAGATTGACATCAGGAGAGTCATTTCATTGCCGAGCCTGCTAACTCAATTAACTAAGTCAATTGGCTTCCATAATGAGCCATCAGCCTATTCACTAGTCCATGCTAGCAGTCCATCTACTAATCCATCTGAGGGTGAATTGAGAAAGGAATTGTGTCACAGTTTTGTGTATCCTGGTCAATCTCTTGTATTCTGCCAGTTATTGGGTGATGTACGTGTATGCATTTGCTCTTGGAGGTGCTTCTTCTTTATTTGCCCAAATTGGAGGAGCTTAGTTGCAATGCACTTTCTTAATTGAACCCATGCATAAGGTTCTGTTGCAACCTTTGCAACTTCTTGATTTTTTTTTTCTTTTGCCTGACTGGAAGTCCATGGGCTACTGTTTAGGATTGAAAATCGGCTTTAACTCAAGGCTATATCTTCCAGTAGGCAATTTTTTTTTATGTTATTTTTTGCATCGTCTTCATTACAAAGAAGCATGCTTATGGAAATGGGTGTCCGAATGAGATTGTTTGTAGTGGCACCCCTCTGGGTTGGAGACACAATTTGCCCTCTTAGATTTGGAGTGTCTATTCATAAGTGGCAGTCCTTTATCCGATTTTTTTATAGTTTCATAGAGGCAATTGCTTCAACTGTGGAAGTGTTATTTTTCTGACAATATCGACAAATTAGTGGTGAGGCATCTTAAGCTGGCCATTCATTTCTCTTTGTGAAGGATAGGAACTGAGGTTTTTGAAATTGATGGTGCAAAAATTTAAGCAACCTGTCATATGCACATGCAGGTCAGCCCAAGAGGCATCTTCTCACAACAGGCTGGAGTGTATTTGTTAGTGCGAAAAGACTTGTTGCTGGAGATTCTGTTCTTTTTATCTGGTAGGATGTTTCATTTCTAGTCATTTTTTGCTTTTCAGATTATTGTGCTAGAGTTTGCATTTGTGGTGGTCGGAAGGTTTAACTTGAGTTCTCTTACTTGCATATCATGGAACTGTAACTTGGAATTAATTGGTGGATTTTTCCCACAGAAGATTATTGACATTCATGAAGATTTTTAATATCCTGATTGATAGTGCATGACATAAATGCTTCTTGAAAAGTGCTCTCTACATTTAATTTACTGATACCCTCTGTTGCAGCATAAGCCCAAGTCTTGTCATATTCCCCTTCTTTCTTTTACAGAGTCTCTGTATACATGATTCTCTCTAAAAGCATTCAGTCCCATTTATGTTTTAAGGTTTTACACGTTCCTGGTGTTTTTCAGGAATGAGAAGAATCAATTGCTTCTTGGTATTCGACGGGCAAATCGTCCCCAGACTGTTATGCCTTCTTCAGTTCTATCAAGTGACAGCATGCATATTGGCCTTCTTGCAGCAGCAGCTCATGCTGCTGCCACGAACAGCCGCTTTACAATCTTTTACAATCCAAGGTAGAATGACTTGAAGCAGGTCTGGTTAAAATAACTGTGAGATTCATCTGCTTGTTGCTTGTATGCAGGGCCAGTCCATCGGAGTTTGTCATACCTCTGGCAAAATATGTGAAAGCAGTCTATCACACAAGGGTATCTGTTGGCATGCGATTCAGAATGCTTTTTGAGACAGAAGAGTCAAGCGTTCGTAGGTGGGTCCCAAAACTTCCTGGAAATTAATGATTTTATAATCGCTTGGCATTTGAATCTCCTAAAACAAGTTGGCTATGAACTTCTATTTGTATCTTCTGATTTGAAATGCTCTGCTCTTCTCCAAAAGAATCACTAATTAGCATGGGAACTTACCTGTTGATTTGCTGCTTCATTTGCTCTGTGACTACTGCTTCTACTGTAGTGCACCAACCTATAGTTTGCCGCAAATCATCATTTATCTATTTCCTTTTCATTGCTAAGCCAAAAATTCTCCAGCTCATACTGATGCAGCTCTATTTGTCAATATCCTGGCCTTGGACGACATTAACCTACTCTTTTAAGAGAGGGTGTATGCATGAGTCTTTAATTTTAATACTGCTTATGTTTTTAAAATGTAGTGCTGATGGCAATTAATGTCTCTTCACAGTTCTTATTTCCATTTCTCGTGTGAACTAAACATTCCATAAATATGATATGTGGAACTTATCTTACTGGATTTTCTTCTTCCAGATACATGGGGACGATAACAGGCATTAGTGATCTGGATCCTGTTCGCTGGCAAAACTCACATTGGCGTTCAGTAAAGGTTGGTCTTAGTGGTTCTCGCTACCTTAAGTCTAGCCAAGAGGCATATCTTTTCCAGTTTCTTGGTGAAACTATGCGATTTTCCAACCAAATATAAATTGCATGAGTAAACTTAAGTACTGTAACAGGTTGGATGGGATGAGTCAACTGCAGGTGAGAGGCAGCCAAGAGTATCCTTGTGGGAAATTGAGCCACTAACAACATTCCCAATGTATCCTTCTCCATTCCCCCTCAGACTGAAGAGACCATGGCCATCTGGACTTCCTTCATTTCATGGTATACTTGAAGTTACCATTACCAAATTAGAAATACTTTTTATTAAAAAAAAAAAGTAACTCTTACCTATGTTAGAAGAATTCAAACATTATTCCTCCTAATAAGTCCATTTATTTGACTGATTTCAGCTCTTAGGGATGGTGATATGAGTATCAGTTCTTCACTGATGTGGCTTCAAGGTGTTGGGGATCAAGGAGTTCAGTCGTTAAACTTCCAGGGATTTGGGATGACTCCATGGCTCCAGCCAAGATATGACACTTCAATGGCTGCTTTACAAACTGATGTGTATCAGGCAATGGCAAGCGCAGCACTGCAGGATATGAGGGCAGTGGACCCTTCAAAATGTGCATCTCAGTCTCTTCTGCCTCTTCAGCAATCTCAAAATGTTCCTATGGGGCAAGCTTCTATCATCCAGAGGCAGATGTTGCAGCAGTCTCAATCTCAAAATACCCTTCTTCAGGGCTTCCAGGAAAATCAGGCCACAGCTCAAGGTCAGGTTTTGCAGCACCCCTCTTATAATGATCAGCGTCAACAACAGCAGCAGCATCAACAGCAACCTCAACAGTCCCAACAGTTCAACCATACGTCTCTTCAGCAACAGATGCCGAACATCATCACTACTCTTCCGCAGTATGGATCTATTGGTCAATCCCAGTCATCATCCTTGCCGGCCATTTCACAGTCCCAGCAGAATATCTTTTCTGATGGAATGGAGAATCCTATAGTCGCATCTGATGTTTCCCCTATGCAGAGCATTTTAGGTTCAATTTCCCGTGATGGGGCATCGCAGTTACTCAGTGTGAATGGTTCTGACTCCATGATATCATCGTCATTGTTGAAGAAGCAAAATTCAGTAGAACCACATCTTCTTTCTGAAGCTGCTCACTGCATTCTGCCTCAGGTGGAACAGTTGGCTACAACACACACCAATGTCTCTGAATTTGCAAACTACTTACCTCCATTTCCTGGAAGAGAATATTCTGCATATCCGGGTGCCACTGACCCGCAAAGTAGTCTTTTATTTGGAGTTAACATTGATTCCACGTCTCTTATGATGCAAAATGGGATGCAGCATCTGAGGAATATTGGCAGCGAACATGATTCCTTGTCTGTGCCATTTGGTACTTCAAATTTTGCTAGTGTTGCTGGCACAGAATTTCCACATAATTCAGACATGGCGACGTCAAGTTGCGTGGATGAATCGGGTTTCTTGCAGTCTTCAGAAAATGTGGACCAAGTAAACCCACCGACCAGAACCTTTGTGAAGGTGAATTTGATTCTTATTTCCTTTGATGCCTATTTGTTTTGTTTGATCGCAAAGAAACTATTCAGAATTCTTGTCTGATCACTGGTTTTTCATGGTCAAATTGCTTTTTCAAGATCTCAGAATCAAGACTGCCCAAGTGTTTTCCTTGAGTATTGTGCTTCACAATCTGAAAGGAATGCTACACGTGTTTCAATTTATATTATGTTTGGTTTGACTATTCAATGATCATCAAAATACTCACAACCAGTTTTAATTATGATATGTTTCCTTTTGTAGTCGTGCGAGTTTCCTGTAGCATCTAACTTTTTCTGTAGAGGAAGGGATTTATCTTTCTGTTAGAGTAAGGGAGGGATCAATCCGAGTGGAGCTTGCTTTAGTTGAGTTTTGACTAGCATGCACACAAATCAGAGGCTTCAGTGTGATTGGCATGAGATCCCCTCGAATGATGTAGATCTTGCGATTTACACATGCTTTTTTCACCCTAGACTGTAATGGCCTCGGGATGATAGCATTTAGCATGCTGGGAATGTCAGAGAATGTAGATGGTTTATGAGTTGTGATCCCTTTCCCTGGCAATGGGCTGAGGATGACATATTGTATAGTCAATAGGCAATCAAGTGTTTCTGGATATACCTTTCTAAGATGACAGTTTGCTAACCCATCTGTGTGAAAAGGCCACATAAATTATGTACCAGTGGTAATATGGTTATGAGTCCATTTCTGATGTATATATAAATGGTGATTCTATATTATGGTTTTCCTTGAAGTCGTCTCCATCTTGTCTTGTTTTGAGCGTCTCCTGAATAACCCCAGATCTTCTTTTGGAGTTAAAGTTCACAACAAAGTTGCTCTTTTCTCCTTATGTTCCACATTTTTAATTTGTATATGAAAACCATGACGATGCTTCTTGGTTGATTTGTGACTTAGGTTTTTAATCACTCCTCTGCTCCTACTTGATAATTTCATTGTCCCAAGTACTCTGTTCCGAGAAATAGGTGTTAACCTTTTGTGCTGATGACATAAATTGACAGGTTCACAAATCGGGGACCTTTGGGCGGTCACTGGATATTTCAAAATTCAGCAGCTATGATGAGCTGCGCAGTGAACTCGCTCGCATGTTTGGCCTTGAAGGCCAATTGGAGGACCCTCAGAGATCAGGCTGGCAGCTTGTATTTGTAGACCGGGAGAATGATATCCTTCTCCTGGGTGACGACCCTTGGCAGTAAGTGTTGCTTCTCTTTTTTCCATCATAGGTATAGGGTGATGGTAACGTGCGCTTTAAGATTCTTCATTGCTGGCAATTGATTATGGCTTTTTGTTGAATTTTGTGGCAAAATATGTGCTTTAAAAGGCTTGTCTTAATCTTTTGTATTTTACTTTTCATGGATGTCATGTTTTCTTATTACTTTTGATGGATGTCCAGGCGAGTGAATCTTGATATAACATACGGATTATTGGCTTGGTGAAATATGCTAGGAGCTAGTAACCTTCAGTACGGGTTTTTTATTCTTATTATTGAGTGAGCATCTCTTTTGGAAGTATAGTAGTTCAACCTCTGAGGTGACTATTCAGCCTGGGCGATTGGGTTTGCAATTTGCATTGACAGTTTGTGTGGGATTGTGCTGCGAGCATTCCAGGAATTGTTTCACCAGAAATTGTAAACTAGTGCTTCTGTAATAATTTAGTTGCTGAGCCTTTCATTTGCTAATGGTGAAAGTAATGCCTTTCTCTAGGGAGTTCGTCAACAATGTGTGGTACATCAAGATTCTTTCCCCTCATGAAGTAAAACAACTGGGCAAACGAGGCATCAACCCTGCAAATTCTGTCCCAAGGCAGGCTCTCTGAGCGCATCACTGTATTTGATGAGCATGGTTGGTCGACAGAGTTGACCGATCTGAGCTTTGGGGTAGGCAGATGATGGGGGTCGCTGGACTACTTGAAGCCGAGTCGTTTGGTGTAAGAAACGGACTTGGCTTCTGATAGTGTTTGACCGTGTTGTAGTGGGTACCTATGAGAAAAAAGAGTTGTAGTAATATATTGCTTCGAGAGATGTAGTGACGTGGTAAGTCTATCTCAAGTTTGCTTTATAACTGTAAAGTTTAACACCACGGATGATTGAAGAGAATGACATCGACATTCCCGTAATTTATCTGCTGCTATATGCTATTTGTGCCTGTAACTTGTAAGATGGACTCCGGACATTTTCATGAAATGCGAACTAAATTACTCCCTTCGTAGGAGATCCACTGCCCAGCTTTTGTGTGCCGCATTTAAACAGCGGAATTTGCATCCTTATTTTAGCCAAGGGTGCATCAGTTGGCTGATGATATTTACTACAACATTGTATGACTGGTGACTGGGACTCTGTTCCGAATATTAAATCTTTCTTATCTTGGCTGCTCTCAATAGCGTAGTGCATGTGTTTTGATGTTCAAAGTCATGCAGACAGAACATAAAATCATGTTACTTGCCGACAACCGAAGCACTGTATCTAAGGTCACCGGTCATGCGTGAGCATGGGATCTTGAAAAATAATCAGAGCTTGGAAATTCCATTCAAGACAAACAACTCCATCAACCAGGCCCATTTAATAGTTGTCCAAGCAAATGAGATTTCGGCCTCAAGATGATTCGAGGGGTCCTTATAAGGAGAATGGACTCATTCGGTTGAGTCAAAGGCTGGAGGGTTGTTTCCTATTTTAATTAGAAATTTGATGTTTCCTGGCTTAATATTTCCTAATTTAAGGTTTCCTAATTTTATCTTTCCTACTTTTTTCTTTTTTCTTTTTTTTTTTTTTTGGGGGGTGGGAAGAGGGATTCAAAATATGTTTACTAGTTTAAGGTTTCCCAATTTGATATTTCCTAGTTTAGTGTTCTAGTCCCTCTGAAAATAAGAGAACTCTTAGCCGTATAAAAAGAGATTTGTGAGTTAATAATACACAAGAATTTCTCTCGGGTGAGGATTCTTTCGGTTCTATGTATAATTCGTTGGTGGTGAAGAAGAGGGGGAGGATATGCAGGCAAAGTCTCCCGTCGAGCAATGGAGGAGATTTTAGGTTACCTCTCCTGACAAGCTAGTTTTTCAGGATGAGTTCTTCCGTCAATTGCAACATTTGATTCCCTCTCCTGAGCAGCTAGGTTTCTGGGATTAGTTCTTCCACCAATTGCAACGCGTCAACTATAACTGGTTGCCTCTTTCCTTTGCCATTTCGATGACTTGTTTAAGGAGGAATTGTGTCAGAAAGCCTGCATATTAAATTGGAATGGGTTTGGACTCTGTGTCTGAACGACGAGTTAATTAACAAGTTGGTGAGATTAAGTCCAACGCAGGTCAACTCTACGTCACATGAAAAGGTATCAAATAATTGTACAGATCAGTGTAATCGATGTGATCGAGATAAAGTGTGCAATGACTGACTAAACCGAGAGAGAGAGAGAGAGAGAGAGAGAGAGAGGGAGGGAGGGAGGGAGAGAGAGATATGATGATGATGATGATGAAGGCTATGTGGGAGACTGCTAAGGAAATTACGTTGCAGAGGATCGTCATGTCATACCAACTCCGTTCTGCAGCTCTTCTCGTTCCAAATCAGTTGGATGGTCTGTATGTGATCGTCACGGGTTCTACCAGTGGCATCGGTTATTACACAGCCAGGTCTCACTCTCTCTCTCTCTCTCTCTCTCTCACTAGAACTCTCCCTATTGTTGTGCAATTTCAAGATGAAGGGCCGTCATGATTCTGAAGTAAACCAATGATATTTGAATCAGAGGAGGAAAAGGGGGTCAACTAAAGTAAGAAACAGTAGCATATATGTTTTTTTAAAGTGAAATCTCAACTTGAATGAACGAGGTAATGGAAAGGACTGTTAAGGAGGATATCTAATTGCCCGGAAAGGTTTGACAGATCTTTTCTGCAGAGAACTTGCTTTTGCCGGTGCACATGTGATAATGGCTTGCCGGAGAGTTGATGAGGCAAAGAAGATTGCTGAAAGTTGGAAAGAAGACACAGACGATAGCAAGACTCTGCATGTCGAGGTAAAATAGCAATACTGTGACAGCTATGCACGTAAGCATCCATGATCAGCATTCAACCACCTTATCACCAAAGTCGGTTTTCATTGCCCAAGTTTAGCACAGGCTTCATCTTGGGTCCTGATGATTAAGTGAGATCAAATTGAACAAAGCTTTCAGTTAATGAAGTTCTCTATACTGGCGAAAGACGTTTAAGTCAATTTTTAGGGGAGCATTTTCTCATGGACCTACACTGTGGCGGTGGTATAGTACACGTCTGGTACTTGTCTTCTTGACTGATCCCAGATGGTTTAAAGGACATTTGGACTGGACTTAGGATACTCTTCCAGACATTTAAATCGTTGATTGTCTCTGACTCTAGTCCTAAATACAAGAAATGATCCAAATGCAGGTCATGGAACTGGACTTATTGTCCCCTAGCTCAATCAGGCAATTCGCAGCGCAGTGGGATCAAAGTGGAAAGCCTCTTCATATTCTCATTAACAATGCCGGGATTCTTCTCCTGGGAGGTATAATTTCCTGCTGCTGTGTCGCATTGAGTTCTCTTCTACTTTTGATCATCTACGTATGTGCTCAGTCAGTTCTTATTACATTGCGTAAAACTTAAAGCAAGATAAAACACTTAGGGAATGCATATTCTTCTTGGAAATTTTTAACTTTTGATGGCAGAGTCGAGGCAATTCACAGAGGATGGAATCGAGAAGCATATTCAAGTTAACCACATTGGCACCTCACTGCTCACCCTTCTTCTGCTCCCTTCAATGCTCAAAGCCAACTCTGCTCGCATTGTTAATGTCAATTCCGTGGTAACTGTTGTCTGAGATAAAAGATCATTTTAAAACTTCGAAAAGAATTACCTATGAATAAAATCCAGATGGTTTGCTCATTGCTGAACTAATACTAAGCTTAGAGAAAACCTAGGGACATCACTGGGGAGCTGTGGAACCCAAGTCCTGGAAAATGGGTGCCGAGGAAGAGCGTAAGTTCAGCAACATGATGTCCTATGGATCAAGCAAACTAGCCCAGGTATATACATAAGCTTGAATCGGCCAATCGCGGAACCAAACAGTCCACTTTCAGGCTAAATTAACCCCACAACATATTTTTAAACATGCAGCTCATGTTTCTAAAGGCTCTAAGCACGAAACTCATAAGTATGGGAAGGACTTCAGTACTATGTGTAGCTGTGCACCCTGGTATCATCGAATCAAACTTGGTAATCCGTTGACCCGGTTAGTTTTTGCTTTTTGTTCCATATGAAATTATGAAATGACCAGCGTTGGCTTTTTGATGCTTTTTTGCAGCTGTCAGACGGCAGGATGAGAGGGTTTTGGATGTTGGATCCTTCTGAAGGTAAATAGAACTTGTTTCCTATGCTTATGATTAAGGCATTATGCGCTTTAGGTCTCCTTTTTCTTCTTTTATACGTGATTGAATTTAGAATGACCTTTTCTGAGAATATATAAAGTAGATAATCTAGTAGATTATGGCTACTGAGATGATTCTAAGGGTTGGTTATTAAAAGCTGAAACATTAAAGAGGACATGAACCAGAGATTCTGTAGACGTTGCCGACAAAACACATGTAAATAGAGGAAAGAACACGGATGGATGGATCACCATCTGATCCTCTGCCTTCCTGTCAATGTTTGTTGGATGAAAGAAAATTCAGTTTTCTGGGAAAACAGAACAGAGTTACTCCGTTCATTTCTATTCATTACGGAATCAAGTCATAGACTGCTTAACCAGAAAAAAGGGAGGGGGAACAAAAAGTTAATGACAGACACGGGCAGTTTTCTGCGGTGTGTCATCCCCAAGAAAGAAGTGCATATCACTCTTTTTTTGGTTAATTTTCATTTGGCCACTGCTTATTAGCAAAATAACATCTTGCTACATATTCTTGTTGGTTAGGGGCGAGAAATGTCGTATTTTGCTCTGTCGGAGCTGATGTACTGCGCAACACCACGGAGAACTTTGCATACTATAGCCAGTGTAAGCCTGGAAGGATGTCAAGCCTTGCAGATGATCCAAAGGAGTGCTTGAGAGTTTGGGATGAAACACTGCGCACTTTGGGTTTCAGTCCCAATGGTTATCTGTCTGAAATTGTTGCAAACAGAAGCTTCTCTTGACCGCTATCAGTTTAATGATCTTTCCTCCCTTCCCTTATGTTGGGCATAGACATGTTGGTTCAACCTTTAGGTGTGAAAATAAGATCAGACGTTCAATATGGTTGGGGAATGAAACGTAGTACAGAGAATTGCAGTATAACTATGATCTGTCGGGCGACTATTAACCTTAGAAACGTGGTGCTTAGCGCTTCTCTTAGTCACTGTCCAGTGTTTTCTTCCTCTTCTTGCATTATCTGCTGCCCATTTAACTTTGCCCACATAATTTATCTACCACAACTAAAGATTGAGTACTGTAGACTATTCTAGAAAGCTTGGGGATGGTCCATTTTTCAATGCTCATCCGTGATTAATTTTTGTGATACTCTGGGCATGCTTCAAAGCATTTCAAACTCGACTTGCGGTTAGCACTTCAGTATATATGTCTGCGACTTGGTCCTCGGTTTTGCAATATTTGAGCTTTGATAATGCTGCTAGTTTTTGGTGTTAATACGTGAGTATGAGTGGGCTTTTTATGGCAAAGGAACACCAAAGACACAAAGGAAATTCTTATTGAATTTACTTGTGTGTTACAAAGGCTAGAGCGGATGAGCTCTGTACTTCAGAGAACTGAACAGTAAAGCATATTTGTAGCTCGACTTCGCCAACTTAAGCCACCAGATATCTCTGCCATCTCCGGGGACAATGGCTGGTGATTTTTCATCATCTTTTTACCATGAAGTGAGCTAGACATGTAGACTTCTATGGTACCGCAGGGACATGATGTCCTCGTCACATTCCAACGTGAAGCATCGTAAGCAATTAGATGATAAATCCTTTGTGATTTACAACATTCTTTGTTTTTTGGGGACGAAACTTGACATGTCCTTAATGAAACGAGTCTAAAATAACAGTGTTTGCAATTTACATGACGCTTTGCATTGAAAGGTGATGAAATTACGCAGGACGGCTCTGACACAGGGCGTAGTGGCCTGAGCCATGACTGAAAAACCTACATCTACGAACTAGGCAGATGGCCAAGACCTGTCAAGAGGGAAAAACAGTCAAAGCTTACGTGTGTATCTGGTAGTCATCTTGGGTATTTGATCAGAAAAAAAAGGACAAAGATGAAAAGGGGTTCATGCCGGTTCTACAATGCCTGATCAAAGCTTCTCAGGAAATCGTATGTCCTGGCCTGGAAAAAGTCAAGGTGCTGAGATGGGAGAGGGAATTCAACGGAACACGCGTTAGGAATGAGAGTTGTTGGAGATCAGGTCGTCATGGTCAGAAGTGATACTTTGGACCGCCTAGAAATTATTACGCAGAAAATTCCTACTCTGTTATCGACCCCGTCCACAATTGAAGCGCTCTCATGCGTGCGTCCTGTGTTCATGTATATAAAGACCAATCCTCTAATTCTTCTCTCAGCTTCAAACTGAAAGCACATTTGAAGCAAAGCACGCCCGCCAACAAATCAAATGAAAACGAAAGATGATAAACTGCGAGGAGGGTTCAAACTTGTCGCTGTTTTTTGCCTTCTCTTTCTGCTGCTGCCGATCGCTGTGGCAGCAGCCACCAATGAAATCCCCGACTCACCTCCCCCGGTGGCCCTGCCCAACTGCACCGCCACATGCGGCAACGTGACAGTTCCATACCCTTTCGGGATAGGGTCTGGCTGCTTCTTGGATGAACTCTATAAGATCGAGTACCACCATGGCGGCACCAGCACCTCTGTCGCCACGCTGAAGAACCTCATGAATGTAACGGTCTCTATAAGATCGAGTACCACCATGGCGGCACCAGCACCTCTGTCACCACGCTGAAGAACCTCATGAATGTAACGGGGCTTGACGTTTCCCTACCGGTGCCGGATGACACTGGAGGCCCTGGTGGATTCATTGAGGTCTATCAGCCGGTCTCCTACTCTGAGCTGAACCTGCCGAACCGCAAGGGCAGAGCAGTGAATGGCGACATCATGACACCGTTGAACTTGGTGGGGAGTTCCTACATGTACTCGCAGGCAAAGAACATGTTCGTGTCCGCAGGGTGTAACAACCTGGCAATCATGGTCAAACTCAGCATGAAGGCAGCGGTTGTTGGCTGCAGCCTGCAGGTCGACGTGTCCCAGCAATGGAACCAGCAGCCATGAAGACTGTGTGCATGGGATCGGTTGCTGCATGAACACGATTCCCTTTGGGCTGCAGGCGTATGCCGTGGATTTCAAGACAGACGTTGGTTCATCAACGGTCACTGACGGATCGTGCAGGCAATGTCAGCGCTTCACCGAATCAAAAGTCTTGAATCCCTAATTTATGCATACACTGCCAGTTTGATTCTCACACAAGTATGAGATGAAATGATCTCTGTTGAGCCACCCTGCTTGATGTCTCCTGCGTGAGGTTAGTCAAATAGTCAATTGATCCGGAATTAACTCGGCTAAGGTTGAATTTCTTGTAAAAAAATATGTTTGCAATTAGCTGTCATGAAATCAAATTTTGTATTCTTAGAAAGTTCAGTGCAATAGGGTTACCTGATCAGGAAATATTATTACCACTGGAGGTTGAAGTCACCTACCTAGCTCCTGTTGGTTCTACATACGAAGGCCTTTTGGAACCATGGAGTCAAAATTAATCCCAAGAACCGTCCACACAAATGCAGGTACGCTTTCTTAGTGGATCAATCGCGGTACAATTTCTCCAGCAACATGACCGATACACGAGCCTTACCGGTGCATGTGCCCGTGGCTCTTGAATGGGGTATCTCCAACGAAACATTTGTCCAAATGCCGATTTCGGAGGGTGTATACCAACACGATGTTGTCAGGTTACTGGTGCAGCCACCACGACAGCTTTTTATACGATTCCGATAACCCCAGGCCTTACATGCAATGCCATTACATGTCCGGCTATTCCAGTAATCCCTACATAATTGATGGACGCAAAGGTGAGACGACCCAACATTTCTTGTTACGTATGTGTTTGGTTAATTTGCATACCCAAGCTAGTAAGATGGGTTGGAATACAGGCCAGTTCTTCTGGATGTTATCCACCCTTCTTTTCTTGTCAAAGCTTCATCAGCTTAACGTAGTCTAACCACAACAGGTGTTCTTGGTCCATTAAGGAGTAAACTACTTATGCACATATTACTATAGGAAGGGTTGTTTATCGTTTCCAACAGTGTTCTAAGAATGTTGTTTGTGACCTTATTGATTGATGGCAGATATAAACTAGTGCTTAAATGACACTGCTTGCCCGGAAAAGTGCATGAACGTGCCTGGTTCATATCTCTGTGTAGACAACAACAATAATGATAAGGCCGCCATGATAGGTAAATGTTACTAGCTAGATCATTTGTCAATATAGGTCTAAATTTTTTTGATAAGTCACTATGCTTCTGTTCCTATATTTCTCCTTAATTCACACGCAGCTGTTTTGTATTCTTCTCATTCGAGATGCTAAATGTAATTGAATCGATATTTTTACCGCTCAGATTTAACAGGAAAAGCATGTTAGTTGATCTTAGTTACCTTGAACAAATTAGAGATTTCCGTAAAGCAATTTTTCTCGACTTCTGTCATGAAAGTGTTGGCACTGGTTTTGGAGCCGTACTCTTTGTGGGATTATTGTGGTGGTTCTACAAGTTCACGAAGAGGAGGCATGAAATTAAGCTCAAAGAGAAGTTCTTCAAATGAAACTGCGGTCTTTTGTTACAACATCGACTATTACAACAGCGACTATCTTATGACGAAGACAATCACATGGAGAAAATCAAACTGGTCACTTAAAAAGGGTTGGAGAAAGCTACCGATCATTTTAATGAGAATAGGATACTCAGCCAAGGTGACCAAGGCACTGTCTACAAGGGAATGCTAACAGACAGGAGGATAGTTGCAGTCAAAAGATCAAGAATTGTAGACGAGGGACAAGTCGAAGAATTTGTCAATGAGGTTATGATTCTCTCACAAATTAATCATCTTGACATTGTCAAAAAGGGTGTTGTTTGGAGACTGAGGTTCCACTTTTGGTGTATGACTTTATTCCAAGTGGAACTCTTTATCAGCACTTGCATAATCCAACTGAAGAATTTCCAGTGTCATGGGAAATGCGATTGAGGAAGTTGCCGGAACTCTTTCCTATTTGCACTTCACCGCGGCCATAACCATTTACCATCGAGATGTCAAGTCTTCAATTATCCTCTTGGACGGTAAGTATCAGGTCAAATTAGCAGATTTCGGAACATCGAGATTGGTTGCCATCAATCAAACTTACTTGACCACAATGGTCAAAGGAACAATTGGGTACTTAGACTCCGAGTATTTCCAAACAAGCCAATTCATGGACAAGAGCGACGTCTACAGCTTTGGGGTAGTCCTGGTCGAGCTATTGACGGGGCAAAAGCCCATCTCTGCAAGGAGGGTGGAAGATGGCAGAAATTTAGCAGTGTATTTTATCGAGTCTATGGATGAAAACCACCTTTTTGACATCGTCGATGCTGGAGTTATAAAGCAAAGTCAAGAGGAAGAGATTCTGGTATTTGCAAATTTAAAGAGATGCTTAAACTCGGATGAAAGGAATCGACCTACCATGAAAGAGGTGGCAATGGAGTTGGAGCAAATAAGAGCACAACATGTCGAACCTTCCACTCTCGAGCAAAATCATCATCCAGTTGACCACGTAAGGACTCGATCGATTCGAGCTTGATATGATTTCTCCATGCCAGTGAGGTCCGAAGCACCGAGTACAGAAATGACAGAAAATCAGTTTAGTGCCGTTCGACGAGAATTTTACAATTAGGTGGAACCGCCCACTTTTAATTACATGCCTCTGTCGAAACGATCTATCTCCGATCTCTAGTTGATTTTGATGGTACCGTATTGACCCTTGTAGATTAGCACGGTCGAGCAGTCGATTTCTAGTTGAATTCTTAAGTCGATCGCGTTTATATTCCTTAACGGCTTCACCTGATAGGCTAGTTATCTCGTAAGTGGCTAACTCAAAGAAAAGAACTATGAGTGCGTCGATGAAAAGCCCATTTCATTTAATTAAAAGCAGGGTTTGAAAATCAAGATGTCACATTGACTCTAGTAATAATACGAGAAATGATCCAAATGCAGGTGATGGAACTGGACTTGCTGTCCGTTAGCTCAGTCAGGCAATTCACAGCGGAGTGGGATCAAAGTGGAAAGCCCCTTAATATTCTCATCAACAATGCTGGGATTCTTCCCCTGGGAGGCATAATTTTCTGCTGTTGTGTTGAATCATGTTCTCTTCTACTTTTGCCAATCTATGTATGCGCTCAGTCAGTTCCTTTTTATCAGTGCATTGAGCTTAGATCCAGATAAAACACTTACAGAATGCATATTCTTCTTGGACTGTTTACTTTCGATGGCAGAACCGAGGCAATCTTTGGAGGATGGACTCAAGAAGTATATTTAAGTTAATCACATCGGCACCTTGCTGCTCACCCTTCTTCTACTCCCCTCAATGCTCAAAGCCAACTCTGCTAGCATCGTTAACGTCAATTCCACGGTAACTGTTGTCTGAGATAAAAAGATCGTTTTGGAACTTCGAAAAGAATTACCTATAAATTAAATCCAGAATGTTTGTTGAACTAATACTAAGCTTCAAGAAAACCTAGGGACATCACTGGGGAGCCGTGGAACCCAAGTCCTGGAAAATCAGTGCCAAGGAAGAGCTTAAGTTCAGCAGCTTGACGTCCTATGGATCAAGCAAACTAGCCCAGGTATGTACCTAAACTTGAATCGGTCAATCGCGGAACAAAACAGTCCACTATAAGGCTAAATTTCCCCCACAACATATTTTTAAACATGCAGCTCATGTTTCTAAAGGTCTAAGCGCTAAACTCATAAGTAAGGCAAAGATTTCAGTACTATGTGTAGCTGCGCACCCCGGTATCGTCAAATCAACTTGGTAATCCGTCGACCTGGAATTATAGATTTAGCTTTATGTTCCACATGAAATTGTGGAATGACCAGCGTTGGCTTTTTGATGCTTTTTCGCGGCTGTCAAATAGCAGGATGAGAGGATTTTGGATGTTGGATCCTTCTGAAGGTAAATAGAAATTGTTTTGTATGTTATGATCATGGCATTATGCGCTTTAGGTCTCTTTTTTCTTATTTTCTACATTATTGAATTTTTCTTGCTTGAGAATTACCTTTTCAGAGAATATAAAAAGTAGATAATCTAGTGGATTACGGCTGCTGAGATAAATCAAAGAGTTGATCACTAACAGATGAAAAATTAAAGAGGACATGGACCAGAGATTCAATAGACATTGCCCCCCAAACACATGAAATTAGAGGAACAATTGTCAACACGGAGGCGGATGCATCGCCATCTGATCCTCTGCCTTCCTGTCAATGTTATTGGGCGAAAGAAAATTCGGTTTTCTGGGAAAGCAGAACATAGTTACTTCGTTCATTTCTATTGTAATATTGGCATTTGTGGGATCAAATTAAAAAAAAAAAAAAAAAAAGGAAAGAAAAAGAAAGGTTGAAAAGTCGAAGAAAAGGGAAGAGAAGGGGATGCTGGGTTCTTAAAGAGACCGAGGGCCTTCGGGAGAAGGAGAGAAAGAAGAGAAGGAAGAAGGAGAAGAAGGAAGAGGAAGAAAGAAAGGATTTTGTGCCACATGAACCTCGCCAAGCCGACTCGACTTCATATCGCAATGCCCGATTAGTGCCTGTGCCCCTCACTTGTTCAATTGGAGTAGTTTCGGACTTATGACTTGAAATTCGGAATTTTTAGAGATTGGTGTGGTGAAGTCCTATTTTTGAGTCGTCGGTTATAGAATATATAGAGAAATGATAGTTTAAGGTGTTGTGAAGCTGTAAGATGTTACGGATCTCAATTTGAGTTTATGATTTGCTTGGAACAAAATTTCAAAGTTCGTCACGTGCAATTCTGAACAGTAAACTTCGGGCCTGAATTTCAGCTGTTTTCAGTGAGGTTTTGTGTGGCTGAGTTGGGGTTGTTGTAACATATTAAAACGGCTTTCTATGGACTGCATGCTTGCTTGAAATGGATGTATCCGGAGGAAATTATGGGCTGAACAAGTTTAGCATGCGAGTTGCGCATAGGGGACAGCAATAGGTTTCCGCTATGAGCGAGCTGTGTTTTGTTAGTGCAAAGGTGTCATTTTATTGACAAATAAGTATAGATTAGTCAAGTTGTTTTTGGAGTAGTGATCTACTCGAATTTTGATATAGTTTTTCGATTAAATGATAGGAATTCGAGTGCATCGACTCGAGTAATTACTATAAGCAGATTTCCGATTTTTCCAAATGAGTGGTGCTATCTATTTTAAGAATTTATAAACTCATGTATTCAAAATGATAAGGATTTGATATGTTATGATATATGAATAAGTATGGTTGTTGCATAAAATTTGAATTGGACATTTGCTACGTTTTGGTGTTTGTGAATAGTGTAAAAACTGGTTGGTGGAAAAATATATTCTGTTTAAGGAACAAAGTTGAGAAATATTATGTATTTTGGGTTCGTGAAACTTTTTTACAAAAAGCTTTTGATTTTGAAATGGTTTATGGAATTTTATAGAGATATCGATTTGTGAAATTCTTTACGAAAGACATTTGATTTGATTCGGTTTGTAAAAGCGGTTTATGAGACAAGTCTTTAAATGATTTGAGAATGTTTTATGAAAAGCATTTCGGCGGATAAGTTGAGTTGTGAAATTTTTTGGTGATATATGAAATGATTTATGGATTTGATTTTGTGGATTGTGGAGGATGTTATTGTGGATGTATACTAGTCTAGAATATTCTTATGGGCCATGCACTGGCTAATAATAGGGGGAGACCTAACTAAAAGGAGAATCATAGTTGCTTGTCACATGGTGTTATGCATGACCATGACTAGATATTTAAGCATGAATTTGGTTAACAAAGTGGACCATTGATAAGTGATATGAGTTTGATCAATGGAGTGGGTCATTGACATGTCATTGGAGATTTATTTATAGAATGAACCATCGGCGCGTGGTTAAATGAGAATTGTTGATGGAATAGACCATTGATGGTTGACTTGTTATTGTGAATTGATGTTTTTATTGATTTATGCGGAACAAAAAAGGTTTGTTGATATTATTAATTTTTGATAATTTGCGTATATGGTACTCTATCTTTGAGATTGATAAATGGTGACATCGTGTTTGTAAATGTGCATAATAAATGTTCGATTCGTTTAGAAGAAATGCACTACTCATTAAGCTGTGGTTGCTTACTTCTCTATTTTCCAATATTTTTCAAGTTCTTTAGCTAGTGTTGACTTTGATAATTTTAGAGATAATTTGAGACGGGGTCCTTCCGGCGGAAAGATAGCCATGTCATCCTCATTCTTGATGGTTTTAGGGTGTGACATCTTTTTATTGGAATCAAGACATAGACTGCTTAACCAGAAAAAAGAAAAGGGGAACAAAAAGTTATTGACACACATGGGCAATTTTTTGCAGTGTGTCTCCCTCAAGAAAAATGTGCATGTCACTCTTTTTTTGGCCAATTTTCATTTGGCCACTACTTAATAGTAAAATAGTATCTTGCAACATATTCTTGTTGGTAGGGCGAGAAATTCCCTATTTTGCTCTATTGGAGCTGATGTACCGTTTAACACCACCGAGAACTTTGCATACTATAGCCAGTGTACGCATGGAAGGATGTCGAGCCTTGCAAATGATACGAAGGAATGCTCGAGAGTTTGGGATGAAACACTGCACTTTCTGGGTTTTAGTCCCAACGGCCGTCTGTCTGAAATTTACCTACCACTACCAAAGAGTGAGTACTGTATTAAGAATCGACCAGTTTTCAACGCTCATCCATGATTAGTTTTCGTGATACTCCAACATGCTTCAAAGTGTTTCAAACTCGACTTACAGTAGCGCTTTAGTAAATATGTCTGTGACTTGGTCTTGGTTTTGCAATATTTGAGCCTCGATACTCCGGCTAGTTTTTGGTGTTAATATGCAAGTGTGTGTGGGCTTTTTATGACAAAGGAACACCAATGTTGCGGAATATGGACAAACGAATCGGATAAAATAGTCGGAATGAAGGAAAGGAAATCGGACATCAGATTTACGTGATTCGGTCCGAATATCGGAACCTACGTCTACGGGAAGAGTAATACATAATTTTACTATAGAAACAAGCGATACACCGGAGATTATAATCACTCGAGCACTCAAACACACTTTCAGTTTTCCTAGTCCCAAATTACACCTAAATAATTCACATAGTGTTTAGCCCACCATAATTCCTAGTAAAACCTCACATAAGGAATTAAACAAATTCTACTAACAAGAATTTAATTGACTAAAACACTCGAGTACATTTTACAACGAGAAAATCCCTCACATAAAAGAACTCTTTGCACTCTTCTACAGTCTTTGAGCTCTCTCTCTCGGCCCCGAAACTTGGCGCCTTTCTTCTCCTTCGCTCCTCTGCCTTTATAGAGAATCCATCTCAATGTTGCACGGCTTCCTCCTTTTTGACTTGGCATGAGGGAGTCACTCTTCATATGAAAGAAAAGACAAAACAAGCCCACCACAATCCATGGACGTGCATGCATGTGCATGCATTAAAGGAGAGAAGAAACTGGACGCATGAGCCTTTCTTTCCTCTTTCTTTGACCCATGCAATGAATGCTATCATCGCACTTTCTTCATGCACGCCAACTCCCAAGCTTTCTTGAAGAAGTCCAACTTGAGCACTATTCTCCCTTCGCACTTCAGCCGAATAAAACAAAAGACAGAGCTTCTATATGCATTAAATAAAAGCAGCAATTTTGGGCTTTCCCTCTTGCGGCTGCACGTTTCCTTCTGGCCACATTCTTCATTCTTGAACGAGGCATGTGCATAGTAATTAATGCACGAACAAACGACGTCAAAAGGCGTTCTCCAAAATTACTCGGTTTACCTTGGATTGTATTTATTCGATATGCTCAAACTCGAAATATATTTTAACAATCAAAGACGTAAAGGAAATTTTTATTGAAGTGCTTGTGTGTTACAAAGGCTAGACTGGATGAGCTTTCTTGGGGTTGCTCTGTACTTCAGAGAACTGAACAGTAAACCCGACTTTGCCGACTTAAGCCACCAGATATCTCCTCCATTTGCAGGGATAATGGCTGGTGGTTTTCATCGTCTTTTTGCCATGAAGTGAGGGAGACATGTAGACTTCTATGGTACCGAAGGGACACACTCTGGTGTAAAGCATAATAAGCGATTAGATGGTAAATCCTTTGTGATCTACGACATTCTATGTTTTTTGGGGACGAAAATTATCATGTCCTTAATGAGACGAGTCTAAAATAGCAGAGTTTTGCAATTTATGACGCTTTGTATTGGAAAATTATGAACTTACGCAGGACGGCCACTGACAGAGGGCCCCTTGGCCTGAGGCTTGACTGAAAAACCGACATCTACGAACTGTGTGGATGGCCGAGACCTGTCAAGAAGCATACGCATTTTTAGCTTAGGAGTGTGTCTAGTATTCACCTTGCGTATTTGTTCAGGAAAAAGGAGGACAGATGAAAAAGGGTTCATGCCCAGTCCACGATGCCTGATCAAAGCTTCTCATGGAATCGCATGTCCTGGCTTGGAAAAGGTCAAGGTGCTGAGATGGGAGAGGGAATTCAACGGAGCACGCGTCAGGAATGGAAGTTGTTGGAGATCAGGTCGTCATGGTCGGAAGGAAAGCGACTCCGTCAAGTACCCCGACATTGGCTTGGGCTCACGGAAAAGTCAGACTTAGGACCGCCTAGAAATTTTTATGCAGATAATCTCTATCCCGAATCCCAACTGTGGATATAAATTACTATTTGATTAATGACCAGACGGCGAACCAGCTCCGGCGCCCGCATTGACCAGGTACTTCAGTAGTGCACTGGAAAACATCATTAAACAATCCGAACCAAAAACTCGTACCGGGGAAGGAATCATTACAAATGTCGTCATGCATAGAGTAAGCTAACATTTAAATGTTATCGGCACCGTCAACATTGGAAGCGCTGACCAATCCTCTATTTATTCTCAGCTTCTACCCATTTGGAGCAAATCATACAAACCAACGAATCGAAACGAAATGATGATGATCACGATGATACCACGAATGGCGTTCAAGCTGGTCGCTCTTTATTGCCTTCTCTTTCTGCTGCCGTTGATTGCCGCAGCAGCAGCCTCCGATGAAATAGTAGACCCGCCACCCCCGGTGGCCCTGCCCAACTGCACCGCCACATGTGGCAACTTGACGGTACCATACCCGTTCGGGATCGGGTCCGGCTGCTTCCTGGATGAACTCTATGAAATCGAGTGCCACCGTGGCGGCAACAGCACCCCTGTTGCCACGCTGAAGAACCTCATGAATGTAACAGTGCTCAACATTTCCCTACCAGTGCCGGACAACTCCGGAGGCCCTGGCGGATTCATTGAGGTCTCTCAGCCAGTCTTCTACTCTGAGCCGAACCAGACAAACTGCACGGGCAGAGCAGCGAGCGGCAACATTCCGACGTCGTTGAACTTGACGGGGAGTTCCTTCATGTATTCGCAGACAAAGAACGTGTTCGTATCTGGAGGGTGCAACAACCTGGCGTCTATGGTCAACCCCAGCATGATGTCAGCAGTCGTTGGCTGCAGGTCGACATGCAACGGGACTGCCAGCCAGGACGACTGCTCGAATGGGATTGGTTGCTGCATGAACACGATCCCCTTCGGGCTACAGGCGTATTGGGTGGAATTCAGGACAGAGAATGGTTCACCGACGGGCACCGATGGATCGTGCAGGTAATGTTAAAGCTTTACCGAATTGAAAGTTTTGAATCTCTGATTTAAGCATACAATGCCAGTCTGATTATCACACCTTTAAGTGAGAAAATGATCTAAATGTTGAGCCACCCTGCTTGGACTTCGATTTGGGGTCTTAGTGTCTCCAGCGTGAGGTTAGTCAAATTCAGTTGATCCGGAATTAACTTGGCTAAGTTGGAATTTCTACTCAAAAGGAAAATGTTTGTTATATTTAGCTGTCATTAAATCAAAATTTGTATTCTAAGTAAGACTAGTACATTAGGACTACCCAATCGGAAAATATTATTGTCATCGGGGGTTGAAGTCACCTATCTCATGTTGGTGGTTTATATGAAGACCTTATGGGAAAACTGAGTCAAAATTAATCCCAATGAACCCTCCACACAAATGCAGGTACGCTTTCTTAGTGGATCAGTCGGGGTACAAATTCCCTAGCAACATGACCGATACACGAGCCTTACCGTCGCACTCCAATGAAACGTTCGTCCAAATGCCGATTTCAGATGGTGATTACCAATACAATCTTCTTGCGCCCAGCTACTGGTGCGGCCACTATGACAACTTTTACTACGGTTCTGATAACCCCAGACCTTACATGCAATGTCGTTGCAGGTCTGGCTTTGCCGGTAATCCCTATATAACGGATGGATGCAAAGGTGAGACAGACCTGATATTTCTTTTCATTTATATGTTGGATTGATTTGCTTACCCGAACTAGTAAGTTGGATTAGAGTCATTATTTATCAGATCTTTTCACTCTACATCGTACTTTTGGAAAACTGTAATTGGACGAGGAACTGGATTAGAATACAGACAGAGAACCAGGAAAAATTCATTGAACTGTTCTGTCTAGCTCTGCTCTATGTTGTATGCTTTCTTCTTTTGTCTAAGCTCTGTCCATTTCATCCTAATTCATCTCACACGGCATTCATGTAGTCTAACTGCTACATATGTGCTTGGTCCATTAAGGGATAAATTACTTATGCACATACTACAAGAAAAAGGGTTGTCTATAGCATTTTGACAGTGCTCTAAAAATGTTGTTTGTAACCTTTTTGATTGTTGGCAGATATAAATGAGTGCTTAATCCCAAATGCCACTTACTGCCCGGGGAAGTGCGTGAACCGACCTGGTTCATATGACTGTGTAGACAACAACAATAACGGGGCCATAATAGGTAAATGTTACGCTCTAGATCATTTGTCAATGTAGGTCTAAAAGTTCTGATAATTCACTATACTTCTGCTCCTACATATTTCTCCTTAATTCAAGACGCAACTGTTTTATTTTCTTTTCATTCGAGAGGCTAAATGCTATTGAATCGAGCAGAAGTGTAGTGACTTATCTTCTAATGTTCAAATTTAACGGGAAAAATGTGTAAGTTGATCTTAGTTACCTCGAAGAAATTAGAGATTTCCCTAAAGCTATTGTTCTTGACTTTTGTCATGAAGGTGTCGGCAGTGGTTTTGGAGCCGTATTCTTTCTGGGATTATTGTGGTGGTTCTACAAATTCATAAAGAGGCGGCATGAAATCAAGCTTAAAGAGAAGTTCTTCAAACGAAATGGTGGTTTTTTGTTACAACAACAGCTATCTTATGATGAGGGCAGTCATATGGAAAAAAGCAAATTGTTCACTTCGAAAGAGTTAGAGAAAGCTACGGATCATTTTAATGACAACAGGATACTCGGTCAAGGTGGTCAAGGAACTGTCTACAAGGGAATGTTAACAGATGGAAGGATTGTTGCAGTCAAAAGGTCAAGAATTGTAGATGAAGGACAAGTTGAACAATTTGTCAATGAGGTTATGATTCTCTCACAAATTAATCATCGTAACATCGTCAAATTGTTGGGGTGTTGTTTGGAGACGGAGGTTCCACTTTTGGTGTATGAATTTATTTCAAATGGAAATCTTTATCAGCATTTGCATAATCCAATCGAAGAATTTCCAATGTCATGGGAAATGAGAATGAGGATTGCCACCGAGGTTTCCGGAGCTCTTTCCTATTTGCACTTCACTGCGGCCATACCCATTTACCATCGAGATGTGAAGTCTTCAAATATCCTCTTGGACGACCAGTACCGGGCCAAAGTAGCGGATTTCGGAACTTCGAGATCAATTGCCATCGGTCAAACTCACTTGACCACAATGGTCAAAGGAACAATTGGGTACTTAGACCCCGAGTATTTCCAAACATGCCAATTCACAGACAAGAGTGATGTCTATAGTTTTGGGGTAGTCCTAGTCGAGCTATTAACAGGGCAAAAGCCGATCTCTGCAATGAGGGCGGAAGATGGCAGAAGTTTAGCGGTGTATTTTATCGAGTCAATGGAGGAAAACCGCCTTCTTGACATCGTTGATGCTGGACTGATAAAGCAAATTCAAGAAGAAGAGATTCTGGGAGTTGCAAATTTGGCAAAGAGATGCTTGAACTCGAATGGAAGGAATCGACCTACCATGAAAGAGGTGGCAATGGAGTTGGAGCGAATAAGAGCACAACATGTCAATCCTTCCACTCTTGAGCAAAATCATCATCCAATTGCCCACGTAAGGACTCGATCAATTCGAGCTTGGCATGACTTTTCTATGCCAGTGAGGTCCGAAACTCAGATAACTTCATCCGAGTTCCATCTGCTCATTCGCAGTTTAGAACGATAAAGATACACGATCTCAATTACCTGTTATTTTACATATGTTTGGCATGCACGCAAACTATCATCTACCAAAAAGTATTATCTTACTATTATCCATTCAGATGATTAGTTAGGCAATCTAGTCTTCTACAGACAAGATATTTCGTGCATTTGTGCAATGTAAGGATTTGGGAACACTTTAGTTGCATTACAGGACGATTCCGCTTATTTCATGGTCTGAAGTATTCTTCTATAGCATCTTGCTGGTGAGATTCTCATCAATTCGAATGAAATTTGGTCTTCGCGGAAATGAAGACAGCGGCAACTTAAACGGTGCAACAGATTCTTCTACAACAAGGTCCCCAGGGTAGTTTTCACCATCATCAATATCCGTTGGTTCCGCACGGTACTCTGCATCATCATCCATCGGGACATGATCTACAATTTGCATCGTCGCCGTGGTTGTCCACTTGGTATTCGCATCATCATATGTTGGGTCCACAGTGGTAGTTTGCATCCTCATTCATCAGGTCCAGTACCGGTGAAGGCGTCCGACAAGAAATAGACGTTTTAACACACGAAAGCAATCATCAAAATGGTATCGCCATGCTAACAGTCAGAGTTGAGCCAAATAAGAAGCAGGCAAATTTAAAAGAGCGATTATTGTATTACATCTCGAAGCTAATGGGGTTTATCCTGAAATCCCTCGTGTTAGAATATTTAAAAAATAAACCATATCTTCATCTGACAGTTTAAACTTTTAGAACAGTTCGTAATAATCTCACAAAATCTCATATGATATTAGAGATATAGATATTGAATTCTACATGTGTGTGAGACAATGAAAAAAAATGCCAGTCAAATTTGAATTTTTTTACTTGTAATTACATCCACTAAATCTTCTTTGTGGCAACAATGTATCATCTCATGTATTTTTAAGAAGAGAAAGTTTCTACTGAAAATTTCTAGGGGAAATATACATAAATATTCCCCTATGTATTATGAGGTCAATGCAATTTGGGTTCATCGGCTAATACTCCATGTAAAACTTTTGAATTTCAACATAACATCTGAAAATAATTAGGTAAAGCCTGCGAAAATTGTAGATTAAAATTTCAAATTCTAAAAATGATTTGATGTGGAAAAAAATCCATGATTCAATTGTATTTTGAAGTCATTGAATATATTTTTAAAATGGACAATTAAAGAACAAATTAAGGCAAATTGGAAGGTAGGTACGCAAAAGTATTCGTGATGATCAATAGGAAGAAAAAAACTAAAAAGGAAAAAAAGTACAATTCTGTAACGGAGAGGATACAAAAGAAAGAAGAAGAAGAAGAATTGGCATAAAGATAGTGCATGGATAGAATAGAATAAAAATAGAGAAAAAAAGAAAAAAAAGATGGAAAACCGAGTAAAAAGCATGACAAATTTAATGAAATACAAAGATGTAAAATTGAGAAATGAAAAGCGTAGCCAAGCTTCTGCTGGACTACCATTTCTTTATCACTCTATCATGTGCCCAATTATACATAATAATTTTACTATTTCGGGGTTCTATGTGCGTGGCTCTTTTTTATAGAATTTATGACAATTTCATATATAAAACGCATGGGCCATTGAAGAAAATCAATAAATTCAATTGAAGAGGTTACCTTTTACTAATCATTGCATCAAATATATCTTATTGAATAAAGGGGAGCTCGACTTAATGTTGGAAGTCCAATCTTACAAACTCTAAAGCAAGAGTTCGGGGTCGTTTCTTCTTCTTCTTCTTCTTCGTTTTTTTTTGTTTTTTTGACAATTTTTCTGCACATTAATGCTTGAGGTAGTGGGGTAATTTAATCACATCCATCAAGTATTTTAAAATCATATAATTAGTTGAAATTCTATAGAGGGATAGCAAAAGTTGAATTGGGGAAATATGAAATTCAGTGATCTCGTGAAGAACAAGTAATATCTAGTGATCAATATAAAGTGATTTAGGGATTAATTTTAGGATGGGTAATTCTAAATTTGAAACTTGGAACATGTTAGGATTGATTCCAATTTTTTAAACCTGAAATCTACTTTGTATATTCTATAACCGACCTTATTGGTTCTTTTATTACAATGAAGTATTTTAAAAGAATGATGTTAAAATGTTACTTTTTACTTTTATGTATTTATTTAAGAATGCCACATTATATTCTCTAGTCAATACTAGAGAGTAGAGAGAGAGTGGGTAAGAAATGAGAGGGGAGAGGCCGTGACTTTGAGAAATAAAAAAAGTAATAAGGTTTGGGTTTCTAGTACATATTCCAAACCGCAGCCTCCTCCTCGATGGCTGAGTGGGTTCAGCAATCAGAACAAACACACAATAATACAAAGAGTTTTGGCATTCTCGGGAGGATGACTTTCTAGACACAGACCGGCAGCAAATATCTTGGGGGTGTGAAGTTGATGGGAAATTCCCATGATTTTGTCCGTACTAGAATCTCCAAAATTCCGCGTATTGGGTGAAGATCTATCTCAAATTTACTTTTCAAATAGCAAAAAGGTTAGATGCCTGCACCGGTGCAGTTTCCTTGGGAAATATAGGATTTTGAGTGGGGATTTTTGTTAAATCTCACCGCCCTGGATTCTATTAATTTTTCGTATGAGAGTTAAAATTTGCTTTTCAAATTTGCTAGGTGGATTTTAAGTTGTGTCATATGAAATACATTTTATATCAATATTAAGTTATTAAATTAAACAAATTTGTTCATTTCTCTCTTCCGTAAAATGCCTGCAATCTTCTACTAATGAAGTTGAATTATTAATTAATCAAATCTTTGGTAGCATGTTGCTTTTAAAATGGTGCTAAAGGCTCAGAATGCATCATTAGTTTACAGTATTTACGGCACCATTAGACTATCATCGTATTTCTTATTATTCTTTCTTTGCTTTATTGGTTTCATGTCACAATTTAATTTTTTTTCCTATTGTTGCAGCAAAAAGGATATCTAACATGATTTTCACACAGCATAATACAAATTTGCTATCTCAATTCACTAAAAAATATGTCATCTACAAATGGACAATTAACAAGAAATTTTTTGATTTGGTCTAATTCTAAATAACTCTAAATAAGTAATCTACAAATGGACAAATGGACAGATTAGATATCCTCAGTATATTTCATCCTTTTCTTGTTTAGTAATGGACTGATCATTTATTTCTCTATTTAACTTTTTTTCCCCTTTCTTAGTCAATGGCGGCCTGTTGCCTTATCTTGGTGTGAGATAATTGTGGTCGAAAGGCCACCTCATTCCTACTAACGACATCGATTTGTCGCATACTTAGCAAGAAATAGTCATACGAATAATAGATGGATATTCTTGACTGTCATTCCTGACATTGATTTGTCTTATTTGGAAAAATACGACATCGATTTGTCGCCATAATCCATCAATAATTGCATTGACGGACAAAGATCAAGTAGCAGATTCAAGTCGACTAGTTCCGTCGGGTGGGGGAAGGGGGAGGGAGAGAGAGAGAGAGAGAGTGAGTGCAAACTCCATCAATAAATTGACAGACAAAGATCAAGTAGCTGATTCAAGTCGACTAGTTCCGTCGGGTGGGGGGTGGGGGGGGAGGGGGAGAGAGTACAAACTCCATCAATAATTGCACTGACGGACAAAGATCAAGTAGCAGATTCAACTCAACTAGTTCCCTCGGGTGGGGGAAGGGGGAGGGAGAGAGAGAAGAGCAAACTCCATCAATAATTGCACTGACGGACAAAGATCAAGTAGCAGATTCAAGTCGATTAGTTTCGTCGGGTGGGCGGAGGGGCCTGGGGAGGAGAGAGAGAGAGAGAGAGAGAGAGTACCTGGGTACCTGGATATTTCCTTAATTTAGCAAAACGTGCAAATGCGAATCTTGAACGCAAACCTCAAGTGGCTTCTGACTAGTCCGAGAGAGAGAGAGAGAGAGAGAGAGAGAGAGAGAGAGAAGTACCTGGATATTTCCTTAATTTAGCAACAAGTGCAAATGCGAGTCTTGTGCTCAAACCTCAATTGGCTTCTGACTAGTCCACCATAAGCCAGAGTTTGTTTGTTTCATGGAGAGGTTTTCGACAGTTAAATAGCGGTGGCGTGCATCAAATCTGATTCATCAGGCCCTTCTTTTCTAGGAATATTAAACTGTAGGAGCAGACTTCGGAAGATGAATCAGGAGAAGATGCTCCTGGCGATGCTGAAAACGGCATCTCAGATGGCATTCGTGATTCTTTTGCTTGATTTTGCAGTTGTAGCGGAATCATCTCCTCAGAGTCTGGCTTGGCCAGGATGTCCGGACACATGAGGCAATCTCACTGGCATTCCGTATCCTTTCGGAATTGGGCCTGGCTGCTTCTTGGGTCCCCAGTTCGAGATCGATTGCCGACGAGCCTATGGCATCTCTACTCCGGTACTTAAGAATTTGAGGGTGATGGTTTTAGATATCTCGCTGCCGGGTAGTTTAGACTCTCCAGGCCTCATTAAGGTCAGCCAGCCCATATTGTTCTCCCATCTCAATTGTTCGGCCAACCAGCAAAACGACGCCCCGGTGGATTTAAGGGCCAGTAACGGCATTTTCAGGTACTCCCAGATTCATAACTATTTTGTCGCCGGAGGTTGTGAGAGTCTGGCCATGATGGCCAGCACGGACACCCCCGGAGCGGTAGTAGGATGCAAGTCTTCCTGCGGCGGAAATGGGACTCTTGGATTCGACCAGTGCTCTAGTGGTACCGGTTGCTGTATGACTTCTATCCCTGATGTTATCAGCAACTACAACGTGGAGTTCAAGACTCTTAATGGCGAAACCACAGCGCCAGAGGACGTAGAATGCAGGTACGCCTTCTTGGTTGCGAAAACATGGTGGCATCAAACTGATTTGAACAGTTTACCGCCGGACGTTCCAGTGATACTCGAATGGGCGATCACCTCCTATGAGTATACCCTGCTGACCAAACAAAAAAATGGGCGAGGCAATGACAGTTCCGCCACCTGCCGTGCATCCTCGGCGCCCGGGGTGCGTAGTCTAATATATTGTTCTTGCAATCAAGGCTACAGAGGGAACTATTTTCTTTCCCAGGGATGCCAAGGTGAGAATAGAACGTCCACTTTTATTTTGTATCTTGACCTTATTCGATATTCCAAGCTTGCTAGGACGATATGCGAGCTCGAAACCTACAAAATAAAGCCGTGAATATAGCTGGAATAATTAAGTTGCTGATGGATGCTCACGAATTAGAAATACAAGAGACTTCAAGGGAGAATTCGACTGCTGAATGTTTCGTCTGATATTATATTTATATAGAAACTGCTTGTTCGTTTTGCTTCTTTCTTTGATCCCATTCATCATTTAATATTGATTAGATATCAACGAGTGCAAAGAATATCCAAACCTCAACTGCCGAGGGAAGTGTGTTAATCGATCGGGGTCATATGACCGCGTAGACAATAAGGTCATCATCATTATAGGTACGTCACTGTCCGCTCCTTTTTTCCCACGGTCACGGAATGTGACTGTCTGTGCATACACCAATTTCATTGGCATGAATGACGAAAATTACCATTTCTGCTCAATTTAAATTGTACTTTCATAATCTGTGCATTCAACCATGCTTTTTACTTAAATCCAAGAGTGAAGAAAAACTCTTTGAATATTATCTACTAGCTTCCTAAAACGATTGTGGTTGACTTTTTTCTACACAGGTGTGGGCACAGGCGTTGGAGCCATATTATTACTTTTGTTTTTTTGGAGGTTGTTCAGATTCTTGAAAAGAAGGTGTGAGGCAAATACCAAGTTAAAATTCTTCAAACTTAATGGCGGACTTCTAGTGCAAAAACACCTATCTTCCATTGAAGACAATCGTGTGGAGAAAGGTAAGTTGTTCACCTTAGCGGAGTTAGATACGGCTACGGACCATTTTAACGAGAGTCGCATATTGGGTTGGGGTGGTCAAGGGACTGTTTACAAGGGAATGTTGTTAGATGGAACGATCATTGCAGTTAAGAAATCCGAAGTTGTTGATGCTCGACAAGCCGAACAATTTGTCAATGAGGTTGTTATTCTCTCTAAAATCAATCATAGAAATGTGGTCAAGCTGTTAGGATTCTGTTTGGAGAGTGAAGTCCCTCTTCTTGTATATGAATTTGTCCCCAGTGGAACTCTCTACCAATATCTTCATAATCCGGAAAGGGAATTTCTTGTCTCGTGGGAAACACGGTTAAGAATTGCTAGTGAAGTTGCTGCGGCTCTTTCGTATTTGCACTTTGTTGTAGCCATACCAATTTATCATCGCGACATTAAGTCGTCAAATATACTCTTGGACGAAAAATTTCAAGCCAAAGTGGCAGATTTTGGAACTTCCAAATCAATTGCCATTGACCACACGCACTTAACCACGATGGTGCGAGGAACCTTTGGATACTTGGACCCGGAGTACTACAAAACCAGTCAATTTACGGACAAGAGCGATGTCTATAGTTTTGGGGTTGTCCTTGTCGAGCTACTAACAGGAGAAAAGGCAATTTCTCAATCAAGGGCAGAAGAGAGCAGAAATCTATCCATGTACTTTGTCATTTCGATGGAGGAGAACCGTTTGTTCGATGTTCTTGATAAGGAGGTATTAGACCATGGCGATAAAGAAGAAATCATTGTGGTGTCTAACTTGGCGAAAAGATGCTTAAACCCTATTGGAAGATACAGGCCTACAATGAAGGAAGTGGCCATGGAATTGGAGCGTGTACGATCACTACGAAATCCTGTGATGGTTCGGCAAGATGAGGAAGAGATGGATCGCATTAGGACTGGATCTATCTGTGGTACGGTCTCCGCAGTGATGCGAACAGAAGCCGATGTAGGGCTGACTTCGTGGTTATATGATTTGCCGAGATGAAGAGCATCTAATTGTTTTCGTCCAATTTTCTATTGATATGAAACCTGGCAGTCTCTCTATTTGCCCCCATGCGTGAGTTATGGAATGGTGTCGATTATACTAAAAAGTGCGGCACAGAAATGACATGCTAAATTCACGCACCCTTTCATATACGCTTCTTGATTTCTTGTTATTATGCATCAACTTTTCACTGGGTTGTACTACTGTGAATGTCTCATAAGTTTTAGCCGGCTGCTGGTTTTTTGTTGCGCGTACCTGAGATGCAAAGAGACTTTTGGATTTTCAATCTTTCTAGTTTTACAATATGTAAGTTGTACTTGTCGGGGTGCATTTGAACGCTTTACAAGGTAATTTTGACCTTTCCTTGAATAAAAATTATGGTGTTTGTTAAAATTTTACTGTATCACTTTGAGTCAAGATCTGCATGGGCAAAGCCTAAAGCCCAAGACAAGTACCCTTGGACTTTGATACGAATGGTGATAGATGGCTTAATGATTTTTTTTTATATTTATTATCATTATTTTTTTGTCTTTCAATCTTACACTTGTTAAAATATCAAATTTCCAAGGTTTAGTATTCTGACGATTTGGATAATTTATGAGTATACGCATTATCTACCCTACACGCAACACTTTTCCTACTAAATGCTTACATTGTACTAAGGTATACATCCTTTTTGCCCATAATCAAAGGCGAGTGAGAAACCGTTCTCACCACCATGCTCAATTTCTAATTCCTAAACTTCCTCCTCATCTTACGCTTTTAAGATTTTCTAACTCCCATTGTTCTCATTTCCTCGTCTTCTACTTCCAGGTTCATGCCTTTAGCCGATAAACTTGATTTTACGTTTAAATGTTCATTGATGGTCCTATTTCTTGATTTCTCTTTTCTGCTTTAAAAATAGCCTGACGACCTGGCATTTGCAATGGGGACAATTGTTAAAAAGTCCCAAATTTATTGTAAGGTGTGCAATTTAGATCTAAAACTTTCAATTGTGCTAATTTAGTTTTAAACATTTTAACAATTTGCTAATGTAGTCTTTCCGGGTAATTTTGGCCAGAAATCGCTCACGTGGAGTCTATAGCATTGGCCATCTTATGTGACACGGTCAGAGCTAACATACATGATTTTTATGATTTTTAAAAAATCTTTCTCAATTTTATTCTCTTTGTTTCCTTTTTGTTTCCTTCTTTTTCCCCCTATTTCCCTTTTTTGGTTGCTGGCCATCGACGAGGCCCACGATGCCCTCGCTCGAGGTCAGCCACTGTTGAAGGGAAATAGGGGAAGAAAAAAAAAGGAAAAGGAATAAAAAAAGGAAAAAAATTGGGAAAACTTTAAAAAAATTATAAAAGTTATTTACATTAGTGTTGGTCATGCCACGTAGGATGGTTGGAGTTGATTGGACTGCCACATGAACGATTTCCAGCCAAAATTAGCTGAATGATTACACTGACAAATCTTAAAAGGATTTAGGACTAAATCAACATATTGTCAAATGGCACAAAATTAAATTGGCATGATTGAAAATTTAGGATTGAATTGGTTGCAATACAACAGGTTTAGGACTAAATTGATATAATTGAAAGGTTTATGATTAAATTAGCCGTCTTATAATAAGTTTTGGATTTTTTGGATAATTTTTTCCTTTGCAATTTATACTTGATGATTTTCAACAATGTCCCCCAAATTTGAGCATTAATGCGAGTGGCGGTGAGGATGCTCCAACAAAAGAGGAATCAAAATTTAGTTAGTGTGTATATGTCTTCAAGATTATCGATTCCATTGTATTAACAATGGATAAATATGTAAATTAATAGGCATGCTTATCGCCATTGTATTTCGATTACTTGGATCTCTTCCAATTTATATAAACAATGTTACCAATGAAATTTTAAATCTTAAAATATCTTTGTCTTTCCACGTACTTGTGTTTACAAATAGTTCATATTTTTATAGAAGATGTCATCATCGTATTTTGCACGGTCGGAGCTGATGTACTGTGCAAAACCCCCGAGAGCTTCGGCAGAGTATAGCGTTAGCCTGGAAGAATGTCGAATCCTGCAGATCATAAAAAGGAACGTTTGAGAGGTTTGGGATGAAACACTGCACAATTGGGTTTAAATCCCAATGACTATCTATAAAAAGCATATGTTGACCGGAGACATCATGTCTTTTTTTTTCTTTTTTTGGGTAAGAAGAGACATGTTGGTTCAAGCTTTAATTTGTGTTAGGCGACTATATATCTTAGAGATCTGATGCTTTGAGCTTTTTGTTCCTTTTGATCTCATGTGAATCCCGAGAAATGTTTAACTAAGCATAAGATAGAGATCATATTTAACCAAGAAGTGTGGAGAGACCCGCGAACTTCTATGCCCCCTTATGCGGCCGTAAATTAAGTCATTCATCGTATTGCAACATGAAATTCATAAGTGATTAGCTTATAACGTATTCTCTGAGATTCACGGTATTCCTATGTCTTTTTGTGATGAAACAGATCCGTCCACAGCGAGAGTCAGTATAAAATGATAGCATTTGCAATTTTATAAGACTTTGTATCGAAAACACGAACTTACGTACGACAGACTCTTGACACGGAGGTTTCACTCCCTGAGACACGACAAACAGACCTCACATGTTCGCAACGTGTATATGGCCAAGACTTGTCAAGACACGAAAAAAAAAAAAAAAAAAAACAATTGTAGATTATGAGAGTGTATAGTATTCCTCATAACTATGGACAAGAGCTCCTTTCCATTAACGACCAGACGACGAGCCAGTTACTCAGTAGACCCCTCGAAAACATCCTTGAGCAATCCGAAACAAACAATTTACCAAGGAAACAATCACTACAGCTGTGGGAATGACATAGAGTAAGCCAAAATTTAGAAGTTATCGACACCGTCAACAGTGGAAGCGCTTTGGCAACAAATACGTGGCATCCAAGTAACTAATCAACTCCCATGGATATGTATGGATGATTTTAACTGGGAGAAGGTAGGCAAAATAGAGGCTGACCACTATAGAATAGTGGCTTTTCGTGAATTCAAGAACGACTGTTCTTTCATGGATATGGAGAGTAAAGGATGTGCCTTCATGTGGACAAACAACATGGAAGGGGATGCTCTAGTAAAGAAGAACTTAGATAGAGTGATATGTACAATGGAATGGAGGGTAGCCTTTCCAAACGTAGAGGTTGTGACACTATCTGCCATGGGCTCAGATCACAGCCCACTCATACTCTATTTGCATCCTTTTCAGAACAAGAGGAAGAAAGAATTTAAGTTTGAGGCTTACTGGCTTGAAGAACAGGAATGTGGGGAGATTATCAAAAGGACATGGCAGGAGGAACAACTCCAACCCATGAGTTTTTCAGAAAAAGTCCAAGGAGTGTCAAATGAGCTCGCATTATGGAGTCGAGGAAATTTTTCCAATGTAGCACACCAAATTAAAGGGCTAAAAAGGAAATTAACGGCAATAAATAACAGCTCGTGGGCAAACACTAGCAAAGCAAAAATTCAGAAAATAGTGGCACAAATGGAAAAACTATGGAGGCAAGAGGAGATGTATTGGGGGATGAGACCTCGAATTGAATGCTTACCATGGGGGGACAAAAGTACAAAATACTTTCACTCAACACTGGTTTAAAGGAGACATCAAAACAGGATAACTATGCAGCAGATTGATGAAGAAACTTGGTCTAGAGAACCATACACTTTGAAAAAGCACATAGAAGACTTCTACTGAAACCTTTATAATTTGGTAGGGTCTCGAAACTTCCAACCCATCTTAGAGCAGTGCTTGAACCCAATTAATGATGACATCAATGATAGCTTGATGGAAAATGTTACGATGTGGGAAGTCAAAGAAGCAGTTTTTTAGCTAGGGGCATCTAAAGCACCCAGGACCTAACGGCTTGAATGGGCAATTTTATCGGCATTTCAGGGAGGAAATCGGGGAGGATGTACTTCAGCTAATCCAAATTTTCTTCAATACAGGTATTCTCAATCCAGCTTTAAACAAAACCCATATTGCTCTTATTCCAAAGATTAAGAACCCGGAAGAAATAAGTAAGTTTAGAGCTATAAGCCTTTGCAACTTCAGCTATAAATAAATTTCAAAAGTGATGACTAATAGGATGAAACCATGGCTCCATGAATTGATTTCAATAGAACAAAGTGCCTTCGTCCAGGGTCGTCAGATTCAAGACAACATCTTTGTAGTCCAAGAAGTATTGCATCAGTTGAGGGTAAGGAAGAGAAAGAAGAAGTTCCAAGCCATACTTAAATTGGACATGCAAAAGGCGTACAACATGGTAGAATGGGACTTCTTAAGAGCATGTATGCTGAAAATGGGTTTTTGTGAGCGATGGGTCGATTTAATCATGCAGTGCGTCTCGACTATATTGTTTAGTGTGAAAGTACATGGAGAACCCACACAATATTGTCAACCCTCACGTGGAATCAGACAAGGCGATCCACTATCCCCTTATCTATTCATAATTATGGCAAATGTTCTAGTATGGATGTTGCATAAAGCCATAGCGGATGGAAGCCTTAGAGGAATCACTCTTAACAGGTATTGCCCTACACTGTCACACCTTTTATTTGTTGATGATGCTATATATTTTATGGATGGAATGGTCAAGGAATGCCAAAGTTTGGCGGATATCTTAAACCAATACTGTTATGCAACGGGTCAAGCCATCAATTAAGGGGTACATGAAGTTATTGGGACATTTCCATGATTTTATCCACATTATAATCTCCAAATACGCGTGTTGGCGTAAGCCCCATCTCAAATTACATGTAAAATAGGCTATGATCATGCCTGACGTATGTTTGATGGAATAATATGATGTAAATCTGCCTCCATATTTAGCAAGAATATGGTGGAAAAACTACAGCGGTATCTGGACTGCATAAGGGAGGAGAGAGAATAGGTAAAAAAAAAACACGGAGAGAGAGAGACATGCGGATTAAGGTCCGGCGGTGGTGGAGATAATTAGGAAATCTTCCATATTTCTTTCAATTTTCCACATCTCTTAATATTGTGCACTATCTCCACTGATTGTACATATTTATTACTCATCGTAATTGATTGTAATTCATAATCTAATATCTCCTTACCTTAGATAGCTATCTTGTAATGCACAATAATTAATTAAATTATCTTCTGCATATTCTTATTTGGTGAGATCGGGTGTGGCAAGGACTATGATAAAATTAAGGGGGCGACTTATTATGGATGACGTGGAAGTCCCAAGTAGAGTTAAGTAGGCCAATATCAAAGATCATTATGTGGTTTATAGATCATGTAAAGCAAGTTTAGTTGAATCGTTTATTATTTGGATCTTAGGATAAAATCCACATAATTAATGGTTGATTGAGATGACTGTGATTCAAAAAAATATAGATTAAGTCAATTAAAGAATTAAAATGCATGAGGCAAAATTTTTATAATTTAGGTACCTAGACATTTCCAAATTCTGCGATTCTGCGACCCGCGCAGAATGCAGAGCCGCCAATCTTGAACATTTTCAAGTGGGAATTACCAATGTTGAAAGGAAATTTCTTTTCTAGCAACAGACTGCGGAGGATGAATTGGGATGATCCTGGCGAAGATGATCCTGGCGACGCTGAAACCGGCATCCAAGATGGCTTTCCTTATTGTCGTGCTTCTCTTCGAGGCGAATGGGTCATCTGGCGCAGCAGAATCGCCTCCTCAGAGTTTGGCCTGGCCTGGTTGTCCGGACGCATGTGGCAATCTGACAGACATTTCGTATCCCTTTGGAATCGGACCAGTCTGCTTCTTGGATCCCAGGTACGAGATTGATTGCCAGGGAACCAACAGTCCGGTACCTAAGAATTTGAGCGTGGTGGTGTTAGATGTCTCGCTACCAGGTAGTTCAGAATCCCCAGGCCTTATTAGGGTCAGCCAGCCATTATCGTACTCGCATCTTAATTGTTCGACCAACGAGCAAAACGACGCCCGGTGGACTTAAGGGCTACTAACAACGTTTTCAGGTACTCCGAGAGTCAAACTATTTTGTTGCTGGAGGTTGTGACAGCTTGGCCTCGATGGCCGACGCCAATACCCCTTGGGCAGTTGTAAGATGCGAGTCCTCCTGTAGCAGAAACAGGACTCTCGGATTCGACCAGTGTTCTAGTGGTATCGGATGCTGTATGACTTCGATCCCTGATGAAATCAGTGAATATAACGTGGAATTCAAAACTCTCGATGGCGAAGCCATGGGGCCAAGGCATGCAGAATGCAGGTACGCCTTCTTGGTAGAGAGAACTTGGTGGTATAAAGCTGATTTGCACAATTTACCGCTAGACGTTCCGGTGTTGCTCGAATGGGCAATCACCGGCTATGAGGATGAACTGATGAGCGACCAAAAGCATAGGGGCGGCAATGACAACTCCGCCTCCTGCCGTACGTACTCGAAGCCCGGGGTTCCGAGCCTAACGTATTGGTCATGCAATCAAGGCTACAGAGGGAATTATTTTCTTCCCCAGGGATGCGAAGGTGAAATTGGAACGTCCACTTTTATTTTGTATCTTAGCCTTCATCTTTATCCAAAGCCAGGTAGGACGTTATGCGAGCTCGAAACCAACAAAAAGCCCACGAGTATGGTGGGAATAATTAAATTGTTCGAATTAGATGATGGATTTTAACAAGTCGCCAACACAGGAGAATCCGAGAGAGAATTTTGATTGCTGAATCTTCAGTCTAATATCATAAAGATTGAAACTGCTTGTTCTTTTTGCTTGCTTCTTTCTTTGATCCCATCCATCATTTCGTATCAATCAGGTGTCGATGAGTGCAAAGAAAGACCGGACCTCAACTGCCGAGGGAAGTGTGTGAATCGACCGGGGTCATATGACTGCATTGACAACAAGATAATGGCCATAATAGGTACCTCACTACTTGCTCCGTTTTTTTACGGGTCATGGAATGTGATTGTTTATATATACACCAATTTCATTTGCACAAAAAAAAAAAAATTATTGTATCTGCTAAATTTACTTGTGCTTTCATAATCTGTGCATTCAACAATGGTTTTAACTTAATTGTGTGTTCCTCGTCCATGAGTATAACAATATGATTGTATCTTCTCATCCATACCTGATGCATATTTTTTTAGGCTCTTTCGAATTATTTTGCTGAGCGAATCCTTCTTTTCTTTTTCTTTTTCCCTTCTCTTCAAATCAAGAAGGCACTCGTTCAAATTGATGAGAGCTAATTGGTTGACGATGAAGGTGAAATTGGTTACGTAAGTCCAGGAGTGAAGAAAAACTCAGAATATTTTCTACTAAGTTCCTAAGGCAATTGCGGTTGACTTTTTTCTTACACAGGTATGGGCACCGCCGTCGGAGACATACTATTTCTTTTTCCTTTTTGGTATTTGTACAAGTTCATTGCTTCGTCGCCGTTTCAGCCGCAATCATCACCACCAACTTTGTCCCCATTTTCAACTCGGTCATTGTCTTTCTCTCATATATAATAGTTGGCTCGAAAGTACTTATTAACAAGATTCATTTCATAGTTCTATATTTTTATTTTTAAGCATTGAGTACACTTTTAATTCTCTAAATTTTAAGTATATGTGCTTTTTGGATTATTTTATGGTTACATCCACTAACTTATGCATAATCAATACTATCACATAAGATTTTTTCGTAATAAATGGTTACGATTGTATTGAGGTATGCATCATTTTTTCCTGTAATTAGAGGAGAGTGAGAAACCTTGCTCACCACCAATTTCGATCCCTAATTCCTGAACTTCCCCGTCATCTTCCCCTTTAATTTTCTTGTAACTTCTGTTGCTGTCGATGAATCGTCTTCCGGTTCTGGGCTTTTGCCTTTAGCTGGTGAGCTTCATTTTATGTCGATCGGTTTTGAGGAGTAGATGGTAAGTGTTGAAATGACAGATTGAAAGTGCATTGCCCCAGTAAAATCGTTTTACAAGGAAGTATGCGGATTTAAAATATGTCTGAAATGAATTTTTGTTTTTCATTTTTAGTTCTTTTTTTTTTTTTTTTGGGTCCCTGACATTTTAAAAAACATGCAAAGGTCAATGTGCATAATTTTACAATGCTTTTCAATAAACAGTCGACATATAAAACGCTTTTTGGTTTTCAGTTTTGGGTCTTTAAATCCAGACAATGCTTTTAACTTCTAGTGAGAATATTATATAAATGCACTTAGCATATAGAGTCTAGTCAAATAGATAGCTCATTGCTTGATACATGTATAATTGCTGCTGAGCAAATTTATGGAAAAATTAATCTCACCCGATACCTTTTGATAAGAATCAACTAATGAATGTAGAGTTCAATTCGCAGCAACAATGCTGAAAGAATATATGTGCTGAACTAACATGGAATAAGCAATACCATGTGAAGCATTCACAATTTCCTTATATGGTATTTCTCTGGTTTTCTGCAATAAGCATAGTTACGAGACGGATCCTATTATAGTTGATCAATTCAATCATAAATGTTTAATTTTATCAATTTAGTCCTAAACCTTTTAAAAATTTACCAATTTTTTTGTTGAAACAATATACTAATTGAGTCATAAATTTTTTGACGATTTGTTGATTTAGTTATTTTGATTAATTTTAGCCAAAAATCGTTGATATATGTATATAATTTTTGAAAATTTTATTTTTCTTTTCTCTTGGCCTCCAGCTGGTCTCCAGCAATGGCAGGCAGCTGGCCCTCCCTCACCGACCACCCCTCTTCTGCCTCACGGGCCCTAGTTTGTGGCGGTTTGTTGTCCATTGCCTAGATAGGCCACATGCTAGCACAAAAAGAAAAGAAAAAGTAAAAAAGGAAAAGAAAGAAAATAAATAAAAGGAAAAAAATGAAAAATGAATAAAAAATTGCAAAATTAATCAGTTCTGGAAAGATTGAATTAAAAGGCGAACGTAAAGAAGAAAGGATTCCATTCACACTTCATCTTCAGCTAAAGCAATGCTAACGCAGCTGCCACAGAAGAAAAGCTTTCACTTTTCCCCCAGAGCAACCAAATTTTTGGCGACATGTTCGTGGTGGAATCTCTTTTTTGGGGCCATCTCCTATCTGATGTTGACAAAAGTGCATTTGCCTTTAATCTCTCGAGCAACCCAATGATTTTCACGTGCTGCACAACTGCTATTGCGAAATCACAATGCTATCAGTCAACCCAATCAATAAACTAGTTAGAGAAAAGTTGAGCAACAAAAATTGACCGCATAAAGTAAGAAAGTTTTGATGATTTCCGCAACAACTTTAGAGTCCAAGTCACCAGAATCAGCCATGAAGACATGGAGTTTGATATGGTCGGCATCGATCCTTCTATTGCCAATGCATTCTGAAGAATCCTCTTGGCTGAGGTGTATTTATCCGTGTTTCACTTCAAATTCAAAACGCATTCTTATCGATTTGTGACTTTAGTTACTAGGCCAGTGCATCCATTTGTCACCTTAACTTATATTATTTTAGTTATTAAGTCTACCGTCTCTCCCATCATTTTGTCATCAAATAGATGCTTCAGCACATTCTGAGGGATTTTTCTTTGGTGATAGTCGTGTCGCTTTATGCTCTTCACTATTACATTGACAAAAGTTCTTTTGCAGTTTGTAATTTTTATTAACGCATTAACAAATTCTATACTTCTTTTAGCTGTGCACAACCATTGATGGTCCAATTGAAAGTGAAAGTAAATTCCCTTCTTGTGCCATAGACTTGGTGTAGAAAAGTCAAGCAAGCTACTCGTGTTGAACCTTCAAAATGGTTTCTTTTCTCTCCTCTATTTGCTCCTCTCCATTTATAGAGAGCTAGAGATAATGTCTATCATCTTGTGATTCCGTATATTTCGATTTTGTCTTTTACATAATCCTCCCTATATATTTAGTAACCATTTGATGTCCATCCTTTTGTTTTGACAAGAGTTGATCATCCAGGAAAATGCATCACAAAGAGAATAGTTGAGCATTTTGTTGAAATATGCAGAATTCAATTTGTATTATGGAAAATCCTTAGTATTATGTATATCTAGGATTCCCTTAATTTATTTTCAGAATAAGAATACTGGCAAACACATTGATAACAGTGACACATACTCATTGGATATTTCTTGGTGAAGCAACACCTATTTTGAAAATTAACAACTTAAAGTTTTAATTAGCATCCCTACAAGTTGATAAGTTGATTATACGCCAATTTAATATTTATTTATCTCATTTTTCTTGATGTTGAAATATATGAGTGCATATTTTTCTCAGATAACTTTTTTTTTTTTGGGAAACACCAGGAAGAAATTATTTTTATTTTGTTGATATGGTAATTTTCATTTATTAATAAAATATGTGCTATTAATTTTTCGTGGACGATGGATAACTTTTTATGGATACTTTAATGTCAAGTATTTGTGAAGAGTACTTCACTATGGGAATTTCTTCAAGACTTCTAGAAGAGACATAATTATGCTGTTAACCCTTCAAATTGTTAATTCAAATTTTATCCTTACCAACTATAAATTGAATGGACTTGTCATCATAAACTATAAAGGTGATGGGAATCATGTTTGATAATTCAATTTAACATAACATGCCCTTATTACTTTATTACATGCTTTTTCCCATGCAATTTTTAAATGTAAATATTTGGAGAAATATCTGCTAAGTCAACTATAAGATATTATATTATAATAAGTACTGCTATATTGTTAAGAATCTTTCAAAATCACATAATAATCTACATTAAATTTATATTTACATAATTAATCATTTTGAAACAGTTATTTTCAAAATATGCATAATAATTAGAAATAAATATTAAAAAAACTAGTGTTTTGCTAATATTTGATGGTTGCTAATGTGACCATTATGCGAACATGCCAAGTGGCTCAATCTTGTACGTGTTTTACCCATAGGAACTAACTTTAGCTTCATTGTTATTCTTTTACAAAGGTATAGATAGTTTTGAGGTGATCGAATGAATTGCACAATATATTTTCTAATTGCTATTTCTTTGAATTTTTTTTAAGAACTATTATATAAAGTTTTGCAAATCCCAATTATGTAACGCAATGACAAAAGTGCCCCGATTTTTTTTCCCCTTGTAATTACACCCGCTAATATTTTTTTTTTTATGGCAAAAATGTATCAGCTTTTTTTTTTTTTAAAGAATATTTGTTGAAAATTCAGGCTTTGAAAGTTGGGAAAAAAACAATTTATATACGCCCATATGTATTATGAGGTCAATTTAGCTTCGGTTCATTGGCTAACATTCCATGTTAAAATTCTAATATTAATATAACTTTTGAAAATTTTCAGGCAAAGCATGTGAAAATGGTAGTGTGAATTAAAATTTCATAAAATATTTCCATATGGGAAAACATTTAGGATTCAATTCTAGGCCGTCTAGGTTGTTTAGTTGAGGGAGGAGAAAAGAGGAGGATATTCATCGTTGGAAACTACATCAATAAGAGATTATTAAAACCAACTCATGATTGGTTCGCACTTTAGTTGAGGTCCCGTGGATGGTACTTTTCAACAAGATGCTCCTCTTGATTAAAGTAAATTGGAAAGTAGGAACGCAAAAAAAATTCCTAATGAGTAATGATCAATAGTAAAAGAATGATATAAAAAGGAAAAGTTCAATTCTATGAAAAAAAGGATAGAAAAGAAAAAGACATTGCATGAAGAGAAAAGGATATAAACTCCACCAATGGTTGCATTAAATAGCAGAGTCAAGTCACTTAGTAGTGGGGAGACCCAACTCTCACAGAGAGAGAGAGAGAGAGAGAGAGAGAGAGAGAGAGAGAGAGAGATCTTCTTCTTTTCCTAGCAATAGCAAACTGTAGGAGCAGACTGCCAAGGATGAATCGGGAGAAAATGGTCCTAGCAAAGCTGAAACCGGTATCTGAGACGGCATTTGTTATTCTCATGCTTGTTTTAGCGGCTGAAGCAGAATCACCTTCTCAGAGTCTGGCCTTACCGGGCTGTCGAGACACATGTGGCAATCTCACTAACATTCCGTTTCCTTTTGGAATCGGACCCCGCTGCTTCTTGGCTCCCCGGTACGAGATCGATTGCCAGCGAACCCATAACATCTCTACTCCAGTACTTAAGAAATTCAGTGTGGTGGTGTTAGATATCTCGCTACCACAAAGTCCATCCTACCCAGGCCTCATTAAGTTCTGGCAGCCGATATTCTACTTCGATCCTAATTGTACGACGAACCGAAAAAACGACCCCCCGGTGGACTTAACGCACAGTTACGGCTATATGTATTACTCCCGGAGTGAAAATATTTTTGTCGCCGGAGGTTCTCACAGCACGGCCTTCATGGTCAGCGACAACGTGGTCTTAAGATGCATCACTTCCAGCATATCACCACAACATTGCTTTTATGGTACTTTTTGCTGTGGTACTTCGATCCCTGATAAGGTCACAAATTACAGTGTAGAATTCAAGAATCTCGATGGCAAAGCCATAGCCACAGGGGATGCCAACTGCAGCTTCGGCTTCTTGGTCGACAGAAGCTGGTGGTTATCCACTGATTTATCTAGTTCACCACCACTGGCCGTTGCGGTGATGCTCGAATGGGGGGTAGCTCCTTCTGATCCTGGTCTGCCGTGGCTTGACAACCACAAAGACCGTCTGCCGTTTATTGGCAATCACGAAGACAGCACCGGCACCTGCGATGTTTTCACGCAGTCTTTTCCTTATAAGCTGTGTCGTTGCCGTGAAGGCTATAGTGGGAATTTTTATCTTCCCCATGGATGCCGAGGTGAGATTAGAACGTCCACTTCTACTTTGTAATCTTAGGCTTCATCTTTATCCAAAGCCATGTGAGCTCTAATCCTACGAAAAGCCCCTGAATATTGCTCGAATAATTATATTGTTCAAACCAGGTGATGGATGCTAACAAATTAGTAATACTGAAGAATCCAGACCGAATTTGATTGTTGAATATTTAGTCTGATATCATATATATTGAAACTGCTTGTTGTTTTTGCTTCTTTCTATTCTATGATCCCATCCATTATTTTATATCGAGCAGATATCGATGAGTGCAGAGATCCAAATCTCGAGTGTTCAGGGATGTGTGTGAATCGACTGGGGTCATACGACTGCATAAAAATTGAGACCATCGCCATAATAGGTACGTACACTACCTGCTTCTTTTTTGTCTAAGTATTGCAATTTTATTTGCATGAAGGCAAAAAATATTACCATTTCTACTCAATTTAGCGATACTTTCATAATCTGTACATTCAACTATGCTTTTAACTTAATTGTATTTTTCCTAGTCTATGCATTTACCAAATTGATTGTATATTTGTTTCTCACCCATAAATTATGCACGATATTTTCAAATTCTTTTGTTGAGTGAATCCTCCTTTCCGTCTTTCTCTCTTCAAATAATGAAGGCACTTGCTCAGATTAGTGGAAGCTAATTTGTTGACGATGAAGATGAGATTAGTTATGCAAAACCATAGAGTACATAAAAACTTTCACAACATTATCCTTTAGCAATTCCTGTTGACTCTTTTTGACACAGTGGGGGGCACGGCTATCGGAGCCATAGTACTACTATTGCTTTCTTGGTGGTTGTACAAATACATCAAAAGAAGGCGAACGGCAAAGCTCAAACAAAAATTCTTCAAACGGAATGGCGGACTTTTGCTGCAACAATGCTTATCTTCTATTGAAGACAATCATGTAGAGAATGGCAAATTATTCGCCTCAACAGAGTTAGACAGGGCTACAGACCATTTTAATGAGAATCGAATATTGGGTCGGGGATGTCAAGGAACTGTTTACAAGGGAATGTTGATGGATGGAATGATCATTGCCGTCAAGAAATTAAAAGTTGTTGATACGTGACAAATCGAACATTTTGTCAATGAGATTGTTATTCTCTCTCAAATCAATCATAGAAATGTGGTCAAACTGTTAGGATTCTGTTTGGAGAGTGAAATCCCTCTTCTTGTATATGAATTTATCCCCAATGGAACTCTCTACCAATATCTTAATGATCCAGCCAGAGAATTTCCCATCTCGTGGGAGATGCGTCTAAGAATTGACAATGAAGTTGCTGGGGCTCTCTCGTATTTGCACTTTGCTGTGGCCAAACCAGTGTACCATCGGGATATTAAGTCGTCGAATATACTTTTGGACGAAAAATATCGAGCGAAAGTGGCAGATTTTGGAGCTTCCAGAGCAATTACCATCGACCAAACTCACTTGACCACAATGGTGAGAGGAACCTTTGGATACTTTGACCCGGAGTACTACCAAACAAGTCAATTTACAGACAAGAGTGATGTTTATAGCTTTGGAGTTGTCCTTGTTGAACTACTAACAGGAGAAAAGCCAATTTCTCAATTGAGGGTGGAAGAGAGCAGAAATCTAGCCTCGTACTTCGTCATTTTGATGGAGGAGAACCGCTTATTCGATATTCTTGATAAGGAGGTATTAGACCATGGCGAAAAAGAAGAAATTATTGCTGTGTCTAATTTGGCGAAAAGATGCTTAAACCCTAATGGAAGGTACAGGCCTACAATGAAGGAAGTGGCGATGGAATTGGAGCGAGTACAATCACTACGGAATCCCACAATCGTCTGGCAAAATGAAGAAGAGATCAATTGTGTTAGAACTGGATCTATCCATGCTTCGGGTGTGATTCCCATGTTGATGCAATCGGGAGCAGAAGTGGAGCTGACTTCAATGGAGGAGGATCAATCACTCTTATCGCCGAGATGAAGATGCATTCGGTTGTTTTGTCCAAATTTCTGTAATATGAGACATTGCAATCTTTTTATTTGCCTTTGTACGTGAGTTGCAGAATAATGTTAATTATGCTAAGAAGTGCCCAAAAACAATATACTAGATTCATGAACCCTTTTGATTTACTCTTTATATTTCTTGTATCAGTGATGATTGGAAAATTATCTAAAAAATCCTAAGCCTATTGCTAAACTTATTAATTTTGTCGATTGAGTTTATTCAGCCAATTTTGGATGGAAATCCAACTGTCCTACATTGGATTAACTCAGCTGACAAAACATGAAAATATTTAGGACTCAATTGGCCAAAACAAAAAAAAAAAAAAAAATTTAAGACTAAACTGGTAAAAGTGCAATAGGTCAACTACTTTTTGGATAATTTTCCCAATGATGACTATATTATATCCTCATAATTTCTTGTTAGTTTATTTTAGCTTTTCACTAGTATTTACTATCATACCAGAATAACCCTAATTAGTCGTTTTAGAAATATTCTATCTTTCTATGTTGGCGTCTATGAATGCAAGTGCTTGGAACTTTCTTTGTGGGCACCCTTTTATAAGCTGACTTGACTATGGCTAATGGCAATAATTCTTGTTGACACCTAAATTTTGACGGCTCTAATAAAATAAAAAATTGCATTGCATATGATTTTTGGTCATCGGGGCAAATAAAAAAGAAAAATCAATTTAATTGATTATGCATGGAAGGTGGGAATTCTGACTAGCTATTCTTGCTTCAGTTAGATATTTGAGAAATCAAGAGAATAACAGTCAAAATGGAAATCAAACCCAAAATCGGTGAGGATAATGACCAGATTGATAAATCAAAGGGAAAGTATCAAAGAATTATACTCATCAGGTGATCTGTTCGTAAAAATCAAAACGAACTTGGAAGCGTTTCTGGTAATGGGAGTGAAAAACCAAAATGCTAATTTGTGGTGGCAAATTGGGGCTGAAATTTTGTAATTCCCACAATCAAGGAAGCGTAACTTTCTAAAGATCAATAGAGGTTTTCATTATAAAAGGGCTACAATTCGTGAGAAATGGGAGGGGGCGAGAATTGAGAGAAAAATTCGTGCAAGAAAAAAAAGTGTAGAAAGAAAAAGCGTGAGAAAGAGTGAAAAACAAAGACATCAAGAAGTAGTCTTTCTTCCCTTCTGACAATCTGCAGAAGGAAAAGAAAGAAGAGTGCAGCAAAAGGAAAGAATTCAGTACCGAGAGAGAAAGTAAAAAAAAAAAAAAAGGAAAAAAGGAGGGGTCTTCTTCTTCAGCAATCCTTCGACCGGCGCCCCAGCATCTGCGACCCCCGTCCGTCTCCGCCTGCACGAGCACCCCCGTCGGTCGACGCCTCAGCTCCGACCCGCGACACGCACAGCACCCCCTTGCCCGCCGCTGATCTGCCAGCCGCCGTCCCTCACCAGCGACATCCGAGCGTGCCATCATCTCCGCTCGACGACCCTCCATCACGACGCCTCCGCTTGCTGTTGCCACTGCCGCTTTCCGCCCCACGAGCGACGCCCGGGCCACCTGCTGCCGCCAACGTCCGCACCCGAGCATCCCCGTCCGCCTGTCCTCAGCGACGCTCACGCCCGCGACCTGCCTCGACACCTACAGGACCTCCACCGCAGTAACCTGCGACCTGCAGCCCCCGCGAGCCCACTCTCTGCTCGACTCGAACGCCCGCTGTCGCTGCTGCCAGTCACCGCCGCTCGGTGCCCCTCGCCTGAGCGACCACCAGCAGCTCGCTCGAGCACCGCCACTGCTGCCGCGCTTCCTTCCGCCAGCAGCCCGAGCTGAACGCCGCGCCTCCGCGCCCCTGCAGCAGCCCGCGACGCCACTGTTCGCTGCCATCGCTGCTCCCACCGCCTCACCCGCGCCTGCACCAGCGACGTCCGCAGCTCCGCCGCCGCTCCGACTGACCCGCAGACGCTCGAGCGCCGCTGCTGCTCCTGCGACGAGTCGCGCTTCCTGATCCGAGCGGCTTCCCTATTCGTCGCCATTCTACCAGCTGCCACCCGAGCCCCTCGCTGGAGCTCCGACGACCGGGCCCATCGCCCTCACCGGAGCCCTTGGGTGACTTACCACCACAGCTGCTGCCTTTGAGCCGTGTTGTGCCGAGCCTCCATCGTTGGTCCACCTCACCGTTCGAATTTTTTGAAAAAAAATTCAATTTAAGTAGAGATTTATTTTATTAGGTAGATTTGTTTTATCTTATTTTAGTTTTTGATATTTTATCTCTTTGTTTGAAATATTTTCCAATGCATAATTGAAATTCCTTGATGTAGCATCCAATTCGAAATCGCACAAATTTTTATTCTATCTATAAGAACTTTAGATGGAATGTTATTCACGCTGAAGTAAAATTGATATCTTGATCTTTAAGGCGCTTAAGATCAATTTATCGATTTTATTAGCGAGATAATCAACTTTAAATTTCAATTCGAATGGTGGATAACATTTTTGATGACCATGGATGATTTGGTGTTTATTTTTTTTTAATTGTATCCCAAAAATACAAAAAAAAATTGCATTTGCATCCCATGTAAATTAGGATTGGTTGCATGATAGGTTAGTTAGTCATTTTTCTTAAATGCATGTTTAGATGATATTTAGGTTAGGTGATATCTTTGAATTAAATTGCATATCTAGGATAGGAAATTTATTTATTTCGAACTTTTAAAAAAATAATAAAAATAAAAATCCAAAAAAATGCATTCACGTAGGATGTTAGTTTTTTTTTTTTTAAATCGAATTGCATGTTTAATTATTTGGCAATTTTAATTTCAAATTTTATAAAAAAAAAAACACAAAAAATATCATGTGCACGTCTTATAAAATTAGGTTCATGAAATGCATGTCATTTAGTGATTACTAGATTTATTTAATTAGAACTTCATTGTCATTAGAGTTAGGTCATTTGATTAATTTAGATTGCATACTTGTGTCATATAGTTTAGGTCATGTTACTATGTCATATCATTTCATTAGTAGCATGCATTGCATGATTCTCATTAAATAAATGAAAATAAAAAATTGAGTGATTGCGCGTTAATTAGAAATCATATTTAAAGTTGTTAATATTGATTCTAATTTAACATTGCAGATGCTTCCGTTGCTTTGAGGTAAATTTTGCAATTTATTCATTATTTATCTGGGTGTTAAATTGGTGGTTTGCGTACCCACATGATCGCCTCACATGTTAGGAAAATAGATTTAAAATTAATTTAAGCTGCTTGCAAAAAAACATTTTTGAAAATAAAAGAATGGTACCGAAAGGGCATTAAAGGAATCTAGTGTAACCAAGTACTCGTACTCATAATCTCTGATTTGTAGGAGTAAAGTAAAACTTCAATTACTTTACTTGGGTTTCTAATCGACCCACAAAAAAATAGATTAGTGGCGACTCTTGATTAAAAAATTGATTGCATGCTAAGAACTTGAACCTAAGTCGCGAATTGGTAAGGGCTTGGAAAAGCCCGGGTTAAGTCTAGGCTTAATAATCTATTAGCCAAACCTTAGGTGGTTCATATGTTGGGATAGCAGTCCTCAAAATATGTCAATCAATGATACTTCAATTGGGTCTCATGACCACAAAAAAATGGGTCTCCTTTAGTCAATGTCCCCATTCACAAGGGGACTTTCATTGGCTTGAGCATCCTAGAAATGTAATTTTTTTTTCTTCATGAGATGACATATAAAATTAACTTTCACACATCGGATTGAATTGATCGATTTCAACTTAGTCCGATGTAGGGCACATATACCAAGATTAGAAGATTTTTGATGAATTATTCGTGATGTACTTGTTAAAAGTGCAAAATCCTTATCATTTGAACTGTCTGATTAACCTCCAAAAAGTCATATGTAAACACAATCATTGACACCAACCGTTATCTCCGTAGGAACCCAAAAAAAAAAAAAAAAAAAAAGAGCCCCATCGATGAACTCTCGCCATCATCGTTTGTTTGTCCCTCGCCCACAATTCGAAGCGCAAAAGCCCAGAGACGAGCCCAAGCGCAGGAACATGTCGGTAACCTTCCCTTTGGGCTCGGCCCGTCCTGGCCCGGCCCAGCCCGATGCTTCATCGACGAGGGGTTCGCGATCGCCTGCGGCCAGAGCGCCGCCGTCCCAATTCACCGGAACCTCCGCTTGCAGGTCCTCAACGTTTCCCTCCCGGCCTACTGCTCCATCAATTCCACCGCCGCGTTGGAGACCACCTACGACCTCCACAATGGCGCGGTCGAAGCCCACCTCCCGGTCGTCCGCCACCAATGCAGTGTCGCCGGGCCGTCTCCTCCTAACGTGAGCTCGCGCGCTCCAGCGCCGGCAACTCCTTCGCCGTCGTCGGATGCAACAACCTCGCCGTGACGGCGGAGGCCGTCTCCGCCGTCGTCGGATGCATCCTCCCGCTGCGATGGAGGAGGCCTCGGGAACTTCAGCGACTGCTCCGGCGTCAGCTGCTGCGGGACCTCGATCCGGTCGGGGCTCCGGGCGTTGGGTGTGAAGTTCAAGTGGATCAGCGACGCCGACGCTGTCGCCGCCGGAGAGGAGTGCAGGCTCGCGTTCCTGGCGGATAAGGAATGGTTATCGTTTAACGACTCTGAAGGATCTGAGGGTGACGAGAGAGATGGAGTTCGTGCCTGGAGTGCTGGAGTGGGGGATTCGAAAGAGATGGTGAGTGGGATCGGATTGAGCGGAAGGAATTCGTATGGTTGCGAGTATTATGGCGAATCGATGCCGAGATTGTACAGGTGTTGTTGCAGGCCAGGTTACGTGGGGAATGCGTACCTTGCAGATTGTCAGGGTAAAGCTACTTTGATTGTTGATACATCGTGCGCCATTGAATCTACATTGTCTCCGATCGCTTGCAACTGATCTTCTGCTCCCTAGGCTGTTGTCTGGTGAAGATTACCCATTATCAATTCTGAAGACTTTATCATGAGATTTTGATTTTGCTTGGAATTGGAAGAGTTTAGCGTTCCAACCCAGCGAAATAGAAGAGTATTTTCTGTTGAAGAGAGTTGATCTTCGAATTGACTTGACTCCATCCCAGATACGCAAATTCCATTGTTCATGTGATAAAATTTCTTGGTTTGTAAGCGATTAGCTTTGTCTTTTTCAATGGTCCGGTTGAAACCATCAATGAAGGTTGCTGCGTAGAAGTTGCGGTGCAAAGGACCACTACTAGTAGATGTATCTTGATGTATCTTCTGCAGACCAAACGACAATTTTGTGAATCATGTTGACGGCGTTCTTGTCGGCTTTTGCCCCAACCAATACATGGTTTTCAAGGGTTGGTCTTTCAGTTAACTCATAAGACGACAAGGAGGATAGCTTATTTGCAAAGTTTTAACCAGCCAGAGAATCGACATTCTGCTTAGCTACCTTTAAAAAGATGTGGTCTTCTGTTGGCCTAAATTTTTGGTAGCAAAAATGATGTTGTCCTGTTAAGGCATGTTGATGAGTGACCTGAATTTTCATTGTCTTCCGTGCAGATGTCGACGTATGCAAAGATCCAGCACTGAACAATTGCCCTTGGATGTGTGAGAACTGGCCATGGTCCTATGAATGTGTAGATCACGGCTGGATGGTTAGATTTGTCGCTATCGGTATTCCATCACATACTAGAAACTTTTAAAATCCTTCTAGATGAATTAATATTACGTGTGCATCATGTTGAAGGATGTTCTGTATAGTCTTTCAAAAGGTGCATTGCATCTTGTCATGTAAATAGAACAAAATTCTGGCACTCTGCAATGGACAACAGGAGACCAAGGAAAACGTAAGCTCTTTGCTTGAGACGAAGATGGAATTATTCGTGATCTTGTGCATTGCTCAAAATGATAAAATAGTTGAGCACTAAAATTAATCGATCAAAAGGAACAGTTTTCACAAAAATCTTTAAACTTTTGACTATAATGAAATGTAAAACGGCTTTTTTATTGCATAATGCACGCTAAATTTGGGCGAGTGAATAGTTTGATTGACGGGTTTTTTTTTTTTTCCTTCATAATAAGGCATAGGCGTGGGCCTTGTTGCAGTAGCTTTGCTTGTTCTTCTATGGAGGTTATGCAGAGTAATGAAGAGGAGGAAGAGGCGAAAGCCAAAGGAAAGATTCTTAGAGCGAAATGGTATATTACTGAAACAGCAACTTTCTTCCAGTGAAGGCGGCAATCGTGTAGGGAAAGGAGAACTGTTCAACTCTAACCAACAATTTTAGTGAGGCAAGGTTACTGGGACAAGGTGATCAAGGAACCGTTTGCACGGGAATGCTGGAGGAGGGAAGAATTGTTGCCGTCAAGAAATCTAGTGGAACACTCGCCAAATGTGCAGAAAGTGGAATAGTTCATTAATGAACCGATCATCCTGTGGCAGGTTAATTTTGAAATGTGGTCAAGTTCTTGGGGTATTGTCTTGAGATGCAACTACCCCTTACTTGTCCATGTATTTATCCCCAACAAGACACTTAGTAACTATCTCCATGACCCAAAGAAAGAGCTGTGCTTTCATGGGAGATACGCTTTAGAATTGCTGCTGAAGTTGCCAAGGCTCTCTCTTACTTGCATTCTTCTGCATCAATACCGATTTACCATCAAGACATCAAGTCCACAAATATAATGTCGGACAAGAAGTACAGGGCAAAGATAGAGGACTTTGGGATTTCCAAATTTTGTTGCCATAGACCAAACCCACACAATGACGCAAGTGTGAGGAACATTCGGGTACCTTGATCCAGAATACTTCTGATCATGTCAATTTACCAACAAAAGTGATGTTTACAGTTCTAGTGTCGTCCTTGTGGAGCTTTTGACCGGTCAAAAGCCAACCTCCATGGTTAGGCCTGAAGAGTACAGAGGTTTGGCAAACTTCCATGGAGGAGAACCATTTAGTTGATATTCTTGATTCTGACGTCTCGAAGCAAGGTAAGGAAGAAGAGATCATGGCAGTTGTTTTCCTTGCAAAGAGATGCTTAGACCTCAAGGGGAAGAGACGACCATCAATGAAGGAAGTAGCTATAGAGCTGGAGAGGATAAGAATGTTGCAAAATCCTTCCTGTGGTGTACAAAACCACAGCGACATAGACTTTTCAAGCAACAGCATTGACCGGGATGATGTTTAGACATCCATGAGGTCAGATCTAGACGTGGATCTGATATCTTTTCCGGATGTTCATCCACTTCTAGATATTGAATCTTGGTGAGAAATCATCCCACCAATGCGCACGCGGGCTGCACGCCTAGATTGTCCTTTTCCTGGCGTTAAGGTGGTTGAAGAAAAGAATCTGTTTTCTTATTTTTCATAGAGTGATTACAATGAGTATAAATACATGAACAGAGAATCTAAATTAGGTAAGAAACCTATTTAGGTAAAGATCCTAAGTTGCCTCTAATCTCTATCAATATCTAATTTACAGCTAACAGAATAAAAACAAATCACATAATATCACGTAATATAATCACGTAATATAATCAGGGAGAAATTCTAGAAGATTTCCTAATACATTCCAACACTCCCCCTCAAGCTGGCTTGAAGATGTCTTCCATAGACAGCTTGTTCACTAGACGAATGAATTGCCTTCTATGTAATCCCTTGGTCAGAATGTCAGCAGCCTGATCATCACTTGAAATATACGGCATACAAATTAGTCCGCTATCAAGTTTTTCTTTGATGAAGTGTTTATCAACTTCCACATGCTTTGTCCGTTCATGTAACACGGGATTATGAGCAATTGCGATTGCTGCCTTATTGTCGCAATATACTTTCATTGGTATGGAACTTGGAATTTGTAGTTCATCTACAATACCTTTAATCCACATAACTTCGCATACACCATGTGCTACTGACCGAAATTCAGCTTCAGCACTGCTTCTTGCCACCACACTCTGCTTTTTACTCTTCCAAGTGACTAAATTACCACCAACAAACGTGCAGTAGCCTGAAGTAGATCTCCTATCCATATTGCTTCCAGCCCAATCTGCATCTGTGAACACCTCAATTTCCAGATGTCCATGTTTTTCAAACATTAGACCCTTACCAGGACTTCCCTTCAAGTAGCGTAGAATTCTATATACTGCTTCAAAATGCCTTGGCCCTGGTGAGTGCATGAACTGGCTCACCATACTTACAGCAAACGATATATCAGGTCGAGTATGAGATAAGTAAATAAGTCGACCAACAAGCCTTTGATACCTTTCTCGGTCTCTTACTTCTTCAGCCTTAGCAAGTTCAAGCTTCATATTTGGTTCCACGGGGGTCTCTGCCGCTTTACATCCTAATAGACCTGTCTCTTTGAGCAGATCAAGAACATATTTGCGTTGGTTTATAAAAATGCCCTTTTTTGATCTCGCAAATTCTATTCCAAGAAAATATTTCAAGACACCCAAATCCTTAACTTCAAACTCCTCAGCCAGCTTCCCTCGCAAGCTTTCCAACTCAACTTTGTCATCACCAGTCAATATTATATCATCAACATAGACAATTAGAATTGCACGCTTACCTTCCTTTGAGTGTTTATAGAATAGAGTGTGATCTCCTTGACTTTGGTGATAGCCAAACCTTTTAACCACCTTCCCGAATCGTTCAAACCACGCTCTTGGAGATTGTTTAAGTCCATACAGCGACTTTTTTAATCTGCAAACTTTGCCTTCGCTTTACGCAAAACCTGGTGGTAAACTCATAAACACTTCTTCCTCCAAGTCACCATTCAAGAATGCATTCTTCACGTCTAACTGATGTAAGGGCCAATCAAATGCAGCAGCCAAAGATAGTAAAATTCGAACAGAATTTATCTTGGCAACTGGGGCAAAAGTCTCCTGATAGTCCACTCCATAAGTCTGAGTGAACCCCTTTGCCACCAGCCTTGCTTTATATCGCTCAACACTCCCATCGGGTTTACATTTTACAGTAAATACCCATTTACAGCCAACAATCTTTTTTTCTTCTGGTGCATCAACCAACTTCCATGTGCCATTCTTCTTAAGTGCAAGCATTTCATCCTCAACAGCCATCTTCCACTTTGGATCCTTCAAAGCTTCATGGATATTTCTAGGAATAGATATGTGAGACAGATTTGATACAAATGCTCTATGATGATGAGACAACTTTTGGAATGACACATGTTTTGATATAGGATGCTGAGTACATGATCTAACTCCTTTTCTAAGAGCTATAGGCATATCAAGATTAGAAGCATTAGTATCAGAATTTAAGACAAGAATGGAGGGAAACTGAGTACTACTAGGATCACCTGATGACGAAGGCAAGAGATCATCTCTCGGGGCTGCAGACGGATGAGGCTCCAAGACAAAGTTCTGATCTGCAACATTTTGAAGAGTTTTCCTTCTAGTATAAACCTGAAGCTCGGGCTTGTTGATCACATTGTGATCTTGAACTTTTTCTCCCCCTATCCTTGACACATCAAGATTTGGCAAAGGTGTTTTTGAAGATTTAAACAAAGGAGTAGGAAGGACAGGAGAGTTAATCTCTTCACTAACTTCGCCATTCTCCCCCTGAAGAGATTTGTTAGAAAAAAACGGTTGTGACTCGATAAAGGTTACATCCATAGTGATATGAGTTTTTCCAGTATTTGGATTGTAACAGTTGTAACCTCTTTGATTAGGTGCATACCCTATAAACACACACTTTTCAGCCCGAGGATCTAATTTAGGTTGACACTGAATTGGGAGATGGACAAATGTAGTGCAACCAAACACCCTTAGAGGAATATCAGAAAAAATACGAGTTGCGGGGTACACTCTTTTGAAACAATTTAAGGAAGTAGTGTAGCTTAATACCCGAGTAGGCAACCTATTAATTAGATAAGATGCTGTTAGCACAGCTTCCCCCCATAAGTAGTTAGGTACATGCATTGAAAAACAGAGGGCACGCTATACTTCAAGGAGATGGCGATTTTTGCATTCAGCAATGCCATTCTGTTGAGGTGTAGTTCAGTAAGTCCACTGGTGAAGGATGCTTTTTTCTGTCAAAAAACTCCCCAAAAATTGGTTATAATATTCAGTACCATTATCAGTACGAAGAATACTAATAGTAGTACGGAATTGAGTCATAACCATTTGATAAAATTTTTTGAACAATGACTCAACTTCAGACTTGGCGCTCATTAAGTATGTCCAACATAAACGGGTATGATCATCTATAAAGGTAACAAACCATTGTTTTCCGGTTTTTGTTGGCATGGGTGAAGGGCCCCAAACATCACTATGGATTAAGTAAAAAGGAGATGATGCACGATACTGTTTTGGATTGTAATGAGTACGATGACTTTTAGAAAAAAGACAATTGTCACAATGTAGTGAATAAACATCCACATCTTTGAACAAATGAGAAAACAAATGTTTCAAATATCCAAAGCTAGGATGGCCTAATCTATGGTGCCAAACCATTATTTGTTCTTGAACAGGGGAAGAACTGAAAGTTCCATACGCCTGAGCTTTTTTATTAGAAACAAACTCTTCAAAATAGTAGAGACCATCCCTCATCTTAGCATTGCCAATCGTCTTCCCGAGATCCGATCCCGAAACTCACAATGGGAAGCAAAAAAGACAACACGGCAATTAGACTCTTTAGAAAGTTTACTAACGACAAGAGGCTGCAGGCTAACTTAGGAACATGCAGTACATTTTGAAGTTTAATAGACTCGGAAAGTGGAACTAATCCTTTGCCCGCAATAGATGAAAAACTCCCATCGGCAATCCGAATTTTTTGGTTGCCGTGACAAGGAATATAGGATTTGAACAAATATGGAATATTAGTCATATGATCGGATGCCCCTGAATCAATGATCCAAGGTACAGATTGTGAACAACGAGAGAGGGCATTTAGATTTTTACCTTGGTGGGCAATCGAAGCAGTAGGATTACCCGATATGGACCCAGCCTGAAGTAGCTGCAGAAGATGGTTTAGTTGTTCTTTGTTGAAAGAGAATGCAGTGGCCTCATTAGCTGTATGAGGCATACGCTGAGAAGACTTATTATCACGGCTGAATGAAGTTGGTCTCCTTACTTCACTAGTTGTAGAAGCTGGACGGCCATGAATCCTCCAACAGGTTTCCCGTGTATGACGGGGTTTGTTGCAGAAATCACACCAAATACGAGGTTTCCCATCTGATCTTCGCAAGTTAATGGGGATCTTGCTTACATTTGCCTCAGAAACTATTGTTGTAGGAACATGGCCCTTCTTGTCTTCAAATATAGTCAATGCTGAACCTTCCAATGATCCATCCTTTCCGCCAGTAGCTGACTTGCCCATCATTATTCCCCGTCTACTTTCTTCTCTCCGAACCTCTGAGAAGACCTCTCCAATAGGTGGAAGAGGCTGCTTCCCAAGTATTCTGCCACGTACTTCATCAAACTCATCTCTAAGCCCTGCTAGGAAAGCGTAAATACGTTCTGCTTCTACAATTTTCCTGTATCGATTACCATCTTCAATACACGTCCACTCATGATCATTGAATACATCCAATTCCTGCCACAAACGTTTCAAGGAGTGAAAGTATTTTGTGACAGTTTCCTCTCCTTGTCGCATCTTCCCCAGCTTCAAGGTTAACTCGTAGATTTGAGATTGATTACCCAAATCTGAATACATCTCACACACCGCATCCCAGAGTTCCTTTGCGGTATAATAGCCCAGATAATTTGCACCAATATCTTCTTCCATGGAGTTGGTCAGCCACGTCATAACCGCTGAATTCTCTGCGTCCCAGACAGCCCAAGTGGGGTCATCTGTCGCTGGTTCTGCATTATCTCCAGTCAGATAGCCAATTTTTCCTCTACCCCGTATATACATTCGAACGGATTGAGACCACCGGAAAAAATTATCACCATTCAGCTTTATGGAAGTGATCTGAATGGGATGAGGTTCGGTGGACTTTGTAAGAAGTGATGGAGGGTTAAACTGGGTGGTTGATGATTCGTCCGACATAGTGATCGAACGAAAAAAAAAAAAATTACTCGAGGTGAATAGATGAAGGACCTTTGGGCTCTGATACCATGAAGAAAAGAATCTGTTTTCTTATTTTTCATAGAGTGATTACAATGAGTATAAATACATGAACAGAGAATCTAAATTAGGTAAGAAACCTATTTAGGTAAAGATCCTAAGTTGCCTCTAATCTCTATCAATATCTAATTTACAGCTAACAGAATAAAAACAAATCACATAATATCACGTAATATAATCACGTAATATAATCAGGGAGAAATTCTAGAAGATTTCCTAATACATTCCAACAGTGGTTATTGTTAGTTTTTAGGAAGAAATAAAGTTGTAGTATTGGTTGAAATTAGAGATTCACATGTATTCCATTAATTAGGAATCTTCTTTTCTTCGGATGTCCTATCCTTGTCTAATGAGGTGAAATTTACGTGCTGAAAAGTAAGGGCCAGCTTGTACTTGATCCGAAGAATAGATTCCTGGTATTTGCCATTTTCGGGGACATCTGTTTTCTCATCTGTCTTTTGCTTTTCCCTCTGATATGGCACTCAATTCCTAGCTTCTTAAGGTAAAGTTGAGGTCAATTGCCACTGTCACCGGGTCATCCATGGTGTTTTGTTTTCCACGCGGGCTTCTCCTCCTTTCTTTTCCAAGACTTCAGCCTTTTCTTTTTGTCAACATTAAGTACAGAGAATACTATATAAATAACGTCAGTCATCATCTACTTAGAAGTTATCTGAATTTTCTTTAGAAAAGAATCAGGTACTTCAAATATCGGTAATCTTGTATCTTGCCCCATGGAACTCACCCATTCAAGTCTCCTCCTCTTGCAGCAGAGCAAGAAGTTCTTAATATATTGACGGACTAATGTTGAAAACTCCAGAGTGTCTTAGCCACAACTTATTTAATTTCTTTTGTCAATCTTCTATCTGTCCAGCAAAAGACATCTGGCTCAAGCTCTGAAGGCTAAACAACCATTTGACTAGTCCAATCTTGTAATCTAACTCTGTCGTTTGCCGCCCGAATCCCATCTTCGAGCTCATAACTGCACAAGTATTATATGTAGTCCCTCCTTTCTATATGATGGTGCTGTAGAAGTAACTTATGTATGTGCCTTTGGCAAGAGTGGTCCCTTGGCAATTCCACTCCATTCTCTTTGTTAAATTATGTCTCAAATTTGAATCCATTATACGATACCCAATACGCGCAAAACATTTACATGGTGAAATGAGAAAGAACGTGTGCGGAGCATTTGATGAAAAATGGTGCAGGATACGAGCCGAAGGAATCCTGCCCTCGATCTGCTATGCACGTTGGAAATGGAGGCCACAAATGCGTGTGTTGATTTTTGTGGCCCTTCTCAGATGTCAGCATGATTTCTGAAGAGTTGTTCGTCCAATTTCTTTAACCTTATTAAATGCACGCACATGGCCATGTGCATGCATGCACAAAGAAAAGAAATTGGTCAACACTCATGGCTTCAGAAGACTATCTCGTCGGCGCCGAACTCTCTCCCTCTCTTTGTTCAACTTTTGTGGGCTTCTCTTGTTTTTTATTAATAAAGAAAGAGGGAAGGCAGAAGTTCTACGTGTGTCAGTGCATGCTGGTCATCCGCTCACACGCTCTCATTAATTGCATGGAGGCACATGCTTTGAAGATCGGCACCGTTCTGACAATTGTGGAGTACAAGTTTTTCCTCCCCTTCAACCGATAAAAGGTGAAGACGTCTGAAGCTCGAGATAGAGCGAAAAGAAAAGAGCTCGGCAGAGAGCTAGAGAAACGAGCTCAAGAGAGAGTGAGAGCTTGAGCTCAGAGAGGGTTTGTGCGGAGTCGAGTCCATTGAGTTGTTTTGTTAAACACCGTGGGTATCGGATATAAAGTAGGGCTGGGAAACACTTGAGTGCATGTGTGTGATTGTAATCCTGTAATTCTCCGATTTATAGTGGATTGATTTGCTGGCTCTCTCCGTGGACGTAAATTCCGACATTTGGACCAAACCACGTTAATTTCCGGCGTCCTTTTCTTTTATTGTTCCTCGTTTTATTTCGATCGATTTTTATAACTCTCGACATAATTGCAAAATATACGATCCGTTTCCGCTGCGACGCGGATTAACAACACTCTTGCTGACATTCCTACTGCACAACGCACCATCACAACCCTTGGCGCCTCTAGCAAAGCCCGGTTGCTCCCAGTGCCGAGGAAACGTTGCCATTCCTTTCCCATTTGGAATAGGAGAAAACTGTTATCTCTACAGTTGGTTCCAGATCAAAGGCGACTTTGAGCGCCCGTTCCTGGCGAGCGTGGGCTTGGACGTCCTGCAGGTCACTCTGGCGACTTATGAAAAAGAACAAGACATCATTCGCAAAAAATAAGGCATCGTTCGCGTCCAATCTCCGATCATATACTCGAACTGCAGCGGTGTGGGAAATACCAAAGCTTCTGTTAGCTTGGAAGGAAGTTCATTTGTGTTCTCTCAGGTCAAGAACAACTTAATTCCTTTTTTCCGTTAATTTTGTTTCTCGGATATGTTCTCTTCACTTTTTGAATTACATCGTGTAAATAAGACCTGCTACTTTTAAGAGATCGCAACCTATTTTTTTTTTCTTTTCCCAAAATATCCTTGATTTATTATTTTGCCAATATCATAAACGATCTTACATTCTTACTCTGGTCGGGTTTCAAGATTAAGTCCATTTGCATGTAAGAAGAAAAGAGCAATATGCACTTTCAATCGTCCATCCATGCTTAGATGATACTATTATATTCAATCATCGGACACCGATACTGAGCTCTCAGAGAGTGTCCGTGCTTCCTAGCTCTTAGCAAAGCATGATTGCTCCCAATATTCTATAGATGAACAAATGCAAAGATTAAGAACTCCATACTAATAAATCTCTCCAAATTAGTATAAACAATCTTACAAAGATTTCAAATCTCGCAATATTTTCCCTCATATAAGTATAAACTTAAGTGGCTGGCAGCACAAACCAAGTCGACGGGAGAAGCGGCAGTTGTAATCCCGAACCTGTTCTTTCTCTGATCGGGTATTAGGACTAGGTCCATTTGCATGTAAGAAGAAAAGAGCAATATGCACTTCCAATCGACTGTTAGAACAAGAATGAATCGTGACTTTGGAGTTCCCGAAACAACAAAGTAATGGATTCCTTTCGTCCAGGAAAGGAGAAGGCGTCTATGCAATTGAGCACATGATTTCAACCTTCGCCAAGCAGACGAACAAGAAAGGAACGCAGGAATGCCCGCAAGCACAGTGCAGTGCGTACATGTGCGTGTGTAGATCAGTTCTATCTCTTGCCAAATTAGTAAAACTATCTCAAATAGGACAGAGAAGATAGGATTTATTTTTTCGCAGTTACAGTAGATATTGATCCGGTCCTGTCCTACTGTAACATGTATTCTGTTGTATGCCTCAATGACCACTATAACCCCATCCTCAAAAATGGGAACTTAGACCGGGAGTCTTGTACATCCATGTGCAAGCAAGCCTCTCGTTGGAGAGAGACTCAGGAGAACTTGAAAGACAGTCTCCTTAATGATGGGAACCAGACCTAGAGTTTACTCTTCAGGAACAAGATCTACAAAACCAAACTGAGGTCCAAATATCGAGATCAGCATACTTGGAGAGAAGAAAGGTAATCATAACTGTCTTCCTCGTAGATTATTGACAATCGTAGTCCGAAATTAGTAAGAACTATGATCCATCTTCTAGAACTTCTGTCCTTCCACAGATGCATCTGCATATGCAAGATGGAAAAAGGCCCTTGAGATTCAGGACTCATACTGTTAACTGATGCTAAGCCTAGGCTAAAATGTCCAAGAGATCTCCATAAAAAGGTTTGTAGCAGCAGCTTGGCTTTGAGGAGCAGACAGGAAGTATTGAAAACGAGGCAGATTGGAATGCACTGACACAATAAACTGGTTTCAGAATCTAATTCTCAGAGGTTACTCCACCTTCACGTAAACTGTCACATAGTCACAGAGAGCATCCGACATACAACATCGAGATAGGGAAAGAGAAAACAAATCATTTTCCGGAAACAGGCTGCTCAAATGATTAAATTATACAGGCTTAGCAAGAATCTAAAAAAAAAAATTTAACAGGCGCGTGCCCTCATTTGTCACCCACCCTCATTTTTTTTTACAATGAAATACGCGGATTCTCATATTTTTTTTTTTTTTTTGTTCCTGACATCTTTAAAACCATGCAACCATCAATGTGGATAATCACATAATACTGTTCAATAACTTTGAACATATAAAATACTTCTTCATTTTCGGATTCTGATGGCAAATAGAAATGTATTTAGAAGTTTCGAGACAGACTGAATTTATACCCCATATATATATATTTGCTGCTAAGATAATTTGTGGAAAAATCAATCTCACCCGACACCTTTTGATAAGAATCAGCCAATGGATGTAGGGTTATCTGTTTATGCGGGTTTTCGTCAACGAGCACATTTACACCCTGGTCCTTCTCTGTTGTTCACATTTATTATCCACAAAATAATTGGTGTTTAGCATTAATGTAGGATCGCTATTTACACTTTTCAGAAACTTTTTCGAAAAACAATGTGGAAATAACATTCTCTTTGTTGCCAATGTATTACTTTTCTACCATATTTTGTGTGGCAAGGACTTTGGGACAATATTTAAAGAGCTGGATGATTACAAAATTGTTAGTCAAACTGGAATGATTTTTCTTTTCTTTTATTTTGTTAATGTCCTGCTAGATATCATGAAGATAACTTATGTTACCAATCTGCACTTACACAAAATTAACTAATTGAATTGAGTTCACTTACATGCTGAAAAAGAAGAAGAAGATATTTTGGAGAAAAGTAATCCTAGTATTTCTTTGCGTTGGAGCAAAATTGTTAAGAAACTCAATAATCATGGGTTTGTCATATTACAACGATGGAAGTGCGGTTGTAGCCGACTAACATCATATTTTGTTCTTCGGATTATGTATCAAGCCTATTTATAAGTTTTCTTGGTATGAGAACCATTGTTCCCGACAACCAAATTATACCAAAAGCACATCCATGCACCTCGGTGTACACCCAAATAAATCCATCTGCGTCGCTCAATAGTGTTTACTCAATACGCGCAAGTCTCATATGAGGAAGTATCTAGTTGAGTTTATTCCACAATGGTCATATTCGGACACCAACCACATCGGCCGTGTTGCCCAGTGGAGGCTTTTTCATGGAGGTGGCTTTCTTTCGATGCCAGCCTCATAGGACGTGTCACTCAATAACTATTTTCACAAGCTAGACATCTAGTTCGCTTGATGCTACGACACCGGCTGTATTGGTAGTCACTCAATTACTCTTTCCCAAGCTAGCTGCGTTGGCCTCTTGCTGTTACCCCTTCAAGTCTTGACTTTTTCACTGCTCGTTTACGGAATCCGACACTACCACTAGAGTCGCTGTCCTCACACCAGCTAGATATGGAAGTTTCGCCACAAACAACCACCAGACGCCATGTCTCGGCCACTTGACACGGTTTAGATTTGTATTCAAAATTAAGTTAATATCTTTTATGCACCTTGAATTTGTGGGGATATTAGAGAGAATAAAAGCTGTACACATATGAGCCTTTGTGGACCATATTTGTTGAAGATAACTCACCAGGTCCTCCAACTGGCAGAAAGCTCTGAAAAACTATTCTCAGAAAGGTTGAACTGAAGGACAGAGACATAAAGAAACGCCAAAGCATCAACCGCAGAGCAAAAGCTTTTCACTCTTCAGACAGCAACAAATTTTTGACGGCATCTTCGTAGTGGAATCTCTTTTTGGGGCATCTCCATACTGATATTGATGAAATGCATTTGCCTCGAATCTCTCGAGCTACTACATGACGCTGCACTGATTTTCACGAGCTTCGCAACACTCGTTGCCAGACAATGCTGGTCGTCGAGCATCGCAATAAATTAAAGCGACCACTACATATTACGAAGTAAAACTAACAAACCTTGTCGCTTATTTTCTCACTATTTAAAGATATATCTTGAGAAGTAGAGGCCGCAGTCCTTCATCTTCTGATCGCGACTTCGGTAAACTGGAAAGAGACTTTCCAGGGGCGCCATTATTTGGTTGGGAGGAATGAGTAGAATCGACGATTCGTGGAAGATATTAATAAGAACGGTCGCTAGAAGAGGGAACTGGTAGTTAGAAGACCCGCGAAAGCGTGAAAGACGGTCGTCAGAACGCCTCCGAAGGCATGCTCGTGGTGACTTCTAGCGACCAAATGGTCGCTCCTATCGTCGTTATCGACCAAAGATATTTATCTTTTGTCGATGATGGATATTTGTGAAGAATACTTCATTATGAGAATTTCTTCAGGACTTGTAGAAGAGATAAACTATGTTGAGACCCCTTCAAAAGTTCATTAAAAAAACTCATTGCAACTCTTAGTTCGAAGTTTATCCTTGCCAACCATAAATTGATTAGAATTAGAAGTATCATCATGAACTACAAAAGTGATGGAAATTATCTTTGATATTTCAATTTAAAAGAACATGCCCTTAGGATTTTATTACGTGCTTGTTCATGTGCAATTTTCAAATGTAAATATTTGAAGAAATATCTCCTAGGTCAAATATAAGATATGTTATAATAGGTATCCCTACATTATTAAAAAAAAAAATTCAAAATCGCATAATAATCCTCAATAAAATATATATGCATAAATAATCATTTTTAAACAGTTAATTTCAAAATATATGTAAATATTACAAAATGACATTTGCCAAGATTTGATATTTGCTAATGTGACCGTTGAAAAGCAAACTAATGGATAAAGCTTGCACATGCGACGTTGCTCAATTCCCTGCGAGTTTTACCCACTGTAATAAACTTTGTCTTCATGGTTTTACTTTCACAGAGATATCGATAATTTTTTAGGTGATCACATGAATTGCATAATATATTTTCTGATTTCCCTTTTTAAGGGAAAAAAATGTTGAGAACTATTATATAGAGTTTTAGTGTTTTACAAATCCCAGTTATGTGATACAATGACAAAAGTGCCAGTCAAATTTGATTTTTTCGTCTTTTAATTACATCCACTAATATTTTTCTGAGGCAAAAATGTATCATCTTTATTTTTTAAGAAGATTTGTTGAAAGGCTTTAAAATTTGGGGAAAAAAACAATATATATATGCGCCCTTATGTATCATGAGATCAATTTGGTTTTGGTTTATTGGCTGATACTCCTTGTTAAAATTCTACTATTAATATAACATTTAACATTTGAAAATAATTAGACAAAGCAAGCAAAAATTTCCTAATGAGTAATGATCAATAGTAAAAGAATGATATAAGAAGGAAAAGTTCAATTCTATAGTAAAAAAGTATAGAAAAGAAAAAAAAAGAAGAAGAGAAAATTCCAAAAAATGACTTCAAGTGTCATCATTTTTTTAAATAAGGGCTCGAAGTGAACTTTGTTTCAAATAAAAGCCTAAAATGCCATCACTTTCCTAAATAAGAGCCTGAAATGGATCTTGTTTCAAACAATGACTCGGAGTGGTTATATTTATTTTAAATAAGAGCTTGACTTTCCGACGGGCAAGGACATTTTCTTTATTTTTCCTTTTTTCTTTCTTTTTTTCTTCTTCTTCCTTCTTCTTTGGTGGCTAGCCAGCCATCGATAATGCCCGCAGAGGACTGGGTGAGGATTGCCCTCTCTCGATCCGACGAGGGATGGCCACACCTAAGCGAGGCGACCCTCACCCTAGGAGAGGTTGCCCCTCGCAATTGTCAACAAGGTTGGCCCTCGCTAGCCGCGGGCAAGGCCACCCTCACCAAATCTGGCAAGGGTTAGCCTACAAGCCCTTCCTTACGGCTAGCGAGGGCTTGACAGCCGTCGCTTGCTTCAGACAATGGTCGTCAATCCCTCACTCATTGCCAATGAGGGTCGCAGAGCCCTCGCCAGCCTTTGCCAGCGGCCGTTAACTAATGTTGGAAAAGAAAAAAGAAGAAAAGAGATGAAAATGCCCTTAATCAATCAGAAAATTTAGTCAGTCGGTGACTGGCAAGGTAAGACTTTTATTTGAAACAAACATTATCATTTACAACCCTTATTTGAAATAATTATGGCAACATTAGGCCTTTATTTAAAATATGATCCACTTTGAGTTGTTTTTTGAAATTTTTCCAAGAAAAAAAGCATAAAGAGAAATGGATACAAACTCCACCAATGGTTGCACTAAGGGGAAAAAAATCAACTGAGAGAAAAAATCAAATAGTAGAGTCAAGTCAATCGGGAAGAGGGAGACCCTAAATTGAGAGAGGCATCAATCAAAGAGAGAGAGAGAGATACTAAGGAGAAAAAAATCAAATAGTAGAGTTAACTCAATTGGGAATAGGGAGACCCTAAACTGAGAGAGGCATCAATCAATCAGAGAGAGAGAGAGAGAGAGAGGCACTAAGGAGAAAAAATCAAATAACAGAGTCAAGTAAATTGGGAATAGGGAGACCCTAAACTGAGAGAGGGATCAATCACAGAGAGAGAGAGAGAGAGAGAGAGTACTGGCAAAAAATCAAATGGCAAAGTCAAGTTGATCGGTAATAGAGAGACCCCAGACTGAGAGGCATCAATCAGAGAGCAAAAGCAAACGGTAGGAGCAGACTGTCAAGGATGAATCGGGAGAGAATGATCCTAACGATGCTGAAACCGGCATCCAAGATGCCTTTCGTTATTCTTGTGCTTGCTTTTGCTGCTGCAGCAGAATCATCTCCTCAAAGTCTGGCCTTGCCGGGCTGTCCGGACACATGTGGCAATCTGACTCACATTCCGTTTCCTTTTGGAATCGGACCCAATTGCTTCTTGGCTCCCCAGTACGAGATCGATTGCCAGCAAACCCGCGGCATCTATACTCCAGTACTTAAGAATCTGAGCGCGGTGGTGCTAGACATCCTGCTACCAGATAGTTCATACTCCCCACTGTCCCCAGGCCTCATTAAGGTCAGCCAGCCGATATTCTACTCCCATCCTAATTGTACGGCCAATCAGCAAAACCACCACCCGGTGGACTTAGTGCACAACAACGGCACTTTCTTTTACTCCCGGCATCGAAATTATTTTGTTGCCAAAGGTTGTGACAGCCTAGCCTTAATGGTCAGCACCGAGGCGGTCGTAGGATGCAATTGTTCCAGCAAATCCGAATCATCACGGTGCTTTAATGGTACCACTTGCTGCTTTACTTCAATCCCCAATCAAATCACCAGCTACAGTGTAGAATTCCAGACTCTCAATGGCAAAGCCATAGCAAAAGGGGGTGCAGGATGCAGTTACGCCTTCTTGGTCGAGGAAGCATGGTGGTTTAACACAGATTTCTACAGTTTACTACCCTCGGCCGTTCCGGTGGTGCTCGAATGGGGGATCAACTCCGATGATTTTGAGCTGCTGAGTAATAGAAACCACACAGGAAGCTCCGGCGGCTGCTTTTGGGACTTGTCGCCTATGACAGTATATTGTTCTTGCAATGAAGGCTACAAAGGGAATTATTATCTTCCTGAGGGATGCCAAGGTGAGATTAGAACGTCCACTTATATTTTAAATCTTAGCCTTCATCTTTATCCAAAGCCAGGTTGGTTGACATGCAAGCTCTTAACCTACAAAAAACCCGTGACCATAATTTGAATAATTATATTGTTCAAATCGGATGATGGATGCTCGCAAATTAGTAATAAAGGAGAATCCAAGGACGAATTTGACTGCTGAATGTTCAGTCTGCTATATATATTGAACTGCTTGTCCTTTTTGCTTCTATCTTTGATCCCATGCATCATTTAATATTTGATTAGATGTCGATGAGTGCAAAGAAGATCCGTACATCAATTGCCGAGGGAAGTGTGTGAATCGACCGGGGTCATACACCTGCATAGACTATAAGATCATCACCATTATAGGTACATCACTGCCTGCTCCTTTTTTTTTTTTTTTTTTTTTTTTTGTCTATATACACACCAATTTCATATGCATGGATCCAGAAAAAAATTACCATTTAATTATACATTCATAATCCGTGCTTTGAACAATTCTTTTTACTTAATCGTGTTTTCCTAATCTATGCATTTAACAATTTGATTGTATTTTAGTTTTCTCACCCATCAATGATGCAACGTATTTTTCGAACTAATTTGTTGAGCGAATCCTCTTTTTTTTTCTTTCTCTCTTCAAAGCAAGGAGGCACTTGTTCAAATTAGTGGAAGCTAATTTGTTGACGATAAGGTGAAATAGGTTACCGAGAAGCAAAGAGTATAAAAACTTTCACAAAATTATTTATTAGCACAATTCCCGTTGACTTTTTTGAAACAGGGGTGAGCACGGGTATCGGAGCTATAGCATTACCTTTGCTTTCTTGGGGGTTGTACAAATACATCGTAAGAAGGCGAGTGGCAAAGCTCAAACGACAATTTTTCAGACGTAACGGCGGACTTCTATTGCAACATCACCTATCTTCTATTGAAGACAGTCATGTGGACAAAGGCAAGTTATTCACCTCAATGGAGATAGACACGGCTACGGACCATTTTAACGAGAACCGAATACTAGGTCGGGGTGGTCAAGGAACAGTTTATAAGGGAATGTTATTAGACGGAACGATCATTGCAGTCAAGAAATCCAAATCTGTTGATGTAGGGCAAGTCCAACAATTTGTCAATGAGGTGGTTATTCTCTCTCAAATCAATCACAGAAATGTGGTCAAGCTACTAGGTTTCTGTTTAGAGAGTGAAGTCCCTCTTCTGGTATATGAATTCGTTCCCAATGGAACTCTCTATCACTATCTCCATGATCCAGATGAGGAATTTCCCTTATTGTGGGAAATACGATTAAGAATTGCCAACGAAGTTGCTGGGGCACTTTCATATTTGCACTTTGCTGCCGCCATACCGATTCATCATCGAGACATTAAGTCGTCAAATATACTTTTGGATGAAAAATATCAAGCCAAAGTGGCAGATTTTGGAGCTTCCAAATCCCTTTCAATCGACCAAACACACTTGACCACAATGGTGCGAGGAACCTTTGGATACTTGGACCCCGAGTACTACCAAACAAGTCAATTTACAGACAAAAGCGATGTCTATAGTTTCGGGGTAGTCCTTGCTGAGCTACTAACCGGAGAAAAGCCAATTTCTCAATTGAGGGCAGAAGAGGACATAAATTTAGCCTCGTACTTTGTCATTTCGATGGAGGAGAACCGCTTGTTTGATGTTCTTGATAAGGAGGTATTAGACCATGGCGAACAAGAAGAAATTATTGCGGTGTCTAATTTGGCAAAAAGATGCTTAAACCCTAATGGAAGGTACAGGCCTACAATGAAGGAAGTGGCGATGGAATTGGAGCAAGTACAATCACAACGGAATCCCACGGACTTTCAGCAAAATGAAGAAGAGATCGATCGCATTAGAACTGGATCTATCCATGCTTCGGGTGCAATTCCCATGTTGATGCGATCGGGAGCAGAAGTGGAGCTGACTTCAATGGAGGAGGATCAATCACTCTTATCGCCGAGATGAAGATGCATTCGGTTGTCTTTGTCCAAATTTCTGCAATATGAGATATTGCAATCTCTTTATTTGCCTTTGCACCTGAGTTGCAAAACAATGTTAATTATGCTAAGAAGTGCCCAGAAACAATATACTAGATTCATCAACCCTTTTGATTTACTCTTTGTATGTCTCGTATGAGTGATGATTGCGAAAATTGTCTAAAAAGTCCTAACTTTATTGCACTTTTACTAATTCGACCATAAACTTATTAATTTTGCGAATCAAGTCTTAAACCTTTTCACGTTTTACCAATTGAGTTTATCCGGCCAATTTTGATTGTAAATCACTAACGTGGACGTCAACCGTTTTATGTGGCAAGGCCGTGAGAACGGCTGAATGGACTCAATTAGTAAAGTATGCAAATATTTAGGACTGAATTAATAAAAGTAAAATAAATTTAAGACTTTTTGGATAATGTTCTAACCGTATTATCTCCTCTTGATTTCTTATTAGTTTGCTTTAACACTTCACTGGGCTTTACTATTATATCAAGAAAATAGCCCCCTTCCAGAATACTCCTAATAAGTTGTTTTAGAAATATTCTCTTTCTATGTTGTCGTATACGAATACAAGTGCTCGGAACTTTGTTTCTGGGCACCCTTTTCTAAGCTGGCTTGACTATGGCTAATGACAATAATTCTCCAAGTCTCCAACATTAAACTATCGACGTGCCAGTCCTCAAAAGATGTCAATAAATGATATCTCAATTGGGTCTCGGTCAATCAATGTCCCCATTCACAAGGAGACTTTCTTTGGCTTGAGCTTTCTAGAAATGTAGTTTTTATTTTTTCACGAGATGACATATAAAATCAACTCTCACGAATCGAATTGAATTGATTAATTTCAACTCAGTCTAATGTAGGGCACATACGCCAAGATTAGAAGATTTTTGATGAATTATTCGTGACGTACTTGTTAACAGTGCAAAATCCTAATCGTTTGAACTGTCTGATCAACCTCCAAAATTCATATGTAAACACAACCATTGACACCAACCGTTGTCTCCATGGGAACACAAAATAAACATACCCCATCGATGAACTCCCGCCATCATCGTTTGTTTGTTTCTCTCGCCCACATTTCGAACCGCAAAAGCCCGGGTATGAGCCCAAGCGCGGGAACATGTCCCTACCCTTCCCCTTTGGGCTGGGCCCGGCCCGGCCCGGCCCATCCTGGCCGATGCTTCCTCGACACGGGGTACGCGATCGTCCGCGGGCGGAGCGCCGCCGTCCTGGTCCTCCGGAGCCTCCGCTTGCAGGTCCTCAACGTTTCCATCCCGGCTCACTACTCCGTCAACCCCACCGCCGCCATGGAGACCACCTCCGGCCTCCACGACGGCGCGGTCAAAGCCCACCTCCCGGTCGTCCGCCACCAACGGGATGGCGCCAGGCCTTCTCCTCCTAACGTGAGCTTGCGCTCCAGCCCGTCAACTTCTTCGCCGCTGTCGGATCAGCGCCGCCGACGCTGTCGCCGTCGGAGAGAAGTGCAGGCTTGCTTTCCTGGCGGATAAGGAATGGTTAGCGTTTAACGGCTCGAAGGATCTGAGGGTGCCGAGAGAGATGGAGTTCGTGCCTGGAGTGCTGGAGTGGGGGATTCTAAAGAGATGGTGAGTGAGATCGGATTGAGCGGAAGTGATTCGTACGGTTGCGAGTATTATGGCGAATCGATGCCGAGATTACACAGGTGTTGTTGCAGGCCACGTTACGTCGGGAATGCGTACCTTGCAGATTGTCAGGGTAAAGCAACTTTGATTGTTGATACGTCGTGCGTCATTGAATCTACATTGTCTCCGATCGCTTGCAACTGATCTTCTGCTCCCTAGGTTGTTGTCTGGTGAAGATTACCCGTTATCAAGTTTGGAGACTTCATCATGACATTTTGATTTTGCTTGGAATTGGAAGAGTTTAGTGTCCCAACCCAGCGAAATGGAAGAGTATTTTCTGTTGAAGAGAGTTGCTCTTAGAATTGACTTGACTCCATCCCAGATATGCAAATTCCATTTTCCATGTGATAAAATTTCTTGGTTTGTAAGCGATTAGCTTTGTCTTTTTCAATGGTCCGGTTGAAACAATCAATGAAGGTTGCTGCGTAGAAGTTGCGGTGCAAAGGACCACTACTAGTTGATGTATCTTGATGTATCTTCTGCAGACAAACAACAATTTTGTGAATCATGTTGACGGCGTTCCTGTCGGCTTGTGCCCCAACCGATACATGGTTTTCAAGAGTTGGTCTTTCAGTTGACTCATAAGACGGCAAGGAGGATAGCGTATTCGCAAAGTCTTAACCAGCCAGAGAATCGACATTCTGCTAAGCTACCTTTAAAAAGATGTGGTCCTCTGTTGGCCTAAATTTTTGGTAGCAAAAATGATGTTGTCCTGTTAAGGCATGTTATGAGTGACCAGAATTTTCGTTGTCTTCTGTGCAGATGTCGACGTATGCAAAAATCCAGCACTGAACAATTGCCCTTGAATCTGTGAGAATCGGCCAGGGTCCTATGAATGTGCAGATCATGGCTGAATTGTTGCCGTCAAGAAATCTAGTGGAACAGTCGCCAAATGTGCGGAAAGTGGAGTAGTTCATTAATGAACCGATCATCCTGTGGCACGTTAATATTGAAATGTGGTCAAGTTATTGGGGTATTGTCTCGAGACGCAACTACCCCTTACTTGTCCATGAATTTATCCCCACCAAGACACTTACTATCTCCATGACCCAAAGAAAGAGCTGTGCTTTCATGGGAGATACGCTTTAGAATTGCTGCTGAAGTTGCCGGGGCTCTCTCTTACTTGCATTCTTCTGCATCAATACCGATTTACCATCAAGACATCAAGTCCACAAATATAATGTTGGACGAGAAATACAGGGCAAAGATAGAGGACTTTGGGATTTCCAAATTTGTTGCCATAGACCAAACCCACGCGATGATGCAAGTGCGAGGAACATTCGGGTACGTTGATCCAGAATACTTCTGATCATGTCAGTTTACCAACAAAAGTGATGTTTACAGTTCTAGTGTCGTCCTTGTGGAGCTTTTGACCGGTCAAAAGCCGATCTCCATGGTTAGGCCTGAAGAGTACAGAGGTTTGGCAACATACTATATACTTCCATGGACGAGAACCATTTAGTTGATATTCTTGATTCTGACGTCTCGAAGCAAGGTAAGGAAGAAGAGATCATGGCAGTTGTTTTCCTTGCAAAGAGATGCTTAGACCTCAAGGGGAAGAGACGACCATCAATGAAGGAAGTAGCCATGGAGCTGGAGAGGATAAGAATGTTGCGAAATCCTTCCCCTGATGTACAAAACTGCGGCGACATGGACTTTTCAAGCAACAACACCAGCTGGGATGATGTTTGGACATCCATGAGGTCAGATCTAGGTGTGGATCTAATATCATTTCCGGATGTTTATCCACTTCTAGATATTGAATCTTCGTGAGGAGTCATCGCACAAATGCACATGCGGGCTGCATGCCTAGGTTGCCCTTTTCCCAGGTTGAGTTTGTTATTGTTAGTTTTAGGAAGAAATAAAGTTCTATTATTACAGATTCACATGTATTCCAGTTATTAGGAATCTTCTTTTTGTCGGATGTCCTGTCCATGGCTAATGACGTGAAATTTAGGTGCTGAAAAGTGAGGGCCATTTTGTACTTGATTAGAAGAATTGATTTCTAGTATTTGCCATCTTCCAGGACATATGTTTTCTCATTTGTCTTTGGAATAAGTGCTCCAGAATTCCTATAACTTGTCACGAAAATGCATTTCAGTCCTAAAACTTGCAAAAAGTGCATTTAAGTCCTAAAACTTGTGAAATTATTTCAAACGAGTCCTAGAATCGACGCCGTTAGCCTTTTCCGTTAAAAATGTTGACGTGGCATTTTAAATAATTTTTATTTTCTAGGTATATTTTTTAATTAATTTTTATCCTTTTTTAAAAAAATTAGATTTAAAAACTAAAAATTAAATTTATTCTTATCTTATTTTTAACAAAAAATAAAAAGAAAAGTTAAAACATTTATTTTTAAAATTGTTAAAAAAAAAATCAGCGCGACTCCTCTCCCCCGCCGCCACCGCCGCTGCCCATCGCCGGAGGGGCCGGGCGACGGTCGCCGGCCCTGGGCGGGGGTGGCCGGGCCTTGCCGGCCCCTTGTGAGGGCCGGCGACGACTCGCCCAGGGGGGGCGACGGTCGCCGGCCCCCGCGAGGGCCGACGGGCCCAAATTGGGGCACCGTCGCTCGGCTCGCGCGGGTGCCCCGGATCTGGGCCCACCGGCCCTCGCGGGGCCGGCCCGTCGCCCCCTCACGGGGGCCGGCGAGGCCCGCCACCCCCGCCCGGGCGGACGATCGTCGCCCGGCCCCTTCGGCGATGGGCGGCGGCGGGGGAGAGGAGTCGCTGTTTTAATAAATATTTTAACTTTTTTAAAGTTTTTGGTGAAAATAAGATAAAATGAATAGATTTGATTTTTTTTTATTTTTAAATCTAATTTTTTTTTAAAAAATGAATAAAAAATAATTAAAAAATCCACGTAGAAAATAAGAAATTATTTAAAATGCCACGTCAGCATTTTTAACGAAAAAGGCTAACGGTGTTAATTTTAGGACTTGTTTGAAACAATTTGACAAATTTTAGGACTTAAATGCACTTTTTGCAAGTTTTAGACTGAAATGCATTTTCGCATGACAGTGTTGGACTTCCGGAACACTTATCTCTGTCTTTGCTTTTTCCCTCTGCTATGGCACTCAATTCCTAGCTTCTCCACTATAACCTGTCACTGGGTCATCCATGGCGTCTTAGTTAACACCACAAATGGAAGTTCATGGGCTTCTCCTTCTTAATCTTCCAAGACTTCAGCCTTTTCTTTTTGTCAACATGAAGTACAGAGAATATTATACACATAATGTCAGTCATCATCTACTCAAAATTTTCTGAATTTTCTTTAGAAAAGAATTAAGTATATAAAATATCAGTGATCTTGTCCCTTGCCCCATGGAAGTCCCCACCCATTCAAGTCCCCTCCTCTTGTAGCGGAGCAAGAAGTTCTTATTAGTATATTTACGGACTAATGTTGAAAACTCAAGAGTGTCTGGCCACAACTCAGATAATTTCCTTTGTCAATCTTCTACTAGTCCAGCAAAAGACATCTGGTTCAAGGTCTGAAAATTAAACATCCATTTGATTAGTTCAATCTCGTAATCTTACTCTGTTGGTCTGCCGCCTGAATCCTGTCTTCGAGCTCATAACTGCACAAGTATTATATGTAGTCCCTTCTTTCTGCATGATGGTGCTGAAGAAGTAAGTCATGTATGTGCCTTTGGCAATGGTGGTCCCTTGGCTTTTCCACTCCATTCTCTTGCTGACATTCCTACTGCACAACGCACCAGAACAACCCATGGCGCCTCTAGCAAAGCCCGGTTGCTCCTAGTACTGTGGAAACGTTGCTATTCCTTTCCCATTTGTAATAGGAGAAAACTGTTATTCCAACAAGTGGTTCGACATCAAATGCGAGTTTGTTGGAAGATATGCTCCAGATGGGAGAATCCATTCGGATTGAGATTGATCTATTAAATCAATCAAGGATTAGACTGGATCAATCCGATATTAGAATTGATTCATAGGATATATTCTTTCCTTTCATTTTAAACACCTTGTACTATATTTACAGAGCATTGTACATTTACGGAATAAGAAAAGAGAGATACAAAATTTTTCCCTAAAATTCCGTCATCCTCTCCTTCTTTGATTCTCGCTTGTCTGCTTTCATGGTATCAGAGCTTTCAAGCTCCTGACTTAGCTTCCACCTTGAACCATTTGATTGCCTGCCGAATTTTTCCTTCTTGTTGCAATAAGGGGCACACTAACCTGCAAAGCAAGGTTAGCACTCCAGCATAGGAATCAGCACATTGAAATACCAGAAGTGAGTGAAGAAAGGAAATTAGTCATTTAGCTAAACCTCGTGATGTCGGTGAATGAGTCGAACTTATGACAGCTATTGACAAAAACGTGAAAGAACACTGCGCATACACTTGAACTTTCATTATCTTCCATAGTAGAAGCAGAAAATCTCCCTGTGTGACATTTTTGCATGCTTCAACTGAGCTACCTCGCAGCGATAGCTATGAATCCACTTATAAACAACAGGTTATTGGCATCTTTCGTGATGAGGCCACAGGTCTCTATTATTCTACATCATTTGAGATGAGAGACAAACCATGAAAAAATGGTCAGAGGATCGTCACTTGATGCATGAAATGCTATAACAACAGAAACCAAGTATTCTCCTAAACAAGCGCTGCCATGGTGTTTTGGTAAATGACATAGATTGAATCTGAAATTCGAGTTCATGGGCTTCTCGCCTCGACTCTTCTAACACTTTATTTTTTAAATGAAGAATGTGATATCATACACAGAACGAGAGTCATTTCTGAAAATATTCAAAATCAGATTTCAGTATTGAAGTATGAACAACCTCATGTCTTGTCTGATTGAATTCAATCCATCCATGTCTTTTACCTTTTGTTGTGAAGCATGATGTATTGATATAAAAGATTTGACAGCAGAAGCTCCTCAACATCTGGCCACAATTTGCTAATTTCATTGTGATATCTGCAAGGCATCCAGGAAAACGGAGAGTATAATATTTATTGTCCTCTTTCTGGAAAACGGTGCTAGAGAAAGAACTTTCTCTGTACAAACTGTAGTGCCATGAGCAACGAGCAGATCACACACAACATAGACAAGTTGTTGTAATATAACACGGAAAAGCTAACCGGATCTTGTAATTAAATAAATACAAAATCACTAGAGAAATAAATAATAATAAAAATAAAGAACACCATGGTTCGGTTCATGTGTCAGTACGTACATCAAGGGAGAGTCAATAACAAATAATCACAGAATCAAAAAATTTTAATCACTTACATGCTTGAATATTTCTCACTTTTAGATTACATCTAAGTCTACGGTATTTATAAGTAAAATAACTAAATTGGATGTAAAATCACTGCATAAAATTCACCACGTTCAATATGAGTATAGGGAGGAGCAATTCCAGTAAAGGTGAGAAAAGGGTTGCAAATATGCTTTTCCCATCGGCAGACAGTGGCTCGTGGCCAAAATGACAAACCCACTGACGTTATGACGGGACTTGGAATATGTCCCTGTTGTTCTGGACCTCGTTGTTCTGGACTGGGGGTTGAACACAACTGTTCTCCAAGCGCTTGGATTGACATACTATCCTAAATTGGATTACCCTTCCCTGGATTACCATTGCGGCTTTCCATCTGACTCCCTATCTTATCTGTTCGCTGAAAACTTGACCGCTCAATGTGCCTGCTGCTATGGCTATATGGGAAATCCATACCTTACAGATGGATGCCAAGGTAATCTTCTCCGGTACTTGTATATCCTTCATACTGAAAGATGACAAAATTGTTTAAGGAGACATTATCAGTGAAACATATCATTTCAAAGTGATAGCAGATGTTTTGAAGCAGATAGAGAATCGTTTGGAGCCTTTTTATGGTACTTATAATCTACACATTCACCATCTTTTAGACATTTGTTGAGTTACCCTGTCACTGTCTGTCAGATGTAAATGAATGTGAAGACCATAATTACTGCCTGGGAGTGTGTCAAGATATCCAGGGGAGTTACCATTGCAGATTTACTAGAAGAATGCAGGCCAGACCCATCATTATAGGTACTCCCTCCACTCTCGTGATATATAACATGTCCATTAATCACAGTAGTCCATGACACGGAATCCCTTTCTGGCATCTCCATAAACAGGCCGATGGCCTCATCCATTTGGCAGTTATTAATATGCCCTGCAATCATTGCGTTTCATGAAACTGTACTCCTACTAGGCCTCTCGTTAAAGAGTCTGCTGGCCTCCAGGAAGCTTCCATTTGGCATCAACCCACACAAAAAATTCTCACCCAAGAAACAACAGTGGGGTCTAGAATCCTTCTGAGTCCCTAGCAGAGTCCATGTCACCCAGCTGAACAAATTTATCGAGCATTAAATTCCATGACACAATGTCTCGGTCCACCATTTCATCAAGAATGCCGAACGTACTTTCTGAGTCTTTGTATTCCCTGCAAGCGAAAGCATTGAATTTCATGAAACTAAATTCTTAACCGGCATCTCATGAAAAAGTACCTTAGCTACGTCAAATTTGCCCTTCTTTGCATAACCCACTATCACGGCATTCCGCAGTACTACATCTTGCCTATCAGGAACCAAATCAAACAGCTTCCCCGCTCCCTCAAGCTGCTCACTCCGCATAAAACATCTTATAATTAAAGTCCACGGAATGACGGTTCCTTTTACGCATTTTCTCAAACAACTGATAAGCTCCCTCGATCCGATCGTCATGCAGGTACCCAGCAATCACAGTGTTCCAAGAAACCATGTCCCGATGCGGCATTCCGTCGAACAGCTTCCGCGCATCTCGGGTTCTCCCGTTTTCGGGATAAACAGAGACCATGGAGTTGCGCGTCACAGTGTTCGTGCGGGTCATATCGGAGAAGGCGCTTAATGGCTTCTTCAATCCGGGGCTGATCGACCCAACGGGGTGTGATCATGGAATTTTGGTCGAAGAGAGGTGGGTTTCCCTGTCTCTCCTAAGGCATTGAGTCGTAGAAAAATTGTACATGCTTGCGACTGGTCCTTAAATTAGTGAATCACTAACTTCCATGGAATTTTACGAGTCTGGTCAGTAAACCACCCACACTATAGAGAATCCACCGACATTTCAAATAAAATTAGCAAAGTATCGGATCCTTTCCAAATTTTTCGAGTGTGTAGCTCATAAATTACGAACCTGCAATGAGTTTACCTACATCTCGATAAATTAATAAGTTACTAGCTCCTTTCACATTTACACTTGTGGTCGCTAAACTACCGACGCTAGGAAGCATTTGCCCCGGCATCTCAATCAGTAAGTAAGCTACCGGTTTCCTTGAATTTTTGTGATTAGCAAAGTACCATTTATTAGAAATTTATTACAAGCATGGTGAATTTACCAACGTGCAAAAGAATTAATGCATTACAAACTTGATAAATGTAGTTTGTAAATTAAACAGCATTATGATGAAAATACTAACGCTTAATTGGTTATTGATGAACTTCTTTTAAAATTTTAGTGGTTATTTGCCGACATCTGCAACTAATCTAACTTTATACGCATGTCACGAATATATCAACATGTCAATTTGTTTGACATTGTACCGGTGTGGTTGATAAGTCGCAAACATTATAATGGTTTTACTGATGTTCAGATGATTATTTATGAACTCTAGTTTTTGCTCACTCTCAAACTTTTATTATGTCTCCTTGCTGGGGTGAGAGTTGAAACCCAAAACTAAATCGTCCCCACCCCAATCTCCCCCAATAATGTGGAGATTCGAACCCCACACCTCTCCCCTCCAAGTTAGAAGGGTGGCCACTGGGGCAAACCCCAATGATTTATGAACTCTTGTTTAATAAGTAATATAGTTATTTACGGATTATGCACTTTAGGTTACTATTAGCGTAATAATGATCAAGTATTTACATAAAGTAAGCAAGATTATTTAACAGTATTTTGATCGCAATGAAAATTAAATATTATTTGAAAATATGATGATTACATTCAATAACCCTATGAGGAAAATTTGGTGTGGAGATGATTTGAAATGAAGAGTTGCCAGTCTTTTCTCCCACAATGTACACTTGTATTGTGCACGCCACCCACGTGATAATAAATTTTTGACTTAAATTGTGAGGAAGTTTGCTGGGATAAAAACACTACAAATGCTATAACTTGGCACAAAGAGACACTTAAGTGCCATAACTTTCGAAATGTACACTGCCACATTTGAGGAAAAGTGGAACACCTGAGTGCCACCTCCGGCGAAGCCGGACGGAAATCATACGTGGCAATTAAATATTAATATTTCTTGTTGAGATGGCTCGCCGGAGAGCTGAGTCAGCTCTAATTCACCCAAAACAACGTCGTTTTGGGTGTTGGCCAAAATAGAGTCCTTAAATCAGCCAAAGCGAAATCGTTTTGGCATAATTTGAATTTTAATATAATATAAAAATTAATTAAATTAAATTTAAGATAATAATAATAATAATAATAATAATAACAATAATAATAATAATAATAATAATAATAATAATAATAATAATAATAATATAATAATTATTATTATTATTATTATTATTATTATTATTAGTCGGCGGCCGAGGTTGAGCCCTCACTTTGCCGCCGCCTCCCCGCCATTGTCGGAAGGTGGGGAGGGTCGGCGGGGCCACCGAGCCCGGGCCGAGGGTCGGCGACCCCGGCCGACCGACGGCGAGGACCCGCGTGCCCTCACCCGGATCCGACAAGGGCCGGGCGACCTCGCCGCCGGTTACTGGAGCCACCGACCGCCTCCCTCCCCCACCTCCCTCCCCCCCCTTCCTTTTTCCTTCCTCCTCCTTCCCCTCCCCACCCACCCTGAGAGTGCTAGTATGAACAAAATAAAGGAGTTAGGGAAGAGAATAAGAACACAAGATTTATAGTGGTTCGAACTTAATCCAAGCCTACGTCCACTCTCCCACGCTAACAGACCTCCTTGGCTGGATTCCACTATGCAATCAACAAGAGATTACAACTTCGAGTGCAAACACTTAGTAGTAGATCACACTATCTCACTAAGTCACTCTTTTGGTATTTTTCTCACGATTACAAACGTTTAAGCTCTCCAAAGACAAGTGTATGATCGAAGGTCGCTCAGACTTTGGAATTATAAATTCTACGCTCCGTCTCTTACTTGCTCATCAGTCCATGATCTCCTTAAATACTCCTCCACTTCCAAACTACCCGTTGGACAAGATCCCGAGAATCGTCTTCCAATATACCCATTGGACAGCTCTGTATCTAGAAGATTTGGTAGCCGTTGAGTGATAAAGGTAGAATCCCAAATTGATTCCGATCGCCCATACAAACGAAATCTTGGTTTCCATAAGTAAAGCTTCTTCGGATAGAAAGTTCTTGTCTTCAATATCCAATCGTCAATCAATTAGATTGAATCAATCAAATCAATCTTGATGTGGAATCCAAACCAGATCACTAGCCGTTGTATGATTGGGCTCGAGTTACGTTACGTCGGAATTACGGATGTAAAGTCTCGAGAGTCTTTAGACTTTACAATCCGAGTCTAAGTTGCGATAGACTTTGCAATCTGGTCCGAACACCGTCCGAATAAGTTCAGCTAGAGTCTCCTTCCGGTTCGAGCCTTCGCAAAGATAGAGTCCGTCTTCGGTTCATCATTCACGTTCGCCTGGAATTAGTCGAGTGAGCGGACTTCGATGTAGAACAGACTTTGACACTTGAGTCTGCGGTCTTCGACTTTGAGTCTTGAGTCCTGCGGTCTTCGGACTTTGACACGAAGTCCGGAAATCTTCGAATATACTTTGGACATATGTTACGTTCGCTTCGGCCGTCTTCCGACTTTGATAATATCATTTACATGTTCTATTATCTGCATGGTCTATTACTCAACCATCAAACATGTTAGTAGCCTTTGATTTATTTTGTCATCTTCAAAACATCATAAGGGATTTCCCTAACACACCCCACCCTGCGGCTGAATCTGGGTGAGGGCCGCGAGCTCTCACCGCCGATCGGCCAGGGTCGCTAGCCCTTGGCCATGGCCCGGTGACCCCGGCCGACCCTCCCCCCTCCATCGTTGGCCCTTCCCGGCGACGACGGGGAGGCGGCGGCGGCGGCTGAGGGATGAGCCCTTTTTTTTTTAAAATTTAAATTATTTTTTATATTATTTTTTTACCTCGTCAGCCCAAAACGATGCCATTTTTGAATTATTTGGCCACGTCAGCGTTCAAAACGATGTCGTTTTACACTCGCTTCGCCGGAAAAATATCACGTATGCAATTTTGCCGGATTTTGGCCGGATTGGCACTCAAGTGATTCACTTTACTTCAATTTTGGCACTTTAAGTATACATTTCTAAAGTTATGGCACTCAAGTGTCCATTTCTGCCAAGTTATGGCACTTCAGGGGTCCGCATCTCGAAGTTTGCTTCTTTTCCTACGATCTTGGGTTCAAAATTTAATAGAGCACTCTAAGATAAAATATTGAAAGAAAAATTACACAAATAGTCTCTAAAATTTTGTTCAATGTGTAATGTTACCTCTGAACTTTTAATTCGTTCAATATGATCTTTGAACTATTAGTAAATGTTTGATATAGTCCTTGAATGTTTTATGAGTTCAATTTGCTGTATAAAGTACTTAATGTCGTTGTTGCATTGATCCAGGTTATCGAAATCTACTGATATGACTTTTAACCTCTTAATTCAAGTTTGAGTGGTAGACAAAAAAAAGTTACACATAAATTATCCATAGAAGAAATTCATCTCAAATTAGAAAAAAAAAATTCCATGTGAGATTTTTAAAGTCCCTCATCTATTTTCTTTTCCTTTTTTAATATAGACGGATAAAAAGATGTGCATGTTGACTCATCATATTTAAAAATCCGATTGAGAATATAATAATCAACATTATCAAATAATGTTTGATTTACGTTTTATTAATTAAGTCTATCCGGTCAATTTTGACTAGAAATAATTGAGAATGATGCTAACCATTATACATGGCATGACTGTTGGATAATTTCTAATAATATTCTAATATTTTTTTTACTTTACTTTTCTTTTCTTTTTTTGCCCCTTTTCTCCTCTTGTCCTTTTTTTTTCTTTTTTCTTTTTTCCCTTAAGAAGGAAGTACTAAAATAAACGGACGAAGTTGCTAACAAGCGCCACTCGCTGAATTTACCTTTCGCGAGTATCATCATTCACATGGTTTGCATGCACTAATTGGTCATCCTCCCGTGCTTGCAGAGACCGAAAAGATACCATATATAGGATTTTTCCGCCGATCATTTAGACAAGTGGAAACAATCACAATAAAAACAAAGAATATGTAAAGTCGGGGCCCTTTCATAAAGATCGAACACGAGTCTCGCAGCAGACAGCTTTCCAGGGATCAAAACCGACATGATATGGTCAAACAAAGGGTTGTTTGCATCCTGCGAGTTAATGCCTTTCGCCAAGAAGTTGGGCTTCTCGTGCGGGTAGATAGAGAGACACAGATTTGCATGAGTTTCAAACTACCAAAGCCTACTGAATTGTCAACCTGTTGCCGCCGGGGGGAGTGGGTGGGTGACGGGACGGGATGCCCAAGAGAGCTACCCCTCCATTTGCCCCAACGAAGCTCTTCGTTTGCATGGCGTCAATGCTAAATCGAGCGAGCGGTGCCACCGTACCGAAGATTGGAGATTAGCTTTACACGTGCTTTCACCTAACACCACCCCCACCCCCCCCCCAAGCAGAAAAAACGAACCCTCCTCTTCTATCCTTCCTCGCCTTCGATGGACTCGACGGTCGAATCGAAAAGGACCCTCGACCTTAACCTCGACCTTAAGAACCCTGTTCTTTTTTCGAATCAAGAAAGGGGCCGGAACCTTTGCTGAACTACGTCCCTTCCACGGCTGGCGATAGTCGTTGTTAATTCATCGTTTGAAAACGTTGTCAAACCCAAGCTACGTTTACTTTAATGATCATGGTCATAAATGTCGCTCGACTTGCGATGATCTCTAGGCCATCTTCTTCTGATTGGCTTGTTTTTTTTTTTCTCCAAATGGAGGATTACGATTCAGTGCAATCCATTGACGCTGGTAGCTCCACGAATGCTGTGAAATGTGCGGAACACTCCTCTTGACTTTTGCGTTGCAAGGACCACGAGAGATTTGCTCTGCACTTCGTCCGACAGAGTATGGAAAAAAACTATAAGATATTATGTTATAATAGGTACTGCTATATTGTTGAGAATCTTTCAAAATCACATAATAATCTACATGAAATTTATATTTACATAATTAATCGTTTGGAAACAGCTATTTTCAAAATATGCATAAGAATTAGAAAAAAAAAAAACTAGTGTTTTGCTAATATTTGATGGTTGCTAATGTGACCATTACGCGAACATGCCATGTGGCTCAATCTTGTACGTGTTTTACCCATAGTAATTAACTTTACCTTCATTGTTATTCTTTTACAACGATATAGATAGTCTTGAGGTCATCGAATGAGTTGCACAATATATTTTCCAATTGCTATTTCTTTGAATTTTTTTAAGAACTATTATATAAAGTTTTGCAAACCCCATTTATGTAAGGCAATGACAAAAGTGCCCTGAATTTTTTTTCCCTTGTAATTACACCCGCCAATTTTTTTATGGCAAAAATGTATCATCTTTTTTTTTTTAAAGAATATTTGTTGAAAATTCAGGCTTTGAAAGTGGGGACAAAACAATTTATATACGCCCATATATATTATGAGGTCAATTTAGTTTGGGTTCATTGGCTAACATGCCATGTTAAAATTCTAATATTAATATAACGTTTGAAAATAATCATGTGAAAAAGGTAGTGTAAATTAAAATTTCATAAAATATTTCCATATGGGAAAACATTTAGGATTCAATTCTAGGCCGTCTAGGTTGTTTAGTTCAGGGAGGAGTAAAGAGGAAGATATTCATCGTTGGAAACTACATCAATAAGAGATTATTGAAACCAACTCATGATTGGTTCGCACTTTAGTTGAAGTCCCGTGGATGGTGCTTTTCAACAAGATGCTCCTCTTGATTAAAGTAAATTGGAAAGTAGGAACGCACATAAAATTCCTAATGAGTAATGATCAATAGTAAAAGAATGATATAAAAAGGAAAAGTTCAATTCTATGAAGAAAAAGGATAGAAAAGAAGAAGACATTGCATGAAGAGAAAAGGATATAAACTCCACCAATGGTCGCATTAAATAGCAGAGTCAAGTCAATTAGTAGTGGGGAGACCCAAACTTCAGAGAGAGAGAGAGAGAGAGAGAGAGAGAGGGAAGGGAGGGAGAGGGAGAGAGATCTTCTTTTTCTAGTAATAGCAAACTGTAGGAGCAGACTGCCAAGGATGAATCGGGAGAAAATGATCCTAGCGAAGCTGAAACCCGTATCTGAGACGGCGTTTGTTATTCTTATGCTTGTTTTAGCAGCTGAAGCAGAATCACCTTCTCAGAGTCTGGCCTTACCGGGCTGTGAAGACACATGTGGCGATCTCACTGACATTCCCTATCCTTTTGGAATCGGACACCGCTGCTTCTTGACTCCCTTGTACGAGATCGATTGCCAGCGAACCCATAACATCTCTACTCCAGTACTTGAGAATTTCAGTGTGGTGGTGTTAGATATCTCGCTACCACGAAGTTCATCCTACCCAGGCCACATTAAGGTCTTGCAGCCGATATTCTACTCCCATCCTAATTGTACTACGAACCAACAAAGCGACCCTCCGGTGGACTTAACGGACAGTTACGGCATTTTCTCTTACTCCCAGAGTGAAAATACTTTTGTTTCCGGAGGTTGTCACAGCATGGCCTTCATGGTCAGCACCGAGGCGGTCTTAGGATGCAACTCTTCCTGCGAATCCAACTCACCATCTTGCTTTAATGATACCTTTTGCTGTACTACTTCGATCCCTGCAGGAATCGCCAGATACAGTGTAGAATTCAAGAATCTCGATGGCAAAGCCATAGCCACAGGGGATGCCGAATGCAGCTACGGCTTCTTGGTCGACAGAAGCTGGTGGGATTACCCTAATTCATCCAGGTTACTACCACTGGCCGTTCCGGTGGTACTCGAATGGGGGGTAGATTTTTTTGATCTGCGGAGGGAATACCACCAAGACGGCTCCAGCACCTGCGCTAAGCTCTGGTGGGATGTTCGTTTTTGGCGATGTTATTGCAATGAAGGCTATAGTGGGAATTTTTATCTTCCCCAGGGATGCCAAGGTGAGATTAAAACGTCCCACTTCTAATTTATGTCTTAGCCTTCATTTTAATCCAAAGCCATGTGAGCTCTAATCCTACGAAAAGCCCCTGAATATAGCTCGAATAATTATAATGTTCAAACCAGGTGATGGATGATAACAAATTAGTAATACTGAAGAATCCAGACCGAATTTGATTGTTGAATATTTAGTCCGATATCATATATATTGAAACTGCTTCTTGGTTTTGCTTCTTTCTATCTTATGATCCCATCCATTATTTAATATCGAGCAGATATAGATGAGTGCAAAGATCCAAATCTCAGCTGTCGAGGGAAGTGTGTGAATCGACCGGGGTCATACAACTGCATAGGCATTATGACCATCACCGTAATAGGTACGTACACTGCCTACTCCTTTTTTGTCTATATATTGCAATTTTATTTGCATGAAGACAAAAAATATTACCATTTCTACTCAATTTAGCGATACTTTCATAATCTGTGCATTCAACTATGCTTTTAACTTAATTGTATTTTCGTAGTCTATGCATTTACCAAATTGATTGTATATTTGTTTCTCAACCATAAATTATGCACGGTATTTTCGAATTCTTTTGTTGAGTGAATCCTCCTTTCCGTCTTTCTCTCTTCAAAGAATGAAGGCACTTGCTCAAATTAGTGGAAGCTAATTTGTTGACGATGAAGGTGAGATTAGTTACGCAGAACCATAGAGTATATAAAAACATTCACAACATTATCCATCAGCAATTCCCGTTGACTCTTTTTGACACAGTGGGGGGCCCGGCTATTGGAGCCATAGTATTACTATTGCTTTCTTGGTGGTTGTACAACAAAAGAAGGAGGACGGCAAAGCTCAAACAAATATTCTTCAAACGGAATGGCGGACTTTTGCTGCAACAATGCTTATCTTCTATTGAAGACAATCATGTAGAGAAAGGCAAATTATTCGCCTCAACAGAGTTAGACACGGCTACCGACCATTTTAACGAGAATCGAATATTGGGTCGAGGTGGTCAAGGAACTGTTTACAAGAGAATGTTGATGGATGGAATGATCATTGCGGTCAAGAAATTAAAAGTTGTCGATATAGGACAACTCGAACAGTTTGTCAATGAGATTGTTATTCTCTCTCAAATCAATCACAGAAATGTAGTCCAACTGTTAGGATTTTGTTTGGAGAGTGAAATGCCTCTTCTTGTGTATGAATTTAGCCCCAGTGGAACTCTCTACCAATATCTTCATGATCTAGCCAGAGAATTTCTTGTCTCGTGGGAGGTTCGTCTAAGAATTGCCAATGAAGTTGCTGGGGCTCTCTCGTATTTGCACTTTGCTGTGGCCAAACCGGTGTATCATCGGGATATTAAGTCGTCGAATATACTTTTGGACGAAAAATATTGAGTGAAAGTGGTGGATTTTGGAGCTTCTAGAGCAATTTCCATCGAACAAACTCACTTGACCACAATGGTGAGAGGAACCTTTGGATACTTGGACCCGGAGTACTACCAAACAAGTCAATTTACAGACAAGAGCGATGTTTATAGCTTTGGAGTTGTCCTTGTCGAACTACTAACCGGAGAAAAGCCAATTTCTCAACTGAGGGTGGAAGAGGGCAGAAATCTAGCCTCGTACTTCGTCATTTCGATGGAGGAGAACCGCTTATTCAATGTTTTTGATAAGGAGGTATTAGACCATGGCAAAAAAGAAGAAATTATTGCTGTGTCTAATTTGGCGAAAAGATGCTTAAACCCTAATGGAAGGTACATGCCTACAATGAAGGAAGTGGCGATGGAATTGGAGCGAGTACAATCACTGCGGAATCCCACAATCGTCTGGCACAATGAAGAAGAGATCGATTGCGTTAGAAATGGATCTATCCATGCTTCGGGTGCGATTCCCATGTTGATGCAATCGGGAGCAGAAGTGGAGCTGACTTCAATGGAGGAGGATCAATCAATCTTATCGCCGAGATGAAGATACATTTGGTTGTCTTGTCCAAATTTCTGTAATATGAGACATTGCAATCTCTTTATTTGCCTTTACATGTGAGTTGTAGAATAATGTTGATTATGCTAAGAAATGCCCAAAAACAATATACGAGATTCATGAACCCTTTTGATTTACTCTTTGTATTTCTCGTATCAATGATGATTGAGAAAATTGTCTAAAAAGTCCTAAGCCTATTGCTTAACTTATTAATTTTGTCGATTGAGTTTAATCAATCAATTTTAGATGGAAATCCAACTGTCTTACATTGGATCGACTCAACTGGCAAAACGTGAAAATATTTAAAACTCAATTGGTAAAATCATAAAAAAAGTTTAAGACTGAACTGGTAAAAGTGCAATAGATCTACTACTTTTTGTATAATTTTTCCAATGATGACTATATCATATCCTCTTAATTTCTTGTTAGTTTACTTTAGCTTTTCACTGGTATTTACTATTATACCAGAATAAAATAAGTAGTTGTTTTAGAAATATTCTATCTTTCTATGCTGTCGTATATGAATGCAAGTGCTTGGAACTTTCTTTGTGGGCACCCTTTTCTAAGCTGACTTGACTATGGCTAGTGACAATAATTCTACAAGTCTCCAACATTACCTGTTGAGATAGCAGTCCTCAAAATATGTCAATCAATGATACTTCAATTGGGTCTAATGACCCAAAAAAAATGGGTCTCGTTTAGTCAATGTCCCCATTCACAAGGGAACTTTCTTTGGCTTGAGCTTCCTAAATACGTGGTTTTTTTTTTCTTCATGAGATGACATATAAAATCAACTTTCACATATCAAATCGAATTGATCTATTTCAACTCGGTCTAATATAGGGCACATATGCCAAGATTAGAAGATTTTTGATGAATTATTCATGACATACTTGTTAAAAGTGCAAAATCCTTATCCTTTGACCTGTCTGATTAACCTCCAAAAATTCATATGTAAACACAACCATTGACACCAACCGTTATCTCCGTAGGAACCAGGAAAAAAAAAAAGCCCCATCGATGAACTCTCGCCATCATCGTTTGTTTGTCCCTCGCCCACAATTCGAAGCGCAAAAGCCCGGATACGAGCCCAAGCGCGGGAACACGTCCATAACCTTCCCTTTGGGCTCGGCCCGGCCCGGCCCAGCCCGATGCTTCCTCGACGAGCGGTTTGCGATCGTCTGCGGCCAGAGCGCCGCCGTCCCAATTCTCCGGAACCTCCGCTTGCAGGTCCTCAACGTTTTCCTCCGGGCCTACTGCTCCATCAACCCGCCGCGGCGTTGGAGACCACCTACGACCTCCACAATGGCGCGGTCGAAGCCCACCTCCCGGTCGTCCGCCACCAATGCGGTGTCGCGGGGCCGTCTCCTCCTAACGTGAGCTCGCGCGCTCCAGCGCCGGCAACTCCTTCGCCGTCGTCGGATGCAACAACCTCGCCGTGACGGCGGAGGCCGTCTCCGCCGTCGTCGGATGCATCCTCCCGCTGCGACGGAGGAGGCCTCGGGAACTTCAGCGACTGCTCCGGCGTCAGCTGCTGCGGGACCTCGATCCGGTCGGGGCTCCGACGGTTGGGTGTCAAGTTCAAGTGGATCAGCGACGGCGTCGCCGCCGAAGAGGAGTGCAGGCTCGCATTCCTGGCGGATAAGGAATGGTTATCGTTTAACGACTCGAAGGATTTGAGGGTGACGAGAGAGAAGGAGTTCGTGCCTGGAGTGCTGGAGTGGGGGATTCGAAAGAGATGGTGAGTGGGATCGGATTGAGCAGAAGGGATTCGTATGTTTGCGAGTATTATGGCGAATCGATGCCGAGATTGTACAGGTGTTGTTGCAGGCCAGGTTACGTCGGGAATGCGTACCTTGCAGATTGTCAGGGTAAAGCAAATTTTCTTGTTGATTCATCGTGCGTCATTGAATCTACATTGTCTCCGATCGCTTGCAACTGATCTTCTGCTCCCTAGGCTGTTGTCTGGTGAAGATTACCCGTTATCAAGTTTGAAGACTTCATCATGACATTTTGATTTTGCTTGGAATTGGAAGAGTTTAGTGTTCCAACCCAGCGAAATAGAATAGTATTTTCTGTTGAAGGGAGTTGATCTTAGAATTGACTTGACTCCATCCCAGATATGCAAATTCCATTGTTCATGTGATAAAATTTCTTGGTTTGTAAGCGATTAGCTTTGTCTTTTTCAATGGGCCAGTAGAAACAATCAATGAAGGTTGCTGCGTAGAAGTTGCAGTGCAAAGGACCACTTCTAGTAGATGTATCTTGAGGTATCTTCTGCAGACCAAACAACAATTTTGTGAATCATGTTGACGGCGTTCCTGTCGGCTTTTGCCCCAACCAATGCATGGTTTTTAAGGGTTGGTCTTTCAGTTAACTCATAAGACGACAAGGAGGATAGCTTATTTGCAAAGTTTTAACCAGCCAGAGAATCGACATTCTGCTAAGCTACCTTTAAAAAGATGTGGTCTTCTGTTGGCCTAAATTTTTGGTAGCAAAAATGATGTTGTCCTGTTAAGGCATGTTGATGAGTGACCTGAATTTTCATTGTCTTCCGTGAAGATGTCAATGTATGCAAAGATCCAGCACTGAACAATTGCCCTTGGATGTGTGAGAATTGGCCATTGTCCTATGAATGTGTAGATGACGACTGGATGGTTAGATTTGTCGCCATCGGTATTCCATGACATACTAGAAACTTTTAAAATCCTTCTAGATGAATTAATATTACGTGTGCATCATGTTGAAGGATGTTCTGTATAGTCTTTCAAAAGGTGCATTGCATCTTGTCATGTAAATAGAACAAAATTCTGGCACTCTGCAATGGACAAAAGGAGACCAAGGAAAACGCAGGCTCTTTGCTTGAGACAAAGATGGAATTATTCGTGATTTTGTGCATTGCTCAAAATGATAAAATATTTGAGCACTAAAATTAATCTATCAAAAGGAACAGTTTTCACAAAAATCTTTAAACTTTTGACCATAATGAAATGTAAAACGGCTTTTTTATCGCATAATGCACGCTAAATTTGGGCGAGTGAATATTTTGACTGACGGGCTTTTTTTTTTTTTTTTTCCTTCAAAATAAGGCATAGGCGTGGGCCTCGTTGCAGTAGCTTTGCTTGTTCTTCTATGGAGGTTATGCAGAGTAATGAAGAGGAGGAAGAGGCGAAAGCAAAAGGAAAGATTCCTAGAGCGAAATGGTATATTACTGAAACAGCAACTTTCTTCCAGTGAAGGCGGCAATCGTGTAGGGAAAGGAGAACTGTTCAACTCTAACCAACAATTTTAGTGAGGCAAGGTTACTGGGACAAGGTGATCAAGGAACCATTTGCACGGGAATGCTGGAGGAGGGAAGAATTGTTGCCGTCAAGAAATCTAGTGGAACAGTCGCCAAATGTGCAGAAAGTGGAATAGTTCATTAATGAACCGATCATCCCGTGGCAGGTTAATTTTGAAATGTGGTCAAGTTCTTGGGGTATTGTCTTGAGATGCAACTACCCCTTACTTGTCCATGAATTTATCCCCAACAAGACACTTAGTCACTATCTCCATGACCCAAAGAAAGAGCTGTGCTTTCATGGGAGATACGCTTTAGAATTGCTGCTGAAGTTGCCGGGGCTCTCTTACTTGCATTCTTCTGCATCAATACTGATTTACCATCAAGACATCAAGTCCACAAATATAATGCTGGACGAGAAGTACAGGGAAAAGATAGAGGACTTTGGGATTTCCAAATTTGTTGCCATAGACCAAACCCACACGATGACGCAAGTGTGAGGAAAATTTGGGTACCTTGATCCAGAATACTTATGATCATGTCAGTTTACCAACAAAAGTGATGTTTACAGTTCTAGTGTCGTCCTTGTGGAGCTTTTGACCGGTCAAAAGCCAATCTCCATGGTTAGGCCTGAAGAGTACAGAGGTTTGGCAAACTTCCATGGAGGAGAACCATTTAGTTGATATTCTTGATTCTGACATCTTGAAGCAAGGTAAGGAAGAAGAGATCATGGCAGTTGTTTTCCTTGCAAAGAGATGCTAGACCTCAAGGGGAAGAGACGACCATCAATGAAGGAAGTAGCTATAGAGCTGGAGAGGATAAGAATGTTGCAAAATCCTTCCTGTGGTGTACAAAACCACAGCGACATAGACTTTTCAAGCAACAACATTGACTGGGATGATGTTTGGACATCCATGAGGTCAGATCTAGACGTGGATCTGATATCTTTTCCGGATGTTCATCCACTTCTAGATATTGAATCTTGGTGAGGAATCATCCCACCAATGCGCACGCGGGCTGCATGCCTAGATTGTCCTTTTCCTGGCATTAAGGTCGTTATTGTTAATTTTTAGGAAGAAATAAAGTTGTAGTATTGGTCGAAATTAGAGATTCACATGTATTCCATTGATTAGGAATCTTCTTTTCTTCGGATGTCCTATCCTTGTCTAATGAGGTGAAATTTACGTGCTGAAAAGTAAGGGCCAGCTTGTACTTGATCCGAAGAATAGATTCCTGGTATTTGCCATTTTCGGGGACATCTGTTTTCTCATCTGTCTTTTGCTTTTCCCTCTGATATGGCACTCAATTCCTAGCTTCTTAAGGTAAAGTTTAGGTCAATTGCCACTGTCACCGGGTCATCCATTGTTTTGTTTTCCACGCGGGCTTCTCCTCCTTACTTTTCCAAGACTTCAGCCTTTTCTTTTTGTCAACATTAAGTACAGAGAATAATATATACATAACGTCAGTCATCATCTACTCAGAAGTTATCTGAATTTTCTTTAGAAAAGAATCAAGTACTTAAAATATCGGTAATCTTGTATCTTGCCCCATGGAACTCACCCATTCAAGTCTCCTCCTCTTGCAGCGGAGCAAGAAGTTCTTAATATATTAACGTACTGATGTTGAAAACTCCAGAGTGTCTTAGCCACAACTGATTTAATTTCTTTTGTCAATCTTCTATCTGTCCAGCAAAAGACATCTGGCTCAAGCTCTGAAGGCTAAACAACCATTTGACTAGTCCAATCTTGTAATCTAACTATGTCGTTTGCCGCCCGAATCCCATCTTGGAGCTCATAACTTCACAAGTATTATATGTAGTCCCTCCTTTCTATATGATGGTGCTGTAGAAGTAACTCATGTATGTGCCTTTGGCAAGAGTGGTCCCTTGGCAATTCAACTCCATTCTCTTGCTGACATTCCTACTGCACAACGCACCAGCACAACCCATGGCGCCTCTAGCAAAGCCTGGTTGCTCCCAGTGCCGTGGAAACGTTGCCATTCCTTTCCCATTTGGAATAGGAGAAAACTGTTATCTCTACAGTTGGTTCCAGATCAAAGGCGAGTTTGAGCGCCCGTTCCTGGCGAGCGTGGGCTTGGACGTCCTGCAGGTCACTCTGGCGACTTATGAAAAAGAACAAGACATCATTCGCGAAAAGTAAGGCATCGTTCGCGTCCAATCTCCGATCATATACTCGAACTGCAGCGATGTGGGAAATACCAAAGCCTCTGTTAGCTTGGAAGGAAGTTCATTTGTGTTCTCTCAGGTCAAGAACAGCTTAATTCCTTTTTTCCTTTAATTTTGTTTCTCGGATATGTCCTCTTCACTTTTTGAATTACATCGTGTAAATAAGACCTGCTACTTTTAAGAGATCGCAACCTATTTTTTTCTTTTCCCAAAATATCCTTGATTTGTTATTTTGTCAATATCATAAACGATCTTACATTCTTACTCTGATCGGGTTTCAAGATTAAGTCCATTTGCATGTAAGAAGAAAGGAGCAATATGCACTTTCAATCGTCCATCCATGCTTAGATGATACTATTATATTCAATCATCGGACACCGATATTAAGCTCTTAGAGAGTGTCCGTGCTTCCTAGCTCTTAGCAAAGCATGATTGCTCCTAATATTCTATAGATGAACAAATGCAAAGATTAAGAACTCCATACTAATAAATCTCTCAAAATTAGTATAAACAATCTTACAAAGATTTCAAATCTCGCAATATTTTCCCTCATATAAGTATAAACTTAAGTGGCTGGCAGCACAAACCAAGTCGACGGGAGAAGCGGCAGTTGTAATCCCGAACCTGTTCTTTCTCTGATCGGGTATTAGGACTAGGTCCATTTGCATGTAAGAAGAAAAGAGCAATATGCACTTCCAATCGACTGTTAGAACAAGAATGAATCGTGACTTTGGAGTTCCCGAAACAACAAAGTAATGGATTCCTTTCATCCAGGAAAGGAGAAGGCGTCTATGCAATTGAGCACATGATTTCAACCTTCGCCAAGCAGACGAACAAGAAAGGAACGCAGGAATGCCCGCAAGCACAGTGCAGTACGTACATGTGCGTGTGTAGATCAGTTCTATCTCTTGCCAAATAAGTAAGACTATCTCAAATAGGACAGAGAAGATGGGATTTATTTTTTCAGTTACAGTAGATATTGATCCGGTCCTGTCCTTCTACAGTGACATGTATTCTGTTGTATGCCTCAATGACCACTATAACCCCATCCTCAAAAATGGGAACTTAGACCGGGAGCCTTGTAGATGCTGGTAATTTGTTTATAAAACAAATGAAGATGTGCCTTGTCTCACATCGAAAAGATGTGAGTGCGCACGTGGACGAGATTTGACACTAACCAACGATCATTAATTTTATTTATTGAAAATTCGGATTTATTTTTAGTTAATTTTTGTTGAAACAGTGCAACTGTTCACGAAAAGTTACGATTATTTTTTATTTATTTAATTTCGAATTTTTTTTTATGTCTTTTCAATATAACCTTTGAAACGAACTTGTTTATGAAAGGTTGTCTTTGTTCTTTTGCAACCTTTTGAAGGGTTGCCTCTATTCAAAAGACAAAGATAAGTACGTTTGTTTTGAGATCAAAAACATATAATCTTCTTTCATTTTTTTGTTTTCTTTCGAAAGAAACTACGGCTATTGTCTAATTGATTCCCATGAGAGACCTTGGAGAAATACTAGAATTGCTATCTAGTATTCTCATTTGAGACTTTGTTATATCCTGGAGGAAATTTGTCGGTGACCATTAGCAACTTTGTGGGGCAAATAAATCCTTAAAGAAAGTGATATCACGCCTCAAAATCCAATTTGATTACTCGATCCGACTTGCCTCAAAGTCCTACTTGATTACTCGATCTGATTTCATTGTTCTACCCAGTTCGGAGTTATATTTTTCCAACAATTTTAAGGATTTATTTTTGCTACAATGAAGTCACAGAATCAAAGTCATTACTCAAGACATGGTGATACTAAACTGGTTTGATGGCAACAATTTTGCTTGTGTGATTTGATGCAATGCGGTGTGCACTAATCATTTGATGTTTCTTATGTTCCGATCCTTTATCATCTCTATTCTCATGCCAAGACTACGTTGATTGTTGTTCTTAGTTTCGCTCTGAATATATTCCCTGAATCCTTTCGAGGAAGTTCTGTTTTGGGCTTGTGAGTGAACCATGCAAGAAATTGGGAGGATGAACTTCACGAATTTTCTTAAGTTTTAGATAGAAGTGGAAGGGAGTCAATGTGGTCCTGAAGGCATGTTCTTTCCTTGGGAGTTTACGTTCTCTACGGCCCTTCTCCAAGCCGAAATCCGATGACCTAAAAGTTTCAAATGAGTTGGTCCTTAAACTTCCGGTTCCCGAACATACGAAGCACTTCATCTTTGCTATGAGGGAACCCGAGTCGCAGTCTGTGATTTACAAGCTCGCCATGCAGAATTTGTCAGGGATTCCTGCCCGGAACGCTATGTGTTTGATTAGAAGAGAGAAGGGGAACCACCAAACGGCTATAATTGACGTTACAAGTTCCATATCTTGCGGGGGCCTAGATCATCAAAATAAAAAAAATAAAAATTCGCCTAGCAGATGACAAGCGTTCATATTTGGCGTCCATGTCGTGGAACGCTGTCTTGAGGAAGCAGTTGAAACGAGTCCCTTGCCAATGCCGATTAGTAAATCTCGAGGCAACGGGTGGCCGTAAATATCGAGGCAACGTGTGACCGTGGATAAAGATGCAAGAGGCCAGGTTCGCCATTGTGCGATGCGAGCACCAGACGCATGCAAGTGGACAAGTTCTTTCACTTCCCAACAGGTCTGTTCCTCGATGGCTTCTAGTCGACGCCAACAATCATCACTCATCACCGTTGGCCAGAGTTTCAAAGAAGATCTACAGGCTCTCTCTCTTTTCTCTTGAATTTTCTCTCTCTCTCTCTCTCTCTCTCTTTTTATCTGTCCATTTTGGTTCTGTCATAAGGGTGTGTTTTATGTCTTTTGTGCGCCCAATGCTATGCCATGTCTTGTCTCTGTATTTGATGTTCGGTTTGGGACTCAACACTTACTAATCTTGACGGCATCTATCGTGATGGAGAAGACAAGAATGGTGGAATATTGAATTACGGCGTTAATTTCCCGGAGCAAAAGGTGATGAATGAGGCTCTTGCTCACGATGCGAAATCCATCATGGAAATATCATGCAAGATGGCATCTCATCTTGTAAAAACGACTTCGAGGATGTCGAGACTCTGATCATGAGATCGAGTGCAAGATCTTTGTTCGGGAGGAGATTTAGTGATCCTTCGGTCCAGAGTAACATGAGGCATTGGCCGTCAAGGGTCATTGCTGGTCCCGGCCTCAAGCCCATGATTGTCGTCAATTTTTCAAGGTCGTAAAGAAGCAGTTTGCTGTGGAGGAAATTTCATCCACCCTCCTCACAAAGATGCGTGAGACCCTGAGGCTTACCTTGATATGACTATCAAGAATGTGTTGTCCGGGTCCCTGCACACTTCAATAACTCAGTCTCGTCAAGGGGCAGTTACATGATGGATTCATTTTTTTTTTAAGATGCCTTTTAATCTCTTTCGCTGATTGGCATTTTGGATCCATATCAAGTAGAAGGTACTTTCGCAGGTATGGCCCAATTTTGATTTTTTATTTTTACCGCCTCGAGGAGTCACGTTCTAGATTTGTCTAAATGGCTGCAAAATATGTGAACTCATGGGGATATTGTTTTAGTTAAAAAAAAAATGATTGAATTTGGAGACGGCAGTGTCGGAGAGATCAGGAATGCGGTGGACCATGCGAAGGAATTCGCGAAAGGAGCGGCAGAGATGAGCGTGAAGTTGGCCAAGGGTTGTGGGGACATCGTGTGGCAAACTCTTGGCAACGAGAACTCCTTCCTCCCCAAGTACTTCGGGAGGGACTCGTACGTCATGGGCAGGCTCCAGGGGCCGTGCGTAAGGACGTTTACGAGATTGGAGCTCTAAGTGAGTACTTCCCGAGGACAAGAACCCGATGCATGTCTGGTCGGCCGTGTCATTCATCTCTATCGTGGTCGCTGCAAGTTGGTTGGTGATTCTCTATCTATGTTCCTAGTTTGAGCGAGGAAATTATTTGATTGAGAAATGCATCATATCACATTCCGTGCATTGGTGTTGTTGACCCATTATGGAAAATTTTCTCTTTTTTAACTATTGTTTGATCTTTCTGAGAATGAGAAATTGGAGAATTCGATTGACTGTCCTCTTAGTGATCTAAAATTTGTAAACATTTCTTTTGGTTTTTCTGTTGACGAATTTGGATACACACAATCGAAAGATCTTATTGAAATGATGAACCATCGTAATAATGGGGCACTCTTTTGTTCTACCGTCGGTTTGTCTTGGCGAAGCTATTGAAAAATTATTTGTTTTATGATTCTGTTCTCACATGCTTTTGATTGTTAGGGGTGGTGTATAAATTGCTAGAATTGATCTATTTACTTATTTCCCATCCTTGTATGGATTTCTATACTTGGTTTATTATTAATTGGATATGATGATGAAACGTACGTTATCATATTGGATGCCTCTTAAAATAGTCTTGAAGTGGGGATATTTGAAGGGGACTATGGAGCCAATGTGATTGGAGTCATTGAGACAAAAAAAAAAGTATCTAACTTTCATTTTTAAATGAAAGATTTGAGTGAAGTAGATACCTTATTGGGTGTTAAAATTAAAAAATAGTGGGGGTTATTCTTTGAGCCAAAGTGATTACATGGAGAAGATGTTGTATAGATCTAAACATCTTGTTTTCAAATATATAAGTACTCCATTTGATTCCTGGTGGAGAGTTTTTAATGTGAGTGCTATGGGTCTTTAATGTAGGCGATACATTATACTAAACCTGATATTACTTTTTGTATATGCAAGTTGAGTAAATACTAATAATCCAAATATAGAACATGTGAGAGTTATCTTATTGTTCTATAATAATCCGGCTATATTAGAAGGATACGCCGATGCTACTTGGATTACAAGTGTGGGAGATGAAACTTCTGGATGGATTTTCACATTACGTGAATGTGTTGTTTCTTAGGCGAGCAAGAAACAAATGTGTATAATTCACTCAACTATGAAATTTGAATCATTGCTTGGTAGCAACTGGGAAAGAGGCTGAATGGATTAGGAATTTGTTGTTGGATATCAAATTATGGCCTAATCCCATGCCTCATATTTCTATCCACTGTGATAGTTAGGCTACTTTGGCAAGAGCCTATAATAGCATCTATTATGATAAGTCTAGACATATTAGTCTAAGACATGAGTATATGAGACAATTGATTAAAGATGGTACCATAATAATTGTCTACGTGAGGTCAAGTAATAATCTAGTTGATCCCTTGACAAAGGCTTTACCAAGAGACATGGTAATAATGACCTCATAAGAAATGGGACTGAAATCCTTTAATTGAAATCACCAATAATGGTAACCTGACATTTTTTCTAGAATATCACTAGTTACAAGGGTTAATGGGTAAAAACAAGTCATTGAATGTGATTGTTTGATACTGACATAGCCCTGATATGAGAAGTCAGTATTGTCTGTTACGTTTTGTAGGTTGGATTGAATTATTAATGAAGTATAGTACAAACTTGTAATGTGTTGATAGTAGCAGAAACACATAGTAGATACTTCACCTATATGAGTTTAGAAGTGGTGCCGCTTCTTACGAAAGTTAGGGTTGCTTTCTAGAGAGCTCATGAACAAGATCAAGCACAAGGCCATAATAGTGCGGAGTAATATAGAACTTCTCACTGAGACAAGATGTTAGTGTATGTGCGGTATGTCCGGTTCTATTATATAAAAGTACAAGTTTAAAGCCGAGCTACTTGTCACTTTGATAGAGCTTTGAGATGCTTGTACTAAGTAAAGGTTTAACTCGAAAGAGACCTTTATGTATGTATATTAATCTCACGGAAATTTTGGCTGTATATTTCTAACGTTTTATTTTTTTTTTTTTTTTATAAACAAAAGTGGGGATTGTTGGTAATTTGTTTATAAAACAAATGAAGAGATGCCTTGTCCCGCATCGAAAAGATGTGAGTGCGCACGTGGATGAGATTTGGCACTAACCAACGATCATTAATTTTATTTATTGAAAATTTGGATTGTTATGAAATACATGAATGGATAGAATACATGAATGAATATTCATTATATTCATCTTATCCAATGTACTTATTATGGTACATTTGTATCAAATGTTCTAAGTACATCTCCTATACAATGAACGTTCGTCTCCTTATCCTGTACATGTATCATTCGATACATTGATATTAATGATAAGTACATTCTTGTTCTCCTATAAATAGGAGTTTAGTTTTGATGTACAATATACAATCACACAGAAACACGACAGTGAGATACTAGAAATAAAGCTCTCTCATCTTGCTACTATCTCTAGTGTTCACTTGCTTTCTCTTCTTTAATCTCTTCTCTATTATATATTCGCCATGCGATATTTTACAACACGTTATCAGCACGAAGATCTACCGATTGAGTAAGTAACTTTTGCAAGCACGAAGATCTACCGATTGAGTAAGTAATTTTTGCAAGGTGGGTATTCTTTTTATTGATCAACTTATACTTCATCTTCTTCTATCAATTCTTCATTTTTATTTTTCTTGGCCTGAAGCCAAATTTTAAATCTAAAAGTATCATTCTGCTCTCGAAGTAGCGGTGGATATTTGGAAATCCTTTTAATTAATTTAAGGATTTATTTTTGCAAGGATTATGGCAAATATTGAAAAGCCCAAATTCCACATCCTCGAAGTGAGTGGAAAGAATTATCTATCCTGGTGCCTTGACATGGAAATGCACCTCCAAGGGCAAGGTCTCGCTAATACAATTACAGAGGATGGAACCTCAAATGAAAAGGATAAAGCAAATGCGCTGATTTTTATTCGCCGTCATTTGCATGAGAGCCTGCAGACTCAATATTTATCCGTTCGAGACCCGCATATCTTGTGGAGGAGGTTGAAGGATAGGTATGATCATACCAAAACTGTTATCCTCCCTCAAGCACAATATGATTGGCAAAATCTCAGACTGCAAGATTTTAAATCAGTGTCTGACTATAATTCTGCTTTATTTGATATCGTTTCTCGGCTAGAGTTATGCGGTATCAAACTCACTGATGCAAAATTGCTTGAGAAAACTTTTTCCACCTTTCATGCTTCGAATATTGTATTGCAACAGCAATACCGGCAACGTCAATTTGCCACATATTCTGAATTAATTTCTGTGCTTCTTACTGCCGAGCAAACTAATGAATTGCTGCTCAAAAATCATGATCTTAGACCTGCTGGCTCAAAAGCATTGCCTGAAGCACATGCTAACTTTGAGAAAAATACTGGCCATTTTAAGGGCTATAAGCGCAGGCAAGAACATAATCCTAGAAGGGATGGCAAGAAATTTAACCGCCCTAGGAAATCAAACTTTGGCCTGAATCATGGCAAAGAAAAGAAGCAAAAGAAGGTGATTAATGAAAGTATTTGTCATCGATGTGGCATGACCGGGCACTTTGGTCACGTACATCATACGCCAAAACATTTTGTTGACCTATACCAGGCATCTTTAAAGAATACGGGCAAGCGTGGTGAATCTCATGCCATTGAAATCAATCCTACTGCCATAACCACTTTGTTGAGGCCAACAATATCTCCGTTGGTGGGACTCCTCTTGCTCTGAAGTAGCAAATGCATCATTAGATGTCTCGATTTCTTTGAGGACCTCTGATTACTTTGATGAATCAGATTGGTGGATGATAATTTGAACTTTGAATTTTATGTTGTTTCGCTTTAAATGTATTACTTTTCTATTGTTCTTATGAAATGCTTATGAACCTTATATAATATTTATTTTTTCGACTATATAACTAATATGCAACTTTTATGATACTTGACACCTGAAGTTGTCAATATAAATGCAAATGGAAAATACCGAGAAAAATGAAGATGTTTGTTTGCTTGATAGTGTAACAACACATACTATATTTTGTAGTAGACACTTTTTCTCGAGTATGACATTGCGTAAGGCACAAATCCATACAATATCAGGTCCTGTTCCGATTATTGATGGTTTTGGGAATGCTGCAATTATTTTGCCAAATGGCACAATCCTACATATTGAGAATGCGTTTCTAAGCATTCGATCAAAAAGGAATCTGCTCAGTTTCAAAGATGTATGCCGTAATGGGTACCATATTGAGACTATTTATGAGCAAGATAAGGAATATATTGGCATTTCCTCTTATAAGATGGGCCTGAAGACCATCCATGAGAAGCTAGAAGCTTCTTCTATGGGTTTGTATTGTGTCATGATTAAAGCTGTTGAAACCTACGCTACCACATCCTGGAGATTGGTAAGCCCTGATCAGTTTGGACTGTGGCATGATCGCCTTGGTCATCCTGGCGCTTCAATGATGCGTAGGATAATTCAAAATACAAAAGGGCACCCTTTAAAAGATATAAAGGTATTGTTGTCCAAAGATTATAATTGTGAGGCTTGCTCACAAGGAAAGCTCATTATTAAACCTTCGTAACAAAGGTTAATTTTGAATCTCCTTTATTCTTGCAAAGAATTCAGGATGATATTTGTAGACCAATACAACCACCAAGTGGACCATTTCGATATTTTATGGTATTAGTGGACGCATCCTGTAGATGGTCCCATGTTTGCCTATTATCTACGTGCAATGTCACATTTGCACGTTTATTTGCATTATTATCATATTCCAGCTGCAAATGCTCCAGCTAGGATAGCTGTTCCCGAAGGACAGGCTAAAATGGATCAAAATCCCCCGCACTTGAAGTGTGGTAGACCGATAGGATCAAAAGATACTGCTCCTCGAAAACGAAGGGGAAAGAATCAGGAATCCGCTCCAGAAGAGCCTGGCGTTGTGCTTGCTCTCAAAGAGCTTATTGCCCCTGAAGAGGCGCAAACCCATGAAAGGAGCACTAGCCCCGGGAATACTGAGAATTCCATTACATATTGTAATGAAATTTGGGATCGAAATAAAATCATCATTGATGATGCTTTTGCATTCTCAGTTGCTCATCAAATTATGGATGATTATTGTGAACCACAATCTATTATTGAATGTCATCAAAGGCAAGATTGGCCTAAGTGGGAGGAAGCAATTAAAGCTGAATTAGCTTCCCTAACTAAACGAGAGGTTTTTGGACCTGTAACTCGTATCCCCGATAATGTAAAGCCCGTTGGATATAAATGGGTATTTATCCGAAAACGAAATGAGAAAAACGAGGTTGTCGGGTATAAAGCCCGACTCGTTGCCCAAGGATTCTCCCAGAGACACAGGGATTGATTATAATGAGACATATTCACCGTGATGGATATGATTACATTTCGTTTTCTCATTAGCCTAGCAATCTTTGAAAGATTGGAAATGCGTCTTATGGACGTTGTGACGGCATATCTATATGGCTCATTAGACTCTGATATTTATATGAAAATTCCTAAAGGATTCAAAATACCTGAAGCATGCACTCTCCGCAATTTATTCTCAATAAAATTGCAAAGATCCTTGTACGGGTTAAAGCAATCCGGTCGCATGTGGTATCAACGCCTAAGTGAATACCTAATTAAGGAAAGGTACAAAAATGATCATATCTGCCCATGCGTGTTTATTAAGAAATCAGAAACCGGATTTGCTATTATAGCAGTTTATGTCGACGATATAAATTTAATTGGAACTCCATAAGAGTTAGCTGAAACTGCTGAATATTTGAAAAGGGAGTTTGAAGTTAAAGATTTGGGTAAAACCAAACTTTGTCTTGGTCTAGAGCTTGAGCATAAAGCAAATGGAATAATCGTCCATCAATCAACATATGTTGAAAGATTGCTTAAACATTTCAACATGGACAAAGCTCACCCATTGAGCACCCCTATGGTTGTAAGGTCTCTAGATCCCCAAAAGGGCCCATTTCGTCCTAGAGAATCTGATGAAGAGATACTTGGTCCTAAAGTACCATATCTCAATGCAATTGGGGCTTTGATGTACTTGGCACAATGTACGAGACCAGATATCGCTTTTGCGGTAAATTTATTGGCACGTTTTAGTTCTGAGCCAACTCGGAGACATTGGAATGGAGTTAAACATATTTTCCGTTATCTCCGAGAAACCATAGATTTGGGATTATATTATTCCAAGGATTCCACTAACTCTGGTTTAGTTGGATATGCTGATCTTTGGATATAGATCCGATCCATATAAGGCTCGCTCTCAAACAGGGTATTTATTTTGTTATAACGGCACCGCTATTTCTTGGCGTTCTACGAAGCAATCGCTAGTAGCTACATCTTCTAACCACTCTGAGATTATTGCTTTATATGAAGCTGGAAGAGAGTGTGTTTGGTTAAGATCCGTTATAACACATATTCATAATTCTTGTTGCTTAATACTGGTTACAAATTCTCCCACTATAATTCATGAAGATAATGCTGCTTGTGTTGCACAAGTCAGGGGAGGATATATTAAAGGTGATAGGACCAAGCATATCTCGCCGAAATTTTTCTATACTCATGAACTCCAAGAAAGTCGACAAATTGATGTTAAACAGATTCGATCCATAAATAATCTTGCAGGTCTTTTTACCAAATCATTGCCAACATCAAGTTTTGAGAAATTAGTATATGGCATTGGTATGAGGCGAGTTCATAAGATGTAAGATTAATTAGCCCCAGAAGTGGCTATATGGCTCTATTGAGGGGGAGATATTATGAACTATGCATTGCAGCATTGATATGCGGCTAGTTCACAAGATGCACTAATGATTAGTCCAAGGAGTGGCTATATATACATTGCACTCTTTTTTCTTTATGTCCGGTTTTTTCCCATAGGGTTTTTCCGGCTTAAAGTTTTTAACGAGGCAATTAATGCATCCATAAAAGGGAGAGATCATAACATTTGTGCTCTGCACTCTTTTTCCCTTTTGTCCAGTTTTTATCCCACTGGGTTTTTCCGGCTTAAGGTTTTTAATGAGGCAGTTTCATTCGATGCACATTTGTAATGAATATGATGGATATTCAAGGGGGAGTGTTATGAAATACATGAATGGATAGAATACATGAATGAATATTCATTATATTCATCTTATCCAATGTACTTATTATGGTACATTTGTATCAAATGTTCTAAGTACATCTCCATATACAATGAACGTTCGTCTCCCTTATCCTGTACATATATCATTCGATACATTGATATTAATGATAAGTACATTCTTGTTCTCCTATAAATAGGAGTTTAGTTTTGATGTACAATATACAATCACACAGAAACACGACAGTGAGATACTAGAAATAAAGCTCTCTCATCTTGCTACTATCTCTAGTGTTCACTTGCTTTCTCTTCTTTAATCTCTTCTCTATTATATATTCGCCACGCGATATTTTACAACACGGATTTATTTTTAGTTAATTTTTGTTGAAACAGTGCAACTGTTCATGAAAAGTTACGATTATTTTTTATTTATTTAATTTCGAATTTTTTTATGTCTTTTCAATATAACTTTTGAAACGTACTTATTCACGAAAGGTTGTCTTTGTTTTTTTGCAACCTTTTGAAGGGTTACCTCTATTCAAAAGACAAACATAAGTACGTTTGTTTTGAGATCAAAAACATATAATCTTCTTTCATTTTTTCGTTTTCTTTCGAAAGAAACTACGGCCATTGTTTCTAATTGTTTCTCATGAGAGACCTTGGAGAAATACTAGAATTGCTATCTAGTATTCTCATTTGAGACTTTGTTGTATCCTGGAAGAAATTTGCCGATGACCATTAGCAACTTTGTGAGGCAAATAAATCCTTAAAAAAAGTGATATTACGCCTCAAAGTCCGACTTGATTACTCGATCCGACTTGTCTCAAAGTCTGACTTGATTACTCGATCCGACTTCATTGTTCTATCCAATTCGAAGCCATATTTTCCCAACAGTACATCCATGTGCAAGCAAGCCTCTCGTTAGAGAGAGACTCAGGAGAATTTGAAAGACAGTCTCCTTAACGATGGGAACCGGACCTAGAGTTAACTCTTCAGGAACAAGATCTACAAAACCAAACTGAGGTCCAAATATCGAGATCAGCACACTTGGAGAGAAGAAAGGTAATCATAACTGTCTTCCTCGTAGATTATTGACAATCGTAGTCCGAAATTAGTAAGAACTATGATCCATCTTCTAGAACTTCTGCCCTTCCACAGATGCATCTGCATATGCAAGATGGAAAAGGCCCTTGAGATTCAGGACTCATACTGTTAACTGATGCTAAGCCTAGGCTAAAATGTCCAAGAGATCTCCATAAAAAGGTTTGTAGCAGCAGCTTGGCTTTGAGGAGCAGACAGGAAGTATTGAAAACGAGGCAGATTGGAATGCATTGACACAATAAACTGGTTTCAGAATCTAATACTCAGAGGTTACTACAACTTCACGTAAACTGTCAAATAGTCACAGAGAGCATCCGACATACAACATCGAGATAGGGAAGGAGAAAACAAATCATTTTCCGGAAACAGGCTGCTCAAATGATTAAATTATACAGGCTTAGCAAGAATCTGAATATTTTTTTTTTTTTTACAGGCGCGTGCCCTCATTTGTCACCCACCCTCATTTTTTTACAATGAAATACGCGGATTTTCAATTTTTTTTTTTTTTTTGTTCCTGACATCTTTAAAACCATGCAACCATCAATGTGGATAATCACATAATACTGTTCAATAACTTTGAACATATAAAATACTTCTTCGTTTTCGGATTTTGAAGGCAAATAGAAATGTATTTAGAAGCTTCGAGACAGACTGAATTTATACCCCATACATATATATTTGCTGCTAAGATAATTTGTGGAAAAATCAATCTCACCCGACACCTTTTGATAAGAATCAGCCAATGGATGTAGGGTTATCCGTTTATGCGGGTTTTCGTCAACGAGCACATTTACACCCTGGTCCTTCTCTATTGTTCACATTTATTATCCACAAAATAATTGGTGTTGAGCATTAATGTAGGACGGCTATTTACACTTTTCAGAAACGTTTTCGAAAAACAATGTGGAAATAACATTCTCTTTGTTGCCAATGTATTACTTTTCTACCATATTTTGTGTGGCAATGACTTTGGGACAATATTTAAAGAGCTGGATGATTACAAAATTGTTAGTCAAACTGGAATGATTTTTCTTTTATTTTTATTTTGTTAATGTCCTGCTAGATATCATGAAGATAACTTATGTTACCAATCTGCACTTACACAAAATTAACTAATTGAATTGAGTTCACTTACATGCTGAAAAAAAAAAGAAAAAAAAAAGACATTTTGGAGAAAAGTAATCCTAGTATTTCTTTGTGCTGGAGCAAAATTGTTAAGAAACTCAATAATCATGGGTTTGTCATATTACGACGATGGAAGTGCGTTTTAGCCGACTAACATCATATTTTGTTCTTCAGATTATGTATCATGCCTATTTATAAGTTTTCTTGGTATGAGAACCACCGTTCCCGACAACCAAATTGTACCAAAAGCACATTCATGCACCTCAGTGTACACCCAAATAAATCCATCTGCGCTGCTCAATAGTGTTTACTCAATACACGCAAGTCTCATATGAGGAAGTATCTAGTTGAGTTTATTCCACAATGGTCATATTCGGACACCAACCACATCGGCCGTGTTGCCCAGTCGAGGCTTTTTCATGGAGGTGGCTTTCTTTCGATGCCAGCCTCATAGGACGTGTCACTCAATAACTATTTTCACAAGCTAGACATCTAGTTCGCTTGATGCTACAACACCGGCTGTATTGGTAGTCACTCAATTACTCTTTCCCAAGCTAGCTGCGTTGGCCTCTTGCTGTTACCCCTTCAAGTCTTGACTTTTTCACTGCTCGTTTACGGAATCCGACACTACCGCTAGAGTCGCTGTCCTCACGCCAGCTAGATATGGAAGTTTCGCCACAAACAACCACCAGGCGCCATGTCTCGGCCACTTGACACGGTTTAGATTTGTATTCAAAATTAAGTTAATATCTTTTATGCACCTTGAATTTAATATCTTTTATGCACCTTGAATTTGTGGGGATATTAGAGAGAATAAAAGCTGTACACATATGAGCCTCTGTGGACCATATTTGTTAAAGATAACTCACCAGGTTCCTCCAACTGGCAGAAAGCTCTGAAAAACTATTCTCAGAAAGGTTGAACTGAAGGACAGAGACATAAAGAAACGCCAAAGCATCAACCGCAGAGCAAAAGCTTTTCACTCTTCAGACAGCAACCAAATTTTTGACGGCATCTTCGTAGTGGAATCTCTTTTTGGGGCATCTCCATACTGATATTGATGAAATGCATTTGCCTCGAATCTCTCGAGCTCCTACATGACGCTGCACTGATTTTCACGAGCTTCGCAACACTCGTTGCCAGACCATGCTGGTCGTCGAGCATCGCAATAAATTAAAGCGACCACTACAAATTACGAAGCAAAGCTAACAAACCTCGTCGCTTATTTTCTCACTATTTAAAGATATATCTTGAGAAGTAGAGGCCGCAGTCCATCTTCTGATCGCGACTTTGGTAAACTGGAAAGAGACTTTCCAGGGGCGCCATTATTTGGTTGGAAGGAATGAGTAGAATCGACGATTCGTAGAAGATATTAATAAGAACGGTCGCTAGAAGAGGGAACTGGTAGTTAGAAGACCCGCGAAAGCGTGAAAAACGGTCGTCAGAACGCCTCCGAAGGCATGCTCGTGGTGACTTCTAGTGACCAAATGGTCGCTCCTATCGTCATTATCGACCAAAGATATTTATCTTTTGTTGATGATGGATATTTGTGAAGAATACTTCATTATGAGAATTTCTTCAAGACTTATAGAAGAGATAAACTATGTTGAGACCCCTTCAAAAGTTCATTAAAAAAATTCATTGCAACTCTTAGTTTGAAGTTTATCCTTACCAACCATAAATTGATTGGAATTAGAAGTATCATCATGAACTACAAAAGTGATGGAAATTATCTTTGATATTTCAATTTAAAAGAACATGCCCTTAGTATTTTATTACGTGCTTGTTCATGTGCAATTTTCAAATGTAAATATTTGAAGAAATATCTCCTAGGTCAAATACAAGATATGTTATAATAGGTATCCCTACATTATTAAAAATCTTTCAAAATCGCATAATAATCCTCAATAAAATATATATGCATAAATAATCTTTTTTAAACACTTAATTTCAAAATATGTGTAAATATTAGAAATGATATTTGCCAAGATTTGATTTTTGCTAATGTGACCGTTGAAAAGCAAACTAGTGGATAAAGCTTGCACATGCGACGTTGCTCAATTCCCTGCGAGTTTTACCCACTGTAATTAACTTTGTCTTCATGGTTTTACTTTCACAGAGATATCGATAATTTTTTAGGTGACCACATGAATTGCATAATATATTTTCTGATTGCCTTTTTTATGGGAAAAAATGTTGAGAACTATTATATAGAGTTTTACAAATCCCAGTTATGTGATACAATGACAAAAGTGCCCGTCAAATTTGATTTTTTCGTCTTTTAATTACATCCACTAATATTTTTCTGAGGCAAAAATGTATCATTTTTATTTTTTAAGAAGATTTGTTGAAAGGCTTTAAAATTTGGGGAAAAAAACAACATATATGCGCCCTTATGTATCATGAGATCAATTTGGTTTTGGTTCAATGGCTGATACTCCATGTTAAAATTCTAATATTAATATAACATTTAACATTTGAAAATAATTAGGCAAAGCACGCGAAAAATTCCTAATGAGTAACGATCAATAGTAAAAGAATGATATAAGAAGGAAAAGTTCAATTCTATAATAAAATGTATAGAAAAGAAAAAGAGAGAGAAAATTCCGAAAAATGACTTCAAGTGCCAGCATTTTCTTAAACAAAGGCCCAAAGTGGACCTTGTTTCGACTAAAAACTTGAAGTGCCATCACTTTTCTAAATAAGAGCCTCAAGTGGATCTTCTTTCAAATAATGGCCCAAAGTAATTATGTTTGTTTTGAATAAGGGCTTGATTTTCTTGCGATCAAGGATATTTTCGTCATTTTTCCTTCTTTTTTTTTAGTTCTTCTTCCTTCTTCTTCGGTGGCTAGCCAATCATCGGTGATGCCCGCAGAGGATTGGGTGACGATTGCCCTCTCTCGACTTGGCGAGAGATGGCCTCACCTAAGCGAGGCGACCCTCACCCTAAGGGAGGTTGCCCCTCATAGCTATTAGCGAGGTTGGCCCTCACTGGCCGCGAGCGAGGTTACCCTCACCAAATCTAGCAAGGGTCGGCCGCAAGCCCTTGCTTGCAGCTAGCAAGGGTCTGACAGCCCTCGCCCACTTCTAATGACGGTTGTCAAGCCCTCGCTCGCTGCCAACGAGGGTCGCGGAACCCTTGCCAATCTTTGCCAATGGCCGCTAACTAAAGTTGGAAAAGAAAAAAGAAGAAAAGAGACGAAAATGCCCTTAATCATTCAAAAAATTTAGCCGGTCGGTGACCTGCGAGATAAGACTTTTATTTGAAAAAAATATTGTCATTTTAGACCCTTATTTGAAATAATTATGGCAATATTAGGCTTTTGTTTAAAACATGATCTGTTTCAAGTCTTTATTTGAGAAGATGAGGATATTTAGAGTTCTTTTTTGAAATTTTTCCAAGAAAAAATGCATAAAGAGAAATGGATACAAACTCCACCAATGGTTGCATTAAGGGGAAGAAAAATCAAATGGCAGAGTCAAGTTAATCAGTAATAGGGGAACCCAGACTGAGGGGCATCAATCGGAGAGAGAGAGAGAGAGAGAGAGAGTGGCGCTAAGGAGTAAAAATCAAATAGGAGAGTCGAGTCAATCGGTAATGGGGAACCCGGATTGAGGGGCATCAATCTCGGAGAGAGAGAGAGAGAGGCACTAAGGAGAAAAAAATCAAATAGCAGAGTCAAGTCAATCGGGAATAGGGAGACCCTAAACTGAGAGAGGCATCAATCAGAGAGAGAGAGAGAGAGAGAGAGAGACTACTGGCAAAAAATCAAATGGCAGAGTCAAGTCGATCGGTAATAGAGAGACCCCAGACTGAGAGGCATCAACCAGAGAGCAAAAGCAAACGGTAGGAGCAGACTGTCAACGATGAATCGGAAGAGAATGATCCTAACGATGCTGAAACCGGCATCCAAGATGCCTTTCGTTATTCTTGTGCTTGCTTTTGCTGCTGCAGCAGAATCATCTCCTCAAAGTCTGGCCTTGCCGGGCTGTCCGGACACATGTGGCAATCTGACTCACATTCCGTTTCCTTTTGGAATCGGACCCAATTGCTTCTTGGCTCCCCAGTACGAGATCGATTGCCAGCAAACCCGCGGCATCTATACTCCAGTACTTAAGAATCTGAGCGCGGTGGTGCTAGACATCCTGCTACCAGATAGTTCATACTCCCCACTGTCCCCAGGCCTCATTAAGGTCAGCCAGCCGATATTCTACTCCCATCCTAATTGTACGGCCAATCAGCAAAACCACCACCCGGTGGACTTAGTGCACAACAACGGCACTTTCTTTTACTCCCGGCATCGAAATTATTTTGTTGCCAAAGGTTGTGACAGCCTAGCCTTAATGGTCAGCACCGAGGCGGTCGTAGGATGCAATTGTTCCAGCAAATCCGAATCATCACGGTGCTTTAATGGTACCACTTGCTGCTTTACTTCAATCCCCAATCAAATCACCAGCTACAGTGTAGAATTCCAGACTCTCAATGGCAAAGCCATAGCAAAAGGGGGTGCAGGATGCAGTTACGCCTTCTTGGTCGAGGAAGCATGGTGGTTTAACACAGATTTCTACAGTTTACTACCCTCGGCCGTTCCGGTGGTGCTCGAATGGGGGATCAACTCCGATGATTTTGAGCTGCTGAGTAATAGAAACCACACAGGAAGCTCCGGCGGCTGCTTTTGGGACTTGTCGCCTATGACAGTATATTGTTCTTGCAATGAAGGCTACAAAGGGAATTATTATCTTCCTGAGGGATGCCAAGGTGAGATTGAACGTCCGCTTTTAATTTAAATCTTAGCCTTCATCTTTATCCAAAGCCAGGTTGGTTGACATGCAAGCTCTTAACCTACAAAAAACCCGTGACCATAATTTGAATAATTATATTGTTCAAATCGGATGATGGATGCTCGCAAATTAGTAATAAAGAAGAATCCAAGGACGAATTTGACTGCTAAATGTTCAGTCTGCTATATATATTGAACTGCTTGTCCTTTTTGCTTCTATCTTTGATCCCATGCATCATTTAATATTTGATTAGATGTCGATGAGTGCAAAGAAGATCCGTACATCAATTGCCGAGGGAAGTGTGTGAATCGACCGGGGTCATACACCTGCATAGACTATAAGATCATCACCATTATAGGTACATCACTGCCTGCTCCTTTTTTTTTGTCTATATACACACCAATTTCATATGCATGGATCCAGAAAAAAATTACCATTTAATTTATACATTCATAATCCGTGCTTTGAACAATTCTTTTTACTTAATCGTGTTTTCCTAATCTATGCATTTAACAATTTGATTGTATTTTAGTTTTCTCACCCATCAATGATGCAACGTATTTTTCGAACTAATTTGTTGAGCGAATCCTCCTTTTTTTTTTTCTTTCTCTCTTCAAAGCAAGGAGGCACTTGTTCAAATTAGTGGAAGCTAATTTGTTGACGATAAGGTGAAATAGGTTACCGAGAGGCAAAGAATATAAAAACTTTCACAACATTATTTATTAGCACAATTCCCGTTGACTTTTTTGAAACAGGGGTGAGCACGGGTATCGGAGCTATAGCATTACCTTTGCTTTCTTGGGGGTTGTACAAATACATCGTAAGAAGGCGAGTGGCAAAGCTCAAACGACAATTTTTCAGACGTAACGGCGGACTTCTATTGCAACAACACCTATCTTCTATTGAAGACAGTCATGTGGACAAAGGCAAGTTATTCACCTCAATGGAGATAGACACGGCTACGGACCATTTTAACGAGAACCGAATACTAGGTCGGGGTGGTCAAGGAACAGTTTATAAGGGAATGTTATTAGACGGAATGATCATTGCAGTCAAGAAATCCAAATCTGTTGATGTAGGGCAAGTCCAACAATTTGTCAATGAGGTGGTTATTCTCTCTCAAATCAATCACAGAAATGTGGTCAAGCTACTAGGTTTCTGTTTAGAGAGTGAAGTCCCTCTTCTGGTATATGAATTCGTTCCCAATGGAACTCTCTATCACTATCTCCATGATCCAGATGAGGAATTTCCCTTATTGTGGGAAATACGATTAAGAATTGCCAATGAAGTTGCTGGGGCACTTTCATATTTGCACTTTGCTGCCGCCATACCGATTCATCATCGAGACATTAAGTCGTCAAATATACTTTTGGATGAAAAATATCAAGCCAAAGTGGCAGATTTTGGAGCTTCCAAATCCCTTTCAATCGACCAAACACACTTGACCACAATGGTGCGAGGAACCTTTGGATACTTGGACCCCGAGTACTACCAAACAAGTCAATTTACAGATCAATTTACAGACAAAAGCGATGTCTATAGTTTCGGGGTAGTCCTTGCTGAGCTACTAACCGGAGAAAAGCCAATTTCTCAATTGAGGGCAGAAGAGGACAGAAATTTAGCCTCGTACTTTGTCATTTCGATGGAGGAGAACCGCTTGTTTGATGTTCTCGATAAGGAGGTATTAGACCATGGCGAACAAGAAGAAATTATTGCGGTGTCTAATTTGGCAAAAAGATGCTTAAACCCTAATGGAAGGTACAGGCCTACAATGAAGGAAGTGGCGATGGAATTGGAGCAAGTACAATCACAACGGAATCCCACGGACTTTCGGCAAAATGAAGAAGAGATCGATCGCATTAGAACTGGATCTATCCATGCTTCGGGTGCAATTCCCATGTTGATGCGATCGGGAGCAGAAGTGGAGCTGACTTCAATGGAGGAGGATCAATCACTCTTATCGCCGAGATGAAGATGCATTCGGTTGTCTTTGTCCAAATTTCTGTAATATGAGATATTGCAATCTCTTTATTTGCCTTTGCACCTGAGTTGCAAAACAATGTTAATTATGCTAAGAAGTGCCCAAAAACAATATACTAGATTCATGAACCCTTTTGATTTACTCTTTGTATGTCTCGTATGAGTGATGATTGCGAAAATTGTCTAAAAAGTCCTAACTTTATTGCACTTTTACTAATTCGACCATAAACTTATTAATTTTGCGAATCAAGTCTTAAACCTTTTCACGTTTTACCAATTGAGTTTATCCGGCCGATTTTGATTGTAAATCACTAACGTGGACGTCAACCGTTTTATGTGGCAAGGCCGTGAAAACGGCTGAATGGACTCAATTAGTAAAGTATGCAAATATTTAGGACTGAATTAATAAAAGTAAAATAAATTTAAGACTTTTTGGATAATGTTCTAACCGTATTATCTCCTCTTCATTTCTTATTAGTTTGCTTTAACACTTCACTGGGCTTTACTATTATAAGAAAATAGCCCCCTTACCATAATACTCCTAATAAGTTGTTTTAGAAATATTCTCTTTCTATGTTGTCGTATACGAATACAAGTGCTCGGAACTTTGTTTCTGGGCACCCTTTTCTAAGCTGGCTTGACTATGGCTAATGACAATAATTCTCCAAGTCTCCAACATTAAACTATCGACGTGCCAGTCCTCAAAAGATGTCAATAAATGATATCTCAATTGGGTCTCGGTCAATCAATGTCCCCATTCACAAGGGGACTTTCTTTGGCTTGAGCTTTCTAGAAATGTAGTTTTTATTTTTTTCACGAGATGACATATAAAATCAACTCTCATGAATCGAATCAAATTGATTGATTTCAACTCGGTCCAATGTAGGGCACATATGCCAAGATTAGAAGATTTTTGATGAATTATTCGTGACGTACTTGTTAACAGTGCCAAATCCTTATTGTTTGAATTGTCTGATCAACCTCCAAAAATTCATATGTAAACACAACCATTGACACCAACCGTTGTCTCCATGGGAACACAAAACAAACATACCCCATCGATGAACTCCCGCCATCATCGTTTGTTTGTTTCTCTCGCCCACATTTCGAACCGCAAAAGCCCGGGTATGAGCCCAAGCGCGGGAACATGTCCCTACCCTTCCCCTTTGGGCTGGGCCCGGCCCGGCCCGGCCCATCCTGGCCGATGATCCCTCGACACGGGGTACGCGATCGTCCGCGGCCGGAGCACCGCCGTCCTGGTCCTCCGGAGCCTCCTCTTGCAGGTCCTCAACGTTTCCATCCCGGCCCACTACTCCGTCAACCCCACCGCCGCCATGGAGCCTACCTCCGGCCTCCACGACGGCGCGGTCAATGCCCACCTCCCAGCCGTCCGCCACCAATGGGATGGCGCCAGGCCTTCTCCTCCTAACGTGAGCTTGCGCTCCAGCCCGTCAACTTCTTTGCTCGCTGTCGGATGCAACAACCTCGCCGTGACGGCGGAGGCCGCCTCGGGAACTTCAGCGACTGCTCCGGCGTCGGCTACTGCAGGACCTCGATCCCGTCGGGGCTCCGGGCGTTGGGTGTGAAGTTCAAGCGGATCAGCGTCGCCGACGCTGTCGCCGTCGGAGAGAAGTGCAGGCTCGCTTTCCTGGCGGATAAGGAATGGTTAGCGTTTAACGGCTCGAAGGATCTGAGGGTGCCGAGAGAGATGGAGTTCGTGCCTGGAGTGCTGGAGTGGGGGATTCGAAAGAGATGGTGAGTGGGATCGGATTGAGCGGAAGTGATTCGTACGGTTGGGAGTATTATGGCGAATCGACGCCGAGATTACACACGTGTTGTTGCAGGCCAGGTTACGTCGGGAATGCGTACCTTGCAGATTGTCAGGGTAAAGCAACTTTGATTGTTGATACGTCGTGCGTCATTGAATCTACATTGTCTCCGATCGCTTGCAACTGAAGATCTTCTGCTCCCTAGGTTGTTGTCTGGTGAAGATTACCCGTTATCAAGTTTGGAGACTTCATCATGACATTTTGATTTTGCTTGGAATTGGAAGAGTTTAGTGTTCCAACCCAGCGAAATAGAAGAGTATTTTCTGTTGAAGAGAGTTGATCTTAGAATTGACTTGACTCCATCCCAGACACGCAAATTCCATTGTTCATGTGATAAATTTCTTGGTTTGTAAGCGATTAACTTTGTCTTTTTCAATGGTCCGGTTGAAACGATCAATGAAGGTTGCTGCATAGAAGTTGCGGTGCAAGGGACCACTACTAGTAGATGTATCTTGATGTATCTTCTGCAGACCAAACAACGATTTTGTGAATCATGTTGACGGCGTTCCTGTCGGCTTTTGCCCCAACCCATACATGGTTTTCAAGAGTTGGTCTTTCAGTTGACTCATAAGACGGCAAGGAGGATAGCGTATTCGCAAAGTCTTAACCAGCCAGAGAATCGACATTCTGCTAAGCTACCTTTAAAAAGATGTGGTCCTCTGTTGGCCTAAATTTTTGGTAGCAAAAATGATGTTGTCCTGTTAAGGCATGTTGATGAGTGACCAGAATTTTCATTGTCTTCCGTGCAGATGTCGACGTATGCAAAAATCCAGCACTGAACAATTGCCCTTGAATGTGTGAGAATCGGCCAGGGTCCTATGAATGTGTAGATCATGGCTGAATTGTTGCCGTCAAGAAATCTAGTGGAACAGTCGCCAAATGTGCGGAAAGTGGAGTAGTTCATTAATGAACCGATCATCCTGTGGCAAGTTAATATTGAAATGTGGTCAAGTTATTGGGGTATTGTCTCGAGACGCAACTACCCCTTACTTGTACATGAATTTATCCCCAACAAGACACTTAGTAACTATCTCCATGACCCAAAGAAAGAGCTCGTGCTTTCATGGGAGATGCGCTTGAGAATTGCCGCTGAAGTTGCCAGGGCTCTTTCTTATATGCATTCTTCTGCATCAATACCAATTTACCATCGAGACATCAAGTCGATCAGTATAATGTTGGACAAGAAGTACAGGGCAAAGATAGCGAACTTTGGGATTTTCAAATTTGTTGCCATAGACCAAACCCACGCAACAACGCAAGTGCGAGGAACCTTCGGGTACCTTGATCCAGAATACTTCCGATCATGTCAGTTTACCAACAAAAGTGATGTTTACAGTTCTAGTGTCGTCCTTGCGGAGCTCTTGACCGGTCAAAGCCGATCTCCATGGTTAGGCTTGAAGAGTACAGAGGTTTGGCAACATACTATATACTTTCCATGGAGGAGAGCCATTTAGTTGATATTCTTGATTCTGACGTCTCGAAGCAAGGTAAGGAAGAAGAGATCATGGCAGTTGTTTTCCTTGCAAAGAGATGCTTAGACCTCGAGGGGAAGAGACGACCATCAATGAAGGAAGTAGCTATGGAGCTGGAGAGGATAAGAATGTTGCGAAATCCTTCCTGTGGTGTACAAAACCACAGCGACATAGACTTTTCAAGCAACAGCATCGGTTGGGATGATGTTTGGACATCCATGAGGTCAGATCTAGACGTGAATCTGATATCTTTTACGAATGTTCATCCACGTCTAGATATTGAATCTCGGTGAGGAATCATCCCACCAATGTGCTAGAGGGCTACATGCTTAGATTATCACATCTGCGCCAGCTGTCCACATCAATAATTTCTTTCCAAAATTGACTCAATTGACAAGGATTGCGTTTGGAATTGGCTTTGGGAAGGGCCTTTCACCTTCCAAAGATCTTTAGGTCAAATATTGGGTATTTGGTTTCATTTTTGAAACCCACCTTGAGGCAAAATTTGTCTTGCAAGCCCAAGGCAACCTAGGGGCTGTCTTGGGCTTTCAGCATTCTCGTAAGCCCCATACCTATTGTTCATCATCTTCTCTAGAGGCGTGTGACTAGTTGGCGAGGAGCTTGAGAGAGGCCAGCGAGGTCACGGCTGAGGCCGGTAATAGGGATGAGCATGGTTCGGGTTGGGCCAATCCACCCCCTAACCCTACGACCAACCCACACAGTACTGGTTCTCAATTTTTGAGACCGATGACCGACCCTATTGAGCTTGGGACCAAGGACCGGACCGGCCTAATGGGTTCGGTTCGGTTCCAAGGTCAACCCGGGACCAACTGATAATTTTTTATTTCATTTTTTTGTACTCCTTAAAAAAGCAATTGAGAACCGGACTGACCCAATGGGTTCGGTCCGATTTCAAGGTCAACCTAGAACCAACCAATAATTTTTTATTTCATTTTTTGTACTCCTAGAAAGGGCAATCGGGGATCGTACCTACCCAATGGGTTCGATGATGAGCAAGGTCAGTTAAGAAAAGCAAGCAATGATGGTCAAGTGGGGTGAGCGTCGAATAGAATGAGCATTGAATGTCAAGCGGGGAGCAACAAGCCAAGTAAGCATCGAGTAGCGAGCAACATGAGTGACCCAAAGAGGCGAGTGTCGGGTGGCAAGTGGAGAAATTGTTTCTCCAACTGTACCAACTATCTATGCTGCTGATATTGATAACAGAGAAAAGAGGGTGAAGACTGATATTAAAAGAGAAAGAACAGAGGCTGATATTAGAGAGAAGGAAGAGCTGCAAAGCAACAAAGTAAGTAACACAAACTGGAAAAGACACGACAACTCAAATAAACGATTGCGATGAAGGTTGATATGGATCGTCATCAATGGTGAAGAGTTTGTGATGAAGACTGACACGAATTGCCAACTCATGAAGACACGTGAGCAGTTATTCAGTTGAGGATTGAAACAGATTGAGAAACAGTCTTGATAAAATCAGTTTTTCTGTTGTATCTTCATCTTCTTCGATAGGAAAAGATATAAAGAAGTCTTAGCATGATCATCTTTGTAGTCAGTTGAGGAAAACAGATAGAGAATTCCTAAGAACGAATGCTCTGTATTTTACAGTAGAAAAAGAGAGAGAGAGTGTGAGAAATTTAGAAGTGTAAATCTTCTTTGTTCATTGATGATCCGAGATACACAGACTTTGTATTACAATCTCATTGAAACAGAAGAATCCAAAGCTTCTTGATTGATCTTCAGTTCTTCGACATATCTCTTCATCTTCACATTCTCTAGTTCTTCAGTTCTGTTTCTTCATCTTCACAAAACTCACTGCATAAAATTCACCACGTTCAATATGAGTATAGGGAGGAGCAATTCCAATAAAGGTGAGAAAAGGGTTGCAAATATGCTTTTCCCATCGACAGGTAGTGGCTCGTGGCCAAAATGACAAACCCACTGACGTTATGACCGGACTTGGAATATGTCCCTGTTGTTCTGGACCTCGTTGTTCTGGACCGGGGATTGTACACAACTGTTCTCCATGTGCTTGGATTGACATACTATCCTATATTGGATTACCCTTCCCTGGGTTACCGTTGCGGCTTTCCATCTGACTCCCTATCTTATCTCTTCGCTGAAAACTTGACCGCTCAATGTGCCTGCTGCTATGGATGCCAAGGTAATCTTCTCCGGTACTTGTATATCCTTCACACTAAAAGATGACAAAATTGTTTAAAGAGACATTATCAGTGAAACATATCATTTCAAAGTGATAGCAGATGTTTTGAAGCAGATAGAGAATCGTCTGGAGCCTTTTTATGGTACTTATAATCTACACATTCACCATCTTTTAGACATTTGTTGAGTTACCCTTTCACTGTCTGTCAGATGTAAATGAAAGTGAAGACCATAATTACTGCCTGGGAGTGTGTCAAGATATCCAGGGGAGTTACCATTGCAGATTTACTAGAAGAATGCAGGCGAGACCCATCATTATAGGTACTCCCTCCACTCTATTCCTCGTGATATATAACATGTCCATTAATCACAGTAGTCCATGACACGGAATCCCTTTCGACGCTTAATGGCTTCTTCAACCCGGGGCTGATCGACCCAACGGGGTGTGATCATGGAATTTTGCTCGAGCAGAGGTGGGTTTCCCTGTCCCTCCTAAGGCATTGAGTCGTAGAAAAATTGTACAAGCTTGCGACTGGTCCTTAAATTAGTGAATCACTAACTTCCTTGGAATTTTACGAGTCTGGTCAGTAAACCACCCACACTATGAGAATCTACCGACATTTCAAATAAATTAGCAAAGTATCGGATCCTTTCCAAGTTTTTCGAGTGTGTAGCTCATAAATTACGAACCTGCAATGAGTTTACCTACATCTCGATAAATTATTAAGTTACCAGCTCCTTTCACAGTTACACTTGTGGTCGCTAAACTACCGACGCTAGGAAGAATTTGCCCCGGCATCTCAATCAGTAAGTAAGCTACCGGTTTCCTTGAATTTTTGTGATTAGTAAAGTACCATTTATTAGAAATTTATTACAAGTATGGTTAGTATATCATGATGAATTTACCAACGTGCAAAAGAATTAATGCATCACAAACTTGATAAATGTAGTTTGTAAATTAAACAGCATTATGATGAAAATACTAATGCTCAATTGATTATTGATGAACTTCTTTTAAAATTTTAGTGGTTATTTGCCGACATCTGTAACCAATCTAACTTTATACGCATGTCACGAATATATCAACATGTCAATTTCTTTGACACTGTACTGGCGTGGTTGATAAGTCGCAAACAATATAATGGTTTTACTAATGTTCAGATGATTATTTGTGAACTCTTGTTTAATGAGTAATATAGTTATTTATCGATTATGCACTTTAGGTTACTATTAGTGTAATAATGATCAAGTATAAGACGTACTATATTTACATAAAGTAAGCAAAAGTATTTAACAATAGTTTGATCGCAATGAAAAATTAAATATTATTTGAAAATATGATGATTACATTCAATAATCCTCTGGGAAAATTTGGTGTGAAGATGATTTGAAATGAAGAGTTGCCAGTCTTTTCTCTCATAATGTACACTTGTATTGTGCGCGCCACCCACGTGATAATAAAGTGTTGACTTAAATTGCAAGGAAGTTTGCTTCTTTTCCTATGATCTTGTTCAAAATTTAATAGAGCACTCTAATATAAAATATTGAAAGAAATATTACACAAATAGTCTCTAAAATTTGGTTCAATGTGCAATGTCGTCTTTGAACTTTTAATTTATTCAATATGATATTTGAACTATTGATAAATGTTTAATATAGTCCTTGAATTTTTTATTTGTTCAATTTGCTGTATGAAAGTACTTAATGTCATTGTTGCATTGATCCAGGTTATCGAAATCTACTGATATGACTTTTAACCTCTTAATTCAAGTTTGAATGGTAGACTAAAAAAAGTTACACATAAATTATCCATAGAAGAAATTCATCTCAAATTAGAAAAAAAAAAATCCACGCGAGATATTTAAAGTCCCTCATCTATTTTCTTTTCCTTTTCTAATATAGACGGATAAAAAGATGGGCATGTCGACTCATCATATTTAAAAATCCGACTCAGCATATAATAATCAACATTATCAAATAACATCTGATTTATAGTTGAACAATTAGAATGGCTAAACCTTTCAATTTTCCAATTGAATCATAAATATTTTCTCATTTTGTCAATCAAGTTTATCAGGTCAATTTTGACCAAAAATCACTGAGGAGGATGCTAACCATTATACGTGGCATGACTGTTGGAAATTTTTTAATAATATTCTAATATTGTTTCATCTTTTCTTTTCTTTTCTTATTTTTCCCCCTTTGCTCCTCTTTTCCTTCTTCTTTTTTTCCCCCTTTTTTCCCTTAACAAGGAAGTACTAAAATAAACGGACGAAGTTGATAACAAGCCCCACTCGCTGAATTTGCCTTTTGCGAGTTTCATCATTCACATGCTTTGCATGCACTAATTGGTCATCCTCCCGTGCTTGCAGAGACCGAAAATATACCATATATAGTATTTTTCCGCCGTTCATTTAGACAAGTGGAAGCAATCACAATAAAAACAAAGACTATGTAAAGTCGGGGCCCTTTCATAAAGATCGAACACGAGTCTCGCAACAGACAGCTTTCCAGGGGTCAAAACCGACATGATAGGTTTCAAACAAAGGGTTGCTTGCATCCTACGAGTTAATGTCTCACGCGAAGAAGTCGGGCTTCTCGTGCGGGCAGATAGAGAGACACAGATTTGCATGAGTTTCAAACTACCAAAGTCTACTGAATTGTCAACCTGTTGTGGGGGCATCGTAATGATTTGCTGGACGGGATGCCCGAGAGAGCTACCCCTCCACTTGCCCTAACGAAGCTCTTCGTTTGCCTGGCGTCAATGCTAAATCGAGCGAGCGGTGCCACCGTACCGAAGATGGGAGATTAGCTTTACACGTGCTTTCACCTAACGCGCCCCCTTCCCCACAACAGCGGAAAAAACGAGCCCTCCTCTTCTATCCTTCCTCGCCTTCGATGGACTCGACGGTCGAATCGAAAAGGACCCTCGACCTTAAAAACCCCGCTGTTTTTTCGAATCAAGAAAAGGGCCAGAACCTTTGCTGAACTACGTCCCTTCCACGGCTGGCAATAGTCGTTTGTTAATTCATCGTTTGAAAACGTTGTCAAACCCACGCTACGTTTACTTCAATGATCATGGTCATAAATGTCGCTCGACTTGCGATGATCTCTAGTCTATCTTCTTATGATTAGTTTTTTTTTTTTTTGTACGATTCAGTGCAATCCATTGACGTTGGTAGCTCCACGAATGCTGTGAAATGTGCGGAACACTCCTCTTGACTTGTGCGTTGCAAGGACCACGGGAGATTTGCTCTGCACTTCATCCGACAGAAATCCAACGATGGAAATTTAGTTGGAGCGTTGGCCCATGTCTGGCTTGTCTCCTCTTCTCCTCCTCCTCCTCCTTTTTATTTTTCGCTAAGGACCCTTCACTTGCACTAGCCAAAGCGCACACGCTCGCATTCGAAAAATAGCAAAAATTGAACGAAAAAATTGATCCAAAACTGTAAGGAAAGGGGGATTATGGAAATTTTGATATTCTATGTCTGCACGAACTTACCGAGAATTTCTTTTGTCAGATTGCAAAAACAGTTGAGTTGGCAATTCCATCTTTCAATTATATAAATATATATATGTATATATATGTATTTGTATATGTATATGTATAATCACAGACTACCCAGGATTATAGAAATACCAAATAAATGAAGTAAAATAATTATATCCTAATCTGCACAGATTACCAGCACTGGCAGGAATCACGTGCCTTGAGAAAATTCCATCAATAAAAAGAAAGAAAGAGCAAAGTTCACAATTCTTTAATGCAACCCGTATAAAAAGCAATAAAAAATTCTGTCCTTTATAGCATATTGTAGTAGTCCAGATGGTTCGTTTGAAGATCCCAACCGAGGTGTTAGGTTGGCCTCGTGGGGGGTTAGATTTATCTAACACAATCCCCAATATTCCCTCTCAGAGACCTACATGCGAATGCCTCATGCAGTAGCCTGTCTGGTCCAAGAGCTGGAATGGTAGTTACAGAGTAAGATTGCGTTCCTTGATAACTAGCCCTCGTATCAGATCAAAACCACACGACCCAAGTACACTCGCTTGCTCCTTAAACTCGAGCGCTCGCATTAAACGCTCTCGCTTGAGGCTTGTGTGCGCGCCCTTGGTCCACTGAATTATCCAGTAGCATCATCTAGAACAGTTCTAAGGAAACGGAAACGGAAACGGAGGGACATGGGGTCGGCGGAGTATCAGCCGTTGCTGCTCGGGCTCGACTCTCACAGCCGGATACCGGACCTGTCGTCGGTGGCGATCGAGGAGTTCCTCGAGCACCGCCCCGTCGCGCTCCGGTGGTGGCCGCGCCTCGTGGCGTGGGAGTCGAGGCTGCTCTGGCTGCTCTCGGGCTCGTCTATCGTGACGTCCATCTTCAACTACATGCTCAGCTTTGTGACACTCATGTTCACTGGGCACTTGGGTTCGCTGGAGCTTGCGGGGGCTTCCATTGCCAGCGTGGGCATTCAAGGCCTTGCCTATGGGATTATGGTAATGCATATGTGTCCTTTCATTGTTTGAACTTGCCGCGCTTTATGTACCGGAGTTACGGTGATGGAAATCCATGTCTGCTCGTGATATCACGATTCGAGTTCCAATTCTTTAGTTGGCAACAATCTCAAGTTTAAATCTTGTTGTTTGTTCTTGGGTTATGTACTAGGATGATGATGCTGTATCAACTCTTGTGCCTGCACATGTACACCATTTTGTACTGCTCTGCCTTTCTATGCCTTCTTTGGGAAAGTCGATAGATAGTAATGACTTGATGCCGTGAATATAGTAAACGATTGTGTGAATATCAGGCAGAGACATGCCGAGAAGTTATCGAGTTAGACTCATTCACGGAATGTAGTGACGAAATAGACCTAGTGCCGAGCCCATTTACGATAGGTTAATTCACTAAAAATCTTGACAATGGTCACTGAGCCTTGTCTATGCTCTGTTTCATTGGCTTTAGATGAGTCCTTAATGTGATCTGTTAAGTACATATCCAAATGAGTACGGGCAATAATCTCTCCCGTTTATGGAACACTTACCCAGGTTTTTTTGTGATTCCAATGGACAGTTGGGAATGGCTAGTGCCGTGCAAACCGTCTGTGGGCAAGCCTATGGTGCGAAGAAGTTAGCCTCAATGGGCATCATTTGCCAAAGAGCCATAGTCCTGCACGTGGGAGCGGCTTTCCTGCTCACATTCTTGTACTGGTTTTCCGGTGATGCACTGGTAGCGATAGGCCAATCAGAGAGCATTGCCGAGCAAGGCCAGATTTTCGCGCGGGGCTAATCCCCAGCTGTATGCGTTTGCAATTGCGTGCCCAATGCAGAGGTTCCTCCAGGCACAGAACATAGTAAACCCTCTGGCTTACATGTCTGTTGGGGTATTCCTTTTGCACATCCTTCTCACATGGATTGTGGTCTATGTGTTGGACTACGGCCTCATTGGGGCGGCTCTGACCTTGAGCTTCTCCTGGTGGCTCCTTGTGATCTTAAGCGGCCTCTACATTGTCCTGAGTCCTTCTTGTAAAGAGACATGGACCGGCCTGTCGATGAGGGCATTTAAGGGAATCTGGCCTTATTTCAAGCTCACTGTTGCTTCTGCCATCATGCTGTGGTATGTGAGTAGGACTGGTCACCATGTTCATTAAGTCTTTGATCCACCATGACCTGACGTTTTTTTCTTCTTCATGTAGCTTGGAAATATGGTACTTCCAAGGTCTTGTGCTCATTTCAGGTCTCCTTCCCAATCCCACCATAGCGTTGGACTCCATATCAATTTGGTAATGCTGGCAAAACTGTTTCTTCTTTTGTTGCGGTAATCCGAATTTGCTTTTTTATTGACTCGATGATGCTTCTCGCTTTCAGTATGAACTACTTGAACTGGGACATGCAATTTATGCTAGGGCTAGCTGCAGCCGCCAGGTTTGTCACTCCAAACATAGCTCCAAATAGTAGTAATGATATGGAGATGCTTTTGCAACAATTATGACCATCAGATTTGCACATTCTGCGACAATAAGCAATATAACAGTGCATCTTCGTATAAACTTCCGGTAACTATGTCAGCTTGCTAATGAATTCGGCTGTCCATTGCAGTGTCCGTGTAAGCAATGAGCTTGGGGCAGGTCATCCTAGTGTGGCAAAGTTTTCGGTTTTGGTTGTAACTGCAACCAGCATTCTCATTAGTATAGTGTTTTCAGCGATTATCCTGATATTCAAGGTAGGATTGAGCACACTCTTCACATCCGATACTGAAGTTATCGAAGCAGTTTCCGAGATAACTCCTCTGTTGGCCATCTCTGTTTTCCTCAATGGCATTCAGCCCATACTCTCAGGTAACTATTGCTATGAATGCTGCAATAGCTGTTAGCGAAGCAGTCAATGATCTCTCATTAAGTAAATGGTATTTAACTGCTATTGCACTTGATTTGCAGGTGTGGCAATTGGTAGCGGGTGGCAAGCCGTGGTGGCCTACATCAATCTAGCCACTTACTATATAATTGGTCTCCCCATCGGATGCGTTCTTGGTTTCAAAACTAGTTTAGGAGCAGCGGTAAAATCATCTCTCTCTCTCTCTCTCTCTCTCTCTCTCTCTCTCTCTCACATATAATCACACATGCTCATGGTAAGTGTTCTTCATTTCAGGGTATCTGGTGGGGAATGATTGTTGGGGTTCTTCTACAGACAGGAGCCCTTGTAATATTAACTGCCAGAACAAATTGGACTGCTGAGGTAGCTGTAGTTCTGAATGGTTCATCTCATCTGGTTTCATGTCATACATGGACACTGATACCTAATTCTCTGCTTGTCTCAGGTCGAAAAAGCTGCAACTCGCCTGAAGAATTCGGCAAATGTGGAAACATTGGACCTGGTTGATGACATATAGCGGTTGCTTATTTGATCTCCAGTCGGTTTCCAGCATTTCGATTGTGGTTCCCGCATTTTTTTTTTTCTCAATGTTAGATAATGGAGGGGTGAAATATTATGATAGGCTTCTTTTTATCATTTTTGCTTATCGTGTATATATGAGCCCAGATTTGGAAGAGGGAAGGGAACCCTTTTCTTGTAACGGTCAACATTTGTGATAAGGAGCCTTCATATATTTCAATCATTCGCATTGTCGTAATCAGAAGACTTCGCTCATCTCCATTCTTTCACTAGAGGACACCGGGGAACACCTGATCACTACGTACCGCATTAGGTCTGGACGATCTGATTGTTCACTTGTGCAGAATGGGGAAAAGATCAAAAGCAAATGATTTGGGGCAGGCAGCATGTGCAAACTCCTACTAGATGATGAAAAATCGATGCCATAGGAGAGAAACCAGTCTTTTTTATGCATCATTGTCATAGAGGGTGTCGAGCACCCGCAACGCAAGTCCGATCCGATAGGATAAAATTGCTCTTACAGAAAGAAATGAAACAAGTTTTACAATCATATCATAAAATATCCAAACAATGAGATGCGACTGACCACAAATGCACAGAAAATCAATAGTCCTGCTCGAACACTTGGTCAATGCACTTACTGAGCTGGTACATGGTTCATTCATTGATAAGCGGTTGAACTCCCGTGCACGTCCTTTTCACGAGCTGAAGAGATTGTCTGCATCGAACCTTAACAGTCGCCCACTCCCATCCGCAGATAAGAAACCGACACTTCCTTCATTCGTGCCGTTATGCTCAACTATTCGGTTCGCTTTTCTTCAGTCCCTTTGTTTCATTTGCCGAGGAAGCAGATGCTCTGTTGCTTGAAGAAATTACAGGGAAAAGTGTTAAAAAAGTCCTAAACCTTTTGTATTTATGTAAATTTAGTCCTAAACCTTTTTTTTGTGCCAATTTAGTTCTAAATCTTTTTACATTGTATGAATTCAGTCATTTCCGGCTAATTTTGGCTAGATTTTATTGATTGGACGCCAACCAGGACGACGTGATAATGTCAGTCTTGACGTGGATAATTTTTAATAATATTTTAATTTTTTTGAATTTTTTTTTTTTTTTTTTTTTTTTTTCTTTTTTCCTTCTCCTCTCCTTCCTCCAGCTGGTCGTCGGCACCGACCAAAGGCAACCACTGGCGAGATCGACCTCGCCGGTCACCTCGCCAGTGGCCGTGAAAGCAACCTCATGTTGGGCAATGAGAAGCTAGCTCGAGGCCGCCTAGGCCACGAGGGCAGCCTCACACCGGGCTGGGGAGGTTGGCCCTCGCCGAATCTAGCAAGGTGGGCGAGGCTCGACCCTTGTCACCCAAGCCTCGAGGGCGGCCTCGCGCTCGGATCTGGCGAGGTCAAGCCTCGCCCATGGTCAGCGAGGCTCAACCTCACCGGCTCGGCGCGAGGCCGCCCTCGAGGCTTGGGCGACGAGGGTTGAGCCTCGCCCATGGCCGACGAGGCTCAATCTTACCAAATCCAGCGAGGGCCAGCCTTGCCAGCTCGGCACGAGGCTACCCTTGCGGCCTGGCCAGCCTCGAGCTAGCTTCTCACCGCCCAACACAAGGTCGCCCTCATAGCCACTAGCAAGGTGGCTAGCAAGGTCGACCTCGTCGACGATCGCCTCTGGCCAATCACCGCAACCAACGGGAGGAAAGAGGAGGAGAATGAAAAAAGAAAAAGAAAAAAATTTAAAAAATAAAATATTATTAAAAATTGTCAACGTCAATCCGACAGGTCGCGTCACTTTTCTTAGATCCAGGTCGACAAAATCCGACCAAAATTGGCTGGAAATGATTGAATTAGCACAACGTAAAAATTGTTTAGGACTAAATTGGCACAAAAAAAAAAGGTCTATAACTAAATTGGCATAAATGCAAAAGATTTATAACTTTTTTTACACTTCTCCGAGAAATTACAAGATTGTGAAGATTAAACCAACTATGGAATAGATAAATTCAATAAGAACAACGTAATCAGATTTGTTCATCGCTTTGACGGCTAATCTCGAAGGGCGTTAGCTGATCACGCATGGATGGAAATAGCTAGAACTGTGTTCCTAAAGCAAGGATGTAATCTAGCAAGCTGATAATGCTATAACGACAACACGAGATTCAAAGATTAGACCGGCCACATCAATGGGAAGTTGAATTGTATGAACTAATAACGTGCGTCCCACCAACCAGTCAACCCCTACATCTAAAAGGTCTATCGACGTGACCAACAAGTCAACCCCCACATAGAGAGGTCAATTTACTTTGAAAAATGTCGGAAATGGTCCTTTTAAACTTTAATCCAACGTGTAGTGTCGTCCCTAAATTCTTTATTAATTAATATGATCTCTGAATTATTAGTAAATATTCAATGTGGCCTTTCCGTTAAATTTCAAAATTGATGAGTCTAACATGTCCATCTTTTTATTCATCCACTTTTAAAAATGCACCAAAAAAATTAGGCCGTTAGCATGGCTATCATTATTTGATGACATGAATTATTATAGCCTAATTTGAGATAATGTCTTACTTGGATGATTCATATGCAACATTTTCTTGTTGTCTACCGTTCAATCTTAATGAATTGCAAGTCACATTAGCAAATTCCCTTAACTTAAGTTATCGGAAAAACATCTTCACATTGTTTAGGGATTTGATTGAACATTTACTAATCATTGAGGGGCTATATGATTGTACATTAAATTAAAATTTATGAACCACCGGTGTTATTTTTCCATTTAAATCTGTATATAAGAATCCAAAGCTTAAAATATGCAACTCTTCGGGCAATTCACGGCTATTTCTTTATTTTCTATGTCTTTGAAATGCAATGGACTCTAGAGAAACTTCTCAGGCTTTGGACCACAGATAACGATCGCCTTGTACTTCCATTGCTGATAAATCATCTGTACTTTTGAATTAAGACGAACTTTTGAGTAATTGAATAATGTTCGGTGGATGAAAATGAAATGTCTTTGAATCCCAGATTCGTGCAGCACCATCGATGTGAACTCGTTCGATTCGATTTTCACGTTTTCTCCGCCGTGATCACTGTCATGTTTACTTTGAAGAAAGATGATGCACGGTCAAAATGGGGTGGCTAGACCCGGAAGGGAAGATGCGGAGGCCACCTACCCGCCACACCCTCGGAGGTTGGTACGAGATTGTGAGTCTCCTCGGTTGATTTGGTGAAGGGGGTCCGAGCAACAGTGTCCTGTACTATTTTATTTCAAAGTATACAGAAAACATAAATGAACAGGCAATAAGTGACACGTTAAAGAATCCTCATTTGGTGAAGGTGGTCCAAGAAACAGTATCCTGTACTATTTTATTTCAACGAGTTTCTTCGTCTAAAAATAATCATATTAGAAACATATATAACCAAGCAATACGTGGTACTTTTAACAGTCCTTGAGCTTGAGACTACATAGGCGGAGTATAGTGACCTGATTTTGAAATTGTATCACAACGTTCATGCGAAAAATTTAAATTGATAGCTGAAGAAAGATAAGTGAAAAAAAATTAAAAATAAATAAATAAAACATTGTAGATCCCTTGAGGGCGATTAAATGTAGCGGTGTCAGTACTAACCGTCCGTCTGTCTGCTCCAAAGCGAAGGAAGAACCGGCTTCAGAAGAAAGAAAGGTTGTTAACCTTCAACCACAAAAATGGCGGCCCCCCACCCCAAGAAAAAAAAAAAAAAAAAAAAAAGCTTCAACCTCATTTTGCCCCCTATTAGAAAAGGCTTCCTGAGACCCTTAATTGAGCGAGGTCTGGTCTATTTAGCTACGGTGTGCACCATCAAGTTTTCTTCATCACGAAGGATCATGGGCTCAGCAGCAGCAGAGCAACAGCCGTTGCTGCTCGGACAAGACCCTCACGGTCGAATCTCCGACTTGTCGTCTGCCACGATCGAGGAGCTCCTTGAGCATTCGATCCCGCTCCGATGGTGGGCACGTCTAGTGGCCTGGGAGTCGAGGATGCTCTGGCTCTTATCCGGCTCATCCATTGTCGTGTCCATCTTCAACTACATGCTCAGTTTCGTGTCGCTCATGTTTACCGGGCATTTGGGCGCGGTGGAACTTGCCGGCGCCTCCATGGCTAGCGTGGTCATCCAAGGTCTTGCTTATGGCATAATGGTATTTGCCCACCACTCTTAAAGTTCATTGAATATGTGGCTGCCAGTTCAATAATAATCACAGTTCAATGCTCATTATTTGGTTATGCTAATGGTTGCATTCAGTTATCTGAATTGTCTGACATCACAAGCATATTGTCCAGTCTTTTTGTTGGAAATTCTATAAATCATATCAAGCCATAATGCCGGTGTTATTATATATTCCGTTGATTCACGAAGCATGTGAAACAAGTCATAAACTTTACTTGTGTTCCGATATCACGCAGTTGGGCATGGCCAGCGCGGTGCAAACTGTCTGTGGCCAGGCTTATGGGGCAAAGAGGTACTCAGAAATGGGCATCATTTGCCAAAGAGCTATAGTTCTGCACTTGGGAGCAGCTGTCCTTCTCACCGTCATATACTGGTTCTCTGGCGATATCCTCCTGGCGATTGGACAATCTGAGACCATCACTGAGCCGGGCCAGTTATTTACGCGGGGATTGATCCCTCAGCTATACGCATTCGCCCTCGCCTGCCCGATGCAGAGGTTCCTTCAGGCACAGAACATAGTGAACCCTCTGGCTTACATGTCCGTGGGGGTCTTCCTCTTGCACACCCTCCTCACATGGATTGTGGTCTATGTCTTGGACTATGGCCTTCTAGGGGCGGCCCTGACTCTGAGCCTCTCGTGGTGGATTCTCGTCCTCCTCAACGGTCTTTACATTGTCCTGAGCCCCTCTTGCAAGGAAACCTGGACTGGCCTGTCGATTAGAGCTTTCACAGGAGTTTGGCCTTACTTCAAGCTTACGGTTGCTTCTGCGGTAATGCTTTGGTAAGATCTTGTTGCAGAACTGCTTACTACAATCGTTCAGTCTTTTACATTGCCATGGTTGAGCAAGGTTTAGTTGGGCAGGTCGCAAGACAAAAATTTGCAATCTGCCCCCAGGGAACCATTCATATCTCGAACATTGTTGCATACACTTCTAGTCTAGGTTCAGTTGTAGTTTCTATCAAGAAACCTATTGTTCTTCTGAAGGACGTAGTTGTCATTGTTTACTGCTCCTTGTAGGACTTTTGGAAAGGAATTTACCCTGAAGAATGAAAAAGTGAGGCCTTTAGATAGTTTAGGACTGATTAGAAACTCTCAGGTCATGTGTGCTAGCGAAAGTGGTTTAGCGCCTCTGTTCAATTTGGAAAAAAGTTTCTTCTTTTTATGACACCAGTACTACGTGAAAAATTTGCTTAAATTTGAAAGTGAGATCCTTAAAAAATAGCCTAAAGGACAGCCTTTGGAAAATGGAAGATTGAAAAACCATCTTATCTTAAAATAGAAATAAATAGAGATCCTGCCTCACAGCTGGTGAAGTGAAAATAGATTCAGTTGTACTTACTGTTCTTGAAGGTTTGATTCAGGGTAGTTATGCAGAGCCAGGAACCAACTCTTTTATGTTACGGTCAGTTCCGCTTTCGAAAACTTCTTTCGAACAGGAAACCAACCAATCATGTTCCAATCCCGCTGGAAACCTAAGGCGTGCATGTTTATGTTTTTTTTTCTTGTTCATGAATAAATTTTCTGTTTTTTTGTTCCCGGGAACAAAAAAAGAACAGAAATGCATTTGTTTGTGTTTTTGTTCAAAAAATCTGTTTTTTTGTTCCCGGAACAAAATTAGAACGGAAATGAGAAGCAAAAAAAAGTTGTTTTTTAGTTCCCAAAACGTTTTTGAAGAACATTTTTTTCTCTCTCCTCTTTTCTTTTTCTTTTTTCTTTGGCCAGTCACCGGCCTCGACAATGGCCGAGCTCAAGCTCACCAAGCTTGAGCTCGCCCGGATTCGGCGAGGCTGAGCCTCGCCAGGGGCCGGCGACACTCGGCCTCGCCGGATCTAGGCGAGCCCGAGCTCGCCCAGCCAAACACTTTTTGAACAGAAACACATACAAACGCACCCCTACACATCAAGGGCGGTTCCAGTTGGCTATGTAAATTTAATGTGCCCGAATGCCTAACTGTCGCAAAAGTGATCTTAGTTCCATCTGAATGCAGCTTGGAAATATGGTACTTCAATGGACTGGTGCTCCTGGCTGGTTTCCTCCCCAATGCTACGATAGAATTGGACACGATGTCCATCTGGTATGTCAGCTTATCATCCTTCTTCTATTGGACATGCTAGCTTCATCCTTCTAACATGATGTTTACCCTCATTTTCAGCATGAATTACTGGAATTGGGATTTGCAGTTCATGCTGGGGCTAAGTACAGCGGCCAGGTCCGTTTCTTCAAAAGTTACAGATTGTTGAATGACATTTTAAATAGTTGAATAATGTTCGATTTTGGTTGGCAATCTCCTTAATTTTTGCTAGTATCATTGCCTACTCTTTTTGCTGGCCACACGAACTGCAAATAAATTGATGATAACTACTGTCACTACGCTCTTCATTCAGCTGGTGGATTAGTATGATCCCTGTTGTACTGTTGTCAGCTTACAGATGGTTTGGTGATCAAATGCAGTATCCGGGTCGGTAACGAGTTAGGGGCAGGTCATCCAAGAGTTGCGAAATTTTCAGTTGTGGTAGTGAATGTGACCAGTATTCTCATTAGCATAGTGTTCACTGCGATTGTTCTCATATTCCGGGTTGGTTTGAGCGAACTCTTCACAAGTGATGAAGAAGTCATCGATGCTGTTTCTGAAATAACTCCTCTGCTGGCCATCTCTGTCTTCCTGAATGGAATTCAACCCATACTGTCAGGTAACTGATGTTTTTTTTTTTTTTTTTTTGGTAAGGACAGGTAACTGATGTTGCATCAGGCATGATACAGAATTGTAATTGCTGGCATGCCTTGTCAATTCATGTCCACATTCTTTTGGTCCTGATTCATGTAGATAATAAAACATTACATTCTTAAGAAGTGCAATAATTTGTGTTCAAATTTTTCAGTTAAACAAGCAATGTCATATCAAAGTTGTCTCTGTCCTAATGTTTTTTTGGACTGTCTAATGTGTGTTGTCTAATCTGGTTCTGTGCAACATTATGAGGCCTGGCACTTGATGTGTTAACTAATCAAATCAATGCCAAATCAAAATTCATGCTTCATGAATCTGCAGGTGTGGCAATCGGCAGTGGTTGGCAAGCTGTCGTGGCATACGTAAATCTGACAGCTTACTACATCATAGGTCTCCCCATAGGATGTGTTCTCGGTTTCAAAACTAGTTTAGAAGTGGCGGTAAATCAACAATCTCTCATCTCTCTCTCTCTCTCTCTCTCTCTCTCTCTCTCAAATGCTTTTTGATCTTCAGGGAATCTGGTGGGGAATGATCATTGGGGTTATACTGCAAACAGCAACCTTGATCATTTTGACTGCAAGAACAAATTGGAACAAGGAGGTAATTCCAGCTTCACATCACCTCACATCTCCATCATTTCCCGAATATGGCAAATACTGAATGAATATGCTTTCTCAGGTTGAAAACGCCGCAGCTCGTCTGCACAGATCGGCAGAGTGAGATGGACGAGACTTGGTTGGGAAACACAGAATCGCATTGCATTCTAACTAACTCTCATTCTGCCATTTCACATTGCTACCATCCCTAAACGTAACAAGGAGAAATATAGCCCGTATGAAGGACCTGATTCTAATGAAGCAGTACTGGGCAGCCAATAATATTCGTGATCATTAAATGATCACAGACCACAAGGATTCCCAATCCCAGGCCAAGACTTTGGAACCTCACTGTATTTGTATTGATCCTGTTGACGATCCAATCCAATTACGTGGTGTTGCTCAAAACTGGAGAAAAACAATTGACTGGATTTCTTCATCATATAGAGAACATGCGGCATCAACTAACTGTAGTTTATACATCTTTTCAAAAGTTTTTGGCAAGTACGTCTAGTAACCCTCTTTTCAAATGTTTCCTATCGTATCACGCGGTCGAACTGTTGTGCCATGAACAACAATGAGATGTCGTTCCATTCTGCTCAGTATCCTTGAGAACATCAGATGCACTCAGGTCTGCTGATAACATAGAAAAGCACAGATAGAAAGAGGCATTCCGCTAACTGATCTTTCTAGGATTAACCAATATGTTACAGAACAATCAAACATCGGAACTGATTATCCGTTCTACGTAGATACCGTATTATTACAAATGCTGTGTCTGATGAATTACGTAGCTCATCAAAAGTACAACCCCTCGGCTTGTGTACTTAAGAAGGACAAACAATCGATACTGCCAATCCAGAATAATCGGTGGAATTCCTCCCATCCCGGTTGCAATAAGAAACATGGAAGAACAGCAAAAAAGGGAAGATAAATGATGAGACAAGTCATGCAATTCATACATCAGGTCTCGTTCAATCGAGCAACGGAAAAGTGGACTGATCATTCTTCATACTCGCTCTGTTCAATTCAAAATGCGGTCGTTTAGTGAACTTGGGGATATCATGCCTGGACATTCAACACTGTTTGCGTCAAGCAACATGACAACAATAATAATAACCAATAATGACAGATTCATTGATGAACAAAACTGGTTGACCACTCTTCGACCAAAAAAAAACTGGTTGACCACTCCATTCTTTGCATGCCACGATGCCGCTTCCCCCATATACACGCTCATCTTTGGCGAACACTGAACTAGTGACTCGTGCCTCCGATCACCGGACATTCTTCTCCAATCTCAGTTCACATACATGGATCCCCTATTCTGTACAGTACGTGAATTTCAACCTCAAATTAATGAATAATGTAAACTTTATCAACATCTGAGACCTATCCACACACTTAGAAGAATGAGGTGCAAATGAATGATCCAATCCAAATCTCTCCCTTTACGCCCTTACAATGACTCACGAAATAAGTCGATTTGATATCATTCATTTGAAAATTGCAATAAGTGCGAAATTACATGTTGACACTATTGCCCTTATAGCGAAGTGGCTCTGGAACACAGCAGTAGGGCTGTCAGAAGCTCGACCTGGCCTGACCCTATCCGAAACAGTGATAATACTCAAATTTTAGGGCTATTGCATTTGCCTGAACCAAAGGAGACCCAAACCGAAAAAGACCCCAAAATTTAGTGCCGGTTTACGTCCAGGCTTTTTTGGCAGCCCCTAGGTACCATTCGATCCTTATATGTGGTCCAGAGCCTAAGAAGTATCTCTAGAGTCCCCTGCATTTCGTACAAGATCTTCGGTGCGTCGTCTTTCAGCAAGAAAAAAAGGCAGAAAAGGAAGAAGCTGCCACATATTGCCTGAAGGAAGTACCGGTTTCTGATCCGCAAATGGGTGTGGCCCACCGTCGGGGTTCGTACGATGCGGACAATCTCTTCACTTCGTCAAAAGGCCGTGCGCGGGAGTTCGACCGCTTAGCAATGAATGAACCAGCTCAGTATGTGCATTGACCAAAATTTTCGAGCGGAAATTTTGATATCTTTTGTGTTTGCGCTACAGTCCTTTGGCATCTCATCATTTGGATATTTTTGGACATGATAGGGATAAATGTTCATTTCTTCCTGGAAGAGTAATCTGATCCTATTGGATCGGGTTTACGTTTTCGGTGCTCGACACTGTCTATGACAATGGTGCGACGAAAGACCAGTTTCTCTCATATGGCATCGATTTTTCATCATCTAGTTAGAGGTGAGTAATTTTAGATTCCATTTGATTTTATATCACGCCCCGAACCCCGAGCGCGTGCCCATCCCTATCTGGTCGATAATAATTTGCGACTTCCCAGGACGAGTTGCCGACCCTTTCCATTTTATTGCATATGCGGAAGCGAAAAGAAATCCCCTAACAGTAATCATCTCGGGATAGAAAAGCAGGACAATAGATTCACAAACAAACATGCTTTTATATATACATTGAGTCATATACACAGGTCTATGACCAAAAGACTACAAAAGACTGGCCTTCCAAAAAGAAGCGGTCCTAACTGATCTACGCTTCCGATCACCTCCTCTCAACTCCAGGTCCTCCACTCGACAACCCTGAAAATGTTGTCCCACAACAGGTGAGATATCATCTCAACGAGTCTAAGCTCTAAACCCCAATTAGGAGGGAAATACGCCCAGAAGTGTCCTAATCACACAATCACACAATCAATGAGACTTACCTCATCTCAGATCCACCCTGCAGGTCAGTACAATTTATATCCCATACAACATGAGAACATGAGCAACAAATAGGCTTCAATAACTGAAATGCTACACTCAATTAATTATGCATTCCTAGTTTTGATCTCGGCATATAGCACGGCCTACTCTCTATTCGGCGGTCTTCTGGCATTGCCAGGCATCATCTCACCCCATTGAGCATGGCACGTCTCTTTATCAGACTGCTTTCCCGAAGGACCATAGGTCCAGAATCAACTGCGACCGGCTTCTCGTTGTCTAGGGGTATCCCAAATAGGGATAACGTCCAGCTCAATAGCCCGAGACAATTTCTCTTAGCCATCACACGATCACTCAAATATGGCTCAAGGCACCGTACATTGCACTCAAATGCTTCAATTAAAATGGTGAGCCTGGCCTTTTTCTCCGTATTAGAAATTCACATAAAATTACTCGTGTGTGGGTACACGGTCAATTTGACCTCGAAAAATTGATATTCTTCCTTTTTGAAATCCCACTATTTCATATAGTACTAAAAACCATTTTCAGTGTCAAAACCCGACACCTGGGATTTTCTGAATAAATATTGGAAATTCACAATTTTTGAAATTAAATACCAAAAATCCAATTAGCACTCAATTTGCATAATTTAACACTCAATTGCAGAAATTAACCACACCATTGCAATCAGCACGAAATTCCGATCACCTGCTATCCCGGCCTAATTTCCGGAAAAATAATTAATAATTAAATAATTACTGAAATTAATTAAATAAATCAATTTAAACTCTAAAAATACTAACCTAGGCCAGAATCATTAAATTAATAACCAATACGGACCCGGAAAAATTCTCGAACCCTTCTAGATAAACAGTACAATTTATTTAGACCTTAGCTAAACCATGCTAACCACCTAACATGCTCAATTATATAATTACATTTCTAATTTAATCTAACTAACCACCTAATTTCCTAATAAAATAAATCTAAACACCCCTTAAATGTCATTAGCCTACTAAGCAGAGTTTAGAGTATAAACTCACCAGGTTAATTGCGGAAACCGGTTCACCACGACAACGACGCGACGGCGGCCGAAATTTGAATTTTCGGCGGCGTCGGCGGATTCTTGGACCGGGCTTAGAACGGACCCAACAAATCTCAGTCCAATCTGAGATTTGCTTTTGAATTGGAACGGGCCTGAAGCGGGCTGACTTCACGGGCTTGGGCCTCAAAACATGGCTGAGTTGGGCTGGATTGGACTTTCTTCTTGGGCCTCAAGACTGGGCTAAAAATGGGCTGCTGCAGGTTGGGCTTCAAGGGCTGGACTGTGGGCTGCTTCTTGCCAAAGAGGCTGGATTGGGATTGCGAAGGTTTGGGCTGGAATTCACGGAGATGCTGGCCCCGCGAGAGAATGATGGAGCAGAGGAAACGCGAGCTGGCAGCTTCGGTGGGGTACTCACGCGGACGGTTGGCCGAGGGAATTCTTGGTCAACAAACCGCTGAGGAAATCGCCGAGTTGGCCGGGACAAGCTGCTTCGCTGGCATCTTCATCCACGAACGAAAGAAATGGGCGCTGGCCGCGTGGAGGAAGACTGCAGGCGTGAAGATGAAGCCGCTTCTTGGACGATGATGGTGTTGCGTTGGCGTGCGGTCGTAGATGGAGCAGCTTCGGTGGTCAACTGGCTTCGTTGGACGCTGAAGCTTGGCCGAAGATACTGGACTACTCGGTGGAAGAAGGAACGGAGATGAAGTTGTAGGCGTTGAAGAATTTGGTCAACAAAAATGGCCTTCTGCTGGGCCTTGACCGAAGGAAATGGATGCTTGGACGAGTGGCGTGCAGAGGAGAATCCAACGGAGTTATGGGCGTGTGAGTGGATGAAGATGGAGAAGAAATGATGGAGTGAAATGGTGGGGCGGCTTTAGAGGGCAGTCGAGCATCACCAAAATGAAAGAAAAGAATAACAGGAGGGGCATTGGAGAAGCGGACGCTCGAGAAGATAAGAAGGAATAGCCCAAAAAGTCCACAAAATATCTTAAACCAATTAAAGCTTCGTTCCCCCTTTAGTCTTCAAGCTTATCACATTGTCCCCTATTACTTTCTTGTTTAGAAATCCATAAAGAATCCAATTTAAATGCCAAAAATGCAGCCCCAAGCTTAAATCCGAATTTCACATTTTGGCACTCAACTTGGGCTGATTTCTTCTCCGATTCCTCCACTTTGAAGTCCAATTTTGTCAAAGAAAAATCCCGAAAAATTTTCTATAAATCGCCTGACACTTCAAAGGCTCGAACTTAGAAGTCACAATTCATTTAATTTGGCCCATACGAATTTCCGCTAATTTTCCACAACGTCTGTATCGATTTTCCGCAAAAATCCCGGAATTTCTGAAAATTCTTCGGAGAATGAGTCAACGTTCCTCAAATAGGTCGTGACACCACAGAACTTTCAATTTTTGAAATCGGGTTCAAATTCACGGTTATTTTCAATCCGACGCGCTTTTAGCGTGACTTAATCTACCGGGTAGCTTTTAGGAATTTTTAGTGCAATTGATCCATGATCGATTTATCTCGAGTCACAATGTACATCTTCGACACATTGGCGACTCTCGATTGTCGTGAAAATCTAAATGTTTCAAATACGGACACAGGGTACCCAAAACGATAAAAAATCAATTTAGTGCCGATCGATGAGAATTTTGCAATCATGTGGAATCACCCACATTTTGATCACTCATCTTAATCGAATCGACCTATCTACGATCTCGATCGATTTTTAATTGTGCCGTAATGATCCTTGCTTGCAAATTAGCGCGGTCGAGCGGTCGATTCGATCGAATTCTCAAGTCTTTTGCGTTAAAATCTCTTAATAATTTTCCCAGGATAGTCTAGTTATCTCTTGAGTGATCGGCAGAGAATAGACTATAAACGCGTCGACGAAATGCCCGATTTATTCAATTGAAATCAGATTTGAAAAATTAGGATGTCACATTTTAGATCTGTTCAAATTTCACCTAAAATTCGAAACTTATTCATCAGAACAAATTCCTAAATTTTTAGAACGTAAAATCTACCATGCATATCTTAGGGCTTAGAACCAAACTGGTTCCCAACGGTCTGGTTTTCAGGTTTTCGATTCTATCCTAGAACCATACCCATCCTTACGTCTAATAGGAATTCTCACGTAGCCTGCCCTGAATTAATTGCTTTTGACTTTTTGCTAGAATTTGTTTGTTTATATATGGGACTTGGAGAAGAGTTAATTAATTGTTTCTTGGAGAGGGCAGCTTGGTGGAATAATTGAGGAGCTAATAAACTAGTATTTCGGGACGTCGCTTTATTATTGTTAGGTGACGCGAAGGGAAGGAGTGGCAGCTTGGTGGAATAATTGAGTAGCTAAGAAACTACTATTCCGGGACGTCGCTTTATTATTGTTAGGTGACGCGAAGGGAAGAAGGAGTGGTTTTTTCTATACCCTCACGCGAGCACCATCACGCCCATTTCTTGGCTGATTTCACCGCCTTTCCTTCGTACAAGAAAAGAAAAAGGCTACTGTTTAACTCAAATGCTCTTTGACATTTAATCTAACACTCTAGACATCTCCAACGTGGACTCTTTCTCTACCGCTCTGACCTACTTCTCATGCTGTTCTACTAGTCATGCGACCAACCAATACTTGCAGACTACAGCTCTCAACAACCAACTTTTGCTTATAGCACCTAGTTGGTGTCTTGATTATTTTAGACAAAAATTGATCACAATTTCAACACTTTTCCCCATTCTGCAAAAGTGTACAATCAGATTGTCCAGACCTAATGCGTTATGTGGTGAACAAGGGAAAATGGTTCAAAAAATCCTAAAATTATTGCATTTTGAATTTTTTAATTTTGCCTATTGAGTGATAAATCTTTTTTTTATTTTACCAATTTAATCAATTTAATCAATTTTGGCTAGAAATTGCTAACACGCACGCCAACAATGTCATGTAAAATGATTGGTCTTGCTAACGCGTGGATAATTTTTTATAATTTATTTTATTTTATTTTATTTTTCTTTCTTGTTTTTCCTTTCTCCTTCTTTTTGTCGATGGTTGGCCAGTAGCCATGTCTGGGCCAGCTGGCCTCACCTACCACAAGCAAGGCGTGACCCTTCGAGGGTGACCCTTGGCAAGGCTCACCCTCACCTAGGCAAGACCCGATGAGAGCCGACCTTGCCCAAGCCAAATCTGGCAAGGTCGGTCCTTGCTGACATCGGCTGGGAAAAGGCAATGGTAGGCAAGGCCGCATGGTAGGCAAGGCACCCCCTAGCCTAGGCAAGGCTTCACCAAGCCTCGCCGCAAAAAAGAAGAAGGGGGAAAATAAATAAATAAATATATATATTAATAAAAATATTAAAAATATATTAAAATATGAGTAAAAATTGTCTATGTTAGCACCGATCATGACGTAAGATAGTTGATGTTCACGTCAACAAATTTTAGCTAAAATTGATCAAAAGAACTCGATTAGTAAAATGTGAAAAGATTTATAACTCAATCAACAAAACTAAAATGTTTAAAGCTAAATTGGCATTGGGCAATAGATTTAAGTCTTTTTGGATAATTTTATGCAAATAAGTGTTTTGATTTTCCTCTAGTGAAAGCATGGCGACAAGCGAAATGAAGTTCTCACTGGCATTCCTCAGGCCCATCTCCTGACATTTATGAAGGCTCTTTATCCCAAACGTTCACCGTTACAAGATAAGGGTCTCTTCCCTCTTCCAACTCTGGGCTCATAATCATATATACACGATAAACATGATAAAAGGAAGCCTATCAAAACATTTCACCCCCTCCATTCTCTCACATCGAGAGAAAAATGGCAGGAACTGCAATCTAAATGCTGGAAACCGAATGGAGATCAAATAAGCAACCGCCATCCATCATCAACCAGGTCTAATGTTTCCGCATTCACTGAACTCTTCAAACGAGCCGTAGCTTTTTCCACCGGAGACAAGCAGAGAATTAGGCATCAGTGTCCATGTCTGACATGAAACCAGATGAGATGAACAATTCAGGAGTACAGCTACCTCAGCGTTCCAAGTTGTTCTAGAAGATGATGAGGGCTGCTATTTGTGGAAGAACCCCAGCAATCATTCCCCGCCAGATACCCCGAAATGAAGAGCACTCATCATGAGTTAGCTCATTGAGTTTTGTTTTAGTGATGAGCCAAATGCCGTTAAAATGGTGCCAATGGGTGTATTGCCCCTAATAGAAAAGGTTTCAGCAGGGAAGCCATCTCATAGAAAATCATTCCCGAAAGACTGTTTCTAACATTTTCAACAAACTAGATGTAATGAATTGTGGCATAAGAAAGCTCTCGAGTTGTTTGTTGTCTAAAAAGGGATCAGCCAGCAACAAGCCGTCACGTAAGGACGGTTCTGCCTCTTGAATATTTCCCTCATGAACTTTTACTTCAGCTTCCGTAGTTTTCATGCAGAGAACATTGGCATGGACTTCACGAGCTGATGAATCACCCCCATGCTTAGTTTCAACCGAAAGAGTATAAATTTGAGTTTGATTGCACACAATCAATATGGAGATTTGTATTATATTTATAATATGTACATGAATAGGAAAAACATAATTAAAAAGATTTTACAAAGATAACAATCTACAGTATCAGTGATAGCAATCTATAGTATCAGTACAGATTGTAAAAGATTTGCTCTATCAACGGAATTGACACAAATCGTAGAAAATCGGCTCAATCAATGGGATTGGCATAGATTGTAGAAGATAAAAATTGTGAAGCTCTGATACTATAAAAGAGTATGAATTTGAGTTTGATCGCACACAATCGGTGTGGAGATTTATATTATATTTATAATATGTACATGAAGGGGAAAAACATAATTAAAAAGATTTTACAAAGATAGCAATCTATAGTATCGATGCATTGTAAAAGATTTGCTCTATCGACGGAATTGACAAATTATAATCAATGGGAAGATTGGTGTATCATAGGAGATTTGCTTTATCATCAAACATACGCATTTCACTCTCTTCCGTTCCTTTATTTCCCTAACACTGTGGCTAATGATGCAGAAAGCTCAACTGGCCTCCTTGCGAACGAGCTGGACACGCATGTCCATAATGGCACCAATGATTATTGAGAAGAAGCGGAGGCCAGCCAATCCCCAACTTCTGCCTACCTTTCAAAGAGCACACCAGGGAAGTTGGCTCGAGATTTTTTACTCCACCCTAACCAGCACATTTAGAAACAATCTTTCGGGCATGATTTTCTATGAGGATGGCTGGGCAATACTCGATTGGCACAATTTGAATGGCGTTTGGCTCATCACTAATATAAAACTTATTGAGCTAACTCAGGATAATTGCTCTTCATTTCGGGCTATCTGGTGGGGAATGACTTTTGGGGTTCTACAAACAGCAACCCTCGTCAGATTAACCGTTAGAACAACTTTAGTTCTCAAATGTGCATCTCATCTGGTTTCATGTCAAACATGGACACTGACACCTAATTCTCTGCTTGTCTCCAGTCGAAAAAGCTGCAACTCGCTTGAAGAGTTCAGTGAATGTGGAAACATTCGACCTGGTTGATGACGTATAGCGGTTGCTTATTTGATCTCCGGTTTCCTGCATTTAGATTGCAGTTCCTGCCATTTTCTCTCGATGTGAGAGAATGGAGGGGTGAAAAATTATGATAGGCTTCTTTTTTATCATTTTTGCTTATCGTGTATATATGAGCCCAGATTTGGAAGAGGGAAGGGGACCCTTATCTTGTAACGGCGAACATTTGGGATAAAGAGCCTTCGCATATGTCAGGAGATGGGCCTGAGGAATGCCACTGAAAACTTCATTTTACTTGTCGCCATGCTTTCACTAGAGGAAACTCAGGAACACTTATTCATCGAGAAAATTGTCCAAAAAGTCTTAAATCTATTGTATGTATGCCAATACAGTTATAAATCTTTTAATTTTTCTAATTTAATCATAAACATTTTAATATTTTACCAATCGAATCCATTTGGTCAATTTCAGTCGAAATTTGTTGACATGGACATCGACCATCCTACATCACGGTCGGTGCTAATGTAAATTTTTTTAATAATATTTTAATATATTTTAAATTTTTTATTAATATACTCTCTTTTTTCTGATTTTTTGCTTTTTTTCCCCTTTTTCTTCCTTTTGATGGTGGTCAAGCGAGCTAGCCTTGGCCAATGAGGCTCGGCGAGTGTCAGCCTAGCCTAGGCCCGAGAAGGCCAACCTTCGCCCAAGCCAAGGTGGCCTCGCCTTTGCTAGATTGATGCCCAGCAAGGGCTGACCTTGCCAAATCTGGCTTGGGCGAGGCCGACGCTAGTCAAGGCTTGCCTAGGTGAGGGTGAGCTCGCCAAGGCTCACCCTCAATGAGCCACATCTTGCCCATGGCAAGTGAGGCCAATTGGCCAAGCCATGGCCGCTAGCCAACCACTAGCAAAAGGAAAAAGAAAGGATAAAAAGAAAGAAAAAAAAAAAAAGAATATATATTATTAAAAATTATTCACATCGCGTCGGCCATCTTATATGGTCGCGTCAGCAATTTCTAGTCAAAATTGGTCAAATAGACTCAATAGTTAAAATGTGAAAAGATTTATGGCTTAATTGGTAAAATTAAAATGTTTAGGACTGAATTGATAAAAGCACAATAGAGTTAGAAATTTTTGGACAACTTTCCCCTTTGTTCACTACATACTGCATTAGGTTTGGACAAGCTGATTGTTCACTTGTGCAAAATGGGGAAAAGTGTTGAAATTGTGATCAATTTTTGTCTAAAATAATCAAGACACCAACCAGTGCCGAAAGCAAAGGTTGCCTGAGAGTTGTGGTCTACGTATCGGTTGTATTTTGTGACTAATAAAAAAGCATGAGAAGTTGGTAGAATTAGACTTAGAGGTAGAGAAAGAGTCTATGTTGGAGTTGTCTAGCGAGGTCGAGCCCTGTCAAAGGCTGGGCAAGTGCAAGAGCCGACGAGTTGTCTGGCAAGGTCGTCGGCCCTCATTTGGCCAGTCATTAGTCATCCCAAGACTAGCGGCCCGTCAACCGGCCAAAGCTTGAAGAAGAAGAGAAAGAAAAGGAAAAATGAGAAGAAGAAAAAAAGAAAAAAGTAATAAAATTATTTAAAAATTAAAAGAAAATGGTTTGCATTATAAATTTTGAATATGGTACTAAATGCAATTCTATTCTAAGAATAGAAATTTTGAACAATTATCAAATTCCTTCAAATGCTTAGAAATTATTGTTAGGAACAGAATTAAAAAGAATTATTTCTGATAAAAAATTGTTCTTGGGAACAAAATGGTTATCAAACACGTTCTTATTAATGTTGGTCCAAGCGACATGGACCCACATGATCTTGTTTGAAGAGATTACTTTGTCCACACACGTTTTCTTCTTTCCCAAAATCATACAAAAAAACGTACAAACGAGCAATGTGTGATACTTTTAACTATCCTCTAGCTCGAGGCTGCAACCGCGAATTATATTGACCCGGTTTTGATATCATATTAGGTATTGATATCATATTAGAATATTCAAGCAAACACTTCCCACATTGTAGATATATCATCTGGTTCAGAAGATCCCTTAAGGGCGACAAACTGTTTCTCTATTCCACAGCGAAGGATACGCGGACTTAAGAGAAAAAAAAAACGGGTTATTGGCCTTCAACATCAATTTGCTGCTTATTTGAAGAGGCTTCCTAAGACCCTTGATCAAACGAGTTCTGGTCTCTCCGACTACTGTCCAGTCATTTTGTTGGAAATTCTATAAACCGTTTCAAGCCACAATGTCGGTGTTACTATGTTCCGTTGATTCACGAAGCATGTAAAACAAGTCATAAACTTTCCTTCTGTTTTGATATCTCGCAGTTGGGCATGGGCAGCGCGGTGCAAACTGTCTCTTGCCAGGCTTATGGGGGCAAAGAGGTACTCAGAAATGGGCATCATTTGCCAAAGAGCTATAGTTCTGCACTTGGGAGCAGCTGTCCTTCTCACCGTCATATACTGGTTCTCCGGCGACATACTCCCAGCGATTGGACAATATGAGACTATCACACCCCAAAACCATCTTGAATGGGGAATGACACGTCCGTCCCTCCACTCAAAGGACGCAACCTCCCAAAATCCAACTCTTAAAAGTCTCCACATCCATATCGCTCTCATACCTACTCATCATTAGTCAAGGAACCTAAAAAAGATTGAAAAATAGAATGGTGAGCAACCACGGATTGAAAAATAGAGTAGTGCATCTCTTCTAAGCGGATCAAGCACCCACTATGCATATTTACAAAACCAAACTCTTTTAACTCAAATCTAGGATATAATAAACATACAGTAAAAAAATAAATTACATATGCTTCAACATAGCTATATTTATAGCAAAAATAATCATTTCATAATAATATCAAAATAAACATCAATAGTCTAATCCACTGATATATCTCATTAATTCACACGCCAATGGTCCATTCCATTGGCTAATCTCATACCACACCAAACTCAAAAATTTAACAAAAGGCCAAAATATAACATTTCTTACTTTAACACAATATGTTCAAAGCAAAAATATTCAAGATAATAATTGGCAAATGCCAATGGTCTAACCCATTGGTCAATCTCATAAAACATGTATCAATGGTCTATTCCATTGATTAATCTCATCAAACCACACATCGATAATCTGATGAAATTACACGTCGATGGTCTATTCCAACAACTAATCTCAAATTATACGTCGATGGTCCATTCCATCGACCTAACTTATATCACATGTCAATGGTTCCACTCCATTGACCAATCCGTTGCTCAAGTTCTCACACTATTTTCAAATATCATAACTTAGTAAATGCCCGATCCAACTTTTATGCAATAAACATGCTTATTTATAACTCATAAAATATCAAATCTTTATCATTTTGAAGATATGAACTTATAAATTCTTAGAAGAGATAGCACCACTCACCTGGGAAAGTCGAAAAATCAACCTATGTGGTTACTTGAGCCAATGCACTCGTATTCTTATTAATAAATTGAAAACAATATTAAAACTAGGTAATATGCCACTCTCCAACTAACGACTCAACTAAATTATGTTTATTCATCGATAAAACGACACCTACGCGCTAATAAATCACTCAACCAAAACAATTACTCAAAGCCGTCCTTAGCGCGAAATGCGAGCACGAAACTTCATCATGCCATAATTTTCTCCACCGAACTCCATTTAAAGCGTGCTTATAATCGATGGAAAGCCCATCCGACATACCACAAGACACCCAATTTAGCCAACTCAAAATCAAGCTGAAAATCAACAAAATATAGCCCTAAAGTTCTGGTAGTGCACTGTTCATCACGATAAACTTCAAAGCTTTGTTTCGGGCAAACTGTGAGCTCATATCATGATCCGTAAAATCTCACGGCTCCACAACATTCCAAGTTATCATTTCTACAAAAATACGCAGCTCAACGACTCAAAAATCATACTTCATCGCTCAATGTTTCCAAAACTCCGAATTTCAAGCCTTAGGTCCGAAATTACTCCGATTGAACGAATGGGCGGCATGAGCACTTTCTGGGTGTGGCATTACATGGCTTGGCCAGGCTCCCGAAGACTCTCGATCTCTCTCCTTCTTTCTCCTTTTTATTTTTGACTGGGTCTAAACCCATATTTTACAGAGACCATCACCAAGCCAGGCCAGTTATTTACGTGGGGTTGATCCCTCGGCTATATGCCCGATGCAGAGGTTCCTTCAGGCACAGAACATAGTGAACCCTCTGGCTTACATGTCCGGGGGGAGGGTCTTCCTCTTGCACACCCTCCGCACATGGATTGTGGTCTATGTCTTCGACTATGGCCTTCTAGGAGCGGCCCTGACTCTGAGCCTCTCGTGGTGGATTCTCGTCCTCCTCAACGCTCTTTACATTGTCCTGAGCCCCTCTTGCAAGGAAACCTGGACTGGCCTGCTGATTAGAGTTTTACCAGGAGTTTGGCCTTACTTCAAGCTTACAGTTGCTTCTGCGGTAATGCTTTGGTACGTGTTTGTTGCGGAACTGCTTACTACACCTGTTCAGTCTTTTACATTGCCATGGCTGAGCAAGGTTTAGGTGGGCAGGTCTCAAGACAAAAATTTGCAACCTACCCCCACGGAACCAATTCCAAAGCTTGAATGTCATTGCATACACTTCTAGTCCAGGGTCAGATGTAGGCTCTATCAAGAAACCAATTGTTCTTCTAAAGGAAGTAGTTGTCAATGTTTTCTGCTCCTTGTAGGACTTCTGGAAAGGAATTTACCCTAAAGAATGAAAAACTGATATCATTAGATAGTTTAGGTCTGATTAGAAACTCTGAGGTCATGTGCGCTAGCCACTTAATTTACCACCTCACCTCGACTCAGTGTTCAATTTGGAAATAAATTTCTTCTTTTAATGAAAACAGTACTATGTGGAAGCTTGGCTTAAAGTTGAAAGTGAGATCCTTAAAAAACATCCTGGAGGACAGCCTTTGGAAAATAGAAGATTGTCAAATCATCTTTTCTTAAAACAGAATAAATAGATGTCCTACCTCACAGCTGGCAGAGCAAAATCAGACTTGGTTTTTCTCTATCGCCACTCTTGAAGTTTTGATTCTGGACAGTTAAGCACAGCCAGGAACCAACTCTGTTATGTTATGGTCCATTCCACTTTCAGAAACTTCTTTCGAACATGAAATTAACTAATCATATTGGCGGTTCCAGTTGGCTGTGTGGATTGATCGTGCCCAGATGCCTAACTGTTGCAAGAGTGACCTTACTTCCATCTGAATGCAGCTTGGATATATGGTACTTCAGTGGACTGGTGCTCCTGGCTGGTGTCCTCTCCAATCCTACGATAGAATTGGACTCAATGTCCATCTGGTATGTCAGCTCATCATCCTTCTTCTATAGGACATGCTAGCTTCATCCTCCTAACTTGATGTTTACCCTCATTTTCAGCATGAATTACTGGAATTGGGATATTAAGTTTATGCTGGGGCTAAGTGCAGCAGCCAGGTCTGTCACTTCAAAAGGTACGGACTGTTGAATGACATATTGAATAGTTGAATAATGTTCTTTTATGATTTCAGTTAGCATCATTGCCTACCCTTTGTGCTGACCGCACGAACTGCAGTATGATCCCTGTTGTACCTTTGTCAGCTTACTGATAATTTGGTGATTAATTGCAGTGTCCAAGTTGGTAACGAGTTAGGGGCATTTAATCCAAGAGTTGCGAAATTTTCGGTTGTGATTATGAGTGCAACCACTATTCTCATTAGTATAGTGCTCACTACGATTGTTCTCATATTCCGGGTTGGTTTGAGCAAACTCTTCACAAGTGATGAAGAAGTCATCGATGCTGTTTCTGACTTAACTCCTCTGCTGCCCATCTCTGTGAATGGCATTCAACCCATACTGTCAGGTAACTGATGTTGCATCATGCGTGGTTTATAATTGTAATTGCTGGCATGCCTCGTCAATTCATGTCTTTTAATTGTAATTGTAAATAGACCAGAACTCGCTCAATTAAATAGGGGGCAAAATGAGGTTGAAGGATTTTTTTTTTCTTTTTTTTTTTTTTTTTGTTGGGGGGGCCCATTTTTGAGGTTGAAGGTTAACAAACATTCTTTCTTCTGAATTCGGTACTTCCTACGATTTGGAGCGGACGGACGTACGGTTAGTGCTGACGCAGCTACATTTAATCGCCCTCAAGGTATCTACTGAAGCAGACAATACATCTACACTGTTCAAAGTGCCTGTCTAGAGGATCTACAATGTTTTATTTATTTATTTTTAATTTTTTTCACTTGTTTTTCTTCAGCTATCAATTTAAATTTTTCGCATGAACGTTGTGATACAATTTCAAAATCAGGTCACTATACTCCGCCTATGTAGTCTCGAGCTCAAGGACTGTTAAAAGTATCATGTATTGCTTGGTTATATATGTTTCTAATATGATTCTTTTAAAACGAGGAAACTCGTTGAAATAAAATAGTACAGGATACTGTTTCTTGGACCACCTTCACCAAATGAGGATTCTTAAAAGTGTCACTTGTTGCCTGTTCATTTATGTTTTCTGGATAAAATAGTACAGGACACTGTTGCTGGGACCGCCGTCACTGAATGAACCGAGGAGACTCACAATTTCGTACCAACCTCGGAGGGCGTGCCGGGTAGGTGGCCTCCGCATCTTCCTTTCCAGGTCAAGCCCCCCCATTTAATCGAGCGAGTTCTGGTCTATTTAGCCACGGTGTGCACGATCAAGTTTTCTTCATCACGAACGATCATGGGCTCAGCAGCAGCAGAGCAACAGCCGTTCCTGCTCGGACAAGACCCTCATGGTCGAATCTCTGACTTGTCGTCTGCCACGATCGAGGAGCTCCTTGAGCATTCAATCCCGCTCCGATGGTGGGCACGTCTAGTGGCCTGGGAGTCAAGGATGCTCTGGCTCTTATCCGGCTCATCCATTGTCGTGTCCGTCTTCAACTCCATGCTCAGTTTCGTGTCGCTCATATTTGCTGGGCATTTGGGCACGGTGGAACTTGCCGGCGCCTCCATGGCTTGCGTGGTCATCCAAGGTCTTGCTTATGGCATAATGGTATTTGCCCACCACTCTTAAAGTTCATTGAATATGTGGCTGCCAGTTCAATAATAATCACAGTTTAATGCTCATTATTTGGTTATGCTAATGGTTGCATTCACTTATCCGAATTATCACAAGCATTTTTTTTTTTTTTTGGTAAAAGTATAGTATAGACTTGCCAATCAGAATTACAAAAAGGAAGCCCGGCACCAACAACAAGCAGACCAAAGGGTCAAGAAGAGTGTAAGGGTGCCGTGGTTCCAAGGAGAATACAAGAGGCGAACATCACAAGCATATTGTCCAGTCTTTTTGTTGGAAATTCTATAAATCATATCAAGCCATAATGCCGGTGTTATTATATATTCTGTTGATTCACGAAGCATGTGAAACAAGTCATAAACTTTACTTGTGTTCCGATATCACGCAGTTGGGCATGGCCAGCGCGGTGCAAACTGTCTGTGGCCAGGCTTATGGGGCAAAGAGGTACTCAGAAATGGGCATCATTTGCCAAAGAGCTATAGTTCTGCACTTGGGAGCAGCTGTCCTTCTCACCGTCATATACTGGTTCTCCGGCGATATACTCCTAGCAATTGGACAATCTGAGACCATCACCGAGCCAGGCCAGTTATTTACACGGGGATTGATCCCTCAGCTATACGCATTCGCCCTCGCCTGCCCGATGCAGAGGTTCCTTCAGGCACAGAACATAGTGAACCCTCTGGCTTACATGTCCGTGGGGGTCTTCCTCTTGCACACCCTCCTCTCATGGATTGTGATCTATGTCTTGGACTATGGCCTTCTAGGCGCAGCCCTGACTCTGAGCCTCTCGTGGTGGATTCTTGTCCTCCTCAGCGCTCTTTACATTGTCCTGAGCCCCTCTTGCAAGGAAACCTGGACTGGCCTGTCGATTAGAGCTTTCACAGGAGTTTGGCCCTACTTCAAGCTTACGGCTGCTTCTGCTGTAATGCTTTGGTAAGTGTTTGTTGCAGAACTGCTCACTACAATCGTTCAGTCTTTTACATTGCCATGGTTGAGCAAGGTTTAGTTGGGCAGGTCTCAAGACAAAAATTTGCAACCTGCCCCCATGGAACCATTCATATCTCGAACAATTTGCGTACACTTCTAGTCTAGGGTCAGTTGTAGGTTCTATCAAGAAACCTATTGTTCTTCTGAAGGACGTAGTTGTCAGTGTTTACTGCTCCTTGTAGGACTTTTGGAAAGGAATTTACACTGAACAATGAAAAAGTGAGACCTTTAGATGGTTTAGGACTGATTAGAAACTCTCAGGTCATGTGTGCTAGCAAAAGTGGTTTAGCACCTGTGTGTTCAATTTGGAAAAAAGTTTCTTCTTTTTATGAAAACAGTACTATGTGGAAGATTTGCTTAAATTTGAAAGTGAGTTCCTTCAAAAATAGCCTAAAGGACAGCCTTTGGAAAATGGAAGATTGAAAAACCATCTTATCTTAAAATAGAAATAAATAGAGATCCTGCCTCACGGCTGGTGAAGTGAAAATAGATTCAGTTGTACTCTCACTGTTCTTGAAGGTTTGATTCAGCGTTGTTATGCACAGCCAGGAACCAACTCTTTTATGTTATGGTCAGTTCCACTTTCCAAAACTTCTTTCAAACAGGAAACTGACCAATCATGTTCCAATCCTGCTGGAAACCTACACTTCAAGGGCGGTTCCAGTTGGCTGTGTGGATTTAACGTGCCCGAATGCCTAACTGTCGCAAAAGTGACCTTAGTTCAATCTGAATGCAGCTTGGAAATATGGTACTTCAATGGACTGGTGCTCCTGGCTGGTTTCCTCCCCAATGCTACGATAGAATTGGACACGATGTCCATCTGGTATGTCAGCTTATCATTCTTCCTCTATTGGACATGCTAGCTTCATCCTCCTAACATGATGTTAACCCTCATTTTCAGCATGAATTACTGGAATTGGGATATTGAGTTCATGCTTGGGCTAAGTGCAGCGGCCAGGTCTGTCACTTCAAAAGTTACAGATTGTTGAATGACATTTTAAATAGTTGAATAATGTTTGATTTTGGTTAGCAATCTCCTTAATTTTTGCCAGTATCATTGCCTACTCTTTTTGCTGGCCACACAAACTGCAAATAAATTGATGATGACTACTGTCACTACACTTTTCATCCAGCTGGTGGATTAGTATGATCCCCATTGTACTGTTGTCGGCTGACAGATGGTTTGGTGATCAAATGCAGTATCCGGGTCAGTAACGAGCTAGGGGCAGGTCATCCAAGAGTTGCGAAATTTTCAGTTGTGGTAGTGAATGTGACCAGTATTCTCATTAGCATAGTGTTAACTGCGATTGTTCTCATATTCCGGGTTGGTTTGAGCAAACTCTTCACAAGTGATGAAGAAGTCATCGATGCTGTTTCAGAAATAACTCCTCTGCTGGCCATCTCTGTCTTCCTGAATGGCATTCAACCCATACTGTCAGGTAACTGATGTTGCAACAGGCATGATACAGAATTGTAATTGCTGGCATGCCTTGTCAATTCATGTCTGCATTCTTTTGGTCCTGATCCATGTAGATAATAAAACAGTACATTTTAAGAAGTGCAATAATTTGTGTTCAAATTTTTCAGTTAAACAAGCAATGTCATATCAAAGTTATCTCTGTCCTAATGTTTTTTTAGACTGTCTAATGTGTGTTGTCTAATCTGGTTATGTGCAACATTATGAGGCCTGGCACTTGATGTGTAAACTAATCAATCAATGCCAAATCAAAACCCATGCTTCATGAATCTGCAGGTGTGGCAATCGGCAGTGGTTGGCAAGCTGTCGTGGCATATGTAAATCTGACAGCTTACTACATCATAGGTCTCCCCATAGGATGTGTTCTCGGTTTCAAAACTAGTCTAGAAGTGGCGGTAAATCAACAATCTCTCTCTCTCTCTCTCTCTCTCTCTCTCTCTCTCTCTCAAATGCTTTTTGACCTTCAGGGAATCTGGTGGGGAATGATCATTGGGGTTATACTGCAAACAGCAACCTTGATCATTTTGACTGCAAGAACAAATTGGAACAAGGAGGTAATTCCAGCTTCGCATCACCTCACATCTCCATCATTTCCCGAATATGGCAAATACTGAATGAATATGCTTTCTCAGGTTGAAAATGCCGCGGCTCGTCTGAACAGCTCGGCAGAGTGAGACGGACGAGACTTGGTTGGGAAACAGAGAGGCACATTGCATTCTAACTAACTCTCATTCTGCCATTTCACATTGCTACCATCCCTAAACGTAACAAGGAGAAATATAGCCCGTATGAAGGACCTGATCCTAATGGAGCAGTACTGGGCAGCCAATAATATTCGTGATCATTAACTGATCACACACCACAAGGATTCCCAATTCCAGGCCAAGACTGTGGAACCTTACTGTATCTGTATTGATCCTGTCGACGATCCTATCCCATTATGCGGTGTTGCTCAAAACTGGAGAAAAACAACTTACTGGATTTCTTCATCATTTAGAGGACATGCGGCATCAACTAACTGTAGTTTATACATCTTTTAAAAGTTTTCGGCAAGTACGTCTAGTAACCCTCTTTTCAAATGTTTCCTATTGTATCACGTGGTCATGAACAACAATGAGATGTCGTTCCATTCTGCTCAGTATCCTTGAGAACATCAGGTGCACTCAGGTCTGCTGATAACATAGAAAAGCACAGATGGAAAGAGTCATTCCGCTAACTGATCTTTCTAGGATTAACCAATATGTTACAGAACAATCAAACATCGGAACTGATTATCCATTCTACTTAGATACCGTACCGTTACAAATGCCATGTCTGATGAATTACGTAGCTCATCAAAAGTACAACCCCTAGGGTTGTGTACTTAAGGACAAACAATCGATTACTGTCAATCCAGAATAATCGATGGAATTCCTCCCATCCCAGTTGCAATAAGAAACATGGAAGAACAGCAAAAAAGGGAAGATAAATGATGAGACAAGTCATGCAATTCATACATCAGATCTCGTTCAATCAAGCAACGGAAAAGTGGACTGATCATTCTTCATACTCGCTCTGTTCAATTCAAAATGCGGTCGTTTAGTGAACTTGGGATATCATGCCTGGACATTCAACACTGTTTGCGTCAAGCAACATGATGACAATAATAATAACCATTAATGACAGATTCATTGATGAACAAAACTGGTTGACCACTCCATTATTTGCATGCCACAATGCTGCTTCCCCCATTTACACGCTCATCTTTGGCAAACACCGAACTAGTGACTCGTGCCTCTAGTCACCGGACATTGTTCACCAATCTTAGTTCATAGACATGGATCCCCTATACTGTAAGGTACGTGAATTTTAACCTCAAATTAATGAAAAATGTAAACTTTATCAACATCCGAGACCTATCGAGACACTTAGAAGAATGAGGTGCAAATGAAAGATCCAATCCAATTCTCCCCCTTTACACCCTTACAATGATCCACGAAATAAGTCAATTTGACACCATTCATTTGAAAATTGCAATAAGTACGAAATTACACGTTGACACTATTGCGCTTATAGCGAAGTGGCTCTGGAACACAGCAGTAGGGCTGTCAGAAGCCCGACCTGGCCTGACCCTATCCGAAACAGTGATAATACTCAAATATTAGAGCTATTGTCTGAACCAAAGAAGACCTGAACGGAAAAAGAGCCCAAAATTTAGTGCCGGTTTACATCCAGGCTTTTTTGGTAGCCCCCAGGTACAATTCGATCCTTATATGTGGTCCAGGGCCTAAGAAGTATCTCTAGAATCCCCTGCATTTTGTACAAGATCTTTTTTTTTTTTTTGGTCGAATTCGTACAAGATCTTCGGTGCGTCGTCTTTCAGCAAGAAAAAAAAGGCAGAAAGGAAGAAGCAGCCGCATATTGCCTGAAGGAAGTACCGGTTTCTGATCCGCAAATGGGTGTGGCCCACCGTCGGGGTTCGTTCGATGCGGACAATCTCTTCACTTCGTCGAAAGGACGTGCGCGGGAGTTCGAGCAGAAATTTTGATATTTTGTGTGTTTGCGCTACATCCTTTGGCATCTCATCATTTGGATATTTTTGGACATGATAGGGATAAATGTTCATTTCTTCCTAGAAGAGTAATCTTATCCTATTGGATCGGGTTTATGTTTTCAATGCTCGACACTGTCTACGACAATGGTGCAACGAAAAGATCGGTTTCTCTCATATGGCATCGATTTTTCATCATCCAATTAAAGGTGAGTAGTTTTAAATTCCATTCGATTTTAAATCTATTCAGATTTCACATAAAATTCGAAATTTGTTCATCGGAACAAATTCCTAAATTTTTAGAACATAGAATTTACTATGTATATCTGAAAACTTAGAACCGAACCGGTTCCCAACGGTCTGGTTTTCAAGTTCTCGATTCTATCCTAGAACCATACCCATCCTTACATCTAATAGGAATTCTCACGCAGCCTGCCCTGAATCAATTGCTTTTGACTTTTTGCTAGAATTTGTTTGTTTATATATATGGGACTTGGAGAAGAGTTGGTTAATTGCTTCTCGGAGAGGGCAGCTCGGTGGAATAATTTTTTTTTTTTTTTTTGGTCGAAACTCGGTGGAATAATTGAGGAGCTAAGAAACTAGTATTATTTCGGGACGTCGCTTTATTACTGTTAGGTGACACGAAGGGACCCTCACGCGAGCACTATCACGCCCATTTCTTGGCTGATTTCGCCGCCTTTCCTTCGTACAAGAAAAGGAAAAGGCTACAGTTTAACTCACGTGCTCTTTGACAATTAATCTACACTCTAGACATCTCCAACTTGGACTCTTTCTCTACCGCTCTTACCAACTTCTCGTGCTGTTCTACTAGTCATGCGATCCAACCAATACTTGCAGACTACAACTCTCAACAACCAACTTCTACTTTCAGCACCTAGTTGGTGTCTTGATTATTTTAGACAAAAATTGATCACAATTTCAACACTTTTCCCCATTCTGCAAAAGTGTACAATCAGATTGTCCAGACCTAATTCATTATGTGGTGAACAAGGGAAAATTGTCCAAAAAGTCATAAAATTATTGCATTTTTGCCAATTCAATTATAAACATTTCAATTTTGTCTATTGAGTGATAAATCTTTTTTTATTTTGCCAATTAACTCAATTTAATCAATTTTGGCTCGAACTTGCTAACACGCACGCCAACGATGCCATGTAGAATGATCAGCGCTGACGTGGGTAATTTTTTATAATATTTTTTTAGATTTTGTTTTTCTTTCTTGTTTTTCCTTTCTCCTTCTTTTTGTCAATGATTGGCCACTAGCCATGTCTTGGCCAGCTGGTCTCACCTACCACAAGCAAGGCATGACCTGTCGAGGGAGCCTTGGCAGGTTCACCCTCACCTAGGCAAAACCCGATGAGGGCCGACCTTGCCCAAGCCAAATCTGGCAAGGTTGGTCCTTGCTGGACATCGGCCGGCAAAGGCAATGGTAGGCAAGGCCGCCTTGGCCTACGCAAAAGTCACCCCCTAGCCTAGGCGAGACTGACCCTCACCAAGCCTCGCTTGTGGTAGGCGAGGCCAGCCGATCCGGCCATTGACAAAAGTAAGAAGAAGGGAGAAAATATAAAATATATATATATATAAAAATATTAAAATATATTAAAATATGAGTAAAAATTGTCTACGTTAGCACCGATTGTGACGTACGATAGTCGATGTTCACGTCAGCAAATTTCAACTAAAACTGATCAAATAAACTCGATTAGTAAAATGTGGGAAGATTTATGACTAAATCAACAAAACTAAAATGTTTAAAGCTAAATCGGTATAAGAGCAATAGATTTAAGTCTTTTTGGATAATTTTAATGGCGTTCTCACTGGCATTCCTCAGGCCCATCTCCTGACATTTATGAAGGCTCTTTATCCCAGAAGTTCACCGTTACAAGATAAGGGTCCCTTCCCTCTTCCAACTCTGGGCTCGTAATCATATATACACGATAAACATGATAAAAGGAAGCCTATCAAAACATTTCACCCCTCCATTCTCTCACATCGAGAGAAAAAATGGCGGGAACTGCAATCTAAATGCTGGAAACCGAATGGAGATCAAATAAGCAACCGCTATACATCATCAACCAGGTCTAATGTTTCCACATTCGCTGAACTCTTCAAGCGAGCCGCAGCTTTTTCCACCGGAGACAAGTAGAGAATTAGGCATCAGTGTCCATGTCTGACATGAAACCAGATGAAATGAACAATTCAGGAGTACAGCTACCTCAGCGTTCCAAGTTGTTCTAGAATATGATGAGGGCTGCTATTTGTGGAAGAACCCCAGCAATCATTCCCCGCCAGATACCCCGAAATGAAGAGCACTCATCATGAGTTAGCTCAATGAGTTTTGTTTTAGCGATGATGGTTTTATGTGATGGGCCTAAGTTGGCCCGTCCGCCCATGTTGGGCCTAAAAGCCCGGCCCACAAAATTAGGGTCCATGGATGGAGGGATACGTTGAAGAGTTGTAACTTTTGGGGGGGCGTCTCTTGCTGAAGGAACACGTCTTTTGGAGAAGACGTATTTAAGGGGAGAAAAGAAAAAGAAAACGTACCTTTTGGACGTATGTGCGTTTTTCTTTTTCCCCTCTCACAAAACCAACGTACGTTTCTCCCCCTCGAACCAACAGTACGCCTCTTGGTAGACCGGGATCAAATTCTTCCTCGAACTTCAGCATTGGTGTTTAATCTGTGGCTAACAAGGTACGCTCGATTCCGTGGTGTGCTTTAGGATCGGTGATACGTGTTTTTCCCGGGCTCGTCTTCCGCATTTGTTTTAGGGGTTCGTTTAGTGTCGAATCCGATTTTTGGGAATCCGACAATCCCAACATTGGTATCAGAGCCCTAGTTCATGTTTTTCCCGATCCCTTTGATGTTTATGAATGATTTTTGATTGAATTTTCGCGAAGTTAATCAGCCGACACCGATCGGGGCGAAAAATCCCGACACCCGAGCACTGTTCATCCACTTTTTCGATTTTCTGTAAGTCGAAATCGATTTCTGATGGCGTAGGATGGAAGGTCTCGTCGAGACGATCGCGACGAGTGGCGGAACGCCGCCAACGGCCGCCGGACAAGCCCCCACGCGCAGCCGGAGCGAAACGGTGTCTTCGGCGCGTGCAACGCAGGCGGCGATTCGCTGGGGAAGGCGCGTGCGCGGTGCTGGCGCGTGCGAGGCACGTGCCGAGTTGGTCCGCCCGACCAGCCCGACTGGTCCGACCGGCCAGCCCGACGACTGGCGACCGTTGATCCGTTGACCCATTTACCTGCGTTGACCCGTTGACCGTTGACCCGTTGACCGTTGACTTTGACCGTTGACCCGGAAAAAAAAATTGTTTCTTTTTCAATTATGTCTATGTGGGTTATAAGTAATCCAATTTTTTTTTTTTTTGGTAACCCAGGAACCTCCGCACGCGCTCGCGGGGAGAGTAAACCCCGGGGGCGCCGGTCCCCACCGCCGACCAATTTTTTTTTTTCTATTCGGCATTTGTTGCATGAATCATGGAAAATTATATATTTTCCTTATGTTCATTATGAATTATAAGTAATCCATTTTTAGTTCTGCATTTGTTGCAGGAACTATGATGCGTTATGCACGGATACCTGTAATCCCGAGAACGGACGAGGGAAGTGCAAGACTTAAAAGGCTGATGACAGAGTTAGCTAATTATCGGTGACATGACGGTGATTTAGTATCACATGTGATCAGGGTCAATCGATGATACAGAAATCATCTCGGAATGGTTATCTTATGCCGGATTTTGAGAAGGTGCCGGCTTTGATGAACACTCTTCCACCTGAATGGCAAGCAGTGTTAGATCGACTATGGGAGGTCAACGTGGTCCCGGGTTATAGGAGGCTAGTGGTAGCTTTTGTTAGAGAGTACTATAGGATTGAGTTAACCAAAACTTCAATCCTTAGATTGAGCGCCACATGGCGCAGAGTGAATGCGCCTTGGAGGCGACATGAAAGCTCTCCAAAAGTTTTTCCATGGTTGGCAAATGTGCCTTCAAATTTCTTGGATATTTTGACTGATAGATTAGAAGGAACATTCCCTATTTATTTCTTAGATTAGTTTGAGATGTTTTTGGGTGTGAATATCTCTTTCTATGTTGATATTTCTTCTTTGTATATATTACTTAGTGTAATGGATAGTTGTATTATGTGAAAGCATTGTTATTCTATTGGATGTCAAATATTATTTGCTTTCTGTTATTGTTGACTGCTGTGGGTAGTTCATAGAAGTTTTTGTAACTTCATAGAATTTATTTTGCATAAGACAATTATATTAATAATAATTTTGAGTTAGGATTTTTGGAGGATGATTGGAAACATAGTGACCTTTTTATTCTGAAACCTTGCTTGAAATTATTCATTGATATGATGGGTCTGTGCAAAGTGGATGCATAAATGATAGGCATTAATTATTCGTGCATAAATGTCTGATGTGTTCAGATCGATGGTTTCAGCAACTAAGAACGTAATTACTGATATGAACGGTAACAATTGTGAAATATTGAATATGAAGATTCAATATGTGCTGGAAAAGCAAAAAGCACTAGAAGCTCTTGACCATATTATGGAAGATCTTGAGGATGCCGTGCGCCACCTTGAGCTAGTAGAGGACCGTTTAACGACATTTGAGTCAAAAATAGATATTTGCAATGCTGGTTCTAGCTCAGAAAGGGCTTTGAGCTCTAAGCGCAAGCGTATTGATTCGTTCAATATGTGGGAATGCAAAGGATCAAGTCCTTATTGCAAGAAATCAAGAGTTAACCAACACAAGAGAGGAAAACGTCATCAAATGAAGAAAATGTCAAGGGTGAGGTGTTAAAATTGTGACAAGAAAGGTCACTATGCTCGCAACTGTTGTGAGCCGAAAAAGGTAAACACCTCTTGTACATTTGAGAACTTTGCTTATGTGTCAAGTTCTGTATTATTGGCTGAATCCAATCCTTTGTGGACTGTAGATTCATGAGCGACAGACCATAACGAAGGATAGTGAATCCTTCGTGGAATTCCGACGAATGCCAACTGGAACTAAGTGGATCTATGTGGGAAATAACTCCAGAGTTGAAGTTAAAGGGATTGGCACCTGCCAATTGAACATGCGTGGTGGACGCACATTGTTCCTACATGATGTTCTATATGCTCCGGAGATTCGTCGAAATTTAGTGTCTGTTTTGGTGTTGGTCAAGCTTGGTTTTAGTGTGAACTTCCGTAATAGCGGTGTAGATTTGTATTTGGATACAAACTACTATAATTGCGGTCACTTTCTGGATGGTTTTATTGTACTAAATGTTGACTGTGGTGATGTCAATATTTGTTATTCCCTTATTTCATGTCTTCTACTTCATATGATAATGATGTGATTATGTGGCATGCTAGACTTGGTCATATTGGCCAACAACGTATGAATAGACTAGCCAAATAGGGCTTGTTGGGCAATATTGAAAAAATCGATTTGTCCATATGTGAGCATTGCCTAGTAGGGAAAACGACAAGGAACCATTTAGAAAATGTAAAAGAGCTGAATTTCCTCTGCATTTAATCCATTCTGACGTCTGTGGTTCAATGAATGTGAGAGGAAGGCATGGGGCTATTTATTTCATCACTTTTATAGATGACTATACTCGATTCGGATATGTTTATTTGATTTCTCATAAATCTGAAGCATTAAGTTGTTTCAAAAGGTTTATGAACTTGGTAGAAAATCAATTAGACAAGAAAATAAAAGTATTAAGATCCGATCGAGGTCGAAAATATTTTTCTAATGAGTTCAGAAAATTATGTGATGAAAAAGGAATAGAAAAACAGTTGTCTAGTCCATATACTCCTCAACAAAATGATGTTGCACAGAGAAGAAACAGAACCCTACTGAAAATGGTTAGGTCCATGATGGCGCATGCTAACTTACCTATTACTTTTTGGAGTGATGCGTTGTTAACTGCTGCCTATATACTTAACCGGGTGCCTTCCAAATCGCTTACTTCCACTCCATATGAGTTATGGACAGTAGAAAATCGGACTTAAGTTTTCTTAAGTCATGGGGTTGTGCTGCCTATACACATGAGTCCTCTCACAAGTTTGGGAAATTGGGTCCCAGAGGAAATAAGAGTATTTTCATAAGATACTCGGAACACTCGAAAGAATATGTATTCATAGGTGAGCAGGAAAGTGGGAGTATAACTGAATTTGAATCACGAGATGTCACATTCTTAGAGGATGAATTTCCTAAGAATGGCGAAATAGGAGAACATTACTCCCTATTTGAAACATTGGATCAAGATAATGATATTAGTGGAGTTCGTCTAAGTGGGAGTAATATGAGAAGTGATGAATTGAATTCAACTCATTCTCAATTACACCCACATGATGAGACGACATCATCATTATCTAATCCAAGTGGGAGCATAATGGGGAATGATGTGCAAAGTGTACAATCTCCCATACGGCGAACAAGTCGACAAAGTATTCCCCGTCGACGTTTTGACATTGAAGGGGAAACTTTTATGGTTGCTCCACAAGATGAGGATGAGCCAAGAAATATTAATGAGGCTCGAATTGCCCCGGTAAGGAAAATGGATTTATGCAATGGAAGAGGAAATGGAGTCAATGAAATCAAACCAAGTCTCTGGAACCGGTTGATCTTCCAAAAGGACGCAAAGCTATTGGAAACAAGTGGGTTCTCAAAATAAAGCGAAAGGTTGATGGCTCGATAAAAAGGCATAAGGCTCGCCTTGTGGCGAAGGGGTATAATCAATAGGAAGGAATTGATTATGAAGATACATTTTCTCCTGTAGTGAGATTTACCTCGATTCTCATTATTCTGGCAATAGTAGCTAGTATGGATCTTGAGTTACATCAAATGGATGTAAAGACTGCTTTCCTCAATGGAGAATTAGAGAAAGAAATATATATGGAACAACCTGCTGGTTTCATAATGAAAGGCTAAGAAGAAAAGGTATGTCGACTTTTGAGATCGATATACGGCCTTAAGCAGTCATCGAGACAATGGTATATACATTTTCATAATACCATAATGGCATAAAAATTTTACAATGATTGATGAGAATCATTGTGTATATATCAAAAGATCCAAGGATCAATTTGTGATCATATCATTATATGTTGATGATATACTGATTGCCGGAAGCAATATGGAGTTTGTTAATACTGTCAAGAGTTGGTTGTCTTCCAACTTTGAGATGAAGGATATGGGTGAGGCTGCATACATTCTTGGAGTTAAGATTTCAAGAGATCGTTCGAAGAGATTGTTGTCTCTTTCGCAAGAAACATATATAAATAAGATTCTTGAACGATTTCGTATGCAAGATTGTAAACCCATAGACACTCCTATTGCAAAAGGTGAAGGATTGAGCCATAGACTGTGTCCAAGGACTCCACAAGAGAAGGAACAAACGAAATATGTTCCTTATGCTAGTGCTGTTGGGAGCTTGATGTACGCTATGATGTGTACAAGACCTCGGCATATGTTTTGCAGTTGGAATGGTGAGTAGATACTAATCCAATCCAGTCCAAAGACAATGGAAAGCCGTTAAGAGAATACCAAGTATCTAAAGGGGACTCGCTGATTATACGCTAAGTTATTAAAGAAAGGATCTGCGACTCTAAGGCTATTCTGATGCTGATTGGGGAGGAGATTTAGATGAAAGAAAATCTACCTCTGGGTTTGTTTTCTTACCGAATAATGGCACCATATGTTGGAGCAATAAGAAACAAACGTGTATAGCCTTGTCCACGATGGAAGTTGAGTTCGTGGCATTATCAGCAGCAGAATAAGAAGGTGTTTGGCTTAAGAGATTTTTTAGATCATTTAGGTGTTATTGAGAAAGCTGCAAGTCCATTATTGGTTAACTGTGATAGCTAAGCAGCAAAAGTGTACACCAATGATCCAAAATATCATGGCAAGACCAAACATATAGATACCAAGTATAATTTTGTCAAAGATATGATTGCACGAAAAGATGTGAACTTACAGTACATATTACGCATAGAATGGTAGCAGATCCTATGACAAAGCCAACACCTAGAGATGTGTTTTGTGGCCATATGAAATCTCTAGGACTGCGTAGAGGCCGATGTACGAATATTGTAATTTCCCCGGAGTGTTCACATTTGATGAATTTGTGTTTTTCATCATTAATGCCTATGAATCTTTGTTTGATCTTTATGCATCTTAATGCTCAAAGCATTACTTTAAGTTGAGAAAGTATGTCGGACAGATATAAGATTAGTCCACTCACACGGGTAATCGCCTCTATTTACTGTGTGATAAATAGAGGTGAGACTGTTTTTAAGCTTATTATCTAGGTGATAATCGAGAGCTCAAGCTTAAAATACATAAGTCGCCTTAACTGGGTGTTAAGATGAGAACATAATATTTACTATGTCCGAAAGTAAAATAACCCACATATTTTACTTTATCTGTCTATGATGTTAGATGTGAGTTCTAATGAATTTTGTGAATGAGTAGATATGTGAATTCAAGTTAGACATTGGGTATGTCTGAACTATCATCTGTACGGTATTGAAAGGTGTAGACATACGCTCCATGGGAAAGGAGTTAATACCGTAATACGTATTTCATACTACGTATGCATGAGACGACCAATAAGAGTGACAAAAGTTTGATCTCAACTTTTATGTCGTGTGAGACTCTTGAGGAAAAGAGTTCCTCAATTTTTTAGTCCCCTCATGACTCTTACTTATTCTCAAGATTTCTATTTAGTGTTTGCTATCTTAGGATGTTGCCAATGGTCATGAGTTGATTCGATCTAATGGGACATTTCTAGAAAAGCAAGTTGAACTGAAATTGAGAGTTTGAAGGAAAGAGGAAGATCGAATTTGGAGAATCACATTGTAGTTTTGTATTCACTGGTTAACCAATTATGACTGTCTTTGGGATAATCATAATTGTGAATACAATATTTATATCATTGTTTAAAAAAGATCAAGAGATATATAAATGTGATCGATCGATCTAGGGTAATGCATACTAAATCTACTCAAAGTGTGATGCCATTATGAGCTGCTATATATTCCTAACAGATGTATTGCAACGAGCTCTCAAAGTATGCTGGTCGCACGGATTATTCACCGGTATGAATGTTGAAGAGAGGTAAAGAGAATCCTGTTTGGCCCCCCATGTGCGAGTGGGAGATGATGGTTTTATGTGATTGGCCTAAGTTAGCCCGTCCGCCCATATTGGGCCTAAAAGCCCGGCCCACAAAATTAGGGCCCATGGATGGAGGGATACGTTGAAGAGTTGTAACTTTTGGGGGGTGTCTCTTGCTGAAGGAACACGTCTTTTGGAGAAGACGTATTTAAGGGGAGAAAAGAAAAAGAAAACGTACCTTTTGGACGTATGCGCGTTTTTCTTTTTCCCCTCTCCCAAAACCAACGTACGTTTCTCCCCGAACCAACAAGACGCCTCTTGGTAGACCGGGATCAAATTCTTCCTCGAACTTCAGCATTGGTGTTTAATCTGTGGCTAACAAGGTACGCTCGATTCCGTGGTGTGCTTTAGGATCGGTGGTACGTGTTTTTCCCGGGCTCGTCTTCCGCATTTGTTTTAGGGGTTCGATTTAGTGTCGAATCCGGTTTTTGGGAATCCGACAATCCCAACAAGCGATGAGCCAAATGCCATTAAAATGGTGCCAACTGCCAATGGGTGTATTGCCCCTAATAGAAAAGGTTTCAGCAGGGAAGCCATCTCATAGAAAATCATTCCCGAAAGATTGTTTCTAACATTGCCAACAAACTAGACGTCATGAATTGTGGCATAAGAAAGCTCTCGAGTTGTTTGTTGTCTAAAAAGGGATCAGCCAGCAACAAGCCGTCACGTAAGGACGGTTCTGCCTCTTGAATATTTCCCTCATGAACTTTTACTTCAGCTTCCGTAGTTTTCATGCAGAGAACATTGGCATGGACTTCACGAGCTGATGAATCACCCCATGCTTAGTTTCAACCGAAAGAGTATGAATTTGAGTTTGATCGCACACAATTGGTATGGAGATTTGTATTATATTTATAATATGTACATGAACGGGAAAAACACAATTAAAAAGATTTTACAAAGATAGCAATCTATAGTAATAGTGATAGCAATCTACAGTATCAGTACAGATTGTGAAAGATTTGCTCTATCGACCGAATTGACACAAATCGTAGAAGATCGGCTCAATCAATGGGATTGGCACAGATTGTAAAAGATTGGTGTATCATGGGAGATTTGCTTTATCATCAACAACCTCTACGCATTTCACTCTCTTCCGTTCCTTTATTTCCCTGACACTGTGGCTAATGATGCAGAAAGCTCAACTGGCCTCCTTGCGAACGATCTGGACACGCATGTCCATAATGGCACCAATGATTATTGAGAAGAAGCGGAGGCCAGCCAATCCCCAACTTCTGCCTACCTTTCAAAGAGCACACCTGGGAAGTTGGCTCAAGATTTTTTACTCCACCCTAACCAGCACGCTTAGAAACAATCTTTCGGGCATGATTTTCTATGAGGATGGCTGGGCAATACCCGATTGGCACAATTTGAATGGCATTTGGCTCATCACTAATATAAAACTTATTGAGCTAACTCCGGATAAGTGCTCTTCATTTCGGGCTATCTGGTGGGGAATGACTTTTGGGGTTCTACAAACAGCAACCCTCGTCAGATTAACCGTTAGAACAACTTTAGTTCTGAATTGTGCATCTCATCTGGTGTCATGTCAGACATGGACACCGACGCCTAATTCTCTGCTTGTCTCCAGTCGAAAAAGTTGCAACTCGCTTGAAGAGTTCAGTGAATGTGGAAACATTCGACCTGGTTGATGACGTATAGCGGTTGCTTATTTGATCTCCGGTTTCCTGCATTTAGATTGCAGTTCCTGCCATTTTCTCTCGATGTGAGAGAATGGAGGGGTAAAATGTTTTGATAGGCTTCATTTTTTCATGTTTTGCTTATCATGTATGTATGAGCCCAGATTTGGAAGAGGGAAGGGGACCCTTATCTTGTAACGGCGAACATTTGGGATAAAGAGTCTTTGCATATTTCAGGAGATGGGCCTGAGGAATGCCAGTGAAAACTTCATTTTACTTGTCACCATGCTTTCACTAGAGGAAACTCAGGAACACTTATTCATCCAGAAAATTATCCAAAAAGTCTTAAATCTATTGCATGTATGCCAATACAGTTATAAATCTTTTAATTTTTCTAATTTAATCATAAACATTTTAATATTTTACCAATCGAATCCATTTGGTCAATTTCAGTCGAAATTTGTTGACGTGGACATTGATCATCCTACATCACGGTCGATGCTAATGTTAAAAATTTTTAATAATATTTTAATATATTTTAAATTTTTTATTAATATACTCTATTTTTCTTTTTTTTTTTTTTTTTTCCCTTTTTCTTCCTTTTGAAGGTGGTCAAGCGAGTGGGCCAATGAGGCTCGGCGAGTGTCAGCCTGGCCTAGGCTCGAGGAGGCCAACCTTCGCCCAAGCCAAGGCGGCCTCGCCTTTGCTCGACTGATGCCCAGCAAAGGCCGACCTTGCCAAATCTGGCTTGGGCAAGGCCAACACTAGCCAAGGCTTGCCTAGGTGAGAGTGAGCCTCGCCAGGCTCACCCTCAATGAGCCACATATTGCGCCAATTGGCCAGGCCATGGCCACTGGCCAACCACTAGCAAAAGGAAAAAGAAAGGATAAAAAAGAATATATATATATATATATATATTTAAAATTCACATCACATGGACCATCCTATATGGTCGCGTTAGCAATTTCTAGTTAAAATTGGTCAGATAGACTCAGTAGGAAAAATGTGAAAAGATTTATGGCTTAATTGGTAAGATTAAAATGTTTAGGATTGAATTGATAAAAGCACAATAGAGTTAGAAATTTTTGGACAACTTTCCCCTTTGTTCACTACACACTGCATTAGGCTTGGACAATCTGATTGTTCACTTGTGCAAAATGGGGAAAAGTGTTAAAATTATGATCAATTTTTGTCTAAAATAATCAAGACACCAACCAAGTGCCGAAAGCAAAGGTTGCCTGTTGAGAGTTGTGGTCTACGTATCGGTTGTATTGCGTGACTAATAAAAAAGCATGAGATGTTGGTAGAATTAGACTTAGAGGTAGAGAAAGAGTCTATGTTGGGTTGTCAAGCGAGGTCAAGCCCTATCGAAGGCTAGGCAAGCTCATCCTCAGCAAGAGCCAATGAGTTGTCTAGCGAGGTCGTCGGCCCTCGTTTGGCCGGTCATCAGACATACCGAGACTGGCGGCCCGTCGACCGGCCAAAGCTTGAAGAAAAAGAAGAGAAAGAAAAGGAAAAATGAGAAGAAGAAAAAAAGAAAAAAGTGATAAAATTATTTAAAAATTAAAAGAAAATGGTTTGCATTATAAATTTTGAATATGGTACTAAACGCAATTTTATTCTGAGAATAGAAATTTTGAGCAATTATCAAATTCCTTCAAATGCTTAGAAATTATTCTTAGGAACAAAATTAAAAATAATCATTTATGATTAAAAATTGTTTTTGGGAACAAAATGATTATCAAACACATCCTTATTAATGGTGGTCCAAGCGACATGGACCGACATGATCTTGTCTGAAGAGATTACTTTGTCCACACGCGTTTTCTTCTTTCCCAAAATCGTACAAAAAACACGTACAAACAAGTAATATGTGATACTTTTAACTATCCTCTAGCACGAGGCTGCAACCGTGAATTATATTGACCCGGTTTTGATATCATATTAGAATATTCAAGCAAAAATTTACACTGATAGATGGAGGAAGACACGTGTACATTTAAAAAAAAAAAAAAAAAAAAAGTCGTAGATCCTATAGACAAAGGACACTTCCCACATTGTAGATATATCATTTGGTTCAGAAGATCCCTTAAGGGCGACAAACTGTTTCTCTGTTCCACAGCGAAGGATACGCTGACTTAAGGGAAAAAAATGGGTAGTTGGCCTTCAACATCAATTTGCTACTTATTTGAAGAGGCTTCCTAAGATCCTTGATCAAACGAGTTCTGGTCTCTCCGACTACTGTCCAGTCATTTTGTTAAAAATTCTATAAACCGTTTCAAGCCATAATGTCGGTGTTATTATGTTCCATTGATTCATGAAGCATGTAAAACAAGTCATAAACTTTCCTTCTGTTCCGATATCACGCAGTTGGGCATGGCCAGTGTGGTGCAAACTGTCTCTTGCCAGGCTTATGGGGCAAAGAGGTACTTAGAAATGGGCATCATTTCCAAAGAGCTATAGTTCTGCACTTGGGAGCAGCTGTCCTTTTCACGGTCATATACTGGTTCTCCGGCAACATACTCCCAGCGATTGGACAATCTGAGACCATCACCAAGCCAGGCCAGTTATTTACATGGGGTCGATCCCTCAGCTATATGCCCAATGGAGAGGTTCCTTCAGGCACAGAACATAGTGAACCCTCTGGCTTACATTGTTGGACGCAAATTGCGCAACCCCAAAATCTCCATAATCAGAACAAGAACATGCATAATTGAGTAGAAAGATTAACGCACCTGTTTTGGGATCCATCGAACATAAAGCGGAAGCAGAAAAAAGGATTACCCACATATATCAAGGGGATCCACGCATCAAGTCATTCTCCTCTATTGCCCTCCATATCACTAGCTCAATGAGGCGGCTCCCCTCACGTGCAGCGTTAGGTAAACGCCCCTTAGGTGAGGATACATGTGAGAATTAGGGTTAGAGGAGAGACTTAAGCACTATTTATAGAGTTTCCAGCCAGTCCCCCTCATTACGGACCAGGCTCAACTCGGCCCACACTAGCTAGCCCATATTAGACTAATTAAGAAACCTTCAATCTCACCTTAGACCAAACCCCGTAAAACGGTAAACGTTAAACGGTAAATTACAATATCAATTAATGTAGTCCACAATTAGAAAAACTCTTACATTCTCCCACTTGGACTATATTAATTGAAATCGTTCAGTATGTGCGCACATTTGGTCCAGAGATAATTCTTAATAGTCAATCCTATCCCATAAAGTCTTAAACATCGAATCATGGCGGTAACTGCATGTATACACACAGAGCCTTCCATGGTCACGAATGTTCTTAACTTTATTGATATGGATTCAATATGGTAGTGTGGCAAATGGATAACATCTCTCATAGAGAGATCCCATTTGTCAGTCACCATTCTCTTAACTTTAGGCGTCACAAAAACTTGTGCCACTAGAGAATGCTTTATGGTTCCAATGAACCCACATATGTCTTGTCATTATGGTTAACCTTTTTTTATGTATCACAAGACATATGTACAAGGCTAATAACCGGATGCCCGGATGCCCCTAGCCTTTACTCAAGGTTTATACAATCCCTTGAGACTTTATCAATATGTATTCAACATAATAACAACACATTCAAAAATATTTTATTGAATGTAAAAGTTGATACATATCAAACCGTTACAAAGTGTAACGAGCACAGATGAAACCTTTATCAAAGTAAAGCCAAAATAGCTCCCACTAAACAACAGCATCTCATGATGCTCCTAAGCCCATACTAATAATATGTCACTCAAATACACACGGGCGTAGGTCTTTAGTTAGTGGATCTGCAATCACATCATCTGTGAAATATATATTATATTAAAACGTCACATTTCTGTACTGTTTGCTTTTGGTCAAAAATTTTGACCATCATATATTTAGACCTCTTAAGACCTCTGTAGTAAATAAATAATACTACAAATTTGTTATCTCAATACAACCATATGGATCTATCCATAAAGTTAAAACGATCAACTCCTTCATGAGGTTCTGGAGCCTAAAAGCCCAAGTAATAGCCTAAAAGAATGTTACTAACATTGCTTACATAGTAGAAGATGACATAGAACTTTATTTACTGCACTTACTGCTAACATAAATATATATTCTGTTATTGATTGCATGTCATCAGAACAGCCAGCAAAGTTTATATCTAAATACCCTACTAACTGCAAGAATTGAACATGTCTATAAATTAGCATATAATCTCTTGTCTTCTTTAAGTACCTTTAAATCTTCTTGGCAGCAACCCAGTGATCGCATCCTGGATTTGATCAATATCTGCCTAGAAGTCCTCACAAAAGACAACATTTAGTCTAGTGCAAATTCGAGCATACATTATATTTTTAAGTGCACTGACACAATGTACACCATTTAATTAGATTTTCTCAATATCTAAATAAGGACAATGTGATAGATTTAGTCCATCACCCTTAACAACAGGAGCAATTCCTAGCTTGCAATGATGTATATTGAATATTTCCAATATACAATCAGCAAATGTCCTCCGAAAAAATCTAATATAATATGGCAAAAACAATCCTTACAGACCTCAGTACAAAGGATATAAGATGTCTCAAGGTCACAACTTGTAAGCAAAACATTATGTACATAAAATATGAGAAAAATAAATTTCCTCCCACTGACCTTGCAAGATATTGAATTACTTTGTTCCCAATTGAACAAAATAACAACACTATGAAACTTTAATAATATTGTCTGGAAACTTGCTTAAGACCATGAATTAGAACTTTTCAGTCTACATACAAGTTTACTTGAATCCGCAAAATCATCCAATTGCACTATATAGATTTTGTATCTATTTGGCGTAACTCCATATCAAAATAAATTATTAATGCCACATTCACTCTGAAAGAATCTTTAAAAATACTAGAAAGAAATATTTATTTCTTCACTATAAACAATCCACCCCTCTTTCAGAGTGAAAACTTTAGTTACCAATTTCGCTTTAAATTCCACAATCTTTCTTTGAAATTCTTTTAATTTTGTACGTCAATTTGCAACTAATGAACTTGTAATCTTTAGGCAAGTAAGTTAGTTTCCAAACACTATGATGTTTCATAGATTGTATATCGCCTTTTATGGCATCTAATCACATACTTGATTGAGAATAAAAAACGACATTTATCAATATGTCATTACATCAACCATATAGTGGATATTGTAATCATGCTCTCACAAATAAACTATATAGTCTGATGGTATAACTGATCGTCTTTCCTTAACAAATCTCCTTAATAAAGCCGCAACCACTTCATTCTGCACTTGAGAGGTTTAAGAAATTTCATTATAAACTATATCAAGAATAGTACCTTGAACCTCAACAAGTTTAGTCTATGGTACAGGAGATTCCATAATTATCTGTATAGGTAAAGACAAAAACATAGTAACCTCCATCATACTATTATCTTTAATAGTCTGAGAGCAGCTACCCTCTACAATTACGTCAATATTTAGAAACTTTAGAGTATGTGATTCCATAATTCTTGTACCTTCTTTAGGGTCATAAAATCAATACCCCTTTAACAATCTAGATAAGATACAAAATAATTCCAAGTGGATTTGAATTCCAACGCACTTAATATTGGATTAGATAACCTCACTTTTGCATGACACCTCTAAATTTCATATGATTCAAGTAATTTATGTCTAATATATAACTCAAAAGAAGTTTATGAAACAACTTTGATAAGAGACACATTTTGTATGTGAAAAAATTGCTTTCATAATATAAGCCCACAAAAAACTAGATAAATTAGTCTTACTAATCATACTCATCACCATGTTCAATATGGTGCATTTATGCCTTTCGGCTAAATCTTCTTATTAGGATTTTCAAGTATAGTAATTAAATTACCACCCCAAAATTTACCAAGTATTTGATAAATGACCCTTTAAGCAATTTAGTATTGTCATACTTGCCAAAATACTTACCGCTACTATTAGGCCTGACAACCTTCAAGACTAATTTGAACCAGTTTATTCTTTATCTCAATCAATTTCTTTAAATAGAAAACTTTCGGAAACAACATTTTAACCATATACGAGATGTATATGTCATTAGGATTTAAACACAATCTTTGCATATGTGTCCTAATTTCAATATCAGACAAGACATAATTTCAAGCAACTAAGGCTTCTATCATCTTATAGTAGTGCAGTCCGCAGGCAAACCTCTTTTCAAGTGTTCCAGAATGGAACGCTTCATGAACAATAAGCAAATTCAATTGCTCTTTTCTCAAGCAACAAATCATATGTCCACAACTTAAAATTTGAAGCAGTAAAAACCTCAATAATTATGAAGTTATTAATTACAGAAAATGTGACTGAAAACCAAGCAATGTATATAATTAGCATCATGTGAGTACCGTGTAACTTGACGTACAAGTACACATCCAGAGAGTTACACGCATAATCATATAATCACCTTTGGGCATAATACATGACATGTAGTTGTACACTCTCCACATGATAGCGGTTATGAGAATATATTCCAATTCTTCGTGAATTCATCACCTTTGGGCATATGAATCACTAGAATCAGTTACTCCTCCACCACACTATCATGTATCCCTCCATGAACTAATACACAATCACCTCCTTTGGGAGTATGACCACGCATTAGATCAGGAGACATCACAATCATCATACGAGATCGAAATTTCTCAAACCCAATCAAGTGTGCCACTTTAGCGGTCACTACTCAATTGAATCATTGAAATTCTCTCATACCAGGGATATAAACTTTACTCCTCACATACACCATATACATGTGATTTTAACTTTAGTGATAAGGGCAACATATCACCAAAATCACATATCATGCTAATTACATTGCTTTATTCATTAATAAAATCTTTATATATATATAACGAACCTGAAAGACAGATTCCAATGAGATCATTGATCACAGTAACACAAAAAAAAATTCTCATAATAGAGAATAAAACATCTCTTATGCACCCCGATTACATATTACCATAACAACATTAAAAGAATGCCGATCCAAAGGATCCCTCACAAGTTAACATCAATAGCAATACAGGATACTCTAGATTGACAAGCTTGATAACTAATCAACTATTGCTCATGAGTTTCATACGGCAAAACATGACTCCAAGGCCAACAACTGATTTATTAGCCAAAGTAACAAATTATCATTGTAATCAACCAGTGGCCTATTAATTGAGTCAAACCAGAGAACCAAATATCTAAAATTTAACAGTAGATACTATTGCTCTGCATAAATATTCAACTTGATAGACATTAACTAGTGACCAGATGAGTTCATGTACAATATGCAGTAACTTAATTGACATGCATTACCCACATTCAGCAGATGTGTTAATCAGTACAATCAGTTTGGTCACAAGTCCTTAAGTCGTCCATCATTCAAAGATTACCAGTGTGTAAAGGAGTATACTTGAATAACAAAAGTTTCATAATCTTTACTGTTTCTCATCAGCTCAATACATAGCTCAAATATAATCTCATACGAATTGTATCTCATTAAGTCAGCTTCAGTTCACAATAAAGTTTGATTTTTATTGATGAATCACACCTTTATAATGATTATGTGATAACATATTAGTAACCCATCACCTGTATTTCCAAAATCACAGAAAATACAAGAAAAATACGCAAAATACACTAAAAATACATGTATTTAGAGTTTCGTATGTATTTTCACATCCATAAAATTATCAAACATGTAAAATAAATATACCACGAGATAGGAAATCACCATACGAGTCCAACGCCGCCAACCACGCGCCGATCGGAGCCTCCACGCGCTCACACGCGCGGCGCGCTTTCGACGCCCAGGCGGCGCGTGTCCGCGCGTGGGGGCGCGTGCAGCCTCCTCCGGCGACGCGCCGCCGACCGTCTTGCTCGTCTCGTCGCCCAGTCCGAATTTGTGATTTAATTTTATTTTTATTGAACAAAAAATCTCGAAAATCACAAATTAGGGCAAAAACTTTATGCGTTCAAGTTCTAGGGTTACGGTTGCTCTGATACCACATGTTGGACGCAAATTGCGCAACCCCAAAATCTCCATAACCAGAACAAGAACATGCATAAATGAGTAGAAAGATTAACGCACCTGTTTTGGGATCCATCAAACATAAAGCGAAAGCAGAAAAAAGGATTACCCACATATATCAAGGGGATCCACGCATCAAGTCATTCTCCCCTATTGCCCTCCGTATCACCTGGCCACGAGGCTCCCTCACGTGCGGCGTTAGGTAAACGCCCTTAGGTGAGGATACATGTGAGAATTAGGGTTAGAGGAGAGACTTGAGCACTATTTATAGAGTTTCCTGCCGTCCTCATTTACGGGCCAGCCAACTCGCCCACATTAGCTAGCCTATATTAGACTAATTAAAAACTTTCTATCTCACCTTAGACCAAACCCCGTAAAACGGTAAACGTTAAACGGTAAATTACAATATCAATTAATATAGTCAACAATTAGAAAAACTCTTACATACATGTCCAGGGGCAGGGTCTTCCTCTTGCACACCCTCCGCACATGGATTGTGGTCTATGTCTTGACTATGGCCTTCTAGGAGTGGCCCTGACTCTAAGCCTCTCGTGGTGGATTCTCGTCCTCCTCAATGCTCTTTACATTGTCCTAAGCCCCTCTTGCAAGGAAACCTGGACTGGCCTGTTGATTAGAGTTTTAACAGGAGTTTGGCCTTACTTCAAGCTTACAGTTGCTTCTGTGGTAATGCTTTGGTACGTGTTTGTTGCAGAACTGCTTACCACACTTGTTCAGTCTTTTACATTGCCATGGCTGAGCAGGGTTTAGGTGGGCAGGTCTCAAGACAAAAATTTGCAACCTACCCCCATGGAACCAATTCCAAAGCTTGAATGCCATTGCATGCACTTCTAGTCCGAGGTTAGCTGTAGGCTCTATCAAGAAACCAATTGTTCTTCTAAAGGAAGTAGTTGTCAATGTTTTCTGCTCCTTGTAGGACTTCTGGAAAGGAATTTACCCTAAAGAATGAAAAACTGATACCATTAGATAGTCTAGGTCTGATTAGAAACTCTGAGGTCATGTGCGCTAGCCACTTAATTTACCACCTCACCTCGACTCAGTGTTCAATTTGGAAATAAATTTCTTCTTTTAATGAAAACAGTACTATGTGGAAGCTTGGCTTAAAGTTGAAAGTGAGATCCTTAAAAACATCCTGGAGGACAGCCTTTGGAAAATAGAAGATTGTCAAATCATCTTTTCTGAAAACAGAATAAATAGATGTCCTACCTCACAGCTGGCAGAGCAAAATCAGACTTGGTTTTTCTCTATCGCCACTCTTGAAGTTTTGATTCAGGACAGTTATGTACAGCCAGGAACCAGCTCTGTTATGTTATGGTCCATTCCACTTTCAGAAACTTCTTTCGAACATGAAATTAACTAATCATATGGCGGTTCCAGTTGGCTGTGTGGATTGATCGTGCCCAGATGCCTAACTGTTGCAAGAGTGACCTTACTTCCATCTGAATGCAGCTTGGATATATGGTACTTCAGTGGACTGGTGCTCCTGGCTGGTGTCCTCTCCAATCCTACGATAGAATTGGACTCAATGTCCATCTGGTATGTCAGCTCATCATCCTTCTTCTATAGGACATGCTAGCTTCATCCTCCTAACTTGGATGTTTTTTTTTTGGTAAGAGTCCTCCTAACTTGATGTTTACCCTCATTTTCAGCAAGAATTACTGGAATTGGGATATTAAGTTTATGCTGGGGCTAAGTGCAGCAGCCAGGTCTGTCACTTCTAAAGGTACGGATTGTTGAATCACATTTTGAATAGTTGAATAATGTTCCTTTATGATTTCGGTTAGCATCACTGCCTACCCTTTGTGCTGACCGCACGAACTGCAGTATGATCCCTGTTGTACCTTTGTCAGCTTACTGATAATTGGTGATGGATTGCAGTGTCCAAGTTGGTAACGAGTTAGGGGCATTTAATCCAAGAGTTGCGAAATTTTCGGTTGTGATTATGAGTGCAACCACTATTCTCATTTTGTATAGTGCTCAATACGATTGTTCTCATATTCTGGGTTGGTTTGAGCAAACTCTTCACAAGTGATGAAGAAGTCATCGATGCTGTTTCTGACTTAACTCCTCTGCTGGCCATCTCTGTGAATGGCATTCAACCCATACTGTCAGGTAACTGATGTTGCATCATGCACGGTTTATAATTGTAATTGCTGGCATGCCTCGTCAATTCATGTCCACACATTTAATTTTCTGTTGTCCCAATTCATGTAATTATAAACCAGTACATTCTTAAGGAGCGCAGTTATTTGTGTTCAAATTTTTCAGTTAAACAAGCAATGTCATATCAAAGTTTCTCCGTCCAAACGTTTTTCGGACTGTCTTATGTTTGTGTTGTCTAATTCGGTTGTGGGCAACATTGTGAGGCTTGGCACTTGATGTTTTAACAACTCGAATCAAGGCCGAACTACGATTCATGCATTCCATGAATCTGCAGGTGTGGCAATCGGAAGTGACTGGCAAGCCGTGGTGGCGTACCTAAATCTGACCGCTTACTACGTTGTTGGTCTCCCCATAGGATGTTCTCGGTTCCAAAACTAGTTTAGAAGTAGCGGTAAATCAATAATGTCTTTCTTTCTCTCTTTCTCTCGCTCCCTGGCTCTATCTCTGTCTCAAATGCTTTTCGATCTTGAGGCAATCTGGTGGGGAATGATCATCGGAGTTGTTCTTCAAACAGCAACCTTGATCATATTGACTGCAAGAACAAATTGGAACAATGAGGTAATTCCAGCTCTGCATTACCTCACATCTCCATCATTTCCCGAATATAGGGAATACTGAATGAATATGCTTTCACAGGTTGAAAGGGCCGTAGCTCGTTTGAACAGATGGGCAGAGTGAGAAAAGACGAGACCTAGGTTGGGAAACAGAGATCTCGTTTTGCCATTTCTTACTATTAAAATATTTCAATAATAAATCATATCTTCGCCTAATAGCTCAAATTTTTAGATCAGTTGACAAAAATACCACAAATTATCATATTATATTAGAGTAAGAGGTCCTAAATTTGAATCTTCGAGGCACCTATTTACTTCCCAATGTACATATTTTCCACACTTTAAATTTTGGCCAAAGTTCAACCTTCATGTGAGAATAGTTGTCATGCACATTGCTAAATCAAACATATTCTACTTAGATACATTGCCATTACAAATGCCGTGTCCAATGAATTAGGTAGCTCATCGAAATTACAAACCCTCAGCTTGTGTACTTAAGAAGCAAGAGAACAATTGAAAATTAGAACCGATTATTCATTCAGATACAGTGCAATTACAAAAGTGATTATTCATTCCACTTTAGATACATTATCATTACAAATGCCGTGTCCAATGAATTTACATAGCTCATCAAAATTACAACCCCTTGGCATATTTACTTAAGAAGCAAGAGAACAATATAATGTCATTATAAATGCTATGTGCGATAAATTACATAGCTCATCGAAACTACAATCCTCAGGACAAGCAATCAATTGCCCGGGATTGAAAGAACAGCAAAAAGAGAAGATGAATGATGAGACAAGTCACACAATTCGTACATCAAGTTTCATTCAATCGAGCAATGGAACAGCGGATCGATCACGCTTCGTGATCCTGCTGTTCAATTCAAAATGCGGTCGTTCCAGTGAACTCGGGGGGACATCATTGCCTAGACACTCGACACTATCTGCGCTACACAACGCAACATAATGACAGCAACAATAATAGCAACCATCAATGACAGATTCATTGACGAACGAAGCTGGCTTTTTTGACCGCTCCCATTATTCGCAACGCCATCATGCCGCTTCGCCGGCACGGCACGTGGTACTCACCCGCGGCGCGAACGCCGAGCTACGCGGCCCGTGCCCTCGATCGTAGGACATCCTGCTCCGACCTCCCGTGCAGCGGAGACATGGATTTCCTCATCCCGTACGGAGCGATCGAGTTCCGACCGTGAATTTACGAAAAATGGGAATATTACCAATGTCTCGAGATTTTCCACGTCCTCACAATGACTCACGAAATAATGAACCGAGGCCAGTGTTGGGACGGCATCGGCCTCGGAATTACCGTCTTGACCCGGTTGACCTTAGACCGACGTGGCTCCGGAAAGCAACAGCGGGGCCCACGAGAGGAGGCCAGCGTACAGGATCGCCACCCTCCTCCCTCTCTCTCTCTCTCTCTCTCTCTCTCTACCTCGTTCTCCCCCTCGCCATTAAACCATCTCCGCATTCAATATCGGACCTCCACGCCCGACCCACCACCTCCATTCCCAGATCTCTCTCTCTCTCTCTCTCTCTCTTCGCTTCTCCCTGCGGTTTCTGCCGTACAATTGAAGGGGGCAAAGGTCGCTGCTTTTTCGCCCCCGGGAGCAGCTCCGCCGTCCCTGGGCCCGGCCGCTGCGAATTGGGCGGAGGGCCGCCGTCGCCGTCGCCGTCTCGCCGATCCCGTTTCGCTCCGCGATCGCCGTCTTCCTCGGGGATCACCCGCTCAGGTCAGACCCGTGCTTCGATTTTGGGAAAGTCCGCCTGCGCGGCCTCAATTGCGATCCGTCGGGTCGTTCCCGATGGCTTCGTGGGATTTGAATTTGGAATTCGCGAGAAAGCCCGTTTCTTTTTGGCCGGAGGAGCGGGGGATTTGACTTTCTAGCTCTGGGGGGAAAAAAGCTTGAAATTTTTGTGTGTGTGTGTGTGTGTGTTTTTTTTTTTTTTTGTGTTCGTAACGTGATTGGATCTGGAGAAGCGATTTCCTATTCGTGTGTCGGGTGCATTGTCGATGTTGCTGGAGAAGAACGGGAAATGGGATTTGATTCGTGTTTAGTTGGAAGCAATGGCTGATTTCGGTTTGCTATTCCGGTTGAGCGGTGAATTTTTCGATGGTTTCGGTTGAATAGAAATTGAACGTCCTCTGGCATGACTTATTCCTTGAAGGTTTTGTTCGCCAGCCCTCGAGGCACTAGTTGAACATGGATAACTACAGAAATTGATGATTTTTTTAGACAAGCGTTTCGCGTCACTGGAAACCAAAACATGCAAAAATTTACCTTTTGGCCTTTGGAATGCTTATTAAATGAAGCTGAATTAGCCTCCTTTGGGGACACTCTTTCAACAATACAAGCCGATTTCATTCTATATTGACATGGAAGCCATGCTAGATGTTCGTGGATTTGAATTAGAAGTTTGGTGCATGTAAGCAAATTTAAATTTTGTATGTTACTGCTAATGCCTGCCTGGCCTGGCCTGGGCTTTAGCTATGTGCCTTATGATTCTTTTTTATGACTTAATAATCATGGTGCCATTATGGATATGTGTATCTAGTTCGTTTGCAAGCGAGACTGATTGAGCTTTCTGCATCATTGGCTATTGTCTTAGGCTATTGAGTATATTTGAGCCGAAATTCCTCATTCTTTGTATGTGAAAAGAGAAGAAGAAAGCTTCATCGAAGCTAAATTTCTAGCAAAATAAAGGAACGGAAGGGAGTGAAATGCGTAGAGGTTGTTGAAAGTACAGATGCCACGGAGCCAATCCACGGAGTTCAGTGAGCATGGGGATGACTCATCAGTTCGTGAAGTCCATGCCAATGGGCTTTGCATGAAAACTACAGAAGTGGAAGCAAAACTTGATGAAGGAAATATTCAAGAGGCAGAATCGTCATTAAGAGAGGGCTTGTCTCTTAATTTTGAGGTGAGTTTAAAAATCTTCATTATTTTGCGGGCCGATCAGGGATTGCTCAAGTCGAGGTCTACTTTCTCTTTTTTGACTATAAAAAAAACTACTTGAGAGCTTTCTGACACTGCAAACCAATACTCTTAGTTTGTTGGCAATGTTAGAAACAATCTTTTGGGCATAATTTTCAATAAAGATGGCTTCCCTGCTGAACTTATATAGGGGCAATACACCCATTGGCACCATATTTTTGGCTTATCACTAAAACAGAACTTATTGAGCTAACTGATGAAATGTGTATATGCAGTATTATGTAAAGCTAAAAAATTTCTCTCGACGATTTGGTTTTCTATCAGAGCGTTTCATGGTCATTCATCTCTCTCTCTCTCTCTCTCTCTCTCTCTCTCTCTCTCTCTCTCAAAAGCCAGTTTTTTTATATAAACATGCTTGTTTGCTGATAACTGTAACTACAAGCTTCTCTCTAACTTTTGGCATTGATTTGCCTACAAACTTCTTTTTCAATGTAACATGGTGGTATTAAGGTGTTGACTGCTCTGAAAATTATTCTGCTCCGACCATTATGAGCGATTGCTTTAGTGTGGTGTGCATGTAATTGGTTTCTATGGAAAATCTCTCCCAGTAGTTTAAAATCTACCCTGTTTATCAAATTGTTCAGTTTTATGGAATAATTTGAAATGTAAGTTGTGCAATCTTAAGTAAAGTGACTCTTGCTTGATTGGTAGAGGTTATTCTGCTTGTGCTGCCATATATCTTGATGGCAAAATCCTCTCTCGTAATTCTTGTAATGCTAACCTTAAAAAATCTCCCTAGTGAGTTTGCTGTAGGCAAAGTGTGTCACAGTGTTAATGGATGTAAACCATGAATGGTTTAATGGTATGGCTAGAGACGTAATAGCTGGCCTTTTGAAATTTTTCATTAATAGAATTTGAATTCAATCCAAAGCCCTTCACTCCTTGAATAATTACTAATGTATTAGTCCTTTTGTATCCTCTGTTGATTACAGATTTTCAATGGGACTGAGTGTGGAATGTAATGGCCCTTCCCTTAGAATGCATTATTTATCTATATGTTCAGTTGCTGGAATTTTTTTATATGAATTGATTTTTTCTGGACAAGAGATTCGCGTGTCATAATTGTATTTACTGCATGTACAGGTGAGGAAAACCGTAGTTGTCCTTTTGAGCTGTTTTCAGTATTTGACATCATGTTAGACTGTTGCTACATCATCTCCTCCCTAAATTTTTCAGGAAGCAAGGGCTCTTCTTGGGAGGTTGGAATATCAAAGGGGAAATGTAGAGGGTGCTCTCCGTGTGTTTGAGGGCATTGATCTCCAGGCAGCTATACAGCGGCTGCAACCATTTGCTGCTGAGAAACAAACTTCCAGGAAGGGCCGCTCTCGAACAGAATCACCACATGTGGTTTCACAGCATGCTGCTAGCTTGGTCCTTGAAGCCATATATTTGAAAGCAAAGTCTTTACAAAAGCTTGGCAGACTGAGTGGTAAAGTCCTTTGTCTGCAGTTTTTGCCTTACAAGCATCCAGATTTATAATTGTTTTGCTTCTTCCTGATCTTTTTGTAACCATGAGGTAAAACGGACTTCTTTGCCCTTTCTATTTTACAGAGGCTGCAAACGAATGTAAAAGTGTTCTTGATGCTGTTGAGAGGATCTTCCATCAGGGAATACCTGATGTGCAGGTGGACGTTAAATTACAAGAGACAGTTAGCCATGCTGTGGAGCTTCTCCCGGAGCTGTGGAAGCAGGCTGGGTGCTATCCTGAAGCAATGTTATCTTATAGACGTGCCCTTCTTAGCCAGTGGAACCTTGACAATGACTGTTGTGCAAGAATTCAGAAAGCATTTGCAGTCTTTCTGCTGTACAGTGGAGTGGAGGCTGGCCCACCTAGTCTAGCTGTTCAAATTGATGGATCATATGTCCCTAAGAATAATTTGGAAGAGGCCATTCTACTTCTGATGATTCTGATGAGAAAGTTCTACCTAGGTATTGTCCAGTGGGATCCTTCAGTCATGGAGCACCTCACTTTTGCACTGTGTCTATGCGGGCAAACTTCTGTCTTGGCTAAGCAAGTTGAAGAAATCATGCCTGGAGTATACCATCGCATAGATCGTTGGAATACCCTGGCTCTTTGTTATAGTGGGGCAGGACAGAACAGAGTTGCCTTGAATCTGTTGAGGAAATCACTACACAAACATGAACGACCAGATGACCTAACAGCATTATTGTTGGCTGCCAAAATCTGCTCTGATGATTCCTTGCTTGCTGCTGAGGGAGTTGGATATGCACGAAGGGCAATTACTGCTTCTAAGGGAGTGGAAGAGCATTTGAAAGGTGTGAGCCTGCGGGTCCTAGGTCTATGTTTGGGAAAGCAAGCCAAAGTATCTTCCTCTGATTTTGAGAGATCTCGTCTTCAATCTGAAGCTCTAAAATCTTTAGAGGCTGCTTTAGTGTTAGAGCCCAACAACACAGATTTGATTTTTGAGTTAGGAGTTCAATATGCAGAGCATCGTAATCTAGATACAGCATTGCGCTTTGCCAAGCTGTTCATTGATGCAACTGGAGGTTCAATATTGAAGGGTTGGAGATTACTTGCTCTAGTTTTATCTGCTCAACAGAGGTTTTCTGAGGCTGAAGTGGTCACTGATGCTGCTTTAGATGAGAATGCAAAATGGGAACAGGGACCCTTGCTTCGATTGAAGGCAAAGCTCAGAATCTCCCAATCACTACCATTGGATGCTATTGAGACATACAAATACCTTCTTGCCTTGGTTCAAGCCCAGAGGAAATCTTTTGGGCCTGCAAGAAGTATTTCTCAGGTAAAATTTTGTATTTCACAAATACCTGGTCTCTGTTTCAGAATGGACAGTTATTTACCGATCGACAGACATCTTGGTTTTGATAAAAAATTTAAGGAGAAAAAAAAAAAAAACAAACAGGCATCTTGGTCAGAAGTAAAACAGTGTCATATATGATCTGTTTGTATTTGATAGTTATGGGGAAATGAATGATCCTTCTGCCTAGGTATATATCTGCTACAGCATGCATTGTGCAGTGTGTTAGAGGCTTGAGTCAAGCTATAAATTTCACTGGGAGTTAGACCACCAAGTCATCTTTTCTTTATCTAAATTATGTCCTAAATCATAATGGTAGTTTGAGGGTTAGAGTGATTGATGTTGCTTTTGCATTTCTTGATTCAGCGGTGCAGTTCCTTTCCTAGATTGGTGTGCCAATTCTTTATCCCTTTCTTTCCTGCATTTAGAATAATGGAAGAATGGGATGGGTGCACAATGTGTTTGTTTCTTCTAATAATCTTATTCTGTAATTCATCTTGCTTGGTAGGCAGAGGATGATAGGGATAATGAGTTTGAAGTTTGGCATGGTCTTGCGACTTTGTACTCTAGCCTTTCACATTGGAAAGATGCAGAGATATGCTTGGCAAAAGCCAGAGAGTCAAAAGCATATTCAGCTGAAGCTCTACAAACTGAAGGTATAAATCCTTCCGCAGGTTCAATAGATTTTATGTTGACCTCTTACGTATTGAATATGCTAGCGACATCATTATGTTCTGATTTGCACATAACGGTAGCATTATCTGACTTTTTTTGCTTGAATCCCTTAGGGATGGTGAAAGCATCCATCTTGTATAACAAAACAAAAGATTAATTGATATGTTAAATTTTGCATTAGCTGACAAAAGATACCATTGCTCATAGAGCGTTTTATGGAAGTGGACAGTTAATGATTACATTGCCACCTCAGAGATGCTACATTTGACATCAGCTTGAAAAGCCACCGCTATATGTTCATTCACTTTGCTAATATATATTGAATTGCATCGTGATGAGATTCACACCCAAATTGATACTGAATCCATTCCTTTCCTGCTTTGTTTTGAGCTTTTCTTTGTTTCCGAGAAGCATAAAGATTATTAGACTTGGTTTATATCGCATCCAAGGCAATGTGAAAAAACTGGTGACAGCTTTCTCTCTGTTATGAAACATCAGTTAGTTCTGCAAGATCCGGAAGCAAGTTACTTCGATCAAATTATTCTGAAGTTTCCCTCTTGGAGAAGTTGTCATATAATCAGGCCCTGACTGGTTTGCATGCTTTTTGGGGGAAAAAAAAACTTAGGTAACACATGCCATGAGATTTAGCTCATGCAATTGTGGCAGAATATTTTGCAGCCTTTTCAAATAGGCAGTAGCTTATCCCATGGAAAAAGCCGGAGCATGCTCTATTTGTCACAATGCCATTGGTTTCATTTCTGAGTGCTGCTGCTTTATTGATGAGTCACGATGGAACATGCTGTTAGGTTAATTGGGGACAGTTTCAGGCTATTTCTGGAAAAATACCTTGATTTACTAATTCTAGTGGATTAGCTTAGTTGTTGAAACTCAGTAAAGGTGAGGGAAAAATATAATATTGTGAATTGGTTGCTGAAATGTGGATTAGCTTGGTGTTTATACTTATGTTAAATGATAGGTGGTGCTTATCTATAATCTATTTGGAAGGGGTCTAAAAACTTATGTCATCAAGGGAAGAATGAAGATCTTATCTGGATTTTTCTTATGGTTGTTCATGCAAAGCTAGAACTAGGACCTTGATTCTCCATAATGGTTTTGTCTGGGGTTTTGTGCCAGGTATAATGTATGAGAGACGGGGACAAATCCATGAAGCTTTGTCTGCCTACATTAATGCTCTTTTATTGGAACCGGGCTATGTCCCTTGTAAGATCTTGATCAGCGGCCTCTTATTGAAGATGAGCCCGGCAGCATTGCCTGTTGCAAGAGGTTTGCTTGCAGATGCATTAAGGATAGAACCTACCAACCGATTGGCTTGGTATTACCTAGGTCTGGTTCACAAGGATGATGGTCGCATGGCTGATGCCACAGATTGCTTTCAGGCAGCCTCTATGCTAGAAGAATCCGACCCAGTGGAAAGCTTCAGCACTTTGGTTTGATTGATGTTCCCATCACAGGTTGGATATGTTTTTATCTTTGATGTACTGCTGATGCATTCGATGTATTGACCATAATGAATCATCTCTAAAATGCAGCCCGTGCGGTCTTCAACATACTCATTAATGGAGCGGTTACCTGTTCAGATTTGGAGTAGGGATTAACTTAAGGAGACATTTTGGCTGGTACTCATTTAGAGGTCTTTGGTCTTACACGGCCCTACTCCTCGAGGAAGAGAGCAAGAAATGAAGGGGAAGGACAGCATAAAATGCAATGGAGGAGAAAAGGAAGAAAAGAAACGGCATGAGTCGACCATAGGATCATAGAGGACTTAGTCTGGAAGAGATTTTTGTAACTGCTGATTGATTTTTGCCATTCTTGCTCAGATATGTAAATTTTTGTGCTGTTTTCACTGGGCAATTTGGGTTGGAGGCGAATTAAAATTATTCATTTTCATTATGATGGTTCCTGATGTATCAATTGTATATTTTTTTTTATTATTATTACATAATTCAAATTGTGGCATTTATAGTGAATTCCTGCATCATTGGTTTCCTGAGTCGTAAGTTTGACAAGTAGATGTTCAATCGAAATTATTATCAACTGTCACTGTGAGGACTGGAAATAACCCTGGCAATCTCATTTAGTTTCCTTTTTAATGATTTGGTCATCTGGAATTTAAAACATTTGGAATTAAAAATCAGAGGCCTTGTGGGTTATTTTGATGAGAAATATACATCACTGCTTTGATCTGCTCCCTGATTCTATCCCAACTCGCGTAACTCATTCTTCACTTTGGAAAGCTCATTCTGAAGTATGGGGTGACGTAACGTAGTGTAGGGTATGAGATGGATAGTGGTTAATGGGAGAACAAATTCTGGACTAATAATTGAGCTGATGGAATCGGTCCCATTAGCCATTGGACTTTGCCATATGCTCCTGTTCAGGACCTTGACTGCTTTGTTCATGATATTGTTTGTCATAACCAATGGAACCTCACCAGTCTAGTGGGTATCCTGCCTCAATCAATTTTGCTGAGACTTTCAGTCCATGCTACCACCAACAAATTGTGATTATAATGATTTGCTGCTTTGAGATAGCAATAGCAGTGGGAATTTCTCCGTTAAGGAAGCTTATGAATTAACATTAGAACAAACATTTGTCTACGTACAAACTCTAGAGCTTAGCATGGAAATGGGATGGACCGCAAAGTATTAGTAGTTTTCTGTGACTAGTTTCACACCAGCGTCTACTTATCAATCACGAAAAGTTTCATCGTAAAATCATAGCGGACCCTTATTATGTTTCTTGCCCAAAATCCTTTGAGACCACCTTACACGTACTTCCAGATTGTTAGTATGCAGAGGCCATTTGGCAGAAGATTTTGCTTACAGGTTTAAGGGGTCATTTCTTTACTCTTGATTTGTATAAGTGGTTGTTAGAAAAGCTGTCAACTGCAACAATCTTTGGTAAAAGAATATAACTGGCCACTCGTATTTGGTATAACTTGTTGGCATTTATGGAAGTGGAGGAATCAAAGATTATTCCAAACAAACTTTTGAATTCCAGGTACACCTATGAATATGATCTTAGGATATATCAATAATATTCTATCTACTTGATTTGTAGAAAACTGATTGTTCGCCAAAAGGGATACAAGAGATAAGTTTGTAGATTGGACCTCCCTCCAAGTTTGGCCAAACTCAATTCCGACGACACCTTTAAAGGCAACTCGTGTCCAACTTCAGTCGGTGGACTTATTCGTGATGACTTACACAATTGGCTTGCTGAATTCGCACATTCGGACTATATTCTTCTCTCAAAAGCAGAATTGTGACGCATCCTCTTGGGCCTCAAATTTGCAATTTCATTGGATATTACCAAAATTATTATGGAACTGGATTCGCAAGCGGCCATTTCTTTGCTTAATAAATCAACTTCACCACTTTATTTTGACAATATACTTATTTTTCAAATTGGAAGTATGCTCAAGTACTTTCAACAAATCAAAATTCTCCAAAACTTAGGGAAGGGAATGCATCTGCAAATTAGCTAATAAATGAGATTATCCAACACAACAATGCAACTGGCCACCAATAGGTTTGCTTCCTTCATTGTTAGAGAATCATATCGGATCATTTTTTATTAGGAGAAAAATGATATAATTTTAGTCTCTACCCATTTTCTTATCAAAAAGAAAAAGAGGATGATGGCTTAGAACGATCTCAAATTGATGTATTTTGCTCAAATGTTTTACATCTCATCAATCATATTGTGTAGGAGAATTGTATCCTATTATTATACTATAGTCACTGGTTAAGGCTCATAAACAGCTTTAAAATGACATGGTTGTGTCACTAAAATCTAACGGGAAAAAAGTTACCAGAATCTCATGGTATATCAAATTTCTTCCGTGATATCACAAAGTTAAATGTCATTTGCTGTTATAAAAAGGAGCATCAAATCTTGAGGACAAACGAGGAGGACAAATTGATCATTCCAACTTGGAATTTCCAAGTACATCTAAACGAATATTGGCAAGAAATTTGATGTCTCAAATTTGAAATCCGAAAAGCATGCACATACTATAACAAGTTTGACAAGGTACAATATATTCCAATACTAAATGCGGTCCTTCATTCATTGTATCTCCAGAGTCAACACTACATATAAGAAGCCACTACACATTAGCGACAAGTTTGATTGATCAAAGTAATGGAAAACGCTGATTTTCCAAGACATTTCCCACTATGCCAATCAAATTGGCAATGATGTGTTAGCCATATCCCACGGACACAAACAAAGACGACACGATACGCTCATAGTTAAGAGTAGAGAGGCAGCCCTGGAATTACATACGGGAGATCAAGAGAGGGACAGAGATGGAAGCCTCCTCACCCATTACTGGGTGGAAGAGATCCAATTCCCCATACCGCTCCAAAACCCGCATTCGGCAATCTTCCGCAGCCATCAGACCGGTAGAGAATGCGCCATGCACAGATCCTGGGTAACTCAAACTTGTTGCCTCTCCGGCGAAGAATAGGTTATCCACCGGGATTCTTAGTTTTTCAGAAAGATCATGGGGCTTCCCCACTGCACCATAGCTATATGATCCAAGTGAGTTAATATCTGTACCCCAATGAGACACAAGATGCCGAACCTGCAGCATTCAAACATACTCATTAGATCCTCTAACAACCAGATACTCATTTGCTGCCCAACAATGGGCCAACCTTCAACGATTGAAAGAAGATTGGAGGGGAGAAAGAAAGGCTATCGTAAAAAGTTGAAGAATATAGCTTCAGTTTTAAAAGACAAGATAAGGCCTGCAGAAGATACCGGGGAAGAAGCATCAGGAAGGATCTTCTTTAGTTGCACGAAAGCAAAATTAGCTGCTGCTTCATCAGACATCTTCTCAATGTCTTTAGCCAGCTGCCCAGCAGGCATATAAACAAGAACAGAATGACCCGTTGCCTTGTGAAGATTTAGAAAGTAGCTGCACCCATAAGATGAATCAGCAACCACTCCCAGAAATTCCACATTGGGCCAAAACACCTTTTCAAAATGCAACACAATCTTGTTCTCAATCCCAACACCAAGATCCGCAATTGCTGCTTCCTTCCAATCAGGTAGCTTAGGCTCAAACCTAATGCTTTGGGATTTCAGTACACCAAGAGGCACAGCAACAATTGCAGCATCTGCAGCAAACGTTCTCCCATCTTCTACAGTTACCTTCACTCCATTGTAACGCCTCACAATATTGGTAACTCTACAATACAAATCAATAATTAAAGGGTGAGAATGTTACAACAGACACCTAATTTGAACTTCTAATTTTCCAGGACAAACATAGACCTGTGGCCCAAGCGGACATCGAGACCTTTAGCGAGGGTGTTTATAACAGGTAGATAACCCCTAACCATCAATCCATGTCCACCAGGCAGTAATTCTTCCTGTATGCAGTGGATATATCACATGTCAACAAATGGATACACAATTACAAAATGGCATATACAGTCTAAAAACAAACTGATAAACCCTTCCAAGCAGTTCATCATGTAGCAACAGCATTACAAACAATCAATTAATCAGCTAGACTGTAACTTAACCTGATCCCAGCCTTTCAGCGAGATGTTATCAGCATCTGTAGCAAACCAGCCTTCCATTCTGCAAAGATACCACTGTAGTACCTTGAATTCAAGCCCTTCCAACCTGTAAGCCATGTTACAAATCAAACAAAAATCAAGAAACAAAATCGAAACAGCACTAATAAAGGATTTTGCATCAAACCTTAAATCTGGCCTCCGTTCAAAAACTAGAGAGAAAGCCTGTTGTATGGACATGTCTTCATTGTACTCTTCCCTTACTTTGTTCGCCTGAACGTAAGACACAGCACAATATCATTTGTGGGCCTGATCTTCAAATTTTACAACCTATCAGGCATACATATTTGCAGAACTTGCAAGGGATAAATTGCAACATATTATGGAAAATGGGAAACGAGATCCTTTAGAAGCCATACCTCATTCAAGATACTCTCAAATATTTTGCCAACTTCAACAACCAATTCTTGAGGAACTTGCTTGCCATCCATGTCAAAGAGTGCATAACTGCAAGAAATATAAGGTCTGGTCAATAAATGATTTCTCCTAAGGTAAAGTAGTAAATTCAACCCTTGCAAAACGAAGCCCTTGAACTTGGCTGAACAGAAACATGTCAATGACTGTTGGAAAATCAATATAATGAAAACATGAACTGTCAGTAGAGTATTTCTAGGCCCACGGCTGAAAAAAACCAACTTCTTATAATCATCACTTTGCCATAGAAACATAACATGAGGGAAAGTCTGATCCAGAGCAAACATAACTACAGACAAGCTGCAAACAGAAGAGTCAAATGCCCAATCTCCACAACTGAGATATAGAGAGCTAAGATTAAATTCATGATTCTGAAATCAATAAGCATTAGAAAGCTTCCTTTGCACAGGATACCGGAAATCACACCAGCAACTTATTCCATTTAGAAACACTTCACGCATGTTAGAAAGGGGACAGATGAATGAAAAATGTAAAAACCAAAGAGACGGCAAAAGAGCACAAACCAACCCAAAAGATTAGCACACTATCAATAGAGGTACCTTTCCAAGTCATGGTCATACAAGACGGAGTTATCACCGCTGGTTCGGTACAGAGGTAAACCCAACCTCCCTATCAATGGCGCCAAAGGATTCTCTTCGCACACCCCATGCAACCTGGAAGATCAAGATAACATCAGACTCATCATACTCTCACGTTACACTTGCGCGAGAAGCGCAAATATTTTACCATGAGGCCCCAAGATCCACAGGAAAGCCACAAGAGTAGTCAGTATGAACTCGACCACCAAGTCTGTCACGTGACTCCAGCAAAAGGACCTAATCAAAAAGAGAAATCAGTTCAGTGGGGAAGAAAGACTTACTGTCAAAATCCATACATCTAAAATTAATTACTTTCAAAAAAAAAAAAAAAATACAGGAAGGGGTAGTTTATAAAAGATTATCAACATGCAGACACCATGGGAGCCTGTAAAATTTATGGGAAACTTGTTGAGTGAAACAGATAAACAAAATTGTTTCCTCAAAGTCCAAGTTCAGACTAAATCGGGATCTTTTACTCCCTTTCGTGTGAATTCCCAGGTGGCAAGTGCTATCATGACTAGAGAAGTCATGAGGCCAAACCATAAGCTGCCTTCCAACTGAAGTGCTTCTTGTTTGGACCTCAGAAAAGGAGACTTGACTACTATAAGAACTAGAAATTTTGTGTAATTGCACCACTTGCAAAACAGTCATATATCATAATCAAGTCTATCATAGTAATCTCGACATGCTTGTAGTCAGAAAAGTTAACCGTCAAGCAGCGACATAACTAGTGACAAGGCATGGAGATACTTCTGGTTAGATGAATAAGAAGGAATTAGCAAGACCAGATCTAACAGCCTCACATGTAGATGTGGAAGACATATACTTTGCAAAATCTGAACAGAATTATGCAGCCCTAAGCACCAAAAGTGGTGTGGCTTCTTTGAACAAAGTTTACCAGAATGGGACATGACTAATGTGTGACAAGGCAATAAGAAACTGCTAATGAGAATTGTCCATAAAACCCTAATCTGTGAAACATGCATATCAGGAACCCAGTCAAGCTAGACCTTTCAAGTACTCATTTCTTTCCAATTCTGAATTTCTCATATAACAGTTCATCACTATTTTATTAAATATGTGAAATTATGTATTATCAAAGGCTACATTGCATACAACAGATGGGACTAACTAGTCAACAAGTGAACTGTGTTTTTTTGCCATTGAAAAGGATAACTTCAGGAGAACCTATTTGGCCGTATTTACAAAATAACCAGACACAAGCAAATGATGAGACTAGTTTGCAATGCCATTCTGATGTTATTTATATTACATAACAAAAATGGTACTTCTATCAGCAATATATAATGCCATATTTAGACTATAGATCCTAATTTTAATTTCGTAAACCTACAAACTCTCTCATTAGGCTTCAATATTGGGCATGATTCGCAAAGTAGCAGGAAACATAGTAATATCACACCTGTAGAGAGAGAGAGAGAGAGAGAGAGAGAGAGAGAGACTTCCATGTTCAGAATCTTGCGTAGAACAAGAAATACTCTCCCACTTTATCACATCTTTCATTACCTGAAATGAGGCATCGTAAAGGGCGCGAGCAGCAGCTAGTCCAGCAATGCCACCTCCTATTACAATTACTGATGGTGACCTTGCCTGTCCTCCTTTTGTACTTGATGAATAGCACAAAGCTACATAACAACATATTGAACTCCAATTAGGAATCTGGGTGAATAATCCCCAATCAAGATAATTAGATAATTAGTCCGGATTAAAAGTTAACACGTGACAGCACACAATGCAAGTAAAACCCATCTCAACGATGCACTTTGACTATTCACAGGCTTGTAACTTCTGCACGACATGTCCTCTCAAAATAGTAGTCGAGCTTCAAACAACCATTTACGGAATGAAAGAAAGCAAATATATAACATATTCACACGTGACACTGCAAATTTTACCTATCCATCAGTACAAGCAATATGCAACATTGACAGTTCCTCTGAGTAACTCACTTCCTGAGATCAAGTATTGAGGCGAAAACAAAGCAAGCATAAATACCAGCGCCAAGTGGTATGGAATCAGCAAACTGAGGACTAAGTGTTGCATAAATAAAGAGACAACCCAATTGGATCACTAAACTGTTCCTATAGTGAATCTGAATAAAAGGAAATCTCACAACTTACCCAATTGAAAAAAAAAAAAACCAATTTTACTTTTAATACCTACACCAGAGAAAATCACAGCAACCAAAAGTCCTTGCACCTAAGTTAAGCCTCGAGCTTTCATATGACGTTCTAACATCAAGCATGCAATGTCCCATGTATTGCCATAATGCCATTCCATTGCACCAGGCTAAAGAAGGTAATTTTTTTCATAAGTACTTTAGTCAGAGTCGAAGCTGCACTTACAAGTTATAAGCACATGATCGACACGGCTCATAACCAGTCCGGGCAACGCAAGCTTGATCGTCGCAAAAGTGAATGGATCAAAACAAATTATTCACATAAAAAAGGACCCTTGCAACTGCCGGACTCGGCATTCAATCACTAGAAAACAATACACAGCAAATAAGGAAAAAAAAAGTAGCTTTGAGGCAAAAAAAAAAAAGTGCTACAAAACGTTCCAAATCCAAAGTCTAAGCTCCCTGTTTTAAAGAAAAATGAAATAAAATCGAGCCCAAAAAAAAAAAAAACAGAGAGACAGAGAGAGAGACAGAGAGTAGGTTTGGCATAAAGGATGTCTTTTTCGACAAAACCAGCGAAACTAAAGCTCAAAATCCGGGGGCCAAAAAAGGAACCGAATTTAAATAATAATTATAAAAGAATAAAAGCATCCACCGACAATCTGATCGAAGAAGAACATGAAATCATAAGGAAATGGCTCAAAAATGCCCGTTAATTCGACCGGCTCCAACCTGAGCTCAATTGGCGATTACTCCTGTTTCCAGACTCCATACCGACAATCGTCACCGCTCCTTCTATCACTACTACCGCTACTGCCGGCGCGAATCGAACTCGACGACGGTCTTAATAACGGGTCCAGCGACTTGTTCTCGAATTTGAAGAGGCACGGCGGCAACTGAGGGGAGAAATGGAGGATGAAGATCAGGAGGCAGGTGGTGAAATGGTTCGAGTTCGAATTCAGGATACCCAGCTTCCCCAACCAGCTCATGCGCTTCGAGTTTTTCCCACCGATATCGAAACCGTCCCCGTCTGTCTGTCTGTCTCTCTTTCAAAGGTAAAAAAAAAAAGGATTGCTCGAGGCTCGATCGAAACCGATCCCGATTGATCGACGATCGCGGGAAAAGCTTTTTCCCCCCGGCACTCCGAGGAGCTCCGATCAATTCCAATCGCCGGCGGCGATCGAGGACGCTACCGAAGCGCAGTAGAGAGAGAAGGGAAGAAGAGAGAGAAATTTCTAGAGAGAGAGAGGGGTCGACGAGCGTTCCGCTGAATTCGCGATCTCCAGCTGCCTTTATAGAATTTCTCCCCTCGCTTTCTCTCTCTAGCCTTGCCGGAACGACGGGAAGAAAAAGCGTGCAGATGCGCGTCTGCACGCTATCAAATGGCTGGGCCACTAGGAACGCGACGCGTGGCGAAATTCGGGGGCGTTTCGGTAATTTCGATTCCCCCACCGGCTTGAACTTTTCCGCTTTTTGGGAATCTACGTACTCGCTGAAAAAAATCTGCGAAATGCATTAGAGGCTAAAAATTTCATTAGATTAATGTATAAAGTTAGGCCAATTTTTTTCATGGAGATGTTAAGTCCACGTGAATGGTGAGTCCAAATTTCACGTCCCCGATAACGAAATCGCGTGGTGATTTTTTGCCTGTTCATTTAAGCCACGATTTCCTTGCCGGATGTTTTTTTGAAAAAAAAAAATTGATTTAGCATCTAATTTTCGAGCTATTAGCTGATACGAAACTTTTTACACTAAAAAAGGTAAGGATCGGCCAATATTTTTTGTTACATACACCGAAAAGTGGGTAATTCATTGGCAAAATTCGAAATAGGAATATGAGGTAATCTTGTTTTTTTTTTTTTTTTTTTTTCAAAAAATGAGTCAAAGTGAACATTATTTCAAATAAAAGCTTGAAGTAGTCAAATTATTTCAAATAAAAGCCTGAAAAAACTTATTTCAAATAAGAACCTAATGCCAACAACGGTTACTCTCGCCAGATCTTGACCAAAGCAGCCCTCATACTATGCTGGTGAGGGCCACCCTCGTAGGGCAACCCTCACCAACCCAAGCGAGGGTGGCCCTCGTCAAATTAGGCAAGGTGACCCTCACCCCTCGCTAGATCTGGCAAGGGCAAGTCTCACCTATTAACGATGATGGCTAGGTGAGGGAAGAGGAAAAAAAAATTATAATCATAATTATAATTTTTTTACCAAAATACCATTTTTCCAAGAATCGAAATAGTCACTAGCTAACCAAAGGCCCTTATTTGAAACGATTTAATCACTTCATATTTTTTTTGAAATGATTTGATTACTTCAAGCTTTTATTTGAAATAAAATTCACTTCAAATCATTATGTAAGAAAATGATAGTATTTTAAGTTCTTATTTAGAATTTTTCCTAATTCATTATTGATCATCTATTCGACTAGTAATAATATATAAAAGGTAAGATATCTTTATATAAACTAAGAATATTATATACATATTAATACATCGATGACTTTGATGTAGGATATGGTAATCCAAATGAAAAGTCGGCTACTAATATTGTCATCTTTTTTCCATCGATGAAAGGAAAAATATCACAAGATTTGGCCGCGAGTTACTTCCTTATAAGTCCTGCAAAGATGATTATCCGGATGATGATGGCGACCTGTGTATTTTCCTGGCAAATAGTTTCGATTAGATAATTAATCCCTTTCCTATAGATCTAACTGAAAAGACTCCATCCCACGTCAATTCACCATATCTCGAAAAGAAATATCAACAAGGCGAATCTATTGTTGATGTACGATTTCGTTCACGCAAATCCACCATGTTGACAATTTGGCTCTTGACATGCCTATTTGGATTACTTTTGATGTATTGGGCTAAGGCATTTTACAAATCATTGATAGGCCAATCAAGTAACTTGCGATCTTGCTTAACCAGTATCATCACAATAGATTGAACAAACCCTAATCAATGTATACACGGCTTCGATTTCATATTAATTTTTGTCATGATAATCCCCTTTTTCAAATGGCGGCGATTTCTCACGGTACTCTCACAAACAATCAAATTCTTTCGGTGTTTTAACAGTTGGGTGATGTTCGAATCCATTTTCGCGCAACTTAATCAAGCCGCTTTACCATACGCCCATATTAATCGACTTACTTTCGGCTTGACTACCCGAAACAAGCAGTATGACAAAGGCTAAGCTAGATGACTTTGGGGCAAGGGCAGTGTTTCTCCTTTTTCGTGTCATAAGACTCACGAGATTGATTTACCAAAAATTGGATTGCTCATTAGTCAAAACTTTGGTATATAGAGAAGACAAAAAGAACTTAAGCGCAAGCAACCTTCCAAGTGCAGTTCCTCTTTAATTTCTCATGCGTAATCGTCAGCTGGATATTTTTTCTAAAAAATTGTTTCTTCGTGGCCAATAAGATTAAGCAATTGCTAGTGGCACATAAAATATGATTTTTAATTTCTCCACTCTCGGCACAAACCTGCAGGACCTCGCCACCTCGCAGATTTATATATGCCTAAAATTCGTCGGTCAAATAAAATCGCGTGAAATCCGATTACTCAACATCGCACATTGCATTAAAAAAAAAACTCCCAATTTACGTTCGAAACTCCACAAGCATTTATTTAAAGGATTGATACCACAAAAAATCTCAAATTAATACATCCACAATAAATTTATATTAAATTAATTTTTGATCACTAAAAACCTCAAATTTATCCATCTTTAACGAATTTACCCCAAACTAATACACTTGTAACAAATTTACCCCAAACTATACACTTATAACGAATTTACCCTCTATTAATTTTTGAAAAATTTTATTATCAAATTGCTAAATTGGATATACGTGACAATTGACTAATATAACAATTTGGAATTTTACTCTCAATTTGTCACAATTATACCAATTTTGTGATTTTTTTATGATATTAATTCAATTTAACGGTGATATATTTGTCGCGAATATATCAGTTTGAGGTTTTTAGCAATCAAAAATTAGTTTTGGATAATTTTATCATAAATGTATAAGTATGAAGTTTTTTGTGATTATTTGGGATAAATTTGTTATGGGTATGTTAGTTTGAAATTTTTCGTTATATTAACATTTATTTAAATTAACACATGTACCAGTGAAAAAGGCGAAATAAAATATAATTAAGATCGACCGGTCGAATGTTTAGCGTGACTACAGTCACTCAACACCTAATCACCCGCATTTCAAAAGTTTTTTTGTTGCGGGTCTCAATCACTCAAACGTAATGCGTCAAACGTTACATGCAAATCACTAATCAATTGCTATTTTATTTTTATTTAATTTAGTGTATTGACCCTTTTAGATTATGGATGTAGATGCTTCTCCCAACCAAACTAAAAGAGCACAATTTTAAATATTTATGTATATTTTTTTATTTGAGTTTGCTCCTTGTCGGACTTCCATTTCCTCGCACTTTCACTAGGTATCCAAAATATTCATAAATAGATCGTGGGATGACAAAATCAGTTCTTTTAAAATGTGATGAGTCTATGGATTTTAATTTAAAGCAGCTGACATTTAAGTAATACATCACTGATGATAGAAAATTAACATTGCTTTCGCTTATCACTAGTCGCGCGCGGTGCACGGGAACATGCGACTCCATGAAAGTTTACTAAAATGAAGTTTTTCGCTTTTAGATGAAGATTGTAATTATAGTACGTATTACCCAATAAAATTGATCCAGTTTCACAAGTAAAGATAATACTCGCTGTTAAAAATAACATAAAATTTGATGCTCTAATTTAAAGGTAACGTGGAACGGGTGATGTTTTAAGGACACATAATTTTCTCTGTTATAATTTAATGACCTAATAGTTTGTTTTGCTATAGTATATATTTGGGTGTCAACAATATTATGTGATATGCATTCATAATGCAAATACCAACTCTACCTACTTGGTTTACTTACAGAAGAAGAAGAATCTCTACAAATATGACCTTTTACCTATCCCATTATCCCGATTATTTAATGAGTAATTTTAGGTTATGGGAAAGTGAAGTATAAAAGTTGAAAATACATTTAGTAGAAGTTGAAATATTTCAATTGTTCCCAATATATTTCAGATTAAATAAAATAGAGTACCATCCAAAAGTAGGGAGGGTAAATAATATTGGCATGTTTCCAAATTTTTCTAAAAAGAATGACCAAATTTTTGAAAATCACTCCAATAGGCGGTGCCATGCGCATACCATCCATTACCCTTTTAATGATTTACAAAATAAATGATCTAGAAAATATTTTTTAATTATGATAACTCGTATTACTTACAAAAATAAATAAAGAAAAAATAATTTCATCATTTACGAAATTATGTATATATAAATTGTTATCAATAATGAAAGTTTTTATTGAAATTAATTTCAAGCAATTTTTTCTTAAGAAAATACTTGCAAATAAAAAAATCTGCAAAATAAATGGAGCTTAGGATAAGCATTGAATGTATTAATTGGATCTTGGGAAAATCTATTTAATGAGTCTTAAACTTATTGTACGACGATTGGTTCAGTTTTAAATATTTTAATTGTGTCAATTTACTCTTACATCTTTTGATGATTTGTTGATTTTGTCATTTCAATCAATTTTAACATAAAATTGATGATATGGTGGTTTGGTCAATGTCAACCATCTTATCTTGACATTAACAATTTTTTACAATTTTTTGAATTTTTCTATTTTTTCTTTTCTTTTCTTTCTTATCTCTCCCTTCTTTCTCTAGTTGGCTGCCCAACCTCAGGGGTGGCCGGCAAGGCTCAACCCTTGCCAAATGCTGTGAGGCCTAGGCTCGATCTCACCAATTGATGATCTTACAAGTAACATGATGCTTCTATGCAAAACTATCCCTCAATTCGTTATTCTTGCCTTTTCACTTTATAAAATGAATTGTAACGGATAATTATAAATCTCATGTGATAATGCTCGAACTATAAGGATGCAATTTTCCAATGGGGCTTACTACGCCATGTAAAGTTAATGTCATGAAATTTACAATGTCCCGAAGATCAAGAAATTAGCGAATTAGCATATAACCCCATGAATTAGCAATGCACCCTTTCATTGAATAGCCTTCTTCATCATTGATGAGTAGACCCGTCAAATGAATGAGTCGGGTCAAGTTTAGGCATGGTCATAAATGATTCGACCCAAATTAACCTATACCCAACTTGATTCATATTGTAAAATATTTTCATTTAATAGATAAATTTTACAATTTTTAAATTGAGTTTGTGAAAAAATGTGGTATTTCCAAAAATGATAATGTTTTTTAATGTTTGGTTGAAATTTGAAATGAATTAGAAAACATATTTCACTTAGCATAGAAAATCTGATTTGATTGTCTATGCACTCCTTGAAGTATTTTATTATTTATATTTATATTTTTTAAATATAATTTAAATTATTTTTTTCTTTATCCTTCTTCTTCTCTCAATCGCCGACCACGGCGGCTATGACATGCAATAGGCGAGCTCAAACCTTGCCTAAGGCTAGCGAGGCTCGATTTGCTAGATTGAGAAGGTTGGAGTCTTGCTAATGCCAAGGTCCACGAGTTCGGCCTCATCAGACTTGGTGAGCTCAAGCTCACCAAGGCCGGCGAGGCATTGACTTCGCTCGAATGGTGATCTTGAGGCTCGCCAGTGCAATTGGTAAGGGCTTCGAGGCACTTGCCCGGAGGGCGGTGGGGGTCGGACACTAGACTTTGTAGGGGAAAAACCTAAATGAAATAAAGAAAAAATAAATAATTTTTTTAAAAATAAAAATAATAAAAACTGCTCAAGAGGAACTAATAATCTTTATAAGTTCAACGGATTGTAAATAAGTTTAAAGACAAATTCATTTAACTTATAATTTATTAACAATCCAATTATGATTGGACTTATAAATAAACATACAAATCCATGTATAATTAGACTTACATACAATCCAAATTTGTTAATAACTCATTTATTAAAACTTAACTAATCCATATATGGTCCATCTCGTTATAAATGAGTTCAACCAATTTTGATGGAAACTAAGCCTGGATATTAACATCAGTCTCTGGACAATAATTACGTCATCAGTCACTTTGCCAGTTACTACATTAAACTGGAAGAAGGAAAAAAAGAAAAAAGAAAGTTGTCTTTTCTTTTTGTGGGGAATCTGAAAAAGTTGTCCCAGAGCACGGACGAGCTTTTAAAAGCTGGTGAGCTTTTCGGAGTGGCACGGTGCGTCATCCGTATGACCCAAAAATCACTGTCCACAAGTAACTTTTTTCTCGATCATTCTCTGTTTTTCTTTTAAAACTCATGGACCGGTCCAAGCCCGGTCCAAGCAAGCAATGGTCGAAAATTCAAGGTAAATTATATATTATGGTAAAAAAAATATATATGCATAGACATTTCAAGGGGGTGGTGAACTCTTTCAATTATATTTAAACTCTTTTCTAATGTTTCATAATGTTCTTGTATTTCTTTTCTTTGGCAAAATCAAGCCCCGAATCCTTAAGATTTCAATACATATAAGAATATGTCGACTTACATTGCCGTGTTTGTGCAGGTTGGACCCAAAATAGTGAAGCAAAGTAGAATATAAAAATAAAAATAAAATGAAAAGAAACATCTTGAGGAAGAGAGAGAGAGGGAGAGAGTAAAGAAAGAAAGGAGGATGGCCTATGTGACTATCCAACCACCGACGATGGTCATTAGCCCTCGCAAAGCTTTAGCCGAGAGTCTACAATTGTTGCTGCGCTTAGGCAAGGGTGGCCACTACCTATGCCGAGAGGGAGGGAGGGAGTAGGGCCACCACGACTCACTTGTAGTGGCAAGTCACATGGTCAATCAGAAATGAGGGCTTGGTTGGTCAGAATCATGAGTCCACTCTCTCTCTCTAAATGGCAGTGGCCGCTCTCATCTGAGTAAGGTGAGGGTCGCCAAATGCTAGCTAAGCTCGCTGAAATAACTTAGAAAGAGTACTAATTTCATTATAAAAAATCAACTCTACACTCACGACAATTCATAAATCTAGACAAAATAAATCAATGTCACTTGAAATTTGAAAAGATAGGCTACTTCACTTACAAATTATAAAAATTATTAAGAAATTAATGGATCATCCAAAATTGAACCAAACCATGAAGTGTGGTTTGGTCTGGTCCAATCCGATTGTTTGAACTTTTTTGGCCTATCTTTAACAAGTAAAAACACAACTTTGAAGTTCACATAAAATGACGCGAGAAGAATAAGAGAACAATTTATGGAAATTACATCACGCGATCCAACTTAATTCGATGATGAGACATTGTCGATGAAAAGTAACATGCTTACTACAAGCGACGCATCTATCTGTATATATAGATAAATTCACACTTGACACATTTATCTAGATAGTAACATTGCAACTCATACGGCCATATTTCATCGGCAGAACGAAAAACTAATTATAGAAATCGTCACTCGAACAGATGTCCTAATGGATTTCCATAGGCGTGCATGTTTGAATATAGGAGCTAGTTGCCCTTCCACTAAATAATGCACGCATGTAAATTGAAGGCCTGAAAACTCACGCCTCAATCCGATTTCGTGTCATGGGGCAAGTCAACGTCCAGGCATTAATGGAAGACGTCATCCCGCGATAAAGTGCGAACTCCCGATGGGGACCGAAACGCGGCAACGCACGTGAGCTTTTTACACGGCGAAGCGACAGGGCCGATGCCGCCTGTCACCGGTCGCCGGACCGACCACGTTTTCGTGGGCCCCACGGGGATGGGGGAGCCCCCTTCCGGAAAAAGCCAGAACGACTCTTTCGTGCGCAACGTGGAAAACGTCTCCAGGGTAAAGGTAACTAACCGGCCCATCTGTCCACCCCACGTGTTCACAGCGTATTGGCAGGAAAAAAAGGAGAAGAAAAGACAAATTCAGATTTGGCAACGGGCGAGCACGACGTGTCCGCCCGCTCAATTTTTAACTATTATTTCGATGAAAATATTGCCTCGTAAAAAGAGTCTCGAGAAAACAAATATCTTTATGTATCGCCTTCGTGTGAATACGCACCTTGAGTTTTGAAAAATTTCGCCGTTCCATTTCAAGTCGCACCTACCATTCGAGAAAGAAAAAGGAGGAGGAAGAAGGAAAAAAATTTTCAAAAAAAAAGAAGAAGGAAAATGGCAATCTCTAGTGGCCGGGAAAAGGTTGAATAAGACTTCGATTTGAGTTGGGCCTTTGATTTCGTTCCGAAAGGACGTTGGGATTGGGTCAGCCATGGCCCGAAGCTTGGCTGTCGCATTCGTACTCCATAATGGAGTCGAATCCCCCACGTGTTGGACACTGCCCAATCTCCGTGGCCCCGTAGGGACTAATTTAACTTTTTCCTTGTCCATGTATGTGGAAAATCAACTCCCACAACTTTCCCCAGAAAATCATGACGGATATATCTCCATTCACACGCTCCAGCATATGGTCATGCTTTATGGTAAGCACATAGAGGGGAGACCATAGGAGAAACGTGGTATATGATGATTCTCTGTACACTCCTAAACCTGGAAAGCTTACCCAGAATGGGTTGATAATTGGCATTTTCATAGAGGTTTTAAAATTCTTGAATTTATCATCTTCACTGACGAAGATGAATGATTGACCACTAAACACATCACTCAATTTTTAGCGTAATGTGGAGAAGTAGGAACAAATGGAATTTTTAAGACTTGTATTATTTCATTTTTCTTTGTCGAAAATTGATTTCACTTGGCATACTAATTTACCAACTAATTCGTGTGCAATTGAGTAGAGATGAAAAAACAATTTCATTATCAATTTTATAAAACGATACTTGGGGTATCAATTGTTGACTTGGCTAGACATTATCAATAAAATAATGAGTCATTTGACCAATTTATTGCTCGTTTAAAAAAGACTTAGAATACATGCCTTTTTTCACTCTCCGAAAAAGAATTTACAAGTTTGGCCTTTAATGAATTGAATTTTTTTTTTTTTTCAAGTTTGGCCTTTGATGAATTGAATTTTAATTTAAGGAAAAGATTTGAAGGCCGAGACTTTGTTGTCTTATTTCAATTGACAAGGAGAGTGTCAAAGTATTAGCAATTGCACAAAGATAGAGAAAAAGGGTCATATGAAGACTTTATACTAAACATGGCTTCAATGAAAAGACATTAGTCAGATGATGAATTTGAACTATATGAAATTTGGACAAAAATCAAATTTGCAAATAATAAGGGGGCATATAATTTTTATTTTTTATTTTTAAATAAGGGGGCATATAATTCAAAAGAATAAGGGGGTTTGTGTTGACGCAAAAAAAAAAAAAAAAAAAGTCCAAGTGTTTAGTCAACATTTTCGGATACAGCCGATGAAGAGGCAACTGTTAAGGAAGTGGAAGCGACTTACCTAATGAAATAGTGGATTTAACAATTTCAAATGCAACCATAAAAAGGAGAACCATTAAAGTAGTGGATCCATAACTATTCGAATAGTGTAATTGACAGCTGTTTTGAGTAGTTGAGGCAATAGTTGTCGAGAAGTGGAATCAATGACCATTAAGTAGCAAAGTTGATAATCATGGTTGTAGACACTATTTATCTTTATTTTGCTACAATTTAGACATGATTATTTCTTATCTCTATACCTTTTAATTCCTTATTTATTTTCTCCTCCAAAATCAACAAGAGACTCCTCATATCCTTTATCAAGGGACTGTTCAACATATTCTTTATCGAATTCCATATTGATCCACATTTTAAAGGGATCTTCTTCAGTAACTTATCCGCGTAAGAGAGTCGGCTTGAATCTTCTTGGCGGCCCCTCATTTTGTATTAGCTAGATTGCGTCTCATAAAAGCTCAAACAAGTTAAATAGCAACTTGCGGCGAGGTTCCACTAGTGCTATCGAGTATCGAAGGGTCGTGTGATCCCTGAAAGATGATCTCCGGCCTCCCTCGAATTAAAAAAAATAAAGGTTTAGACAAGTTTACCATGTTGACATGATTTGTGAATTGTCAGCTTGGGGACCCGCCCCATGGTCTCCAGTTCATATCTTTCAGGGTCGTACATGAACAGTGGGCCGCATGTCTTTAAATGCATGATGGAAGCAAAATACGGCAACTATTTATTTCTCAGGGAGAAAAAATAACTTGGCCGACAGATTAGAGAATTTAATGAAATTCAATAAAGTAAACTCGAGAAGAAATTGATTTTATAGTCTAGGGAATAAAATAAATATACAAAAGAGGTTTTAATGGTTTTATATGAATATGATAGGAGATTTGCAACTTTTCATTTCCAGACTAAGCTTGCAATTTCATTAGGCAAGATATGGTAATTCTCCTTTTGGACCGGGAAGAAATATATCACATAACGCATTAACTTGATACTACTAATTAATTGATACTACTAATTATCAAATGTTTATTGCAAACTGCATGTATGGCACGTTGACCAACGAACATATCCTTAAAATGAGAATTCCCAATTGAATTTGCGATGCCGCAGTGTGAGGTATGAGTCCTCATTATCTCGTACGTATAATCTCAATTATTGAGTTCCTTTTGTGCGAGATGTCAGCAGATAGTGAATGCTATGAATGCATTGCCAAAACAAATATCCTACAGGGGTGAAAGTGATTGTCGGTTGGAGATTTTCGTGGCCAACATGCTTGACGAGATAGGCCAGTTTGTTCCGCTGAAGATATTTTCTTAAAATCGAGTACTTAAAATAATTAGTTAATAAAAATATTTTTATTATCAATAATAATTTATATTTAATATTTTCGTGGACAATGAAAATAATTTTTATTCATTGAATTTTGTAAAAGAACTGAGAAATTTTGAAAGGAGAATTCTATCCTGCATTGTCATAAAAACACAACATTATATACAAGAAGATATAGCTATCAAACAAACTCATAATTAGGCAAAACTACCAAAAATACAAGGATCACACAATAAAAAAAGGTATGCACACAAAACTTCCTAAATAAACGGCCTAAATAAAGGCAGATCATAGCCGCCTTTCCAATACCCCCCTCAAGTTGGAGCATGGGGATCTCGAATGCTCGCTCCAACTTGTGAAGAAGAAAGTTAAATTGATCCTTTCCCAATGCCTTCGTGAAGATATCAACCGGTTGCATTGAACTATATACGTAATCTGTTTGAATGTTACCATTAAGTATCTCATTACGGATTAAGTGACAGTCTACTTCCATATGCGTGGTACGCTCATGATAAACAAGATTGGCGGCTATATGTAAAGTTGCCCGACTGTCGCAATACAAGTGCATAGGTTGAGAATGTGCCACACCAAGAGAATCCAATAATCCTTTTAACCGCTAGTTTGTGTCATAGACATGTATTCAGCTTCAGTGGATGAGCGAGACACTGTCTATTACTTCTTAGTCTTCCACAAGATAGGTGATTCTCCCAAAAGAACAAAGTAACTAGTCAAAGATCGTCTAGTCAAAGGACAACTAGCCCAGTCAGAATCGCAGTAAGCAAACAATTTGATATTACAATTGGCACGCTATATAATACCTCGACCTGGATTTCTTTTCAAATAATGCAGAACTCTCACAGCTACCTCCCAATGAGCTTTCTTTGGCCGCTGCATGAACTATGCAAGAATATACGCACAGTAAGACAATTCTTTTCAGGTCGAGTTATTGTTAAATAAATAAGTTGACCCACTAGGCGCCTATACTGAGCAGGTCATCTACATCATCGCTCTTAGTAAGGGCCAGCTTGTGATTTTGTTCAAGATGAGTTTTAGCTGGCTTAGAACCTAGCAATCTGACATAAAAAATCACATCCAATGCATACTTACATTGACACAAGAAAATACCAATGAGTTTCTCGCCACTTCAATCCCCAAGGAAAATTTCAGCTTCCCCAAGTCTTTCATATGAAAACAACAACTCAGATAGTTCTTGAACTTTTACACAGCGGAAATATCATTACTAGAGATAATGGATCATCAACATACATAAGCACATTCAATTGAGCAGTCCCAACTTGAAAAGTGAACAAGGAGTAATCTAAATATAATTGCTGAAATCCATAAGCTTTCAAAGATGTAGCCAATTTCGCAAACCAACATCTTGGTGCTTACCGTAAACCATATAGAGATTTCCGAAATCTACATACCTTCCCTAATGATTGAGAGGCAAATCCAGGTGGCATCTTCATGTAAACCTCTTCCTCTAAATCGCCATGTAAGAAAGCATTTTGAATGTCCATCTGATGAAGTTCCCAATTCTTTGCAGCCGCAACAACAAGAAAGGTGCGTACAATGCACATTTTTGCCATTGGAGCAAAAGTCTCCTGATAATCTATGCCTTCAACATGATTATTTCTCAGTATCACCAACCGCACCTTATATCGTTCAACACTTCCGTTAGAATTGTACTTAATTTTATACACCCACTTGCTCCCAATTGCTTTCTTCCTAGGTGGCAAATTTTCGACTATCCATGTGCCATTATCTTCTAAAGCCTGTATTTATTTACTCATGGCATTTGTCCACTATTCATCTTTAATTGCTTCCGCATAAGAGTTTGGTTCATGTCCTACAGTAATTGCTGCCAAGAAACATCGGTGTTGCGTAGAAAATTTTTCATAACTCACATAACGTGCTATAGGATAACGTGTACCTGAGGAATCGGATCGGGCAGATGAGCATATCAAGGGACTTATTCTAATGGCGTTTGTCACATAATCTTTCAAAAGAATAGACAGTTGCTTGACGCTTTGTCCCTGCCTAGCTGCTTTTCGACAAGTTCACTTCTTTGCACATCCTTATTGTTTGTGCAGATCAATTCCTCCATTTCATGATTCATGTCATTTTCTCTATCTACACTCTCGGCGTGCTCCTCTCTCAAGTCACTTTTTAAATCATCAATTTCATCACCCAACTCCATAACTCTATTTTTAATGAGTTCATCACTTACTGTTTTCTCATCAACATATGGAAATTCTGTTTCAGCAAACACTACATCTCTTGATACAAAGTATTCACCAGGTTCTAAATCATACAATCTCCACCCCTTCTTTCCCAACGGATAACCAACAAAAACACACCGACAACTTTTACTAACAAATTTATCTTTATCTCAATTTTGATTATGCGCATAGCACAAACAACCAAAAATCCAAATATGTTTGTAAGAAGGAAGTTGGCCAAAGATAATCTCATATGAGGTTTTACCAATCAATAATATAGATGGAGTCCTGTTAATCAAATACCCAACTACGATTACACATTCTCCCCAAAAGTCTATGGGTAAATTTGCCTAGAAACGCAAAGCTCTTGCAACATTAAGAATATGGCAATGCTTTCTTTCCACTCGGCCATTTTGTTGAGGTGTTCCAACACAAGAAGTCTGATGCAATATCCCATGTTCATCAAAATATTCTTTCAAACACAAAAATTCACTTCCGTTATCACTTCTAACGATTTTCACATTTTTCTCAAATTGACATCTAACCATCACAATAGACTTCCTAAGAACACAAGCCACTTCATTTTTTTCCATTCAGCAAATATATACACACAGCACGAGAGTAATCACCAACAATTGTCAAGAAATAAATTGCTCCACATGAAGCTGGAACTCTATAAGGTCCCCACATGTCACAATGCATCAATTCAAAACAATTGTTAGCTTTATTGTCACTAGAAAAGAAGATCTCTCTTGTTTGTTTTTCTCTAAAACAAACCTCTCACAAGTTTTATTAGTTTTCCTAACCATTTTGCCAGCTTTTGGAATTAACTCCACCACCTCAGAAGAAGGATGACCCATTCTTTTATGCCAAAGCTCAAAGGATTCCATATCAGCCACCGTGCAAGCATGTACCAAAGTCACTCCCTTGAGAAAGTAAAGCCCCTCGCGTTGCTCACCCGCTCAATTAGGTTCCTTGAATTTAGGTCCTGTATAGCACATATTTTGTTAGTGAGTTGGATAACCAAATTTGAATCAATAAGAAGTTGCGATATAGAAATTAGATTGCATTTCAAATTGGGCACAAAAAGAACTCGTCGCAATTTCAAGTCTCTTCCAAGCAATACAGTTCCTTCTTTCACTACCATAGTCTTTTATCCATCAGGTAACTTGACAGCGCATGGCACAATGTCACACAATTCTCTCAAAAATGTCAACGTTCCTATCATATTGTAGGAAGCTCCTGTGTCAATAATCAAAGAAAAAATACTCTGTTTACTTGTCAGCCTCTCATGGGCACCATTTTGATGAGAACTTAACATTCCCAGTAAAGTTGCCCACTGCTCATCATTCAATCCACTAAGACCTTTTCGATCTGAATCCATCGCAACTCCTCGCCCACCATCAACTCCAATTGCCTATGAGATGTTGACACAAACACCTCCTCCCTTGTTAGGTCCACCTCTATTACTACGCTTTTGACCACTACCTTATCTAACAGAGGTTCCACATGGTCTATTACCCCACCATTCTAGATATCCTATTAGATGGAAACAACTTTCAGCATCATGTCCCTCTCGATTGCAATTAGAACAAAATGAGATTTTATCTTTATCCCCCCTCGAATTTTGACCACTTGCCCAAATTGCAAAACTCATGGTATTGCCTCTTTCATTCTTGGTTCATGTCATAGTTCGCACTCGCTCTTGTTGAACAACCATAGCATAGACACGATTCAGATTAGGCGAAGGTTTAGTGCAAAAAATATTAGCGCGCATTGTTCCATATCCTTTTTTTCATCTAAGCCCATCAAAAACTGATGAACTCTCTCTTCTTCACGCTTTCTTTCCAATTCAATGGTAAAATTGCATCTGCAACCTGTACAAACACATCGGTATCTGATCATAGTTATTCATTTCATCCCGCAAGATTTTGAGTTTACCAAAATAGGACACGATGGGTTGACCATCCTACCTACAATTGGCCAAATCCGATCTCAGTTGCTGCATCTGTGGACCATTCCCAATTGAGAATCTCTGTTTGATATCCTCCCATAGATCTTTCACATTCTCCATGTGAGAGATAGTCGAGCGAAGTGTCGGTTCAATGGTATTAAACACCCAAGAAACCAACATGGAATTAGCCGTCCACCAATCTTCAAGTTCTAGCAATTATTTGCTGGTTGCTTGACAAATCCATCAATAAAACCATATTTCTTCTTGGCTCGTAATGCAGTCCACATAGCTCGCGCCCATTCTTCATAATTCTCGCCCTTCAATTGAATTTGGGTAATCAAGTTACTGAGGTTGTCATTCGAATTCTGTGTGTAAGAACTAGAGGTTTTCTTGTCTGTTCCAGAACTCTCCTCACCTTTTTTTCCATCAGTCATGGCTCTAATACCATGTAAAAAAACTGAGGAATTTGGAAATGAGAATTCTGTCATTCATTGTCATAGAAACGCAACATATATGCAAGAAGATACAAGGACCGCACAATAAAAAAAGGTATGCACACAAAACTTCCTAAGTAAACGGCCTAAATAAAAGGCCTAAATAAAGGCAAATCATGGCTGCCTTTCTAATAAGTTTTGTAAACGATACAAGCAATCATTCTTTTCACAAAGCAAACAGAGTTTAGATGGGGCTTACATGATTAGAGGAATCATCTCGACGAGTGGCACTAAATCAATATAATTAGCAAAGTGATTACTGATTAGTGAAGGTTTTGCGTACGCGCATTTGCCTCTAATCTAATCTCTCACACTATCAAAACTAGAGAAAAATCTCGTACTTGGGCCAATCCCTTGTTCCACGATTCAGCTCCAATCTGTTGGGCCCAAAACGGGCTTTTGCCTTTGATGGGGCTCGATGGGCCTCTCTTCTTTCGAACACCTCCCCACTCAATCCTTCTCCCCCAATTTCATCCCTACATCTACGTGCATGGAAGCACGTAGGTTCAACGCCCCTTGAGACACGGTACACGACCGAGCGCGCTCGCGACACACGTCGTGCACGCATCGCCCGCATCCGATGAATTCGCAGACCTCCATGTCTTTTAATGTCCGATTGCTGTCGCGCGAATGTTGCTGTCGTGAAGAAGATCGTAAGAAAACCGAAGAGAAGAGAAGATGTCGCAGGTGCAACCGAGACGGGATGAAGCGCGAGCTTGCAGGCAAGAAGAAGGTGGTGCAATCAGCGACAACCCTGCAATCCTCAAGCAGGTGATTGCAGCTCGCTAGTGTTTTTGGCACGATCATTTCCGTAGATAAGTTCATTCTAGACGACATCGGGAGGATGTCTGATCAATATTTCAATACAAGAAATTGCGGCACTTGATTTTCGACTACTCTAAATACGCGTATCTACCGATATGGCATGCTAGCGATGTACCATGTAATAGACAAAATACCATTTCGGATAAGGTATGGACAATGGTTCTCCTCTCTAGAGGTCACTTTTTGGAATGAGCCTGAAGTACGTTGTACCTTGTTCATCTTAGAGCATACGTATGAATCATCAATTGTGTAGGTGTAAAGGGAGTCTATCTATATCTTAGCATATTTTAAGAAGTTCGGTTGTCCACGAGTTAGGTGGTGACAATTCAAGCTAGAACAACATTGTCAGAGGAAGGATAGATCCAACGGACAGTTGATAATCTCAATTGAATATAGATAATTCATGACATGATCGATTATATCGCATGCATGTTTTTAGATATATACTTATATTGTCGTGTGCGAGTCAAATTGGTAGAGACGCGGAAATTCCTAACTAAGAACAATCACATTTCTTTCTTCTCCCTCGGCAAATAATCTTCCCACTATCATTCATTCCCCCTTTTTGCTCTTCACAGATCTTATTCCATGTTTTTCTTTTTCTCTCGCAGGCAGTTGGTAAATGTAACCACGACAAGCTATGCGACATCGCGACCGAACAGATGCAGCTCCGCGACGACTTGAAGGACAACCTCGCGTCGCTCTCCGTCGCGGCAGCTAAAGAAAACAAATGCAAACGTAGTTGACTCCAACCTGTCTTCTGACCGGGACCACCAGACTCGCCATTACGCATATGTTTACCGTGCGATTGATTTAGTCTAAGTCTACTGCGTTGTCCTTTCTAGGTCTATTATGACCTCCAACGCGCTCTCTTCAACGTTGTAATTCCACATTTCACACTATCTTTGTACTTCGTGCTCGACCCTCGACAAACAACACAAGGCAATTGCCATGTTTCGATCGTGGGATTGACTGAAGAAACATCATAATAATAATGCAGAGAGACGCGCAACTGCATGATGCATTGTCTCACCAACTGGTTACAGCACTGAACAAAAAATCTAAGATCAGGTCATCAGATCACAACACTGAACAAAACCCTGGATTAAGGAGTGCAAAACAGGATCAGCAGATCGCGTTGAGAAGAGGGGAAAGTGAACTTTTCTCCTCCCCCCCTGAGATTTCACATCGGCATGGGGGTTGATGTGAAGTGGGGTAAGTGGGCATTTAAGAGGGGGGGATGCATAAGTTGGTGTTGCGCTGGATGGTGCGATGCTGATGGGGCATCAATCTTCTCAGGATGAAGTCCCCAGCTTGTGGACATGAAACATGGGCAATTAGATCGGTACAAGAGCGCGGGGGGGTCCCCATAAAATTTCGGGACATCTCTCCCTTTCGAGCTTTGCAACGTCAGAAAGGAAAAAGATGGGGGGCAAGGGGGATATGTGGGAACAAGCCGGAGCAATCTGAGCCACTATCTTCTAAGTGGCTCTAGTTGAATATATTATCCCTTTGCATCCATACAAAATAAGCCCCCTCCCCCCTCCCCTCAAAACCCTCCCTAAAGATATAGGTGGACCATCGTCAAACATCGTATTATTGTATTTGCACGAGTGGCTCGATCTATTTAAGCTATGGTTTAAAAATTTTCCCTGCGAAAAGTGGTCAATAGATGTCAAGTCATGTTAGTTTCGATTTGACAAGGTTAGAGTCTTTCTCAGCACTTTCTGGGTGCTGACAGTTCGTGTTGATGTACTATATTCTGATCTCGCAATTAGATTGAGTTACATCATCTGCATTTCTATTAACTATGCTATGGAATTTATGTATCTTAAATTCGTGCAATTTTCATTTGATCTAATGATCGTACTCAAAAATGTCGATTCGTGTTGGAACTTGCCAGCCCTATATTTTCTATCTATATTTTCTACTAGGCACGATATTGTCCCATATGTTTATATCTAAAGGACAATCTTGTATGTATATGTATATATAAAGAATCAGTTGATACTTTCCTAATATTAGCCAACTTTCGCATCATAACGCTGATGTAGTCTCACCTAGTTTTACTCCATAAACTCTCTCTCTCTCTCTCTCTCTCTCTCTCTCTTCAACATGCAACTTGGTGACGAGAAGATAGAGCCGGGATCTTTTGCAACTCGGAGAAGAGAGAGAGAACAGACACATTAAAGTGGGAGATAGGACTATGATGCTTACTGAGAATATTACAGTTGAGATGATGGTGATGAGGAAGATGAAGGCATTTTTGCACCGCTCCCACTTGTGCAAGAAAAGCTGCCTAGCAAAAGATCTTACTGTGACCACACAGTGGATGTCCTGGCTTGGAATATGTCGTGTGTGTGTGGCACGACAGCCGCGTCCTAGATTTTTCAAATTTCGAGAAAAACGATTTTGGCTTGTCATGTCAGCGATGTAATGGACCCGTGAGATGGCTTCTTGCGCTTTACACCGATCATAGGATTGGTATTGAACAAACGTTTTGCCTCCTAAATGACCGGAACGATGACCCTTCTTGTATGGCATCAATAACCCTTCGAAGATGTGTAGGGCAACGATGTTCATGCCGTCGTAGGGTCCAGTCAGTACTACATGATCGGTGCATAAATGCTGAAAATGACTTCCACAAAGCAACAAGAAGACTTATAGGACATCGCGTCAATCCTGCAATTGTGCCAAAGTCTATGTAGGTTGAGACGGACTAACATTTAAAAGCTTCAACATTTGCGTGGCGATGTCGGTGAGGTTTTTAGCTTGCGAATTGAGTCCATCTCACGTTTTTACTTCCTATTTGATGCTACTTTACTGAAATATATGATAAGAAAAGATGTCTCGATTGCTTTTCCCAGCCTCCATGTGACCAAAACTGAAGTCTAACGTCGCGTGTTCGTCATGTAAAAATGTCATCGAATAGTATGACAAGTGCTGCTTTGCTCTTAATGATTCATTAGTTGATGTACGCAAAACTAGCATAACTTACACACAGAATGAGCATTAGCACACCCTAGTGAAGTACTCATCAGCCCTTCCCCACCAATCCCGACTGAAGAATTCGATGAGACTTGAGAGAACCACCGCCATTTCCGTGAAAGTTAGCATCAGTGGAACCATGAACAGTATCAATGAGCATCTTGTCTTTGCTTTAGTGCTGGAAAGTGGTTGGAAGAGAGGAAGTTGCTTTCGCTCAGTGTTTGATAGAATATGGAGGAGATAAGGAGCGACAAAGCTCGCTCCTGCGTAGGCATTGACAACCTAGGATGCGAGGGGTGTGAAGCACTGATAGACCGAATCATGGGTCCTTTTACTTCATGTAGCAGGGACATGTTTCTGCTATTGGAAGTAAGAATAAGCAGCCATTAACATGGGATTGCGGACTGCAAGAGCTTGAGGATGTTGGAAAGCAGTTTCTATTTGCATGGAGGAACTCGGTCGATGGAGAAAGATCACTCAATCTTGCACAGCATTTTCGGGAAAGGTACTTGAAGAAAGGAATACGCTAGGATGACTGCTAACTTCGATTAGAGGCCAACGAATAAACCGGGATGGGTAAATTAAAACCTCGAATTCTTCAGTGTATTTTGTGGAGCGAATAGTTAATAAGAAAATACGGACCATTTCCTGACGCATAATTGAAGAATTTATTTAATAGGACTGAAAGAACAGAAAGTCTAAAGAAACAAAATATGTGTAGTTGTGCTCCCACTATCAACCCTCTCCCATTACAAATCTCACCTCCATCAATACCATCAATTCTGGGCTTCTAATGGTGTTAGCTCCAGTTCTTCCACTTCTAACATGCAATGTACAGAAATTTACAATCGTGCTTGGTAAGAATAGTAAAATGACCATGTAACTCTTGCAAATTGCGACCAAAAAATCTCAAGGACCAAGAAGGTGGTCTTCTTATCAGGCTGACTGCGGCAGATTCAACAGCAGTAACGGAGCCATCTTCATCCGTATTCACTAGCCCTCATAGTAGTTGTAGTAAACTCATCAAGGAGATGGGTACAAAAATCACCAATTAGCCAGGATACGGATCAAGCAGCAGCCATTCAATGTCTTCCCCCTGAAGGGTATGACCTCTTACCATCTGATATTAGCGGGAATGCAGGCTTCCAAAGAGCATGGCCACTTGTTAACCTGCCATTATTTTAACAAGACATGATTAGAATCTACCCATGCATCTTTTGCAGCATTTCTTATAGGATTTTCGCAGAGTACACATGATGTCCCAACTCCTAAACTGTTATGAAGAAATAACCCGGGGATTTCCCAGTTCATTATATATCTGGGAGGACGAATGACAAAGTGACTAACCCATTTTGCCACTTAAAGCATCATTTGTAGCTCCTCCACTATATTGCCCGCTGATACTGCCGGGCAGTGAATTTGTTTGAATCTGCTGTACAGTCTGAGGGCCGAACTTGAACATATTCATGGGCTGCAAGAAAAGTTTGATAGATGATCAAGGGACCATAATCAGCCCCAAAGCGCCACAACATTTTTCGATGGCATAAGGACTTTCAAACCTGTGATGTGGCTTGCATGTGGTGCATGCCCATGTAACGCGCGAATTGCTCGGGAAATGAGGGACTTTGCATCTGATTCTGAAAATTCATGGGATTCAGGACTGGAGTTTGGCAAATTACTGACTGATTTGGGTTTGGAGCCATTGGGATTGATTGATCAACTACCGGGACTTGAGGCAAATGCAAATTGTTGGATACAGTGGGCAAAGGCGGCGGGCACATCGTCATACCCATCGAGGAGATATAATGCTGTACTCCAGGAAACATCATCGGAGCCATCCCACCTCCCATCCACATTACCTAAAACACCAAGAGCCCAAGGGTTTTTAGATTTCCATAAAATGATTAGGTGCTTCTATTTTCCGAGTTTTATGGTCAAAATTTAACTTCGAGCACAACGAATATGAGGCCAACTCCTTAATTCTCCAAACAGCAAGTGCTTTTTCTAAAAGCTGCCATAGAAGGAAGAAGATTCCACTCGACAATGATAGGGAACACATATGACCTCCCTCATGTTGAGTTGGACTGCTTATCTGAAATGTTCTGTTCATGGCTCCAGAAAGTACCACATACCTGTAGCTGCATCTGAAGAGACTTCAGGTATTCAATTGCTTCATCAAGCATTGATGCTTTGTCCGTCTGCCAAAAAAAATCAACTCACTTATTAGCATCTCCAGAACAGTTTTTACCGCTACCTTTTCTTATAATACAGAATTAGCCATTTTTGTACCTAGAGATACTTTTGTGGGCTGATTTATCATCACTTAGCTGATTACTCATGGAAATTATGTGTCTATTATGGCATGCATAAGACTATCAATCCAGGCACTAATTGAAAGAGCAACAAAGAAAATGGAATTTAAAATCCAATAGAAGCAATGATTTACAGATTCCGAGAGAATCAAGAAATTATCAAATGGTGTGGATAGAACAAAGGAAGACCTTGTTACAGTGAGGTATAAGCTCTTGCAATGCCTTCATCTTCTTATTGATCCTATCCCTCCTCCTCTGCATTAACGGCCCAACAGTTATGTCCAATAAAAATGCAGAGTAATTTGGTTTAACATGACAAGTAATTTTCATGGGATTGCGTCCACACCCTTTCAGAGAGGTTATGCACTTCGGCAGCACGGCTCCTGCGGGTTGATCCCGACCTCGTTGCTGGCTTCTTTCCACCAGCAGCTTCTGGTTCAGCAGCCTGAATAATTCCGATGTTAGGATCAACAAAATGAAATTTGATCGATAAAGAAGAAAGGGGGATCATTACTTCGCTTTGGCACTCAGATTCCTCATTATCTCTGCCCTTCCTCTTGTGGCTACTCGCACCAGCGGATTCCTTGAGGGTTCCACCAAAACTACTATCGGATCCACCAGAAGATGAAGTAACGGTTGGCTCAAGTGTCTCTGTTTTCCTTCCCTCACTCTGAGAAACTACGTTTTTATGGACATCTTCCTTAAAAGTCCCGGCAGAAAAGCCGGCTGTGCCGGCCGCATTGCTCGATGCCCTACTAAAATCTGGGTCATTTACGATTTGGTTGCTTCCACAGTGGCTAGACCCAACTGTCATAACTGAACACTCTCGAGCATCACCTCCAAAGTGAAGACTAGAAGGTCTCGAATCACCCTTGACGGGAGATGCGAATTGAGAAAAGTTCACAACCTTTCCCAAGTTTCCAGTGACATTGTTTTGTTGAGCGGATTTGGCAAACTGAGCTCGTGGAGGCGGCATTTGGTTCCCAGAAATTTCAGGGACAAGTGCACGCTTAATGGTGGATTGCTGGTTACTCGTATTATGGGCATCATTAAAACTGGCTGATTTCACGATCTTCTCTGTTTCGACTTGCCTGACTGCCTTATCGATCTCCATCGGATGAGGCACCGGTAATTCGTCAAAGAAGTTCGAACAGAATTCCCTTTCGAAAGAATCTTCAACAGGATAATGGATCCATGAGACTGTCTCATCATCCTGAATCAAATTGCTAGAATTCCCATAAGACCCACTGCCTCTCATAATCGGCTGATCATGTTTCTGCAATTGACTGCTCTCATGCTGGTTTGAGCTTGGCTTTCGATGGTTTTGACTGTGCATGACAACCTGGCCATTCTGCCATAGTAGCTCCACCAGCTCCTGGTCAGACCTGACCAATTCATCAACAGAAGGATAAAACTGAATCAATCCAAACTGACATGGAAATAGAGAGAGTGTCCTTTGAGAGAGAGAGAGAGAGAGAGAGAGAGAGCAAAGAGTACCCAATGTTTTTCTTCTGATTGGTTAAAGGGAGATCATACTCAAAGTTCCAATCAGGAAGGCAAGGATTCATGGCTGCGCACCGGACAAAAAGTTTCTGCACAGAAACACAAAAGGAGCTTTAACCAAAACGCAGCAAAGCAGTTAATTTATAGAATATGCCGTTTAGGGACCTTATTTAATTTAATTTACTGATACTTAATTGGTTGACTTGGACATGAAACCGAAACAGCAAAAAAAGATCACCGCCATTTTTGGAAGCACAGCAATCAACGCATGAGAAAAGCAGGAAGGGAACAATAACTTAATCGGCAACCCACTTAACTGAACTTTAAGGCAGAGATATTATTCTTAATTCAGCAACAGTACCTTTTACTTAATTGTTCATTTGACAACGAAAGACAAAAATAATCAAACACCCACAATCTACCCATCTCTTTGAACAGAGAAAAGAACCATTAAAGAAACCAAATTTCTAGCGAGAGAGAGAAAGAGCCGTGGAACACAGGAGCAGAAGCTATCGAACGCACTGTGCTGCAATTAAGAAATTGATTAAATAATTCGAAATGATATGATCCATAACAAGACGTGAGACACCCATTAACCAGTGGAAAACTTGAAACCAGATAAAAAAAAAAAAGAGATTCGAGGGAACAGACTAGACTTCAGAAAGGAGGAGTTTTGTCAAACACCCAAAATGGAAAACTGTGAAACGAAATCAAACGAACCTGACCAGAGCCAACCTTTGACTTGTTCCCAACAGGGTAATAAGAAGGAACAATCTAAGAGACTTGCAAGTTCCAATACCGTCTCTCTCTCTCTCTCTCTCTTTCTCAGAGACACAAAGAATAGCAGTTGTGAAATGATTAAGTAATGAGAAAAATGGAAGAAGACCGAAGACCGGAGCCTTTTAACTCCAGTTAGAAAGAAAAGGACAGCACACAGAGAGTCAAGAGGGAAGGAGGGTTAGAATTACGCAATAAATTGAGTAGTGTAACGCACAATGACCTCCCCCCACGCGGCGTGTAATTTTGTCACCCCACCAAATACCCAAAAATGGGGGAAAAAAAACTGTGCACAAGGGACCACAGTGGTTTTAGTAATTCCTTTTCTTCTTTTGGTTTTTCCTTCGGTTGTTTTTGGGAGGCTGATTTGGCTTGGGAAATCTACGACTTCTCACCCATTGGAGGTGCAATCTGAAGATGCACAAGGTTGGTGCCACGTGGGCAGTTGCCATTGTTAGTTTATTGGTCTTGATAAGGGAAAGAATTGTCAGAAGCAAAAGATTTCTGAAAAAGCTCTTTGTTTTTTTAACTTGTTTTTGATAAAAAAATTTCTGAGAAGCTTGCGACAACTCAATCATGGTAATGCAGAAAAACTTGGCCCAGATCTGGGGAGACAGTTTATCTCGATATGCAACATGTTGGACAAATGGCGGTGGTAATTGCAGAGTCAAAAAAATGAATTCCTGGTGCTTACACGCACGGACTATGCATGTCAAGATGGATTTTTTTTTAATTTTTTTCCTTTTATAGTACCTTATTTTAAGGTTTTCAGAGCCGGGCCTCATGGGGTGTGTACGCGCGTAAGGAGACATCTGGTGGCAACGTTCGTTTGTTCTTATCAGGAAGACGATAAGGGTGGCTGAGCAGCAAATGGGGGAACAAGTAGGGGGGGTAGAAGGATGATGAGGATTTCATTCTCTTTTGGGCCAGAGCAGATTAGTTGTATAGCATCAAAGCGACTTGGCATAAAGCTCAGGTCTTGATATTCCTTTGCGGAAAAGAAAGGGATCGGCGACTGAAAAACGAAGAGGAAAGCGTTGTGAAAGTGAAGAGAAGCTGAGAAGATTTTGATCATCAAGATTCCTAGATAGGCTTGACATGCGTACGAGTTTTTTTTTTTATATAGAAAGCGAGATTATTGTTCATTAATGATGTTGTAAGGACACGAAATCCGCCAGATATTACGGGAAAGTGTGGTAATCGGATGTATTTGTTGTGCTATTATTAATAGTCAAATTCGTTACATTGGAATCTTACTTTCCTCTGCAGGGCCTATCTACGGTCTACAAGACATCCAAGCTACAGGGTATTTCCATAACTTTCTGGTCCCCTCCAAGATCAAAGGAGATTCTATTATATCATGTATAATAAGGGAAAATTTCAAAGAGGGACCCGAAGTGCCATTATTTTTTCAAATAAGGACCCGAAGTGGACCTTATTTCAAATAAGGACCTAAAGTAACATCACTTTCTTAAATAAGGACTTGAAGTGGATGTTGTTTCAAATGAGGACCTAAAGTAACTATGTTCGTTTCAAATAAGAACCTGACTTTCTAAAAATCAATGGTATTTTCGTCATTTTCCATTTTTTTTTTCCTAATTCTTCTTCTTCCTCTTTGCTAGTGGTTGGCCGACCACCAGCGATGCCCACAGAGGGCTAGGCGAGGGCCGCCCACACTGGCCATAGGTGAAGGATGGCCTCACTCGGCGAGGCGACCCTCACTAGATCGACCTCTGCCTGTGGTCGGCGAGGGCTAGATGACCTCGCCGGTTGCTAGCTAGAGTGGTCGAGCCTTTATCTAGGGCAGGTGAGGCCAACTCTTGCCAGATCTAGTGAGGGTGGCCTTGCCTACGGTCGGTAAGGTTGCCCAGCCCTTGCCGGTCGTGGGTGAGGCTACCCTCGCCAAATCTGGCGAGGGTCGGCCTCGCTTAAGGCCAACGAGGGCTGACCTCTTGGATGGCCATGGGCAAGGGTTGCCTCGCTTGTGGCCAATGTGGGTGGCCCTCATTGGTGAGGGCAACCCTCTCCCAGCCCTTTATGGGCATCACTAGTGGCTAGCCAGCCACTGGCGAAGAGGAAGAAGAAGAACCAAAAAAAAAAAAAAAGAGGAAGAAAATAAGGGAAAATGACAAATAATGAAAATACCTAAATCGATCATAAAATTTAATCAATTGGCAAGGTCAGGTCCTTATTTAAAACAACCAAAGCTACTTCAGGTCCTTATTTGAAACAACCAAGGCTAGTTCAGGTCCTTATTTAAAACAAATTCCACTTCAGGTTCTTATTTGAGAAAATAAGGGCACTTTGGGTCCTTTTTTGAAATTTTCCCGTATAATAATGCAGCAAAACAGCATGAATTATGGAGTCTTTGAGCAATATATTTCCGGGTGTGGTCCATGAATCAGGGAAGTGGACGGCCTCAGGAAGGAAGAGATTCATGAACTTGATCGTTTCTAGAACTTGAGTGGGAGAAAACACATGAAAAACAAATGATTTGGACCACATGGTCCATTTTTCACATGAAAGTAGGGGATCACACTGCTTTGCCCAGAGATGCCACTGCTTTTAGATTGGGGGATGCATTTCTGAGCTATAAAAATTTTATTTTTCTTGAGGAGTTATTGTGGGTAGGAGGTCATTAAATATCCCGATCGTCTTGCGCCAGAAGAGAATAATCAATCGGCAAGATCATTGTATCCACCCATTTCACGGCCTTATTATGATATTTCATTCTGCCGTCGATGTCGCGTCATATCGCCGGGCCAACGCCGCCCCTAAGTCCGTCCCCCTCATATATGGTTCCAGTGAAAAACAGGCTATCAACACCATAAACTCGGAGATCCTAGAGAATTTACTTCATCTTAACCTAGTCTCGAGGGTTTATGCCGGGTTGAAACCCGTCACAGCTCGATCGATTCCTGGGAATCACTATCTGGGCATCTTTGATTGGAGCATTGCCTTTTATATCGTGCTGAAGACCTTTCTCAGAGAAGCTCTAAGCTCTCATATGGCCAAGAAGGTGGAAGAAGAAGCAAAAAGCATATGAGAGCAAAGGGAAACAAAAAGGAATAAAAAAGAAGAGATGCTCAGATTCAGACGCATCTGATTAATGTGGATAAGGAAGGAAAAGAGGATGGCCCCATAAGATTGCCAGAACCAAGTGGGTCTGTCTCCGCCTTGTTTATCACAGTTCGTTGTCAAGGAATATGACTTTGTGTCCCGAGAAAGCTGGACCCAACAATTTAACAACCAAATTAACTCGACAAGAACATATAAATCCAGTGATTCGCTTAATCGCACAGTGATTGAATCACGTGATAAGTAGACACGATTGCGGATTTCGCGGAGTTGTTTGGTAATGAGCGACGATAGTAGATGATTTAGGGAAATGGAAGAACACTGGTATGGTTATTAAGATCCCTTAAATCTCCTTTCAGATCACCTTATTCGAGATTTACAACTTTAAAAAGACGGAAACTTGATCCTCATGACGGTTCAAGACAGAAGTTCTTTTGTCTGTACACACAACACTGATTAAGAAGACCTATGTACTCGTTTAGGGATCCATAGACTTCAATATCAACCGCGACAGGAACAATACAAGATGTCTCACTGATCATTCCACATCTCATGTGCAATGATAAGTTTCTAATGAGAACGTATTTTTCATATGACAAAAAGTCAAACCACTTTTAATTCATATTCTCATTCCTAGTCAGAGAATTTTGTCTCTTCATAACTCCCCATCATGGTATGAACACGAGTTTCTACCAAAGGTTGACTATTCAGAGCCATGGCCGTGCTCTCTAGGCTAGGGATGAGCATGATTTTAGAGTGGAATCTGAAACATGATAATCGGACCAATGAGGATTTATCCAGTTTCATATTTCAAGATATGCAAAGTAAGTTGTAAGTTTCAAAAATTGAGAAACTCTAAAACTTAGAACCTATAACCTAAAACCTGAAATAAATTTTTATATTTTTCTTAGTTTGTTTTCAAATGATCGTACAGTATTTCATGATGTTTGATGATAATTGTATAATCTAAAACTACTAGTCCGAGTCTCCATTTTATGACTAAGACTTTTATTTTATTAATGTTTCATATTTTTCGTATTTCTAAATACAAATTATGATCAGTGAATTATAACGGTAAGTGATGATTATTAAAGGTGATAATTCACTATAATTATTCAATTAATAATAAAAGTGAAACCTGAATAGCTAAATCAATCATGTAATCTGTAACAGGATAAGTTCCATATTCTAAGGTTTGCAGAGTAGATTTTAGGTTTAAGAAAAATATGAACCTGTTCCAACAGGCAAGTTCCAGATAGAATATATACGGAACCTGTAACTACTCACCCTTACTCCAAGTGATACTAACATTGGAATCATAAATTTTTATCTCCTCTTACAAAATAAATGATTCAAGGGCTACTATAGCTCGGCGAAAGTGGTAGGTTTTTTAGTAAGATAGCAATGCCATATCGATACCCTTTCAAGGGACTTTACATCGAAATGTTCGTGAACAGAGAATTTTCCAATGACTTCCCATGTCAAAAGATGCGATGAAAGAGACTGCCTCTTTGCTTCCTCAGGATCATAACGCCGCTTCTGATTGCTAGGAACTTGCACTAAATGACTATACAGGCATTTTGATATCAATGGGTAATGAAAAATCTGTAGTTACATAATGGTGGGGACGTACAGTAAATGATGCCGGCTTCACAAGTTCTCAACCGGGAAGCCTACAACGGGTCTTATGTCCGAGGCCAGTGATCGCAACTCATCGACCTCTTCACTGGTGAGTCTCCACCCAAGTGCACCCCCGAATTCACTTGCCTGTTCAGCATTTTTGGCTCCGGGAATGGGGACTACGTTACCCTGTGCTATGAGCCAATTCAGGACAACCTATCAAGATAGAAGGCACGTGTTAACTAGTCTTTTCCATCAGGAGCTCGTTAGAGACACGTACATGGAATGCCAAACGAAAACATGAAGTGGCCGTACACATGGCATGATGCAGGGTACCATGTATAGTTTGACGAGTGTCTTGGTGCAATTTGAGTACAAGAATAACCTAAGATGGCGCAGATGCACTGCAACTATATGGAAACTTCTTTGGAGGCGGCTCATTTTCTGCACTCTAATCGTGGCGATTGCTTTATTTGCAATACCTTTTTCGAAGAAAGGAGTATAGTTACCTGCGTTGGAGTTTTCTTGTAGCTGTCTCCTATTTCATTTATTCTGTTCAGCAAAGGTTGTAGCTGCAAGCATTGAGAAAAAATCTTCAAGAATGAAACTCGGGGATTGAGGGATGAAAGTGCTTCATAGATAGCGGATGGATTACCCTAATGAGAAAATCAGGGGTGTAGATCTGACCACGGGGGCCACTTGGGGGATTTTGTGGGGTATATTTTCCAGTAAGAGCACCTGCATAAGTTGAACCACCATGTGAATCTTCAAAGCCCATTCGAGAACAGAGAAAACTAGAGATGAATAATCAACAAACTACAGTACACTCCAATTATCTGTTTGACAATAATGAAATGGAAGGTTAATATATGAATCAAGGTTCCCAGTCTTTTCAATTCCCAACTCGTCTCACACTAATTGGGCCACGCAGTTTGCAAAGTGAAAGTATTATAAATTAGCTCACTCCTAAGCACTTCTCATTATCACTAAAAACCATAAATCTTTTTTCAAAGTAATAAACATTGCTCGCTTTACCAATAACATATTCAAGGTGGGCTGGTTCACTCTTTCTTTTCAAGTTCAAGCACAACCAAAGAACCTAATAAAGTACAGAATGTTAGTTTGGTGGTTTCCATTTACTCATTGGGTATCATGTCCGGATAATGATAAGTTATTAAGATGTTATGATGACTGGCCAAAAAATTCCAAATTATTAATTGCCAAAAGATTGCAAAAACTGGAGAGTCAGCTTCTCCAGGACTGCCAATGCGGAACAGATCCCTACACTACTGTTGTCCTTGACAATAGCTTCATGGACTTTCCCTAGAAGACAAAAGCGATCGGCACTTACCTTGAGCTATTGGTGAGTACGCAATCAAAGTGATCCCAAGTTCATCGCAGGTGGCCTTCACACCATTCTCCTCAGGTGATCTGTATATGAGGCTGTAGTTCACTTGGTTTGAAGCCAGTGGTATCCCTCTCTGCTTAAGCTTCTCATAGGCATCACGGAGTCTCCTTTCTGGACATTAGTGAACATATCAGAATAAGCTTATTTATGAAGTAATAATATACAGAAGATTTTAACCTCATAATAAGATACCTTATCTCTTTAAAAATGGGAAAAAAGAGGGTAGCAAGTTGCCCATGAAACAGTATTATATGAGCATGCTCTAGAAACAAGGAATATACCACTGTAGTTGGAAACTCCCACTGCTTTCACAAGACCTTGCTCAACCGCATCTGCAAGACCATCAATGTACCCTGACAATAATTTTTCAGCAAAATTGTCTTAGCTATCTCAAAGAGTGCCCAATAAGAGTGCCCAATGGAACAAAATGTGTTACACATAGACAACCTTCATTCCCCCATATTCCAGGCCTGAGAAACAGCAGATTTCTTTCATCAGTCACTTTTCTTGATCTTTATAGCAGGATGAAAGTAGGCAAATATTACACAGGACCAAAAGGCACAAACCAGTGCAATTGGTATAGGTCCACTGAATCAAGTCCTAGGCGACAAAGAGAATCTTTGAGGGCAGTAATGACACTCTGACGGCCCAGTCTCCACGGCAAAGCTGCAAACTTCGTCGCAACAGCAACCTCAGTTTCTGGATCCTTTTCTTTCCTTTCCTTGATGAATCTTCAAGAATTCAAACAGCAACAATCACAATTCATGTCAGAATGACTAGATGAAAATCTACACAACTTAGAATATAATATACCTGCCCAGTAGAGTTTCTGAGTTTATAGCACCAAACGACATCTGCAAAAACAAGACTACAGTGATATTCTCTTGAATTACTGAATTTCCATAGATTCATCGAACAAACAGAGCAGTGTAGATTCACTTCTCACCCTCGACCCATAAACCTCAGCTGTATCAAACAGGGTTATTCCACTATCAATACTGCTCTCAAAAGCGCCCTTTGCAGCCTTCATCTTCCTATCTGCCATTAAATCACAAAACAAAGTTTTGACATGAATTATCTCAAGGGATAATATGAAAACGAGAATGAAACTACAACATGATTGAGAAGAAGCGGGAAAGGAAACTCAGTAAGTGCCCTCAGTGAAGCAGAGGACTTCCAATAAATGAGGAGCCGCTAACATGCTACATTCTTACATTTGCAAGAAAAAAAGGTTAACAATGACCACTTTATTTTTTGTTCACTTTCAGTTTCATCCTTCAAGAGAGACTATACAAAGTAGAACCTGACAGTACTAAAAGATGATCTCCTGAAAAGATATCAGAGAGGTATGAGTCAAAGTTTAAGGCACGGTATGATGGCTGTGGGTTTCAGATTGTATTTCCGCAAAAGATGCAGAAATGGAAAGCCAAAATCTCTGCAGTTCCAAAAATCATAAAGCCCAATCATTGTAAATAAAGCTAGAAGTCTGTGGACAGGGTCCTCGGACCACGTACCTCAGGCACACGCACAGTTTACAATTTACATAGGTAGTGGCGTGATTAATTACATGGTCAGTGTGCTTGAGATAGATGATTCAAGGATAGAGCAACGGAATGGTCTTGTTCAAACAAGCGTCGACACTTTACAATGCAATAATAATTGTGATGACAGACCATGAATCTTCAGTTAGAACAGAAGCTAGAACTGAAGCAGCAAATAAATCACATCCACCGAATTAAACATTGATGCGGAGCTTCCCAACCAAATGAACTGCAATGAACATACCGCTCTAAGACCCAACAGCTTCAACCGACATTCTCAACACTCACTTCTTTCAACAAAAGGCAAAGCCTCACTCGAGCAGCATTCAATAGCAACCCAGAACATCAGCATTAAGGATGATACTGGCTACTGCTGTTTCATATTACTCTCAACTTAATAATAATAATATCATACCAACCGTATCCAAAAAAAAAAAAAAGGCTTCAAAAGAATTCTTTAAAAAGAAGAAAGAAAAAAAGAGCGGTCCACTAACTTCTCAACAAGTTGAATGGAATTTAGAGTTCTCAAGGAGGCTTGTAATGTATCTTGGCCAAAGAGTCACCGAGAATGGAATCGTTCGACATAGTTGAGCACCGATTATCAAGGAATTCATCAATATTCAGAAGAAGAAATAAAATAAAATATCATCATGACCATGTACGGCGAGCTCAATTACCGTCCCATTCGAAGTTGTTCCAGTAGCTGGTGTCGCCCCAAGACCAGGCCCCGATCCCGAGCCTCGTCACCTTCAAATCGGAACCGCCCAGCTTCACCTTCTCCTCCACCACCTCCTCCGCCTTCAAGGTGGCGGAGTCCCCCGGCGCGACGGCCCGCACCTTGCGACTCCTCGCGCGGCGGTCGGCGACGGCGAAGCACGCCGGCGCGGCGCTACTCAGGTGCAGAGCCATGTCTCTCCCCCACTTTCAATCCACTCAACCTCCGCGACCGAGCGCGACCGAGCGCGAGAAAAGGCTCCTCCTTTTCCTCTTCCGGCGGCGAGCAGAGGCGAGGAAGCCAATGGGGTCTCGGGATTTCGACAGCCGAGCTCTGCCCGAGACGGAAAGATATGGAGAATGCAGAGAGAGAGAGAGAGAGAGAGAGACGAAACAGAGCAGAGTTCAGACAAGTGCTGTGAAGAAGAGAGGTGGGAGCGTACCGGGAACTATGGTCGGCCGAGAGGAGTGCTCGAAGCGTGGCTTTTGGCAGTCCACGTCATAATCAATTTCCCTCTTTTGCTTGACTTACAAATTTGAGATTATCTTTTTCAACGGTTGAGATTTATCGAGATATCTAGAGGATCAATACGATTATTATTGACTCTTCAACATTGCTTAGGAATTTGCTTAAAGATCCCTCGCCAACTTTGGTGTTATTGCGTAATGGGCCCGGAGCTTTGAAAGCTCACCGAGTCACCGACCGTCCTTGATTTTCCGTATCATAGTGCAATAGCTCACGACTTTTGAAAACTACGAATTATCCTCTTAATTTTTTTTATCTTTCATTGTAGTCGTGAGTCTTTCCATTTGTATAATCGCTATGTAATGCTTAAAAATAGTCTTATTCATTTTCCTTAGTCCTATTATTAATATATAAAAAAATTTATGAATTTTTAATTTGTTCAATGTAATTTATGAACTTTTGATACATACTCAATTTTGTCCTTGGATTATATAAAAATGTTCCATATTATTCTTGAACTTGAATTGGTGGGAGAACAATATTTGATGTTTTCATATATCTTAGAGATTAGAATAAAAATTTATCAAAAATTTGAGGATTGCATTAAATAAATTAAAATTTAAGGATGATATTGTATATTGAATCAAAATTTATGAATTATTTGTGTAATTATTTCTTAAGAAATTTATAATGAATAAAATGTTTGACAAAGTCAAGAAAAGAAAACTGATTAGACATTATAAATAGTGCCCTATTATAGACGCGCTAGGATACTTTGGACACGGTTTTGACTTAAGCACATGAGGGGCTCCAAGCCCAAACTCCACGATTCATTAATTGAATTTAGGTTCTGTTTATTTTTAAAAAAATATAATAATAGATTATTTTTTTTTTTTTAAAACGACCGTCCCTAATATATATTTTTGTGATTGCGTCAGTTGGAAATGACTTGGACAGTTTAGTCATGATAAAAAATTTGGGGGAAGCATCATTTGGGATACATTGACCAAATTGCCCCGACGAGGCCCCCATCATTTGAGCAAATAATTGCCCCAGTAAATAACTCCTTATAATATTTCTTTTGGCAAAGTGGGAAGTCTTTCTTGACTAGGAATTTAGGGAAGCCATTTCACGTTGCAAACAAAAGCGAATTTAGTTTTTATTCTTAACTATTTTGAACAAAACATTACTTACTAGTTTTGTAGTCCAAATGTCAACTATTATGAAAAATCAATCCGTGTGCTGATATTGTATAGTTGGAAAGGTTTAAAGTGTTCACTTTGAGTTAAGATCGAAGCACGAGCCGCAATGTTTTGACAAAAAAGAAGCATTAGATGTTATTGCCATCACATTTTACATCAATATCACTTGACGACCTCAATTTGAAAAAATTCCACTTTGCATTCCATCAGAAAACCCTACGAAGACGTATTGCAATCTATTTAGGCTTTAGCCTCTGATCCCCGGTTCATTTCTCAAAATCCTACCACCATAAATGCTACCCTCTCCACCCATCATGCCACTTCCAGCTACCCAATTACTATCTTTATCATTACTACTCTCGAAGTCTCTCTCATCTATACACTCACCTCTACAGACTTTCTTCTATATATATATATATATATATATATATATATATTATTTTGAGCTTAGATGACCTCGTGACTCATACTTCTCGTGAAAAAGAATTTAGACGGCCCTCATGCCTCATGCTAGTCGATTCCATGGTCGCATTCAAAATTTGCTCCAATTCAAAATTATGACGATGAGTGATCCTCGCTATCGAGCGCCATTTCCTCGATTCAAAATGAGCTTCTACATCAAGGCCATCAAATAGTAGTCCGTGACCTCCATCTAAGGTCAACGCCGGAAACATTCGTGAGAATAGCTGTACCAAACAATCTCGACACGTCTTCTTTCTATGTTCTCTAGGAATTCCACGTCTACTTTCGTCAATGTCGTACTGCAGCCCCGTCCAATAATCCTTAAAATAATCATCCAGCCGGAAGAACAGTAATCTCCCCATCAACAACGAATTTAAATAAACATATAAATAATCACCTCCATCGCTTCCAGATCATAACCTCGCGTGCATGAAGGCCGCGCCTCGAAACAGAGACAGAGAGAGAAATTCCTGCAACCCGCCTCAAACCCAGCTCTCTCTCTCTCTCTCTCTCTCTAGGATCTGACGATGATGGAGCTCGGCGGAAGCTTCAGGCTGCAAGGAAGACGGTCCCTCTCGAAGCTGGGCAGATCCAACAGCTCCCTCCTCCTGTCGGAGTCCGTCTCCGCCGAATGCGCCAGGACCGCCGGCTACGAGCGCCTGTCGGAGTCCATGAGGCTCAGCACCGACCCCGGCGGCGGCACCTTCGGGCTCGGCGGCGGCTTGAGCCGCGGGAGGACGGGCGGCAGGGTGGCGACGTTCCTCACCAGGGTCTTCGGCTTCGGAGGGAAGGCCGCCAGCCGCGACGGGCGGCAGCGGCGGGGAGAGGCTGAGGAGCGTGGGACGGTAGCGGCGGCGGCGGCGGCGGTCAAGAAGCGCTCCTCGTGGTTGCCGGATCCCGATCGGAGATGGCCGGTTCAGGGTTGGTAATGATCGGAGGGGCGACGAGGGTGTTTCGGGAATTTTCACGCGTCAAGTCAAAATTTCGGAATCGACGCGGGTTGCTGTTAGGATGATAGAAATTTGACCGGGGAAGCGGAAACTCTTAAAGTAAATGGAATTTGAAGGTCTTAATCGTCAATCACGCAATATTTCTTCTTTTTTCTTCTCTTTTTTTCCCCAAAATTCTCCCTATATTTTTTATACATATTTCAGCGACATGAATGATGTAAATTGATGTGTTTGTTTTACTAATTCATATCAATCGAGCAAGTTGCTAGAAAGTAAACGAAAGCGATAGTTTAGTTTTATGTATGGGATACCGATTGTCCACTTCAACGATCTCATTATCATTTTACATAACTATGTGATGAGTACGATCCAAAGCATTTCTTAACTTATTTATAAAGTTACTCGATTAGAAATGCATGAATCATTGATGTGACGAGAAAAATTAGAGGTATTGAAAAATTATGATTATTCTTTCTTTGTTGGTCTCATCAAAGAGCATCTTCCAAATATTGGCTATCAATAAGATTAATATCACTAAAAACTTACACGTGTGACACATCAGAAATCTCAAATATGTACATTTATAACAAATTTATCTTTCATTAATTTTCGTCTAATTATATTGATACAACGTATTGATAGATTTGTAATGAATGAAAGGTAAAACCTCAAATTAGTATATTCGTCAACTATTATCTGTCATCCAACTCAGCAATTTGATAATAAAATTTAATGAAATCTAATGAAAGATGAATATGTCACAAACATACTAGTTTAAGGTTTTTACTCTTTAGTGATCAAAAAATTAATTTGAGATAAATTTATCATAGGTGTGTCAATTTAAGATTTTTTACCACCCTTTAGCGAAGTTATTGCAATTTTTAATTGACTAATTATACGTCAAAAGCAATGCATTGAGATCGGCAAAAAATTTCCCCTTGGGTTTTTAGTAAGCACCATAAAATTGGATTTTTTTTTTTTAATTGCTCGATAAGTTGTCACAACATTGCTTGATAGAACCCTTATTTCAAAGCTAGTTAATACTAAAATCGCTTGGCTGTACCATCTATGAAAGGCGGTGATTCTTCAAAAAATTCTAAACTTTTTATAGTATAGTCAATTTTATTTTAAACTTTTCAATTCAACCAATTTAATCATAAATTTTTTGATAATTTGCAAATATAATCTTGTGGCCAAATTTGACCAAAAATCAATGACATAGGCGTCAATCGTCTTACATAACACGGCCGATTTTTGTAATCTTCTAGTTTTCCTTCTCTCTTTTTCCTTTTCGTCTTCAACCTTTGGATCAAAAGTGGCGGGAATCAAGTTTTCTCCAATAACGCTGCGCTCAATGGTAACTCTTGATTTCCCTTTCCCCGGTTATGCTTTGTTCTACCTCCAATCTCTTAATATGCGAAGGTCACTCCTTTTTTTTCTTTTTCTTTTTGTCTCTCTCTCTCTCTCAGTCATCGATGTTGTTTGCTCTCGTAAAGCTTGCGTAGGCAAGGGGTGGCCGGCGAGGGCAACTTCCTTGGTTATTCTCCTACAACATAGGTGATCTTTGAAGGAGATTTATTCAACGAACACATGAACGGTGAAATTGAAGGATCATTCTTCGATGAAGCATCAGATAAATTTCACAATTGCGAAATGATGACTTAGAAACTCAAAACGATGAACTCCATATCGAAAGACAAAATTGAGTGAATATTTAGATTTATGGACAATTTGTTTTATTTACCTAATTGTTCACAGTTGTAGCAAAGTGAATTTGGTCCGAGTTGAGAGAAAAGAGTTGATCATAATGATTACATTGGAGAATGCTAAAAGATTTAGAACTAAATTGGTCGAATTGAGAGATTAAGACTACATTCACTATATTATAAATTTAGAGCTTTTTGGATAACTTTCTCCTAGGAAAGTGCTTATTAAGAGGGCAATTGAACTCGACCCCCAAAATATGTCAAATTACTAGATGATTTATATAGTTATGTACATTGAGAGAGAGTAGGTGAACTCTCTTTACTATTTAATATTGTTCGTTAAAAATTACAATGAAAAATAGTATACTAATATTTGTGAATAAATTATGATTGATCTTGACGCCAATTTGTCTATTTTCAACACAAAATAAGGCATGTTCTACTAATTTGGAAGGGAGCCGAAAAGTCTTTTCTCTCACTTCTCTCCCTTTTCACATCGACTTCTTCAACCTTCAACCATGGGGAGGGTTTGAGCAAGTCTCACCCTCCCCCGTCTTTTTTTGATTTTTTTGGTGTTTTATTGTTTTTTTCTTGCTTTTTCTTCTATCCTAATTTAGATTTGGCAGCTCTCTTCTCCAAGTCTAGTTCTTGATTTGAGAGTTTAAACTCCCCATCTAGTTTTAGATTTGAATGCTATCTTCTCCCCAACTAGATCTAGGAGTTTAATAAATATGCTTATGGTGATCAGATGCCTCTCTACCATGTTCTCTACCTCAAACCTCAATAATGATTGCAAGAGTTTTAGTGTCTCATTGAATTACAAATATCTACTCCTCACAAGTTTGATTTGTGTTTGTTTAACCTATTCTAATTGTCTCTGTAAGACGATGGTATAAAGGAAGTTGAACCTAGGCACGTTATAAATATTAGAGAAGGAATTTCCCATGTGTGTTCAATACTGACAAAGACACAAAATTCAATGATCGACTACCGATTTTGTCTGACATATCAGTTTCTGTGAAACGAGTTTATGCTTAACTTTGTCGGTGTTCCATTGATCCTCATTATTTTATGAATTTGACTTTGTTTTTAGCATCCATGCCCTATTTCACTTTACTTTATCATGAAGATTATGTACTTCTATATCACTTTGAGTAATGAACATAATTTTCTTTTGACAAAAATAGACTTACAGTGAGACAAAGCATAAAACACTAATGTGAATTATTAAGGAAATGGGTAAGGATGTTATTATAGATTCTTAAATACAATGCTAATTGAGCTTGTCCTATTTAATACTCTTAGAATTTTAAATAGGGAAAAATTATTGAAAACTCCAAACTATATCTATCCCAATTTATTTGTGACATCCAAACTTGTATCCGTGTTGCACACTTACTCCAAAATCTTTTTCATGACACAAAAAATCATAAACTTTTGTCTATATAATACATTTATCCTCCGTTGGAATTCTATCAAAGCACCATCAATAAAGGCAAATTGTAATAATGCGGTGCTCATGTGGCAAAAATATGCTAACTCATTCTATGTTTTTCTCTTCTTCTTCTTCTTTTTTTCTTTTTGTCCTTCATCCTTTTCCTTTTCCACACAGCAAACTCATTAGCAATGGCAATAGTGAGCGTGGTGGCGGTGGATGTGCTGGCCAAGTGCAAACCAAGGAAGAAGATGAAGGAGGAAGGAAAAAAAAAGAAACACAAAAAAGAAAACGAAAATGAGAAAAGAATAACACCCAATGAGTTGGCATATTTTTGTCACACGGATGCCACGTCAGCATTGTTTACCTTCTGTCGTCCATGTAAGTAGTCATATACGATTTTTAGAGATGCTCATTGATAAAATTTGAAGGAAGATGAATGTGTGTCCCACGGGTATAAATTGTGATATTTTGTATCACAAAAAAGTTTTATGGTAAATGTCTCATACAAGTACAAGTTTGGGATCTTTGGTGTAAAAAAAATTGGTGTTAATGTGTCACACAAGTATAAATTCAAGAATGTTTATATCACAAAAAAAAAAAGTTCAAGATAAATGTATGACAGTGTGTAGCAGGGGTAAGTATGATTTTAGGGTAAAACCTAAAATTGAAGAACCGAATTAGTGGATACCCGTTTGGTTCCATGTTCCAAGATATATAGGATAAATTCCAGATTCCAAAAAAAATTTGAACCTATTTCGACAAGCAAATTTTAGATTCTAGGTAGGTGGAACTCAAGACTTGAAATTAGTACAAATTTTTTTATCTTGATCTATATCTTCATGCGATCTGTGGTATTCCATGGCATTTGATGGTATAATTTAAAACCACTAGTTTGAGCTTTCATTTTATAACTGAGACTTTTATTTTGTGAGTATTTCATATTTTTCGTGTATCTAAATATAAGTTATGGTCAATGGAATAGCAGTGAATAGTAATCATTAAAAGTAATGATTCATTACAATCGTTCGATTAATAATATATATGGAGCCTGGGTAGAACTTGAAACTTGTGACAGGATATGTTTCAAATTCTAGGGTATGCAGGGTAGGTTCCCCGTTCCAAAAACTGAGAAATCTATTCTAATGGGTAAGTTTTAAGTTCCAGGTTCTAATTGAAACTTATATGGAACCTAAAACCGCTAACTTCTAGTGGGTATAGTTCGGGGTTTTTGATAAATTTTTTCCTTTTAGATATTAGCATTTAAAATCATCTTTTAACTTTTTGTACTTTTTAAACAAAAGACCACTCCAATTCACATGCCCTCGTCCAACATTCTATATGCACGATCATCACAACATTTTCGAATTTAATGCCAACGTCAAAAAGAATTTCACTAAGAGAATCATGAAAAAACGAGATGCTTTTCCATTTGATTTATTTAAGCAATGTAGAGATGGAGAAAGAGAAATTGAAATTGTAAAGATTAACCCGAAGTAAAGACGGATAAACAAAGAGTCTTTTTAAAGAAATGTGCTTTTGGGTAAGAAACCGAAAGTTCAACGCATTATATATATATGGAGTAAATTATAACGTCCTATGTACATTTTGTACCAGTTTTTGTGAATTTTGTTTTACCTATAGTGTTAAAAAAATTCAACGTAACATGCCTAGATGCTCTAATAAACATGACATTTAGTACGAAAATGCAGAAACTGAGTTTATAAAGACTCAAAATCAACTTAGATCTTAGAAAATGCTAAGATGAACATCGATTTTTTTTACCGTCACCTTCAAACATTCGTGTCGAACATATGCTGTAATCCTTGTGCACATTGTGACCGAGTTAATTAAGTCACGAAATAAGTATCCCGACCTAAATTATATGCAAATAAATCACAAAGTAAGTTGAAATATCTTCATAATTTTTTTTTTTTGGTGAAAGGTAATTATATTAAGCTGAAACCAATAATTACATCAAAAACAGCACCAAAACAAACACTCATAATGAACAGAGGCATAATGAGTGGAAGGGTGCCGAGAGAACAAAGAAGGGAAGCCAACAAGGCACAAAACGCGGTTAAGCCGCACAACTACAGCCACAACCAAAAAGGACAAAAAACAAAAGAAGGCGACCAGCCGGCCAAACAAAGGCAACCACAGCCAAAACTAAACAAAACATCATCGCCCAAATGGAAAGAACGAGACAACCGGCAGGAATCAAGACTAGCACCGAAACAAACAGCAGCGGCAATTCTGCACCACCACTCCAACCTAGAAATATTACGGATGCATCGGAGTAGAAGCGAAGATGCAGGGGTCTATTCCCCAGCTACGTTGAAGTCTCCTGTTTCTTGGGTTGTCTTCAACATTCCAGAAGGTTAAAGCCTTATCCTTAACCACTTTAATAAGGTGGTTCTTCACAGCCGGAAGCGTAAAGGTATAGTTCCTAAAGAGAATCTCATTCCTATATTTCCAAATAAGGTGGCAAAGAGCCACAAAAGAGAACCGGGCGATAGAGTGATAGAAGTCCTTTTCGGATAGGAACTTTATAGCCCAGTAGAGGTTGTCAGCCAAGTCCCATTCCTCCAAGAGAGGTTGCATTTAGCGGCCCAAGAGTAGGCACAACTAGCCGTAATGCTACAATGAAAAAACAGATGATCAATAGAATCCGGAGTTACTTTGCAAAAGGGGCACACCGCATCCCCAATCCTGCCATGTGATAAGAGTAAGGCCTGTGTAGGAAGACGGTTCCTAGTTATAAGCCAGATAATGAACTGATATCTTGGAGTTATAGCATTGTTAACGAAGCCAATCGACCCGAGGCTTCTTTTTCCTGATGAGATGCCAAGCCGAAGCAACCGAGAATAAACGATATCTTGAAATATCTTCATAATTTACGAAGCGTGAGGATAAAAAAATCCAACTTCAATGCGAATGAAAGTTAGAACCTATGATCGTAAAAAGTCGAAGATAATAATAAATAAAAGAAACTCAATTTTCAATATTCACTCATGTCTAAAGAGTTGAGCGGATTTTGATGTAGACATTTTTTTAGTGTGGTAACTTGGGCTTGTTAAGCTTTATTAAGATCAACTTTGTCAAATAAAATAATAACTACATATTAATATACATTTAAACAGTAAATTTCTTGTTATTGAGTGCGATGAATGATGCGTCCACTCAATTAGGAGAGAGCGGCCAAACTGCTGCTTTCAGCTCTGATGAATATAAGGTTCTATTAAACCAGTAAAACCCTATTTCGAGAGAAATCAGATGATCAAATGCTCACCCTCGGTTGGCAATTTCATGACAACGTGCACCCGGAGAGCTCGCCAGATCGTGACTTGTTTTAGGCATCTCTGCCCGCTCCATTTCGAGTCAGGTCATGATTCACGAACCCACGAAAGGACTAGATAAAGCTCAGGACACATTCAACGGTTGTAACAATAGAATTCGTTTCCCTGTCGCTTCTTTCGCGAGAATCTATAGCCTCAACCAAGCATACAGATCGAGTACAGACCCAAGTCCTTCTCGAGGGTAACATATCAGTATGAATGCAAGGACTAGCTTCACGGAATAATAAGTTAGGCTTTCATATACAGCGTTGACAGTTTCATATAAGATCATAAGCTAGTTCTCGCTCCAGTGACATTCTGTCGGTCCGATCAGTGTGATTATTCATCAAAACAGGTCGATTTGCCATGCCAAAGACTATCAACTATCTAGCAGTTTACTGGCGGCCGCCCTTTTTAATTAGCAGTACCATCAACATGACTTGCGGTTCATGCGAAATCATCTAATGGAGAGAATTAACATCTGGCTAGGGCTGAAGTCATGAGAAAGATATGTTTCCATAACAGAACCACTCTAAGTTTCACGAGGAAGAAACCGGAGCATATTAATCATTTCGTTAACACATTTGGAAAGATGACAATGTTCTTTGCATCTCACCAAGTCTCATTTGCGATTTACATAATTAGGATAGTGTTATGTAGAAAAAATCAAATGCACTTCGCGTATTTAGCATGTTGTTTGTCGAAAACAGTTTCATAGAGGTGGCGTTTTTCATAATGAACAGGAATTTTGTTATCCCCTCACTCTCTCTCTCTCCCCCTAGCCAAAGAGTTCTTCACACCCAGAAACATCAAAAAGTGCATGCCTTACAATCTCCGTTTAGGGTTAATGAGTTCTTCTGGAGACATGTAAATAATAATTACAGTGTTTAATATATCCAGGCATCGATGACGGCAATTCAAAAGAATCAAATAGAAGTTATCTGGGATTCCAGATAAATATTTTTTATTAACTTCAAAGATCAAATGTCAATAGCTTCTTTATTTTGTGAGCACGAGCCGCTTAGTTTCTCAATGCCTTCGTGCATCCGCTAATGTCAACAAAATTGATCAGGACAACTCATTTCTTCTTTTTGCTTAAGGAAAAGCATTCACCAGAAGCATTGATTCTAGCGGTACGCATGAAATTGCCAACCATCGGTCACTGTATATTTTACTAATCCATTCAATATGATAAACATATGCAATAAGATGGAGATTTTTCAATTGATAAGCTTTCAACCGATGTACATAGTTAGGGTGTGTTTGGGAACTACTTTCTCAAAGCCCCTTGGATGGGTAAAGCCCTTTGAGCCAAATGCTTGGTGCTTGGCAATTTTTTTTTTACCTACCTTTGCCAAATGCAAGGCTTCAAAAGGATGAAAGCCCAAGGCAGGTGAGGGGCTGCCTTGGGCTTTCTCGGCATACTGGCCTTCAAGGCTAGTGAAAATATTCTCCTGAAATTGTCCTCGCTAATCTTTTATTTTTCCGGTTTAACTTTGATAATTGTTCATCATCTTCATCTTCTTCCCTTCTCTCTACTGAACACGACTAGCATCTACGCATGGTCGTCGATGAAGGGTAGGTGGTCTGGTGAAGGGCAAGCAGTGCGACAAAGGGCAGGTGGTCCAGCTAGGGTCCCGTGACCCTCCAACGAGGGTTGCCGCGCGGAGGACATAGTGCGGCGACGGTCACGGCAACCCTGATCTGGTCACGCGATCTAGGTCACGGCGACCTCCGCATGGAGGTCACGGCACAGCAGGTCACACAACCATCTGGTGAGGGTCGCCGTGCCGTGTCCTCCTCACAGCAACCCTAGGCGGATGCTTGCCCTTTGCCACACCGCCTACCCCTCACCAAACCACCTACCCTTCGTCGATGGTCGCCGACCAAGCCCTTGGCAGGCCAACTCTCCTTTTTTTTATTATTTTTTAATAACAAAAGTCTTTTGCAAATTTAAGTTGTCCAAACACTATTTTGCTCAAAGGTATTTCATAATGGACTTTCACAAATACGATTTACCAAACACAATTTGCATTTTGAAAAACTCATTTAACTTAAGGGCATTTGCAATTTCTCAAAAACTTTCTCCAAAAACTTTCCCAAACGCAGATGAATTGGAATCGACACTACAATTTCAGCATCCACTATTATTTGGACAGCCTCGAATGAACCAGCTCCTGCAAATTAAGTCAGGAGCTAGAGCTTGCAAAATTATTCTTATACTTCCCTTTCCTTCAAACTTCTTGTGAAGGATAATTCAGATGAAAACTTCATCTGAAAAGCATCCAGTCGCAGATGAGAGTGAAATTGTGAACTCCAATTCCGTTCGATTACCTCAAGATATATGAGAGAGAGAGAGAGAGAGAGAGAGAGAGAGAGAGAGAGAGAGAGAGAGAGAGAGAGAGAGGGAGAGGGAGGGAGGGAGGGAGGGAGGGAGGGAGCGACGGGTAACCCTAACTCCCCAATCAGCTAGGCCTGCTAATTTATGTAGGTTTTATTCGTATCACATGACTAACAGGTACAGCAATATTGGTCACTACTAACTAATCAATTAGGATTACCATAGATGAACTCAACAGTAACGATAAACCTTACATGACTAGGATTATATTAAGTGGTTGTCCCGGCTTGGGCTGCTGGTGAGCATCGCACTTAGGAGGCCTCAATCAGCAATTTCCCCAGCATACATATTATGGGTAAAGCTGATTCTTCTCTCTTGATGAAAGAAAACCCTAATACTTGCAGCAACAAATCTCCGAGCAACGGTGCAATATCTAAGCTGCTGGTGCAACCCCACCATCGTCATCGTCGTCATCATCATCATCACCATCCCCATCATTTTCTCTGAAGTAGAGGGTAACAGAAACCGGGAAGTGGTTGACGACCAACATCTCGCAGGGCAAACCAGGTTGCTTGCTGTTGACGACCACCATGATGTAAATGATTGGTGTGTTATGTGTGAACAATCCCTTGCACGAGTCTAAACCAAGCAATGTGCAGTGATGAAAAATGAAGCCACGGAGCCTTGTATTTATATAGCTCAGTATGAAATAGGAAGTGGCATTGTCAGTGCATTCAAAAATCTCCGCAGGGACACAAATGGGTCAATTCTCATATTCCAGTCCTTTTCCCTCTGTTTTTCTGTCTCTGTGTCTCTCTCTCCCCTCCACTCTTTTTTCACTTTTCAGAGGAAAAGTACTAATATAGGAAATATGGGGAGAATTTAGAGCACAAATCTGTGGGTGAAAGGGGTTGAGAGGTGACATGGTCAAGCAACTTTCCACACACTTAGCCCCAAAAGGCAGGTGGGGTACTTATGCGTGAGCTGAGCTCATGGAAGGTGCCTGTTGTGCACATTCCACACATGGAGGCACCATTCCATGCACACTCTTTGGCTCCGTTTTCACGTGCAGGTGCATTGACAGCATGGAACCTGTACCGTCTCAAAGAGGCTTCTAGCTTCGGGTCAAAGAGCTCTCCCTCGGGAGGGAGTATGCTGTGTTTCGGATACCAGCTGACTTGTTTTGTCATTGACACGTGGCATTGTCAAATGGTCAAAGAAATGTTTCTTGATTCATAGAATTAGATGATTTTCCACTTGTAATATCGATGACTCGTCTCAATTTTCAATGCACCAGAAATGACGTAAACTATGCAATGGGGAAAACCGACGTACAATTCATTTGCACTCCCAAAAAAGAGCTCAAGAGGTGGTTGGACCAATTAGATCAAGATGGTCAGAGATATGTGAAAGCCAGGATCGCCCGACTTCTCCCGTTGTTAGAGATCAATATCCATTCTGGTGTTATACAGGCGTTGCCTCACTTCTGGTGTCCACAGACTTCCACCTTTGTGTTTGGTGAGTTCGAATTGACTCCAACACTTGAAGAATATAGTGTTGCCATTGGAATGCCCCTGGAAAAGGAACTTGTTAGGCCGCCTATCGGTATAGATTCTATCTCTGAATTATCTCAATTTTTAAAAATCGAAGCCGAAAGGGTAAGAAAAGTTGTCAAAGCCAACTGTTTTGCATGTCTATTTTCATTCTTAGAAAAGTGGTTTGCAAATCAACCAATGATTTCAAAAGCCAGGATTTTCATGTTAGCATTTTTTGGGCTAATCGTTTTTCCTTATCGAAAAAATACCATTAATCCTGCAATTTCATGGGTGGTTAATCGGGTTTGCGACGGGCTGAATTATGTAAATATGATTTTAGCTGAAACATTTTTCTCATTAACCCGTTTAAAAAAAAATGAGGAAAGGACAATGTGTGCCCTCCCTGAATTTTTGCAAATATGGTTTTTCTCCCACATAAGAGGGTTTGGGCATCTTATAATACAATTCAGGATAGATGATTCTCGGCATCCCATACAAAAATTTGCGGTTCTACAACGTTTTTCCCCACATAAATAGTATGCCCGTTGGATTAATTTTTTGAAAAACCCTAATCCTAAGGCATTCTTATGGCATACTAAATGGCTCCACATTGAGGAGGCTCATTTTTCTCACAAACATGATGGACCAATCCCGCTGCTGGGCCTTTCCGGTGTTACTTCCTATTATCCACATAGAGTGGCCCGTTAGTACAAAGCTCTTCAAGAAATTCCCTCACCTCTCAAGACAGATTTGTTCCAAGTTCGTTTCATTCGAAAGGATTACAACTACTTCAACGAGATCCAGATGATCATTACTACGTGGAGCGAATGTCATCCAGAGAAGATTTTAGTGCCCATGAGACTGAAGGGCGAGGAGGAGATTCATTATGCATCGGCATTCTACATCCAACAACACCGGATTCCTGCCGCCTTGCGTCCAGTAGTCCCTGATGTGACCGAGAAGCCCACCCAACGAGCACAAATTGAGCATCTTAAGCAGAAAGTGGAAATGCTCGAAGCTGAAAATAATAAGCTTCGCAAGGCGTTGGGTTCCCGAAAGCATATAAAATGAGATATTTTGTTTTCTTAGTTCAATGTCTAGGGACTTTTATTTCAATTCAGTGTTTTCAGTTTTAGTTTGATGTTTAGGGACTTAAATTTCATTTCTTAGTTCAATGTTAGGAAGTTTGGTTCAATGTTTAAAATAAATCTTGAATAAAATCATGCGATTAGATCATTGTCATGGACCAATCTCATTTGTTATAATACTTACTGTATTTTTTTTCTTTAGGTAACAACACGGCTCATCCAAGATCACCAATCCGTACTCGTTCCAAAGCAACAATGGCTGATAACACCAAACAAACATGTGTTGCTGAACAAACTCGCATCGCTGTCCTTAAATCGGAGATGAAACAAGTCCTAAATGTTCTTGAGCAGCTCTCTAAGCAGATCGACTCTCTCCAAGCAAACACTGCCCCACCAGCTCCGCAAGTTGAAGTGGTGTTACCACAACATGCTCCTGTGGCCGATCCGAAAGATAAAGGCAAGAATACGTTCGCAATTGGGACATCAACCTCTAATGATGCTTCCAGGGAGAAAATTACTGACGTGCCTCAAATTGTTGTTGATGAGGAGGTACAAGTGATACACTCGGCTGTACCGAAGACAGAACAAGAAAAACGCATGGCAAAAATCGAGGGGAAACTCAAGCAAAAAGTACGGGTTCGCTTATCCAAGGCCCAACTGATTTGTCCCACTATGCAAAGGTCAAGATGCCGAAGAAGTTCAAAATACCAGACTTTGAAAAGTATGATGGCGCCTCTTGCCCGAAGATCCATTTGCGGCGTATGTGGTCGGGATGACCCAATATGTTGATAACATCCCTTGATGATTCAACAATTTCAAGCAAGCCTGATAGGACCGGCACTGCAGGTGGTACATTATGAAGAAAATTAATCTGCTGGAGACTTGGGAGGATTTGACCGATGCCTTCTTCAAGCAATATAAGTATAATATTAATGTCACCCCATCTCGAGAAGATTTACTTCGCACTGAGAAAAAGATGATGGAATCTTTCAAAGCATATGTCACGAGATGGAGAACCGTAGCTGCTCAGATTACTCCGGAGCCATTTGCAGACGTATGTGGTCAGGATGACCCAATATGTTGATAACATCCCCTTGATGATTCAACAATTTCAAGCAAGCCTGATAGGACCGGCACTGCAGTGGTACATTATGAAGAAAATTAATCTGCTGGAGACTTGGGAGGATTTGACCGATGCCTTCTTCAAGCAATATAAGTATAATATTAATGTCACCCCATCTCGAGAAGATTTACTTCGCACTGAGAAAAAGATGACGGAATCTTTCAAAGCATATGTCACGAGATGGAGAACCGTAGCTGCTCAGATTACTCCGGAGCCGACAGAAAAAGAGTTGATGGATTTGTTCATGAAGACACTCCCGCCTGAATATCGAAATCGGATGTTAGGATCGACTGCCGAGTCATTCAATCAGCTAATCCCTGTTGGCGAGCGAATTGAAGTAGCATTACGTGATGGATGGGTATCTGATCAAATCAGCTCGTATAGGAGAGTCTCAGTCAAGAAGGATAAGGAGCCTGTAGCGGAAGTTAATGCAGCTTATGTTCAACCCCCTCGCCCCGTCTCAAACACTTAACAGGGAGGAGCACGACCTTTCTTCGGCCAGCAGAAGAGCTCTTACAGGCGTCAATTTACGCCTCTTCCTAAGCCATTGTCCAAGATCTTGCCAACCCTTCAAAAGAAAGGATTACTCGCTAAGGAGCCTAAACGACCTAATCCCGAGCGTTTCCCCAACTATGATCCTTCCAAGACATGTGCTTACCATATGGGGGAGGTAGGGCATTCTGTTGACGATTGCTATATGCTGCGACACAAAATCCAAAATCTGTTGGATGCTAAGGTGGTCTCATTCCGTGATGCACAGCCAAACATCCAGAATAATCCACTCCCTGATCACCCAGAAGCTGTGAACGCCATTTTCAATTTTGATGCTGGTCGAAAGAGGAGCTTGAGAGTACATGTGAATGATGTTTATAATGGTTCAGTTCGAACTGGTACTACTCAGACGTAGAAGAGCCTACCATGTCTCAGAAAGTGCAAAGAGTTAAGGCAATGTCCAAGAAGGGAATGATTGTCTACACAGATCCTATCGACACCGTTTCGACTATCACTCCAATCATTATTGATCTAGAAGAGGAGTTTTCTGATTTTGAGGATGAGTTTACTGGTTTAAACATTGGAGCTAACGATCCCCTTGCTTTTGACATGCCACCGTTGGAAGATGTGTCGGATGAAGATGGATTAATCATCAACGATGTGTCACCACCAGATGATGAAGAATTGATTCTTGATGTTACGCAACCCTATGCTTACACGAATAATAAGGCGGTACCATGGTGTTATGATGCGGAGATAGATGTGGTCACTCGATCGGGACGCACTTACGCTCAGGCCAACTCACAACCTATCAAGCCAGTCACTGATGAGGAGGCTAAAGAATTCTTAGCTGTAATTAAGGCAAGCGAGTATAGCGTAGTGGACCAACTTCATAAAATGCTGGCACAAGTCTCCATATTAGAGTTACTTTTGACATCGGAGAAACATCAAAAAGCCTTGATGAAAGTCCTTAACGAAGTACATGTCCCAGAGTCCATTGAACCTGAGAAGTTGGGAGAATTCGTGGGGGCCATTTTGTTAAACAACCAGATTACTTTCTCGGATGATGAAATCCCCGGATGAAGGAAGAGGACACAAAGAAAGCCCTTTATATCTCAGCCAAGTGTCGAAATACCTTGGTGTCCCGTGTACTCATTGATAATGGATCGGCTTTAAACATATGCCCTCTTGCAACTCTAAAACGTCTTGGGTATGATTTGGGGAAAATTCACGCAGCTAAAACCTCTGTTCGAGCGTTTGATGGAACCAAAAAAGAAGCAGTTGGGAAAGTTGATTTAGACTTGCAAATAGGGCCAGTGGTATTTAATGCGGTTTCGGGTCCTAGACATACCTACAGCCTTCAACTTTTTGTTAGGTCGTCCATGGCCTCATGCAGCAGGGGCAGTTTCTTCAAGTCTTCATCAGAAAGTGAAGTTTGTGACGAAAGGGAAGCTTATTACAGTTCGAGGAGAGGATGAGTTCAAGATTTATCATGAGACGGCTATCCCTTATATTGAACCAGATTGTAAAGAAGAATCCAGTTTTCAAGCATTTGAGTTGGTTTCGACCTTTCATGTCTCTCAAGGCACTACCCTACCCACTCCAAAGTTATCAAAGTCGGCAATCATGGTAGGCAAGACCATGGTCGGGAGTGGTTTTGTTCCAGGTAATGGTTTAGGCCGGCATGGTCAGGGCACTCGCCAACCAATTGAGGCCGGGCGAAATTCATATACTACTGGATTGGGCTATCGTGGTAGAGGTGGACGATCCTGTAGAGGAAGAGGAAGAGGACAAGGACAAATTGGCTTCATTATACCCCATATTAGGTCCACATTCCCTGGGCCTGCAAAGATGATGCATGAAGAAGAAGGGGCGATCGCTACCTGTGTTCAGTACTCTAAGCCTCCAGGTGCTGACGTTGATGTTATTCCTGTCGAATGGGGAGAGACAGACAAGCCAGTTGCAGACACCATTCGATCCACTGGAAAAGACGACGCACTCAGAGGAATGGCCGAATTGTTCGAAGAGAATTTAGTGTTTGCCATCGACGAAGTTCGAAAGTAGGAGAATTTTAATTATTCGCATACTCCTCTGCACAGGAGTTTTTTTATTGCTTTCCGTATTTACATTTCCATTCCTAGGGTTTCTATCATTTCAATAATGTAATTCGCTTTTCATCCAATAAAATACATGCAAATTTTCATGTTTTTGAGGGCATGTTGAAGTACACCAAACTAGCCCGGTGATGATATCCAGCCGATAAAAGAAAAGAAAAATCCAAGGAGAATTCTGAGGCCTGGGCTTCATCATACTTCCTCATGTCAAAATGTTTTAAAAATGGTTTTTGCCAAAGAATACCAAAAAAAAAAATCTAGGTTACCCTATTTGTCTTTCTGATCCATCTACTTTCTGTTTCAGGGACAATCATGTAGTATGCAAAGGTGTGGGAATAGTCCAATCCAATGCAACAAGTGCTGATAATGGTAATCCCGAAGACTCGATCAAGGATTCCATTGAAGTGCAACGTAGCTGGGAACAACATGAAAAAGCCAAGACTCTCACGTCCGAGCAGACCATCACTATTAATTTAGGTTACACTGAAGAAGCCAGATAGGTGAAAATTGGGGCAAGTCTCCCCAAAGATGAGGCCGAGCACCTAATTCAGTTACTGAAGGAATATCAGGATATCTTTGCATGGACTTATGCTGATATGCCTGGTTTAGACCCGTCAATTGTGGAGCATTGCCTACCTACTAATCCGAACGTGCCACCTAAGAAGCAAAGGTTGCGGAGAACTAAGCCCGAGCTCTCAAAGAAGATAGAGGAGGAAGTGATGAAGCTATTGAAGGTGGGATTCATTGAAGTCTCACAGTACCCCGAATGGGTGGCCAACATTGTTCCAGTAATGAAGAAGGACGGTCGGGTTCGAGTTTGTGTTGATTATCGGGATCTAAACAAGGCTAGTCTGAAAGATGATTTTCCGTTACCACACATAGATGTCCTTGTGGATAGTACCGTTGGTTTTGAACTATTCTCATTTATGGATGGTTTTTCCGGATACAATCAGATAAGGATGAAGGAGGAAGACAAGGAAAAGACTACCTTTATCACCCCATGGGGAACCTTTCATTATAAGATTATGCCATTCGAACTAAAAAATGCCGGGGCAACTTACCAACGAGCCATGATAACACTATTTCATGACATGATGCATCAAGAAATTGAAGTCTATGTTAATGATATGATTGCAAAGACTCAACCTGGAAAAAGCCACATCGAGACCTTGAAGAAGCTGTTTGATCGGCTCCGTGAGTTCAAGCTTCGACTAAATCCCGCTAAGTGCGTATTCGGAGCAACATCCGATAAATTACTCGAATTCATTGTGAGTAGTAAAGGGATTAAAATCGACCCAACTAAAGCTAAGGCTATTTGTGAGCTGCAACCTCCGTCAATAGTGAAAGAAGTCCGGAGCCTTTTGGGGAGGTTGAATTACATTGCTCGATTCATTTTCCAACTTTCTAAAACCGCCAAGCCATTCTTCAAGCTCCTAAAGAAGAATGCACGAATCAACTGGGATGATGAATGTCTAGAAGCGTTCGAGAAGTTGAAGTGTTACTTGATGATTCCACCAATGCTTGTCCTGCCATCACCGGGGCATCCTTTAATTCTCTACCTCACCATTCATAGTGAGTCATTAGGTGCAATGTTGGCTCAAGAAATTCCCGTTGACAGAAAAGAACGAGCCATTTATTGTTTGAGCAAGAAGTTCACTGTATCAGAGATGAAGTATCCTGATATCGAAAAGACTTGTGCGGCTTTGGTATGGGTATTGCATAGATTGCGACAATACACATTGCATTACCAGACTTTCTTTGTGACTGAGAACGACCCCATCAAGTACTTACTTGATCGACCCGCTTTGGTGGGTAAGTTGGCCAAATGGCAAATTTTAATTTCTGAATTTGATGTGCAATTCATGCCACAAAAGTCGGTTAAGGGACGAGTGATTGCTGACCTATTGGCCGAGAATTCAGGAATCCCTAATGACGATGATAGTTTCCTTGATGACCGTGTCTTGAATGTAAATGAAGACTTGTGGAAGATGTTCTTTGATGGAGTTGTAAACTTGTCTGGTTCTGGTACTGGGGCAGTTCTGATATCCCCAGATGGACAACACCATCCGGTGGCTGCAAAATTGATATTCACATGCACTAACAATGTGGCTAAGTATGAAGCTTGCATCCTCGGGCTTCAGGCCGCAATTGAGATAGGTGTGGCCAAATTAAAAGTGTTCGGAGACTCCACACTAATCATAATGCAAACCGTAGGTGAATGGAAGACCAAGTAGGCCAAGTTGCTCCCATACCACAAATATTTAGAAGATCTGTTGGAAAAGTTCGAGGAAGTTTCGTTCGAGTACTTGCCAATGTCTCATAATCAATTTGCAGACGCACTTGCGAGGTTGTCTTCTATGCTGCAAGTCACTGATGGGTTAGAGGTTGAGCCTCTGAAAATAGAAGTTTTGCCGAAGCCAACTTATTGCATGGTAGTGATAGAGGAACTGGATGGAAAACCATAGTACCATGACATCATGACCTATATTCAAAAGCGAGAGTTCCCAGAAGGTAGCTATCCAGCTGACCGAAAGCATCTCATGAAACTTGCCTCCAAATTCTTTATTAGTGGGGATACATTATACAAACAGTCCTTCGCCTCCGTCCTACTTAGATGTGTCAATGCTAAGGAAGTCACTCAGTTGATGGAAGAAATACATGAAGGAATGTGTGGTCCTCACATGAGCGGCCACATGTTAGCAAAGAAGATTATGAGACTAGGTTACTTCTGGCTGACCTTGGAGACTGATTGCATTCAACATGTCCGGAGTTGTCACCGTTGTCAAATTTATGGAGACAAGATAAATGTTCCTCCAAATGAGCTGCATCAATTGTCAGAATCATGGCCTTTTTCGATGTGGGGGCATCGATGTAATCGGCCCAATTAATCCGAAAGCCTCGAATGGTCATCGTTTCATCCTTGTCGCTATCGATTATTTCACAAAATGGATAGAGGCAGCATCCTATGCAGTTGTCACCGCAAAGAATGTCGTGAAGTTTGTGCGACGGGATATTATTGCCCGTTATGGCGTGCCCAAGCCATCATCACAGATAACGGGACAAACCTAAACAACAAACTTGTCAATGATTTGTTCAAGGAGTTCAAAATTCGTCATTTGAATTCATCGCCCTATCGCCCTCAGATGAATGGTGCGGTTGAAGCAGCGAATAAGAACATCAAGAAAATTCTGGCAAAGACAGCTGATAATTATCGTGACTGGCATGAGAGGCTTCCTTACGCTCTGATGGCATATAGGACTTCAGTTCGTACCTCTACTAGGGCAACTCCTTTTTCTCTGGTGTATGGCATGGAAGCAGTCCTGCCAGTTGAAGTAGAAATCCCTTCTCTATGAGTATTGTCTTAGTCTAAGCTGACGGAAGCTGAATGGGCACAACAGAGGTATGACCAACTCAATTTGATTGATGAAAAACGATTGAAGGCCATATGTAATGGTCAATGTTATCAACAGCGGGTGGCCAAGTCCTTTAATCGGAAGGTTCGCCCAAGGCGTTTCAAGGTCCATGATTTGGTGCTACGCAAGATGCTACCAATTAACCTTGATCCTCGTGGCAAGTTCACTCCAAATTACAATGGGCCATACATCGTGAAGAAAGTATTTCTGGAGGTGCTTTAATCTTGGCGAAATGGATGGGCGTGAATTCACGAATCCTGTAAATTCTGATCTTTAAAGAAATACTATCCATGAATAAAAGGGCTCGTAAAAACCTTTTTCTCACTCAAAGTTGGTCAAATCTCTAGTGTATAATGTTACGTGTTTTATTTTTGCAGGGGCAAAGAATGGATATGAGCAACGGTGTCTTTTATCTTTGTAAGGAACCTCTATGATCTTCCTTACAAAGAGGGGCTAGACATGGACACTTAATAACTTTGACTTTATGATCCCAGGTGAAAGAATAGAGCATGGCATTTTTTGTCATTATAGAATGCTTCCACATGATATTATGCAATTTGTCAATTCCACTTGAAATTTATCAAAATGGACAATTCGGTGAAAGATGTTGAGTTACTTGAACATGCTAAATGAGGTGTGAAAGGCAAGCCTAATCCCATACACAGTTCCCTGTCTATACATTGTGAGGTGAGTATGGAAACATTTCAAGGTGAAGAGTTTTCTTGCGAAAAGTACGACAGCTGAAATGACGAGAGGCAGTTCATTTTTCTATCCCAAACACTACAGATGATCTATTGTTTAACCCTTCTTTGAGCCAAAATACTTGAAGAATTTCTTTCATACTACCCCATCAAGGACCACCCCACATTGGGGCAAATGGAGGTAAGTTGACATTGAAGGAGAGTAAAATGAATTGAAATTTTCTTGCTCTCACTTGCATCAATCTTCAAGTTATGCTACTACATTGAATTCATGTGGTAATTTAAGTGCCTTAGGATGATGAAGAGCATTTCTTTCGCTATCCTATACACTTATATCCTTTGCATAGCCTACTTGAGCCTGCAATTTCATTTCTTTAAACCTAGTTGGTGATCATCCCCCACACTGGGGCAAGACAAAGAAAAAATTCAAATAGCACGGCTTAGAATTGTTGATGAAAGATGGGTGTTGCATGAGTCCAAAGAAAGTAAGTGCAAAAAAATAAGGGGCATGAAAAAGCAGTGTGCCTGGTAAAAGCAAGGCCAATGCCCGTGAAAAAGAAGAGAAAATGACTGACGAATTGGGGGCATAAAAAGCGGTGTGCCTGATAAAAGCATGACCGATGCCCATCATCAGAGAAAATGACTTCGAAGAAAAAAATGTTGAGAAAAGATCTCCAGTTGAATAATCATTGGCGTCAGGTGATAAACTTTTGAGCCAATAAATCCGTGGCGAAGAAAACTGGTGGTAATGTCAAGATGATCACCAACTCTCACCCTTTACACACATTTTGAGCCTAACGATCCTTTCGTTTCTCAACCCATAAACCCAGCCTATGTTACATCCCTTACAAAATCTCTTCAGATTAGGGCACTTGAATTAACATAGGAGTTCACATGTTTTAAGCATTGCTCGAAGAAATGCGAGCAAGATTATTTCTTTCTCATTTTGCAGGATTCTTGACTTGTAAACCCGAAGATGATTATAGAATTGTTCTTTCAATTGCTTTGACTAGAAGAGTCCCTTTTACTAAGCCATTGACCAAACCCACATTACAATCCTTGTCAAGACCTCTCAAATTGGTAAGGTCGTACTGCTCGCAAGAAAATTCGAACTCTTGTCGACAAGATGATGATAAGATTGAGTGATATATTCCCGCATCAATGGTCGGGACAAATAACCCCTCCTAAATGAGAGCGAGTGAAAAAGCCTTTTTCACACCAAAAGTGTCTCGTTTAGCATGTTCGAGAGATTCACAGCTTAGTGAAAATTGTCTAGATAATTTTTCCAGGTGAAAGTTTGATAAAGCCATCATGTATGGACTTTCAATGAAAAAAAATGAAATGAACCTTTAAACACTTGATGTGACTTCCAAGTGTTTGTCTTCTCAAACATCTGATGTGATTTCCAGATGTTTAGTAAAATTTCAAATGTTTGACAATTTGAAAAAAAAAATGAATTGAATTTTTCCTCAAAGATCAAAAGATTTGTCTTTGAAGCCTTGAGTTTGAATACTTGATGAGAATTCCAAGTACCCATGTTTTCAAATGTCTAGTATGAATTCCAGATATTTGAACCTTTAAATACTTGATGTGATTTCCAAGTATTTGTCTTTTCAAACGTCTGATGTGATTTCCAGATGTTTAGTAAATGTTTTCAAATGTTTAGTATGAATTCCAGATATTTGAACATTTAAATACTTGATGTGATTTCCAAGTATTTGTCTTTTTAAGCATTTGATGTGATTTCCAGATGTTCAGTAAATGCTTTCAAATGTCGACATAAGAATCAGATTTTTGAAATTTTAAGTACTTGATGCAATTTTCAGGTGCTTGGGATCGATGAGAGTTCCAGATCCCACGAAGACTTTGAGCCTTTCAATTATCGAAGAGATTTCCAGATGTTTGTCGGGTCTCATAGGAATCATTTCACTCCTAATAATACTTTTCTGAATCTCCAGATAAGTATGACAAGTACGTGTTCTTCTTTGCATTTGCATTTCATTGAGCGTGGACACATTGAGATCTACGTTCTTAATCAAATCATTGCATTTACATGGCATTCTCTGCATGACCTTGCATTTATTTGAGTCCATTTTTTTTATAAAAAAAAAAGGTCATTACAATTAGCATTTGCATATTTATTGCATATTCATTTTGCATGGTTTAAATTTAGGTGTCATTTATCTTTGAAGGAAATCTCTACGAGCTTCCCCTCAAAGAGGGGCAGCTGTTGACACCTATTTTAGGATCAAGCTTATCATTTAAACTCATCTTTTAGAAATAGAAGATAATCTTTGATTAGAGGGAATTTTTTTTTTAAAAAAAATTTGAATTCAAAAACTCAACCGTGTAATTTTGGAGCCACTTTGTTGTTGAGAAGTTGAGCGAAAATCTCCATCGGCGGAAACAAATTCGAGTTTTCACTTTATAAATAGAGGGTGCGAGACGTGAAAAAAGGGGGGGCTTCTCTTCATCTTTCGTCGAAGAAAAAAAATAGAAAACTGAAAGAGAAAGAAAAAAAGTGTGGGGGGCTTCTTGGGGTTCGAAAGAAGAAAAAAGAATGAAAGGTTTTTTCATGGCTTTTTCGTTCATGCCTTTGAGGAAAATCTGTTTGAAGGAAAAGTCGGAAGAAGTGTGCAGAGAGAGACAGAGGCTGCGTTTGGTTCAGGATTTGCAATGGACTTTGAGTCCAATGCAAATGCTGAAAGCCCAAAGCTACTTGGGAAAAATGCAATAGTGTTTGGTAAAATTTTTTTGCAAATGAACTTTGAGTTGAATGTGTGTTTGGTAAGAAGAACATTTACAAGGAGCTTTTGATGGGTATAGTGTATATATATTTTCTTTTTTTCTTTCTTTTTTTTTTTTTTAAAAAATCACCTAAACCCTTCGCCGGCCGGCGAAGGGCTGCGGCCGCCGGCGAGCCAGATCTGGCGCCGGCGGCCGCCGACCGAGGTCACCCGAGGTCGGGCGACCTCCGGCGAGGGTCGCGCGACCCGTGCGAGGGTCGCGCGACCCGCCCGAGGGCCGGAGGTCGCCCGAGGGTCGGGGTCGCGCGACCTAGGCGGCCGCCCGGGTCTCGCGGCCGCGGGCGAGGGTCGCGCGACCCGGGCGACCGACGCCCGGGTCTCGCGACCCTCGCTGCGGCCGCGAGACCCGGGCGGTCGCGCGGGTCGCGCGGCCCCGGGTCGAGCGACCCTCGCCGAGGGTCGCCCGAGGTCGGGCGACCTCCGGCGGCCCTCGGCCGGGTCGGGCGACCTCGGCCGACGGCCGCCGGCGCGATCCGCTCGCCGGGGCCGCCGCCCTTCGCCGGACCGGCGAAGGGCGATCCTTTTTCATTTAAAAAAAATATAAATACAAGGACAAAAATGGAAATATGAAAAATTAATAAGGACAGTTTAGGAAGGAATAAAATGAATTCAGGCATTTGGTAGAATCTGAAATCTCAAGGCTGGTCCCTACCAGCCTTGGACTTTCAGCATTTCCAAGGACTCTACTTTCGTTTGAAAGCTCCTTCAAGGGGTTGCCAAACACCCTCATTTTGGCTGAAGGAGCTTTGGGGGCTGGATGGGCTTTCTAAATGCCCATCCAAACGCACCCAGAGACGAGGAGACGTGAAAGCGACGTGAGAGAGAGAGAGAAAGAGAGAGAGGAGAGAGCGGAAAAAAAAAAAAAAAAAAAACGAAAAAGTAAAAGATGAACAACCTTTCATCTCCCTCGTGAGTTCCCGTCCGACGTTCCTACCGCCGACGCCACCCTCGTCCGAGCACCCGGCACCACCGCCGCTCCCCATCGAGACACCACCGGCCGCCCGCGCACCTCAACCCATGATCGCATCTCGGCTCGCCGCCGGTGAACCCCCCGCGACGCCGGACTGCGCCCGACGCCGTCCGCGCTCCATGTTCTCCCCTTCGCGACGCCGGACTTGCACCCGGCCCCGCCAACGACCCGGCGCGACGGAGCCCCTCTCGTAGATCCCACAACGGCCCCGCTTCGATCGCCGCCGCACCCGAAGTTTCCCCGCACCGTCTCGTGCCCGCGCCGCTCGCCCGACACTGCGGCGCCTTCGATCAACGACCCAACGCCAGCTCGCCGTTTTTTTCCAGACACTGGGCTCCCTGCTGTCGACTTCTCTGCTCATCGGCGGCTACCACCCTTCGACCCGGCAACAAAGTGACGCCAACGGGTCCTTAACCGGCGTCGCGCCTTCCTTGGCCATTGACGCCAACGCAGCCGTCTCTCGCCCGAACACCAGGCACCCGTGAGCTTGCTGCCGACGCCACCGCACCGTCGCACCGACCCGCGAAGCCACCGCCGTTCGCTGATCTCGCCTCGACGATCGGTGACTGCGCTGCACGAGCACCCCGCGCCACCATCAGCTGTCCCTCTCGCCCGCTCCGACGCCGGACATCCATCGCCGCACGTTGTCACCCCATCGATGCTACTGTTCACTTTCCCTTAGGTAGTTTAATTTTTAATTTTTATTCTTACTTTTCACTAACTTTTATCTTATTTTATTTATTTTGTTATTATTGTTCAATTTAGAATATTGAGATGTGCTTTTCTTTTATAAATCTTGTAGGCATTAATTGCGGTGTTTTATCCCAAATTATGGTAATTATTAATTTGACCCGTAAGATGTCGGGTCATTTTTTTAATTACTTTAATTTTTAGGAATTTTGATAATATTTCAATTGTTAAATCATTATAGAGTTAAAATAATTGTTAATTTAATCCGTGAGATAACGGATTATTTTTTCGGTTATTTTAATTCCTATCTTCATTCTTTTAAAATAATTACTTGTTTGGAAAGATTTTAAAAAAATCAAAAAATCAAAAAGTACATAAAAATCTAAATATTGCATTAGAGCATTTAGGTTTAGTAAATTAGGACTGTATTTAAATTAGAACTGCATTTATAGGATTATAATTTTTAGATTATACTTTTAGATGGGTGATTTTTGTTAGGGCTAATTTTAAATAATGTTGGCATGTCTTGATTTTTTTTTTTTTTTTTTTTTATATAGCTTTTAAGATAAGATATAGTTTAAGTTAAATTGATTCCTAAAATAAATTAGAATATCATTCACTTTAGTTAGTCTAATTAGTTTTTTTTTTTAATTCCGAATTTCAATAAAAAGAATCCAAAAAATATTAGGTACATATTAATTAATTTGCATAATAGGTTTAATTAGAATTTGTTTATTAGTAAAATATTGTCATATCTAGAACTTAGGTACTTAAGTCCATACACATTTCATATTAAAGCAACACACCTATATACTTTTAGATTAAGTCAATTTTCATTTAGTAAAACAAAAGAGGGACAAAAAATGTTATGCATGCCATATGAGTTATAGTTTAATTTTTTTTTAATAAAAAGGAAAATGCTAAAAGATGATCATTGCACCATTAAGTTACTTTCTTTTCAATAAAAAACATTATGTCATTAAAAAAGAAAAAAAAAAGATCATTTCCTTGGTTAGTTAATAGGTTAATTCATAATTAATCTCATATCATCATTATTTAGCATAGGTTGCATATATGCATTAAAAAATGAATCATCATTAAAATAAAATCATAAAAGAGCATGCATGTAGAAATACCATGTCATTCATCCCATATCATGTAGCACATGCATATTTAGGATTATATAAATTAGATTGCATACATATAGTGATAAGTTTAAGTCATACCATATGATTTGCATCTCGCATGTCATTAAAATAAATTCATGCATATTAAGTTAGATTAAGATTGCATAATAATAAAAATTAGGTGTCATGTCATTTAGAAATCATGTTTAGGGCATGCATTTTTATTAGCATTTTTTATTGAATGTTACTTTATTGATTGTGCACCCGCATGACCACCATTTGCATGTTAGTAGCTTAAGTTAAAATTAATCAACATTGCCTGCAAAATATTTTTGAAATTAAAATAAAAAGGTACCGAAAGGGCGTTAGACTAATCTAGCGTAACCATGTCCCCGCACCTAGTGAATCTACGGTTCCGCAAAAGTAAAGTATTCTCCCATACTTTACTTGGGTTTCTAACCAACCCTAATTGGTTAGTGGCGGCTCCAAATTGAATATAATTGCATGTTTAAATGAGTTAATTTCTTAATATCAAGTCGCAATTGGTAGGACTTGGGAGGGTCCGTGCCAAGTCTTCGGACTTAGTAATCCATTAGCCTTCTTTAGGTAATTCACCCTGTGGAAGGTCGCGACACTAAGACTTTTATTTTGTGAGTATTTAATATTTTTCGTGTATCTAAATATAAGTTATGGTCAATGGAATAGCAGTAAATAGTAATCATTAAAAGTAATGATTCATTACAATCGTTCGATTAATAATATATATGGAGCCTGGGTAGAACTTGAAACTTGTGACAGGATAGGTTTCAAATTATAGGGTATGCAGGGTAGGTTCCCGGTTCCAAAAATTGAGAAATCTATTCTAACGGGTAAGTTTTAGGTTCTAATTGAAACTTATATGGAACCTAAAACCGCTAACTTCTAGTGGGTATAGTTCGGGTTTTTGATAAATTTTTTCCTTTTAGATATTAGCATTTAAAATCATCTTTTAACTTTTTGTACTTTTTTAACAAAAGACCACTCCAATTCACATGCCCTCGTCCAACATTCTATATGCACGATCATCACAACATTTTCGAATTTAATGCCAACGTCAAAAAGAATTTCACTCAGAGAATCATGAAAAAACGAGATGCTTTTCCATTTGATTTATTTAAGCAATGTAGAGATGGAGAAAGAGAAATTGAAATTGTAAAGATAAACCCGAAGTAAAGACGGATAAACAAAGAGTCTTTTTAAAGAAATGTGCTTTTCTTTTAAAAAAAGAAAAAAAAAATGTGCTTTTGGGTAAGAAACCGAAAGTTCAATAGCATTATATATATGGAGTAAATTATAACGTCCTATGTACATTTTGTACCAGTTTTTGTGAATTTTGTTTTACCTATAGTGTTAAAAAAAATTCAACGTAGCATGCCTAGATGCTCTAATAAACATGACATTTAGTACGAAAATGCAGAAACTGAGTTTATAAAGACTCAAAATCAACTTAGATCTTAGAAAATGCTAAGATGAACATCGATTTTTTTAACCGTGACCTTCAAACATTCGTGTCGAACATATGCTGTAATCCTTGTGCACATTGTGACCGAGTTAATTAAGTCACGAAATAAGTATCCCGACCTAAATTATATGCAAATAAATCACAAAGTACGTTGAAATATCTTCATAATTTTTTTCTTGGGTGAAAGGTAATTATATTAAGCTGAAACCAATAATTACATCAAAAACAAAGACCAAAACAAACACTCATAATGAACAGAGGCATAATGAGTGGAAAGGTGCCGAGAGAACAAAGAAAGGAAGCCAACAAGGCACAAAATGCGGTTAAGCCGCACAACTACAGCCACAACCAAAAAGGACAAAAAAAACAAAAGAAGGCGACCAGCCGGCCAAACAAAGGCAACCGCAGCCAAAACTAAACAAAACGTCATCGCCCAAATGGAAAGAACGAGACAACCAGCAGGAATCAAGACTAGCACCGAAACAAACAGCAGCTGGCAATTCTGCACCACCACTCCAACCTAGAAATATTACGGATGCGCCGGAGTAGAAGCGAAGATGCAGGGGTCTATCCCCCAGCTACGTTGAAGTCTCCTGTTTCTTGGGTTGTCTTCAACATTCGAGAAGGTTAAAGCCTTATCCTTAACCACTTTAATAAGGTGGTTCTTCACAGCCGAAAGCGTAAAGGTATAGTTCCTAAAGAGAATCTCATTCCTATATTTCCAAATAAGGTGGCAAAGAGTCCCAAAAGAGAACCGGGCGATAGAGTGATGGAAGTCCTTTCCGGATAGGAACTTTATAGCCCAATAGAGGTTGTCAGCCCAAGTCCCATTCCTCCAAGAGAGGTTGCATCTGGCGGCCCAAGAGTAGGCACAACTAGCCGTAATGCTATAATGAAAAAACAGATGATCAATAGAATCCGGAGTTACTTTGCAAAAGGGGCACACCACATCCCCAATCCTGCCATGTGATAAGAGTAAGGCCTGTGTAGGAAGACGGTTCCTAGTTATAAGCCAGATAATGAACTGATATCTTGGAGTTATAGCATTGTTCCAGACTAACGAAGCCCAATCGACCCGAGGCTTCTTTTTCCTGATGAGATGCCAAGCCGAAGCAACCGAGAATAAACGATATCTTGAAATATCTTCATAATTTACGAAGTGTGAGGATAAAAAAATCCAACTTCAATGCGAATGAAAGTTAGAACCTATGATCATAAAAAGTCGAAGATAATAATAAATAAAAGAAACTCAATTTTCAATATTCACTCATGTCTAAAGAGTTGAGCGGACTTTGATGTAGACATTTTTTTTAGTGTGGTAACTTGGGCTTGTTAAGCTTTATTAAGATCAACTTTGTCAAATAAAATAATAACTACATATTAATATACATTTAAACAGTAAATTTCTTGTTATTGAGTGCGATGAATGATGCGTCCACTCAATTAGGAGAGAGCGGCCAAACTGCTGCTTTCAGCTCTGATGAATAAAAGGCTCTATTAAACCAGTAAAACCCTATTTCGAGAGAAATCAGATGATCAAATGCTCACCTCGGTTGGCAATTTCATGACAACGTGCACCCGGAGAGCTCGCCAGATCGTGACTTGTTTTAGGCATCTCTGCCCGCTCCATTTCGAGTCAGGTCATGATTCACGAACCCAAGAAAGGACTAGATAAAGCTCAGGACACATTCAACGGTTGTAACGATAGAATTCGTTTCCCTGTCGCTCTTTCGCGAGAATCTGTAGCCTCAACCAAGCATACACATCGTGTCCAGACCCAAGTCCTTCTCGAGGGTAACATATCAGTATGAATGCAAGGACTAGCTTCACGGAATAATAAGTTAGGCTTTCATATACAGCATTGACAGTTTCATATAAGATCATGAGCTAGTTCTCGCTCCAGTGACATTCTGTTGGTCCGATCAGTGTGATTATTCATCAAAACAGGTCGATTAGCCATGCCAAAGACTATCAACTATCTAGCAGTTTACTGGCGGCCACCCTTTTAAATTAGCAGTACCATCAACATGACTTGCGGTTCATGCGAAATCATCTCATGGAGAGAATTAACATCTGGCTAGGGCTGAAGTCATGAGAAAGATATGTTTCCATAACAGAACCACTCTAAGTTTCACGAGGAAGAAACCGGAGCATATTAATCATTTCATACACACATTTGGAAAGATGACGATGTTCTTTGCATCTCACCAAGTCTCATTTGCGATTTACATAATTAGGATAGTGTTATGTAGCAAAAATCAAATACACATCGTGTATTTAGCATGTTGTTTGTAGAAAACAGTTTCATAGAGGTGGTGTTTTTCATAATGAACAGGAATTTTGTTATCCCCTCTCTCTCTCTCTCCCCCTATCCAAAGAGTCCTTCACACCCAGAAACATCAAAAAGTGCATGCCTTACAATCTCCGTTTAGGGTTAATGAGTTCTTCTGGAGACATGTAAATAATAATTACAGTGTTTAATATATCCAGGCATCGATGACGGCAATTCAAAAGAATCAAATAGAAGTTATCTGGGCTTCCAGATAAATACATTTTATTAACTTCAAAGATCAAATGTCAATAGCTTCTTTATTTTGTGAACACTAGCTGCTTAGTTTCTCAATGCCTTCGTGCATGCGCTAATGTCAACAAAATTGATCAGGACAACTCATTTCTTCTTTTTGCTTAAGGAAAAGCATTCACCAGAAGCATTGATTCTAGCAGTACGCATGAAATTGCCAACCATCGGTCACTGTATATTTTACTAATCCATTTGATATGATAAACATATGCAATAAGATGGAGATTTTTCAATTGATAAGCTTTCAACCGATGTACATAGTTAGGGTGTGTTTGGGAACTGCTTTCTCAAAGCCCCTTGGACGGGTAAAGCCCTTTGAGCCAAATACTTGGTGCTTGGCAAAAAAAATTTTACCTACCTTTGCCAAATGCAAGGCTTCAAAAGAATGAAAGCCCAAGGCAGGTGAGGGGCTGCCTTGGGCTTTCTCGGCATACTGGCCTTCAAGGCTAATGAAAATATTCTCCTGAAATTGTCCTCGCTAATCTTTTATTTTTCCGGTTTAACTTTGATAATTGTTCTCATCTTCATCTTCTTCCCTTCTCTCTACTGAACACGACTAGCATCTACCCGTGATCACCGATGAAGGGTAGGTGGTCTAGTGAAGGGCAAGCAGTGCGGCAAAGGGCAGGTGGTTTAGCTAGGGTCTTGTGACCCTCCAACGAGGGTTGCCGCGCGGAGGACACAGCACGGCAACAGTCACAGCAACCCAGATCTGGTCGCGCGATCTAGGTGCGGAGGTCGCAGCACAGCAGGTCACACACAACTATCCGGTGAGGGTCACCATGCCGTGTCCTCCTCACAGCAACCCTAGGCAGATGCTTGCCCTTCACCGCACCGCCTGCCCCTCACCAAACGCAGATGAATTGGAATCGACGCTACAATTTCAGCATCCACTATTATTTGGACAGCCTCGAATGAACCAGCTCCTGCGAATTAAGTCAGGAGCTAGAGCTTGCAAAATTATTCTTATACTTCCCTTTCCTTCAAACTTCTTGTGAAGGATAATTCAGATGAAAACTTCATCTGAAAAGCATCCAGTCGCAGATGAGAGTGAAATTGTGAACTCCAATTCCGTTCGATTACCTCAAGATATATGAGAGAGAGAGAGAGAGAGGGGAGAGAGGAGAGAGAGAGAGAGAGGAGGGAGGGGGAGGGGAGGGAGGGAGGGAGGGAGCGACGGGTAACCCTAACTCCCCAATCAGCTAGGCCTGCTAATTTATGTAGGTTTTATTCGTATCACATGACTAACAGGTACAGCAATATTGGTCACTACTAACTAATCAATTAGGATTACCATAGATGAACTCAACAGTAACGATAAACCTTACATGACTAGGATTATATTAAGTGGTTGTCCCAGCTTGGCTGCTGGTGAGCATCGCACTTAGGAGGCCTCAATCAGCAATTTCCCCCAGCATACATATTATGGGTAAAGCTGATTCTTCTCTCTTGATGAAAGAAAACCCTAATACTTGCAGCGACAAATCTCCGAGCAACAGTGCAATATCTAAGCTGCTGGTGCAACCCCACCATCGTCATCGTCATCGTCATCATCATCACCATCCCCATCATTTTCTCTGAAGTAGAGGGTAACAGAAACCGGGAAGTGGTTGACGACCAACATATCGCAGGGCAAACCAGGTTGCTTGCTGTTGACGACCACCATGATGTAAATGATTGGTGTGTTATGTGTGAACAATCCCTTGCACAAGTCTAAACCAAGCAATGTGCAGTGATAAAAAATGAAGCCACGGAGCCTTGTATTTATATAGCTCAATATGAAATAGGGAGTGGCATTGTCAGTGCATTCAAAAATCTCCGCAGGGACACAAATGGGTCGATTCTCATATTCCAGTCCTTTTCCCTCTGTCTCTCTGTCTCTGTGTCTCTCTCTCCCCTCCACTCTCTTTTCACTTTTCAGAGGAAAAGTACTAATATAGGAAATATGGGGAAAATATAGAGCACAAATCTGTGGGTGAAAGGGGTTGAGAGGTGACATGGTCAAGCAACTTTCCACACACTTAGCCCCAAAAGGCAGGTGGGGGACTTATGCGTGAGCTGAGCTCATGGAAGGTGCCTGTTGTGCACATTCCACACATGGAGGCACCATTCCATGCACACTCTTTGGCTCCGTTTTCACGTGCAGGTGCATTGACAGCACGGAGCCTGTACGGTCTCAAAGAGGCTTCTAGCTTCGGGTCAAAGAGCTCTCCCTCGGGAGAGAGTATGCTGTGTTTCGGATACCAGCTGACTTGTTTTGTCATTGACACGTGGCATTGTCAAATGGTCAAAGAAATGTTTCTTGATTCATAGAATTAGATGATTTTCCACTTGTAATATCGATGACTCGTCTCAAATTTCAATGCACCAGAAATGATGTAAACTAATAACATCGTTACTGCTTAAAAGGCATTTTATGCAAGTCACGGAAGTTATTTTCTTAGAATTTTTGTTTAAGTAGATAACATTCACTTCGGTGTGTTTGATTTTATATAAATTCATCAATGATCACATGGAGGGAGGAGTACGGCGAAAACCATTTTGCCCAATATAAAAGCGGCAGAATTTGGTTTACTTTTTGCTTGAACTTGATCATTTGAGAGAAGAAAGACATGTCCATTTCCACGGGAAAGTGATGATTGATAAGATGGAATCCAAATTTTTTATTCCATATTTAACTACCAATATTTCCTTAAATGTGGAATGGTAATAATTTTTTGATTTTTCGACTCTTGTATTTATAGATTCTCAGCTTACCATTTATTTATTCAAAGAGGACCGTTGCCCAATATTTATCACTACATCGGTGTGGAGAATTCAATTGTCCTATAAAAGAATTTGAAATGGTGGCAAATTTTGAAGTTTTTCTTTTAAGGTTTTGATGGCTTCGATCTACTCCTTTTTTCATGGAGATGGATCGTTCATTAGTATTTTTTGCTGCAAGTGCATGAACTTTGGAATCTTTGGGACAAAGTCCCTGAGATAATTCTCAATGTCAAAGAAATGCTGAACTTGCTTGTAAGAAAATCTCATTAGAAAATTTGAGTAGTTCCTTAGCAATGTGCTCTGTTGGTCAGTATGCACCATTTTTTAATGCATATCAAGAAATTTGATCTCATTTTGCACAATCACCATCTTTTTCTATGATAACATCATGATATACAGCTTGACTAGATCAACAAACTGATTGAGTAGCTCACAATGAGAACCCTCTTTAGGATTGTGGAGGAGAACATCAAGAATATTTATGTGGAAGCTGTAGTAATAGAGTGGAATATTTTGCAGATAGCCTTATAGAATAATGATGGTGTAGTTTTGAGACCAAATGGAAGGACTATCCACTGGATATGCCAACTAGGGATGCAAAGTCTCGTTTTATTTATATCTTTAAGATGAATACCAAGTTGCTAACATCATGCATTTAAATTGAATTTGGAATATATCTTGGCATTGGAAAGACCAAAAAACGTAGCCTTTTATTTGGTAAAGGGAATATATCATCCTAAAGAAATTGATTTAGAGGCTGTTTATGAATAACCGACATTTTCTTGCCTACGGTTTGCTTTGGTCGCTTATTGACATAAAAGGCTTCGCACACCCATCAAGAATTTGTTAGTTCAGTTAGTCCTTATTGGACTAACTATTCACATTCCTTTTAAGCAAGTTGTGCATGCTCAGGAATCATGCAAGAATGGCCTGCCTTTGTGGGATTGATATCTTAATTCTTCTTGAAAGGCAAGTAAACAAAGAAGTCTTCATTTTTCCACGATGCATTAGAACATTTTGGGAGAAATTCAGGATGAGACTCATCACATGAGCTTATGAGAGCTTGGATGATTGGGTCGAGATTACCAAGTTCGATGAGATATAATCTCCTAGTATCAACAAACCCTTTGAATTTTGCTTTGCATCGGGGACCATTGGATAGAAGTCTGAGCTTGGGAAGTTTGTTGAGAATATCCCAATCAATTATGATATCTTCATCCGAGGATGGGGAACCAATGATTTTGGTGGTAATAGAGCATTGAGGAAAGAATTGAATCTTGATGGATTTGCACCTTACTTTAATGTCGAATGTTTTAACAGAGGCTGAGGTCAAATCGCTAGTGTGTCGCTTCATGGATTCTTGTTGAAGGATTTTAGGATCAAGAATGAAAGCATCGGCTTCTGTATTCACGAGGGCAATTATTGAGATGGGCTTATCATATTTGGAAGGGTAGATTATGGTTCAGTGGCACGTGGAGTCCGATAAATGATTTATGTATATGAGTTATGGGCCTTATTAGAAAAAATTCAGACCATCATCTGGATTGGGCTCACTAGACCAATCAGTGTCACTGGTTTCCGCGAATGTTTACATGGCACAGATGATTTTATCCGAAAGGCTCATCTACCAAAGAGAAGGCTAATTCAAGATAATCTTTTTGGAGGAATACTGTGTGTTTTCTCGTCAATTTTCGTACCATATGCATGCCTTTCTTTTTAGTCTGACAACAGTTTTTGGCAAAATGCCCTTTGCGTCCATAGATAAAACATCTATCCTTTTTCTTCTTGCCTGCGGATCTCCTTTTGCAAGGAGATATCTCCGTTTTCCTTTTCATCATATGAGGATTAAAATTGATATTTCCTAAAATGCCTCTTCTTCTTGCCGGAGCATGTACAAGAAGAAGCGTTATGTGGACACTACAGTTGCAGGCCGGGCTTTGGCAGGCTTTGGCGAATTCCCTATTATGATGCAAGTAATCCATAATCGCATTCCTTCGAAAGCATATGGATTGCTTGCCGGATTTCTCCGAGCGTAGAATCTACAACTCTTTTGTTCTAGAAAGATCCTTCGAGTGCTTAGCAATCTGCTTTGGAATGGACGATTGTAACTGTGGTTTGAGACTTGGGTCTGCTCCCATGACATATAATAGCTTTAGCATCTTTTTGTAATGCTTGTCAAGATCTTTATTGCATAAGAGCAACGTTGCCAATGAAAATGTGGAGAATCCACTCGATTCAAGTCCCGTATGACCAAGAAAGCAATCTGGCCTTGTTCAGAATGAGACGTCCACTAATCTTGAAGACTTCCACTACATCTGCTAACAAATTCTGTATAGTGGCCAAGTTCCGGTGTTAATGCTTTGGTACATACAATCCCCAAATTTCACGAATGCAATTTGAAACCTTTGGGGTGCAAACGTCAATAATAAATATTCGTGTATGAATCTGTGGAACCTTCTCCATGTTATTATCAACAACTGCTCCAATTAGGACAGGTAAACATTTTTTCAAGGAAGCAGCACCACACTTCTAGCTATCATCGTGTCTCAACCAAATTGCCTTTGAAATCACGACAATGAATTTCCAGTCTTACCATGAGCAACTCATTAGAGGAGAAGAATCGGCAGAAAGAAAACACTGACCAGTGAACGAACAAAAGCCAGCCTTTTAACCTTTTTCTACTAGTTTTCCCACTTCATTGTGAGTAACTGCGTATCGGAATAGGGAATATTCATTAACATAAGCCACAGTTCAAGGCACAAGAACGACTTTGTGCAGGCTTAATATGATCAGGTCAAGACTATTCATATAGCTATATCTGCTCAAGGCCCATGAATGGCAGGCATGATAGATGATAAGGACATGTATCAATCAATCTCATGCACTTTCTTAGGGTAATCTATTCGAACTTATTGACCCTGAGCTTCCCTTTGGGGATCCTGCTAAGAAGAACAGTATCCAATTTACGATAGTGATGCTGAAGCTGGTCCAGGACCTGGTCACCGAAGCTGTCGACTTGATCTTCATATCGCTCATACAGAACAGGTAATGTGTGAGCAGCAACAAAACCTTCAGCAAGAAAAAACTTTTTAGCCATATAATCACTGAATAGAAGTATGAACAATGAGAAGATACAAGTGAAATAATCCTGTATAAGTGTTTTGAATTAGCTTATACACTAAAAACTTGGTCTATTGCCGTGGAAGAAAACAGCTCTCTTTCACTAATTACGGTCTATGCAAAAATATCATGCTAAAGTGAAGGCCCTGGTTGTGATTGATTTTATCCTTGAAATTATCCTATCTTTTATCAATTCTTTCAAGTTCCTGAAAATTACATAAACCCCCACCATCAATATGCTTTCTAGAAATTGTGTATAAAAGCATGGCTGGTGCATTCCCGCAGGAAGTTGAAAATTTCCAGGATTTTATGATGGAAGGAACAATATAAGTGTTGATCATTCTTTGTCCCTGATCCTTAACATGAAACACATTGTGTGTATTCCAAGATTTAGCTCATTGTCAGGGTCAGTGATGCTGATTTCACATGAAATTAAGGCAGCCATCAAGATAGACACAGGCACCATGCTATCGGACTCCAGACTACTAGCTAAAATAATACTAGCTATCGAGGAATATATTATCATGTAAATATCTTCTCACCAATGTACAACACTGTTATAAAATTGCACCAGCTCCCTATTATAGCTGCTGCCCAAAGGCTCCCCACAACCTGCAAAGCATCTCATTGTCAGAGCAAACATTACCAAGACAAGCTGACTTCTAAGCTTGTTGCAACTTGCAAATATATTGAGTTTCTTACATCAGAAAAGCATTAGAAGCTGAGCACGAAATATCTTGTGCTGCTTAACGATGGACAAATTGTTGAATTAAAAACTATCAGTGTGCCACGAAAAGAATTAAAATGTCACAAAACATTTGAAATGGCAGCAACAACATGCCGATGACCAAATTAGGCTTGTAAGACATCACACAACAAACAAGGAAATAAAAAATTCACATCTAAAAAAAGGAGATTTTAAATGTGGCAAAGCCTGTGGTGGGAGGGTAAGCTATGCTGGTCCTGTTATTGCAATATCGTATCATATGCAGATTAGAGAAAGCTCTCTCATACCACAACTTGATTTTTGCACTGATGGCATATGATAGTCCAATCATCCAGAGTCAGTGAACTAAGAATTTCCAAATAGTCATTGTGCAATTAGTGGTGATTTGATATATATGATGAGAAACACCCTTGATCCAAAACATACAAGATACTGTCCATATACCAAAATTATACAGCAGAGACATGACCCACCATCAAGAGATTCTCTACCAAGAGTGATACATAAAACACTTGTATACGAGTACACCAAATTTAGAATGTTGATATAGTGTAGTCCATTTTAATATTTTCAACAAAGCCAATCAAATATCACAGCCACGGAAATAATAATGATGTTAATGCCATGTTCCTTTGGCCATCAGCTTCAAGCTACACAAATGATACATACAAACAGGAGATGTTTGACAACCAACTGCCCTGCTGCGAGCAAAACAATAAAAGAAGAAAAGGACTACTATCAAGGACATGATATTGTAGACATACAATGACAACAACCAAATAGAGAAAGGAAACACTGAACTCACCATGAGGAATTGCTTCAAGTTTCCTCCCAGAGCAACATCCTGAAGGAATTTCAAAGCTTGGTTAACCTCAGCACCTACAGACTTCCCGATGTCAACAAAGACATCATTAGGCACCACAAGACGAGGGGTTTGGATGCTGACCTGCTAGAAAAGAAAAAATTAATTTAGAACCTAGCAGTATTGAAAATTGAATTAAGAAAAAGGGAAGAACACATATAGGAATTTGTTAACCTGCTCAGTAAGCCAGAAACATTTGACCACAGAAACTGAGCTAGCATGCCAAGGATGAGAGCGAAACATACAAGCGTCAGAAAGTGGTAGTCAAGCCACTCCAAAAGCACCCATATAGCAGTTGCACCGGCTAAGACACCTCCTGAGATCTTTTTGTTCCTCCACAGTAACACATCAGCAGCTGCACAATTTGGTCAGGCAGACGTTCAAAAAAGCATCACAATTTCACCAAATTGATAAAACTAATAAGGATATCGTACATTTTCCACCCCCAAATAGACGGTGAATCGGCTTCTGGCGTCCAAAGAGCCTTTTAAATTGAGAAGTAACTGCGTCGGCCTTGTCCCCCTCAACGAATGAAACAGACTTCTGCTTAAGAATATTTTCACCGATTGTTTCCTTAATCTCGTTGAATAAATTCTCGGCTGTTATTTTCTCAGCCATTGTTCCTGGGATTCAATGGAGCAAACCTTTCAGACATTTAGGTCATGCAAGAGAATGCATAAGTCTTAATCCATACGAGATAGTTGGAAGCAAAATCATGCGAAAATGACACACAACTTGGTGAAGTCATTCCTGAAGTTAATTCTACATGCAGAGGCAACCCTGTTCACATTATAAACTAGTCCAACAGCCAAAAAAGAAAAAAGAAAAAAAATCGACAATTGAAATTCTTGACCAGCAGCTGCACCATATCAATTCTGAAGCACCATGATGCTGCATTATTTTTCAATTTCTGAAATTCCACAGAGCTGAACCTTTAAACCTAATCATCGTATTCACCAATTGTATAATCTGAAAAAATAACAACCACGGCCATGGGCCAACACCAGAGCAGCTTAGATGGTCCTAGGGCTCCTAGCGGTTAATTAAATTCCACCGTCATGCACGGCAGATATTGGCATCAACAAGCTGCAGAAGCCAACCATCAATAGCAAGGAATCAACATGATCTTGCCAAAATGCTCGCGGAAGATACCACTGCTGTGCCCTAGGTCTGAACAGCAAACTTCTACACAAGCCATTAACACACACCACAATCGCCTCGGCCGAGCACCGCTCCGAGGCCCTTACAAATTGGGGGCAAAACATGCATTACCATCGCCGATCGGTGTCTAAGCACAACAAGCAGCATTTCGCGCGAATAGCACCTCGTCTCTACGGTTAATCCCGTCCCCCGAGAACAGCACTTCGTCGCACACGCACAACAAAACCGCCGCGATCAGTGAGCTAGCCACGACGTACATTCACTCCAACGCAGGGGTTTTAAAAAAAAAAAAAAAACCGTCGGCGGAGCAAAACGCACAGACAAGGAAATCGTACGGCTACTAGCTCGGATCCAAAAAGGAAAAAAGAGCAAAGGAGAAAAAAAAAATGTACGACGACTTCAAGATTCCGAAAAGCGAGAATCGCCGACTCGCGAAGGACGAAAGATAACACAAAGAAGCCAACGCAATTTCACTTCAGCAAGCGAAGAGAACCGGCCGCGATCAATGCGGCACCGATCGAGCCGTGGCAAACGGCGGACGAACGGAAACGAGCCGCGCGAAAGAAGCGGGCGGCGAAATCGAAGGGGCGAGAGGGTCACGAACCGGACGGGAAGGAGCTGCTGCTCTTCTTCTTCTTCTTGCTGCTGCTGCTGCTGCTGCTGCTGCTGAGGGTGAAGATCAGGAGGTGAGGGAGGAGCAGCTCGAGAGCATCGGAGGGAGGGGAGCAACGGGAGGCTTTGGACGGGACAGGTTATTGGAAAGATTCTTGATAAGACTGGCGGACTGGCGGACTGTCGTGTCCAGTTTTGTCATTTTCGGGGCCCCTCCTTTCTTGCGTTTTCCTTGCTCTTGTGCACGAAAATAATAATAATAGTAATAATAAAAGGAAAGAAAGATATTTTGCCCGTGGAAGCCGCTTGACTCGAATTGACTCTTGAAATTTATTTATTTGGCGGTTTTTTTTTTTTTTTTTTTTGGCCCTCTCCGGGGAAAATTAAAGCGAGTTCACGAATTCTGGTTTTCCTTTTCGCCTTTTTTTTTCTCTGATTTTTTTTTTTTTGTCAGATTGCTCTGATATTGAATAAATCTGATTTATCTTGGAACGTGCATTTTTAAAAAATTTCTTGGTAATTTTTCGAAAGCTTAAAAGCACTTTTTTCCCCATTATTTTGGACGTTTGGAGAGTAAATATAATAAGTGATTTTTTTTCCAAGAAAAATCGAAGCGGACGGGAAGCTCAAAGGTGATATTGTCGTCCTCCGTGAGTTTTCTACAGTTTTAATTAAAGCTTCGCTTTGCGTCCAAGGGAAGCTGTCCAAACATATGGTAATTTGATTTAAAAAATTGACATTTATTTCAACGAATTAAGGGAATTTAAACTAGTACTTTCTTTGTGACTACAGAATTCATTAAATAACCACAAAAAAATAAATTTTAGAGTAAAATATTCATTAAATAACCACAAAAAAACAAATTTTAGAGTAAAATATCGTATTCATATTAGTGTTAAACCCACACCCTATGGGTCCCCTAGCACATGGTGCATCAGAGAACATCCATGCGCACCCAGATAAATCCATCACCGCTCAACAATGTTCATTAAGCGTTTCGGCAAGTCCGTTCCACGTCACCTCTCAGTAACTAATTTCAAAAAATAGACATATAGGTCGTTTAATGCTACCGACACCATTGATATTGACTTTGTTGCTTAGTTACTGTTTCATTACTTAGGTAGGAGATTGGACAGAGGTAACAAAGGACAAGGGTATCAATTTAGGATTTTTGTGACTCAAGTGTACACACGTCATATATTTAGTTATATTTTGTTAACTTATCCTTATTTACTTGACTAACAAATTACACAAGTGAACTACTCTGTTGTATTAGACAAAAAAAAAAAGTACTCTCTCGTACAAGTGCAAAGAGTGCAATAATGTACATATTATAACGAGGAATGCCTCGCATTTTGTACTGATCCTTTTTTTTTTTTTTTTTTTTTTTTTTTTATGGAGTAATGGCAAGCTAATTAGAGATCCGGTCCTGAGAGCCCACAATTGTGCCGCATGTGCTTTGCTAGTGGTGTGGCCTACTGACGTTACTCATGATAGCATGGTTGGTTAGTAGTTAGTATAGTCGAAGTAATGGACTCTTCATTAGCTCTACAATAAGTAGTAATTGCAAATGTACGAGGTGGGCCCACGTTAAGCGAAATAAGCAACTCAAATACCAGTAACACCTGCCTCCTGGTCCGAATCGGGAATCAATTCATGTCTTGTCAATTAGTTTGGTAAAAACATCGTTTTAAGAAGTGGATGGATCGCGAGGTGTTGAGTTATGTCATATTAAAGTTATCCTCAAGAAAAATCCCAAATAAAAACTCAAATTATTCTTATATTTTAAAATAAGAATATGAAATGAACTTTATTTTAAATAAGGATTTAAAGTATTCTCATTTTCTCAAATAAAAGTCTAAAATATCATCATTTTCTTAAATAAGGGTATAGAGTGAGTTTCAAAAAATGGCACAACCTCACTTGCTAATCGAGGGCATTTATGTTCTTTAGTTTTTTATTTTCTTTATTTTCCTTTATTTTCTATTTTTTTTTCTTTCCATACAAAAGACAAACTCAAAAGAAGGCTAAAACTTAAAATAAAATAAAAAGAAGAAAAAACTCAAGCTCTTCCCTTGTGGCCGTTGCCCCATCACGGTGCCTTAGCGAGGGTCTCCTAGCCCTCCCCCTCGCAAGGTTTAGGGGAGGGTTGTTGCCGGCTCTCCCATGTTGTATATTTTTTCTCCTTTTTTAAAATTTTTTAGTTTTCTTAATTTTTAATTTGACTTAACTAAAATTTAGATTAAAATTATTTTTGGACAAAAAACTCTTGAATGGCTGGAAATTTAGTTGCCTCGAGAGATAAGGCTCTCATTTGAAACTGTCATGATTATTTCAAACCCTTATCAAAACTGTCATGACTGCTTTAAACCCTTTTTTTTAAATAACATTTAATTCACGCTCTTATTTGAAAAAAAAAATGACGATAAATAATGTATTTATTTGGAACTTTCCTTGTCTCCATTGGGCCTAATTACTCAGAGATACTCACCAAACACTTTCTGAACCCTTTTATAATTTAAGTTGACAAGAGCGTCAGGAATAATTCCCTGGGGAAAAGCATGTTTTCGCTTTACGATAATGGGAGAATCTCTTTGTTCATTATATCGTAATCCTGTCGAGGCACGTGACCGGATTAGAGGGGAAAGAAGTGCTCGTGGTCTTCAACTCATCTGGCTCTTGCACCTACCATTCTTGAAATTATTTGGATTCCTCGAGGGATCTGTTCAGCTTTTTGAAATTCATCTTGACATCTCGCCTCCCTAGGCTCAGGTTTCGCCCAATTCCCCCGGCCGGCGTTCCCCCCCGAATTTAACCGCGGCTACACGGCGGGGCAAGGAAAAACATGCTCGGCATTTTGAAAACTGTAAAAAGAACAGTTAGACGAGAATGAAGAAGCTTATCCAGATTTGGCATAGTTTATCACGCGTTCAGGTCACCAACACCGATGCCGTTCAAAGGATTGATTGAGAAAACAGGATCCCATGCAAAGCAAACGCAACAATAAGTAACGTCTACTGCACCGTCTTCCTAAGCTTCAAGCAAGAAAATGCAATTGGATTCTGGTCATTCTTTGCTGGAAGTGACTTCTAAAGTTCCATTCCCCGAGAGACTTGACCTCTAAACAAGGAACTTCCCCTCACGTCAAGTTATGCTGAAGATGATCAAGTAAAGGATCGGCCTCGCTTGACTGTAGAAAATTTATTCACGTAAATAACTAATTAATCAAGAAGAATCGGATCTATATATGACTATAAAACACTAACATCAATAAGCACGGCGAAATTAAATTGTACATGTTTGAGTCATTGCTTTACTTGAAGAAAAATAAATCACTTTGATAATTAGAGATTTGTTGGAATACCAGATCTTTCTCTCTATGACACATTTCAGTATAGTAGCTTTTAATGGAATTAAGCAACTGATAGGTATAACCTATCATTTTATAGGCTAAAGAATAGATCTAACAAATCATAATCAATAACGTGTCAACTGGGCTCCTCCCATTACGGGCTTCAGTTAAACATAATTACCTACACTTTGTTGTTCAACTAGGCTCGTTATTAATAGATGCTAAAACTCAATTCAATAAAATCACTCAAGGGTTTAATAAATATTGGAATATCCATTAACCCGATTATTTAAAATAGAAAATCAATTAATTAATGTAAATCCATATTATATGAAATTTCCAACATTCTCCCACTTGAGCTACATTAATTAACTTATTTTTATTTTGAAAAAGATTTTATATTGAAAATGACAATATTAGGTTAATAACTGAAAATTTTGTTTTATGTGACCACAACTTTAAAAAATAATATTCCCATAACGGCATCTCAAAACTAATCCAATCCTATGTAACCTCAGTATAGAATTATGAGATTAATGTGTTAAGAAAATACCACAACACATGACCTTCCATAATCACATATAATAAGTATTATATTTTCATGGATCATGAGCCTAGTAGTATAGTAAGAAATAGTGCAAATATGTGATCAAAATATACATTATTTCTTATCGGTTCTCAATGCAATTTCTCAACAACATGAAGCTGCATTAGCGTAATTTCTAAACAACATGAAATTGTATGACTATGTCACAATCCAACATGAGATATCATAATCAATGACATTCAGTCATCTTTAAACTAAAATTTGTTTAAAGATACTGTTTTATACTTCTATTTTTCAATCAACAGGAAAAATGATAACAATAGAATTAACAATAATGATCATTGAAAATAAATGCTTTAATAGACATTACAAAAGCATTATTAGTCTGCATATAATTATAATATCCATAAATACAAATTATATAGCTCTCATTAACAAAAGAAATCAAAAGAATCTAAACCACCAATATTCTTTACATGTTCTTTAAACAAAATGAGTCGTAAGCTTTTTGTTAGAAGATTAGCCAACATTGACTCAATTCTAATATTTTCATTCACAATGTGTCTCTATTTGACCAAGTTCTTAATATTATAATATTTGATTCAGTTAACATTTCAACCGTGGTATTGTTGTTATTTACAGCGCGGGTAATGTTTGTCATACATAATCCAATAAGATTAATTATGGGTAATAAGCAATTCAATAAAAATAATTAGTACAAACTTCCCTTTGGGTAGAGTGTATAATGTATCATTATTTTCCACAGCATGAAGTTTATAAAAAAAAATAACAATAATTACATATAATTGTCAAGAATCCATAGACAAATCATTTAAATTATACATCTCAATTATCACAACATAGAAGGGAATTACATATAATTTTCAAAAAATTTATACTCTTTGGGTAGATAAATATTTTTCAATTATACATCCCCATCTTTTAAATTTGGGGATTAATCTCCATGCTATTTTCCCAATTAATATACACAATAACCCCCTTTAGGCGAGTAATTGTATATACTAATTTTTATCAATAGGAAACTCCAAAAATTTATGCCCAAAATTCATCAAACAATATGAAGCACTTTAAAATATGTGCTTCTCAATATCATATTGCATTTATCAAGCAATAATTTTTGCCACAAATTTTATTTATTTATTTATTATTATTATTTTACTATTTCGGACTCTCCTGCGGGCTTGACCCGCGAGCAGCCCAAATCGGAGTGCGGGGCCAGACTCGTGAGGCCCAAAATTCTGGCCTAACCCGCAAAAGCCCATGCTCTTTTCAATTAAAAATTGGCCCACAGAGTAATATAAGATTCTGAAACTAACGGCCAGAAAATTGTCACAAAGAAAGGTTCATGGGCTCACGCCCATGAACCTATCTTTTGCTCTTAGTTCATGGGCTAACACCCATGAACCAAAAAAAAAAGGGAGAAGGATGGGCGTGCCCAGCTGGAGGTCTTCTTCAACCTCCAGTCGGGTCACGAAACTTGCAAACCGGGTCATACGACCCAGTTTCGACCCGAACCTCAAAAAACTCATATTATAATTAATTTTTGATGAAATTTCTCCATGGGTCTTGCTTTTAACATCAATATAATTTACTAGAATTAATAAAACGAAGAACAAACGAAGAAATTAACCGCTTTAAGAAATTCGGATCTAAGCCTCCCATGGCTAAAATTCAGTTTTCTTAAATTTAAGCCCTAAAAACTTACCTTAATGCAACAAAATGATGCTAAAACATATATATAACAATATCCATTCAACGATTTACAACGAACGTCAATCAATTGCGAGTAATTTAAAAATTCTAGAACTTTTTCATGTATAAACCCTAGAATTTTAAATTTAAAATTCTCTCTCAATTTTCAACAAAGTTATATAAATTATTTATGGTTATAAAGATCTCAACTTGTAGAACAAAAGCCCTAACGTTTCAGAATCAATCAAGCAAAAAATCCATACGAAAAAATAAGGCCCATATTATGCTCAAAGAGAAAAATTTCGAATTTGTCCATAAAAAAATAATTTTTGGTTCTACAATTATATATGATTTGCTTTGATACCACATGTAGAAAATTTATTTACATAAACAACTAATTAATTAAGAAGAATTGGATCCATATATGACTGTAAAACACCAATATCAATAAGCACAACGGAATTAAAGCGTACCCGTTTAAGCCATTGTTTCACTTGAAAAAAAAAAAAATCACTCTAATAATTAAAAATCTATTGGAATGTCAAATCTTCCTCTCCATGACCTATTTTAGTATAGCAGATTTCAATGGGATTAAGCAACTGATAGATATAACCTACTCTTTTATAGACTAGAGAGGGGACCTAACAAATCTTAATCAATAGTGTGTCAACCGGGCCCCTCCCATTATAGGTTTCAATTAAACACAATTGCCTGCACTTTGTTACTCAACTAGGCCCATTATTAATAGATGCTAAAACCCAATTCAATAAGATCATTCAAGGGTTTAATAAATATTAGAATATCTATTAATCCGATTATTTAAAATATAAAATCAATTAATTAATGTAAGCCAATATTATATGAAATTTCCAACATTGACATCATGCTAGAAGTCACTTTCCTCCAACAAAGGGAAATTATGTTCTATTGAACTTTAAGATGGTATTCGAGTTACTAAGGGTGTGTTTGGTAATACTACCGGGAATAGGTGTTTCTATTCTTTTGTTTCCGAGAATAGAAATAGAACAGAAACACATTTAGTAAATTTTTTGTTCCCAGGAACAGAAATAAGAAATAATAAAAGTTGCTTCTTGCTCTCGAGAATAACTTAAGAAACAAGAATCAAGAATTAGTTTTTTTTCCTTTTTTTTTCTTTTCTCTTCCTCCCTTCTTCCCCTAGCTAATCACCGACCTTAGCGCTGGCTGGCGACTGGCCAGACAAGGCTCAGCGACCTCGCCGAGCCTTGCCGACCCTCGACAAGGTCGCCTTGAGCTCGCCAACCATTGGTGAGGCTCCCCCCAGCCTCATTGTGGCTGGGCAAGGCTTGACCTCGCTTGGCCACCGTGAGCCTCGCTAGCCATCGACGAGGCCCCCCCAAGCCTCATCGAGACTAGGTGAGGGTGAGGCCGAGACTTGCCTAGTCATGGCAAGGCTCAACCTTGCCGGTGGCCGACGAGCCTCCCCTAAGGCGAACCTTGCTAGCCCTTCTCTGACCGATTGTCAGCCGGTGACCAATTGAAGGGAGGAGAAGAAAAAGAAAAATGTAATAAAATTATAAAAACATATGAGATTTTACCAAACGCATCTCTCTTCCCCGAGAATAAAAATTTGTGTAGTTACCAAACGTGTTTAAATGTTCAAAAATTATTCTCAAGAACAAAAAAAAAAATAAAAATAAAAATGTTTCTGGAAAAAAAAAAATTATTTCCCAAACTAAACGTTATCAAACGCATCCTAACTTATTGACAAATATTGAAATTTTGACTCATGAAAAGCGAGATATTTATTATTACATGCTTTAATCCTATCGAGATCAACTCTAGATAAATAATCTTCTTAAATATCGCTGTAGATCATCCACCCTCCACCGTATTGAAGAGATGGAAGAAATGAGGAGGGCCGAATTTGATCAAGATACCAAATTTCATTTCAAAACAAATCCCTCGGAAAGTAGTTGATCAAAAGAGAGGAGGAAAAAAAGAAGAAGGGTTATCTTAAAATAAGTGGGCTATTTGAAAACGAGCCCAATTTCACCAATTGGGCCTCCCGCACGTGTCGCGCGTGCTTTCGACCCGGTCTTTTGTTTCTCGATTATACCATGTCTCCACGTGGATGACGTGGCAATCGCGGGAGCCACGTAACGTGACGTGGCACCAATGAGAACCACCAAAGCCTTATCCCACATCGAAAATGAAATCCGCTCGTCATCCGTTTCCCACATCCAGTATCCGAGCTCGACCAATTCCCTTCACATATTCATCCCCCATTTGTCTTTGCACGTCTTTCATAATCGATCATAACAAAGAACCGGAAGCGTCAGTCGCGAGCTAGAGAGAGAGAGATCGCAAGAGAAAGGGAAAATGGCGTCGACAACGTGCTTCTTCCACCACAACGCGCTCACCACTCCGGCCAGGACCCCGTCGCAGCGCTCCGCCCCGAGTTTCAAGCCCGCCCAGGTGGCCTGCCGGGCCCAGAAGCAGGCCGCCGGCGAGGAAGAGAGCAGCGCCGCCGAAGTGTCGCGCCGCCTCGCCCTCACGGTGCTCATCGGCGCCGCGGCCGTCGGGTCCAAGGTGGCCCCTGCCGATGCCGCCTACGGCGAAGCTGGTACGCGGCAGTTTCCCCTTTACTTCTTTGTTTTCTCGTTGTGTCTACTAGATTGTCATTGCTCGGTGCATCCGTTCTTCACGAGATTTTATATTTAAGAGTAGCTGCTTGTTGTTCGAGGGATGATCTATGTACACGCTCGAGGCTAGGACTATTTTCCGATAGGTTAGTTTCGAACTGAGGGCTTGATCGTTTACTACATGGTCGAGTTAGTAGAAACCCGCACTGGTCAAGATGATGAAAGCTGAAGTTGCATAGTTTACATGAGTGGATTAGAGGAGTGTTCGGAGGCGCGATGCGTCGGGAGGAGTTCAACTCGAGAGCCCTCGAAGCTCGGATACCATTCGAAGTCGAGTAGGATCCAAAGTTTGAACTGTCGGAGTCTTAGCACATGCTCATTTAAATGAAAAGAATCATGCAAGCTACGCCGCGCAAACTTGCCTGCGGCGTTAGGCAAACCAGTAGTGTTTTTGAGTTTGGAATTTGCGCATTGGCGTTCGCGAGATCCTGATTCGAATCTCTGGATGCGAAACTATTGCAGCCAATGTGTTTGGGAAGCCGAAGACCAACACCGACTTCTTGCCGTACAACGGGAACGGATTCACGCTGTTGATCCCGGCCAAGTGGAACCCGAGCAAAGAGGTGGAGTACCCCGGCCAGGTCCTCCGGTATGAGGACAACTTCGACACCACCAGCAATGTCTCCGTCATGGTCACCCCGACCGACAAGAAATCCATCACCGACTTTGGCTCTCCCGAAAACTTCCTTGCCGAAGTAAAGCCCCAAACTTTCCCTCTCTAGAGTCGAGCGAAATGCGAAATGTTTTAGCCGAGAACACGATGAGCTGATAACAACGCCTCTCATCTCTTTGCAGGTCAACTATTTGCTGGGCAAGCAGGCTTACTTTGGCAAGACTGACTCTGAGGTGGTTTTTAAACCCGCGTTACCATTTCAATTAATATTCAAGCCTTAGAAACAAGTCCTATGGATCATCCGAATTGCAAGTTCTCTGGAATTTGAAGTTCCATAGGAGATGATGGAGTGGATATATCGCTGATAGTTAAGACATTGGCCAAATTCTTATGACATAATTAAGAATGACATCTTTTTCTCATTGCAAACCTAAGAAAGATTTGGTGTGCAGGGCGGTTTCGAGAGCGATGCCGTGGCAACAGCCAACATCTTGGAGTCGTCAACCCCCGAGATTGGCGGGAAGAAATACTACTTTGTGTCGGTGTTGACGAGGACTGCCGACGGGGATGAGGGAGGGAAGCACCAGCTGATCACCGCCTCCATCAAAGACGGGAAGCTATACATCTGCAAGGCTCAGGCGGGGGACAAGAGATGGTTCAAGGGAGCCAGGAAGTTCGTCGAGAATGCCGCGAGCTCGTTCAGCGTGGCTTGAAGAAGATCGCCGGGACAGGAGGGCTTTTAGCTTGTAAATCAATCTCCAGTGTAATGAATCCCCCACCTTGGATTTGACCCCCATCTTGTTTTTGGTTATGGAGTATCCAGAGATTAGTAAATCATATTGAGGAAGTTGAATCAAGGAAACCTTGTTGATATCGAACATTTTCAAGGCATGTAATCCTCTTTTCTTGTGACGAAACTTCTTCGTATTTTCCCATGATGTTCGGAACAAGGGCGGCCGAACCTGAGCGCTTCCATTGATAGAGAAGCCGTTTCGAAAACTCATGTCATCGACGACCTCAAGAAGATGGTTGAAGAACCATCGGGACGACGTTGATCGGTCGAATAAGATACGCGGACCTCTCCATCCTCGTCTTGAATAGGACACACATCGTGTCAAGGGGGAAACTTATTAGAGTTGGTAAAATGGCGCCGCTTAAAAAAATTAGCGATCTAAAATTAGTTGGTGATTATATTAGAGAGAAAATCGGTAAGTAATTGGTGATTTCATACGAGAGTTTTGAGTTATAAACGGCTCAAATGGTCTGCACCCTATAATTAGCTAATAATTTCATTAGAAAAAAATCGCTAGGTAATTTGATATGAGAAACGATTAGTCCAATAAAGTTGCCAGTAATTTTCATAGCACGTGGATGAGGTTCACTCCCATAGTCCGTTGCAACTTGAACTGCTGTTCGAATATTCGACTTCTGATCCAACAGCCAAATCGCATTAACATTGGAGCGAACGTTGTAAAAGCGGTCTGAACATCAAACCAAGAAAATTGTTTTCTTCTATCTCTCTCTCTCTCTCTCTCCTCTCTATTAATCTTTTCAGTGAGATCTAATATTGCTCTCCTACTTTCGTAATTTCATTTTTCAATTTTGGTTATTTCAGTTCACCTATCATAACCCTTTTTACTGCGCTTCGCTCTGGTTTACTAACCCAAGAAAAGCGATCTATAGACAACGAAAGACAGAACAAAACATCTGTTGCTACAGTTACATCCTAGAGCAAAAATTCCACATGCTCGTTGCTGAAAGATTACAAGCTATATAGTAAATGAAATCCTAGATTTGGCCTCTAGACAGATATTTTCGCGACATATTTGTTCCTTCAGTGCTTGACATCCAAATTGGTCTTTAATGGAGAAACCTATTGCAAACGAACATTCCGCTCTTGTTCGTTATAAGTGACTTAGGCGACGAAAAAGATTTACTTGAATAGAGTGTAAATACGAAGTGTCATCCTACACTTCTTCTGAAAGGAAACGTTCACTCCTCGTGCTGAAGGAAACTACAATGGCATGACAATTGACAAGAGTACCACAAGCCAAACTCCAAGGACAAGATTACGGCAAAAGAACTTGGAAATGGATGCCAAATTCATGCAGGAAAGGCCACTAGGTCCTGCACTAGACAGCTCAATTCCTGAGGCAATGATCTAAACCATAGCAAGTAGACAGGCCTAAAAGGAACACATTCTCTCGATAATATAGAAGAATGAGAAAGTAGTTCCCGGTCGAAGTGAATGGCCGTTTTTCTAGTTTCTTACTTTCAATACACAACGCACTCCTTTAGCCCGCAAAAGGATTGATGTAAAAGAAAAGATGCAGACTTTTTTACATTTGGAACTTGCAATAACCGGTTAATGGTAAGCCTACAGACAAGTACCAGTTCAATATCTGCCCGAGCAAGTAGCATGTGAATCTGATATGGAAACAAAATCAAGAAATGGATTATAAGGTGTTTGATCAGAGCATAGCCTGAGAGATCGATGCTCTATTCACCAGATGCCCACAAGTTATGATGAAATAGTAAAAATTTATTACCAGGAAGTTTGCTGAAGATTCACATGCTTGGTCTGACATGAATGTGTCTGCTTTTTAGATGAACATACGTATTTACACCAAAGCAATGGCTAAGAAAGCAGCATCAGGGCTCTCAGCTAGAGCCATGCATCTTTTTTCTTCTTCTTCAGCTGGTGCCATTGCCATTACAGTAGTGGACACCATTGGGGCGTGCACCCTTGTGCCTCGTGTTTAGCTCATTCAAGCCCCATATCCGGATGGTACGGTCGTCACTGGCCGATGCCAACATGTGGTGGTTTGCTGGGTTCCAGCTCACGCAATTCACAGCTCCTGAGTGACCCGGCAATGGCTCGATCAGCTCACCTGAGCCTTTGTGCCAGATGTAAACCTAAAACATAGTAACAAGAAACTTCATCATGACTAGAGAGTACCACAAATAAGATTTGAAAACTCCTTCAATACACAAAATTAATTTCTTCAGCCTCCAAAATCTCCTCTGTCATTCCAAACTGGTGAATATAAGAAATAAAACGAAAAGAATCAAACCCACAATAAAGTATCACTATCAAACTTTCACATGATAAGTTTCTAAAACTTCCTACCAAACCTTGTCTTGCTGTTGCATGCTCATGTACACAGTACATAAGATTAGAGAAATGTCATGAGCATTCTAAAGGGAAAAGATTTGACTCACAACCTTGCCACTGATACTGGACAGCAATAATTGAAGTGAACAACATGAGTTGATGATTGAGCCAATAATGTCCCCCCAGAGAGAGAGAGAGAGAGAGAGAGAGAATGAGCGAAAACCCACGAGACTCCTCATCAACAGCATCACCAGTACAGATCCATTGAAGTGAACAGTAAGCACAAGACCCTCTTAAGTAGAATTTCCAACAACATGCAGTCTTTGCTTAATTTATGCAAGTGTGCAAGACCATGCTGTTAAAAATTTAACCACTTTTGAGAAAGAAAAACTGACAGGTAATCCCATCTACTCTGTTATTTCCCAAACCCTAAAGCAGAATTATATATTTAGACCAGCATGTTCAGATATGAAAGAGTCACCTAATGAGCTCCATGTATTGTAGTTACATGTAACCAAGAGACATACATATGTGCTTCTGTGCTACCAAGAGCAGGCATATGCCTTGTATCTTTATAACTAAAGATCAAATGGAAAATACACACCTGTGAGTCTTCACTACCACTGGCAACAAAGGCCTGTTTGAGTCCACCAAAACAAGACCTGATTACAAACCGACTGCGCTTAAGACCTTTGTACTTTGCAACCAGCCTGAAATCCCCTTTTATATCCCAAAGATGGATCTCTTGATTCAAGAGATTAACAAGCAAGTATCTATTATCCTTTGACAACGAGAAAGAAGTTATCGTTTGATTTTCTTCTATCATTCTTTCAAATTTTGCTTCCCGGTCAAGTAAAAGTATTGCAGTTTCTCTACATATACTTATGATCTGCTTTCCATCGCTAGTAATTTCCAAATCAGAAATACTAAGAGTTCTCTGCCCTTTCCAGCATTCAATCTCTTTCCCCTCCAAGTCGCACATGCATATGCTCCGATCACTAACACCATAACATATCCATTTTCCATCTGGAAACCACGCACATGAAATGAGGCCATGGCCAGCTTTCTCATAAACACGAAGGCATTCACCAGAAGAGACATCCCAGCGCCTCACTGTCTCCCCAACCCCACAAGTGAGAAGCTGTCGGTCATCTGGACTCCAACAGACAGAAGAAATCGGCTTCTGGTGACCAGTCAATTTATGCTTCAATGAGACGCTGCCATTCTCATCAACCTACAATTAGAGCACCATTCACAATCACAAAGGAGTTCATAGCCACAAAGTAGCTGGTGACTGAAAATTTAGTAAAAAAACACAATTTCAGTCGCTTACCAAAAGAAACCAGATATCCTCACTCATCCTTGCTCTTCAGAGAATAAGCATTCTCAAATTTTCACAATCATCATTAATTCGAATTTTTCATGATAGTCATTTCTTGAAAATATCATTCCAAATTCCTGTCTCATGAGATGAGACCCATATTCTTTTCCAATACAGTGGGAGTTTTTATTTAAGTTAAAGAGCCCTTCCTCCATTCACGAATGTGAAGAAAGCACTACATTCAAAGAAATACAATCTTCTATAAACCCAACACCACAAAACATCAGCCTGCCAAATGAGGTTGGGTGCTAAGCAACAATTCCAAATTTACCACATCAGATAAGAAAAAATTATCAGCACGAGAAATGAAAAAGATCAGAAAATTTGACATGGTAAAAAGATTACCCTAAATGATATCTTCACATCAGTAGATGAAACTTCTACATCGAGAATGCAACTGAATGTGGTTACAAATCACAAATGCTTAGCAACTCAATAGAACTAAGTCCAATCCAATTAATTATCAGATTTCATGATGAGCCAAATTAGGTAAAGGTGGATGGATAGTAATTTGACTTCAAGGATGGTAATTACACTTAAAAGTAAGCACTCTCCCCTCAACCAGAAGAAAAAAAAAATAAATAAATAAAACCTCAAAGCAAGCAGCATTACCTCCCAAATGATTGCTGATCGATCATTGGATGCAGAAGCTAAATATTTCCCATTATGTGAAAATTGCACAAGCCAAACTTCATCGTTATGTGATTGTAAAATCTGTTCCAGGAAAAGATAGTTATATATAGTAAGCTCTCACTAGAAATTTCTGACAAATAATAGGATACAAACACTGTTTTAAGCTCTCATCAAGAAGCCAAAAAAATTAAAATACAACCATTGCATAAAATGTTCTGATGCACTAACCTGCAAAGTTCGACAGGGGATGTGTTCTTTACCACATTGATGATCAGTGTACAGTGACATTTCCATATCTATAGAGTTATGAAGCATACATGCATCTGTTTGCAGGACAAGGGCCTGCTCCACCAGATGTTCCAACCTTCTTTCTGGAATAATAACTGCTGGAGGAAGCAATTTTTGCAATTCCTCCAGAAGCTCTGAACGGGACCTTGCTCTTGCACTATTTCTTTTATTCTGGTTAAGAAGCCCACATGATGATGGAGAGATGATGCACGACGAGAGCTCACGTACCCTACTATTTTTTATGCAAAGAGGTGTGATCTCTGTCCTTAACGTCTTCAGAGCATCCATAGCTTTTTCCTGATCCAGAAGTTCTAAGAATTTCTGCTCCAATATCAAGAAAGAGGCTGACTTTACTAAATTTTCATCAGAGAGACCAATTTTATGCAACGTCACCACACTTTCATCCCAAAGCCCATCAGATATCTGTTGCGTGAACAAATTTACCACAGAGGACTGCAACGGTATCCCAGACTCTTCCTCCAAGCGAGCACCACTTTTTTCATAACCGAGGGAATATAATGCCTTCGCTATAAGTCGTACAAATTCAACTCTTTTGATCACACCCTTTGAACCAATAACTTCTTCGTCCCCTTCAATTGGTAGGGGCCGAGCCATTAAACCTAGTGAAGAGCCAGCTGCAGGCTCTGTACGAGATGAACCGTTTGCAAGACCTCTCAAAACTCTGGATGATAACTTCATGCGTTTTGAGGCTGGTTCACTCTCATCCTCAACACCTCCCATGAAAAGTGCACCTCAGCCCATAAATTATTGAGCTTGTAAAAGGCCAGATCTTAGGAGAAGTTTATGATCCAAAGTAATGGACAAGTTGCTTTTGACTACTCCCTGCCCAAAAAAAACAAAAGAAAGCATTGAATAATCTAAGATTTCGCATCTGTTGGAGAAAAAAGAACCTTTCCAGATATGTCTTTGCTATAGCAATGCAAAGCTAAACAAATAAGTGATTAATGCAGCAAAGAAATTGGAATTCAACTACAATAACGTCAGCCGATCATCTTTATTAATGTAAACAGCATTTTCCCCAAGTTCCTTTTCAAGGATATACAAAATTCGTCCCAGGCTCTTCACTGTATTAGGGATGGATCTGAAGATAGCATCCATCACAAAGTCACCTTCAGCAGTTCCCTTGACTGCATAATATCATGGTCACTTCTTAAAGATTTGTGACGCATTATCCAAATTCTAATTAATCATCTGCATCTAAAACAATTGATCCTATGCCCACATAAAAGTTCTGAACTTTCTGAAGAAGTACGAAAAGCTTCATGAGCTTAGCACTAGAAACTTTTGATTGGCAGTGAATTGCAAGATACCAACTCCAATATTGTTGGCAGCCACTGGAACTGATGTTTAGATTAAGCTCGAAACAGATGCTAATTTTAATTTAAGCTGGATGAGAACCAGGTTCACCAGTCTACACAGAGAAACTTAAGGAAAGAACATCAAGACTTTGATATTATAGGTAAACATACAGCACAGACTATAACACTGAGAACAGCCAGAAGAAGGCATCTTTTATTGAGTGGTTTGAGCTTGGAACCTAAGAACAAGCCAGGTTATTAGTACACCATACCTTGTTATTGGCAAAATGAATGTATTCATGTCAAATAAAGAATACTAGAATACATAGTTAAAGGGAAATATCCATTTTAACTTGACATCACCATGGACTCACGGAGATAGAGTAAGGAGAATGTTGGCTGCTGTAGGACGGGCAGGGTTTGTGGGTTATAAACTCTTCACCTACTATCCACCAGAGTCATTTGATAATACAGCCCTAAACAACAAGAATAGTCGAGCCAAGGTCAGATGAAATGCTCCATATTGCTTTCACGAGTATTAAACAGTCTTCTGGCCTAAAAAAGAAAATGTAAATCAGCATTCCCATCTGTCTAGGGCAAATCACCAATCTAAGAAGTCTAAGGGATTTAAAGGACCTCACAGAACATTCTTGAAGCAAATAAGAGACTACTTCACCAATACAACACACAATGCACGAACAGTCAGTTCTCGTCGAAGTTGCATTACCACAAAAGCTCAGCAAAAACAAACCATAGATTAATGAAAAGCAGTCTAGACATACCAAACACTAAATACCAGAAATGGTACGACATTGATTTCAAATTCCTCTGGAAGAATGCTATTTTTCACCCAAAGAGATAGTGAAAGAAGAATTCGACCTATCCACTTCAGTTCCATTGGTTAAGAATAGTCATTCTCATTTTAAATGGTCAAGCTTCTTTCCTTCTGACTAGTACCATTACCTATTCCACCGCCACCTATAAACATGAGTCAAACAATTTCCTTACTTTAAGAAGCTTCTGCAAAATGGAACCACCTACTGTGAAAAGATCCTACAAAAGGATATTTTCCATGCAAGAAGGTATCGTGGGCATATAATGAAACTACGCTTGTCAAACTTTCTCAGTTTGTATTTCGTACTTGTGCTAGATCCTAAGGTTTGTCTGCTTAACAAATTTAATACCCTTTGGAACTTCAAAAGGCGACATTTATTGGGAACAGGCATGTTCAAGAACATAAAACTTTCAATTATGAAAGTTCTCAAGAACAACAACATCAAGAGCATAAGGCAACTAGCCTACTGATAACACTCACAGAGGAACTGCCAGTGTTATAGTAAATAAAACAACGTGAACCTTGACCATCCCCTCAGATTAGTAAAGTGGTTTTGCTCTTCCTAAATGTCGAGTGTTTGATTGCAGAATAAATCTCAAGTCATATAGCAGTATGCTAGTACATTCTGTCCCATTTACTCAAATCCAAGTCGTCTGCCCCCTATGGCTTAGATCCTCCTATACAAACATCGAGTCATCAAGCTACAATTCAGTTCAAGGAACCCGACATTGACGTAAGCTGTCCATCAAAACACCTAGGAACAAACGAAGAATCCGGCCATATCAGCCACTGGATTGAACAAATCGCCAAGCTGGACTCGATACCGCGCCAAAACGGCGACCACAAACCATACCCAGTCCAACTAATCCCGGGACTCACTGAGAATAACATGCACCTGTGACGCAACTGGGACCCACCGTCATCACCGCAGATAACAACACAATCGACCCAAAACAACCAAGAGAACAAAACATCAGAAATCAAGAAGCTGGAAGGCAGAAATCTTGAATACCCAAGAACCCGACTACGCAAACGAGGATCCGATTCAGATCAGGGCAAGAAACCGGGAACCCAGAAACGGGCAGACGCGGATTAACAAGCAAACCGCCAAAAGTGGGGTGGAAGCAGGCGAGATGCGCAGGGGCTGCAACACGGCGCCCCCATTTTCTTTCATCTGACTCGTCGGCACGCACCGAGAGAGGAGGAAGCGTGGGCACGCAAGCACCGGATTAAATTAAACGGCGGCGAGGCGGATGAAGACGGGATGGGGAGACCTTCGCTACCCAGATTAAAAAAAAAAAAAAACTAAAAACTAAGCACAGATAACACTAGTCGCGACGATGGGCATTAATTAAAAGATACGAAATTTACGCAGATGAACGCGAATTGGGGGCAACAGAAGGAACCGGCAAGAGGGTCAAAAAAAAGATACGATCCTTCCTGTGCTCAGGAGGCGAGGGGAAAAAAGAAGAAACAACTTCGACGACGACGACGATGATGATGATGATGATGATGGATGGAGGGGGAGGGTACCTTCGGTCGAAAGAGAGTTTTTTTCTTTTTTTTTCTTTTAAGAGAGAGAGAGAGAGAGAGGAGAGAGGAGAGAGGAGAGAGCTTGGTGTTGTGTTGTGTTCCTTTGCGTGCAGGAAACCGACTAAAACACCCCTCCGAGGCAGTGTCAGAGAGGCTCAGCGGCCTTTTATAGGTGGCTCGCCATTTCCCCCTTTGCGTCTTGGGGGGTGTTTTCTGAGGGCAAAGTGTAGCTTCTTCTTGATGATGATGGTGGATGAGGAGGAGGGATACTATGGCATGGCGTAGTCGTACGGGAAAAAGGGGGATGGGGCTGAGGCGTGGGGGGGGGGGGGGGGGGGCGCCGTCTTCCCGGTTTGGGCTTGGGCCTGCTCGCGTGGGTTTCACTTTGGGCTCGGCCCATGACTGGATCCGGGGGGTAGCCTGTTGTGGGGCCGCGCTGCCGAAGGGCGCTCGGATCCGGGCGTCCGGAAACTCGACCCGATTATGGTTTTGGGGATGGAATGATGGGGTCTGTTCTTGATTTGGGGGACAGATTTTCTACCGTTCGTTTAGGGGATTAGAATGGATTCTCGCAGATAGTTTAGAGGAAAAAGAATTCGGAATGCGATCATAATGGTATTATATGTATTGTTCCCTTGAGTCGGATTTTCGTGTCTTTTATTATCTGCTTGATTCGAGCTTCGATTGAGTTTAAAATTTGGTGGAATCTGTTGGTTGAATATGGGATTAGTTTTGGCCCACCCTCGACCCGATCTATTTAACTGGTATTGACTCATTTTTATACCATGCAAATCTCTCGCCCATACCCGATCCAATCCAGACTTCAATGTTTACCAATTCTTCTATATAGACCGTTGTTTTTTTATGACTAGTTGACTTCGTGGATTGGCTCTTTGAGTTGGCGGGATAGCTGGGTGCTTGGGTCAAGACATTGGCTAGACTTCGCAGAGCAAGTGAGCTACATGAATATGTGAATGAATGTCGTGTAAGTTAAATCCGACCTAATGCTCACCCCCTAAATGTTGTCATCCCATGATTCTTTTGCATCTATCTTGGCATCAAGTGACATATTAGTATATTAAAAAGTTAAATATGAAAAGAATAAAGTTAATAAAAATTCAAAGGTATTTTTTGTCTAAAAAATCTCAAAAGCTTAACAAATAATAAGAACAACATTACAGAAGTGGGAATTCCCAAATCTCAAAACCTTTCAAACACAATTCTTCTATTTCATCATCAATATGTTTTTTCTCTTCCACCTCGGCACCAAAAATTGGAAATAAAAAAAGAAAAATAAAAAAGTAACAAGGACAATGGGCCCTAAATCAAAGAATGGCGATTTTTTAATCTCAAAGTTGAAGTGAAAGTTAAAGATCAAGACCATTGCCACTTTAGCTTTATGGACATAAAAAGTTTTTAACATCAACGAGTCATTTTCTTCCTTTTACCTTTTTTTTTTTTTTTTTTTAATAATTGTGTGTTTCGGTATTTATTCTAGAAGATTTAATTATCAAAAAAGCAACGTAATCTGTATTTGATAATCCAATATATACGTGTGTCTTGTGCCTACACGTTATTGAGAAAATTAGTACAGCTGACTTTCTTCTTATTATATTAGAGAGCGCAAGGCTAGCCATTTTTTTAAATTAAATGGGTTGAAAGTGGTTTCTTTCCAAACCCATTAAAACCCACCATTACTCGGTCTTGAGTTTATTAGACCTATTTCTATCTATACACCAAATTTTAGGTAACTCATAATTTACTCAAGCTATTAAATAAGTTAAAATATAAATTCACGACTCATTTTGTAACCCTTAGTACTGACATAGGTGTGTAATGAAAAGAATTTGTTCGCCGACATTATATTTTTAGACTATTGTTGTCGTCGAGATTATATTTATATATTGAGTATTCCAAACGGGTATATTTGTGGAAAGTTTATCCTTCTCATGCGAAGATTTTTTGGCCAAGCCATGTTTTACAGCGTGAAAATTGACCTTTAGGATACCATCTTTAGTGGATCCTCCAGCATTCTTTCCAACCAAAGAGTCAATAGCTTCGGCCTGGAGGTTGTTAGGCGGTGGTACTTGGACGATGTGGAAAGGCCAAATAAGTCTTTGCGCCTTCCAATGCGGGGGATGCGAAAAAAAAAGAAAAGAAAAAACGGGTTTTATTTATTTTTCAAAGGTCGGAGTTATCGAAAAAAATAAAAATTAAAAAGGAGAATAACAAAAAATATATGAAGTCAAAAAGGAATGGGAGAAGAATGATCCGACGCTTCTGGACAAGGATCACGAAAGCATGTGGGGGCATTCACGCAACTTGTTTCCAGGAGAATCTCCATAACTTGATTCCAGGACAATCTCCACGGAAAATTGCTCAAAAAGTTTGACCTCATCACACGTATTGTCCAATTCAATCATATTAACATTTTAATTAAATCCTAAATCTTTTTATCTTCTGTCAATTGAGTCTATTCAACCAATTTAATTATACATCACATAAATATTGCCCGTCCTAAAGTGATCGGTTATCGGTTCGGTCCAACTCCAAAATTGAACTAAGAATTGGATTAAGAATACTGGTTCTCAATAATTGGAAATGAAGACCAGACCGGTTGGTCTTAGGATTGGGAATCGGGCCAAACCATCGATCCAATCCGGTTCTCATTCTAATATAATTGAACTGATCACTATTTTTTGCCCATTACTTTTTTTTTTCCACTACTTGGAACCATACCAATATAGTGTTTAGTTCACACATTACTAATTTTTTTTAAAAAATAAAATAAAATAAAAATGCTTAAACGGTCTAGTTCGATTCTCCCTTTGAACTAGGAATCGGGAACCAGACAGATACTGATTTCACTTTAAGGAACTAAGAATTAGATCAACATTTTCGGGAACCAGACTAAACCGATCAGTCCAGTTTGGTCTGAGTGGTTCCTCATTTTGGTAATCTGTTTATCCTACGTGACACGACTAACGTTGATGTTAATAATTATTTCAATCGCAACAACTAGAGGTTCAAGGGTCGTCGGAGAGCATATTTCGTCATTAGAAAATTACTTCAACTGCGAAACGTCTCGTTACATGGCTCAAGCTTTCGAAATTTGTCAAATTTTCAAGATGAAACACGAGTTCCTAACTGAGCCGTCGTTCAATCTTACTTCGGCAACACCCCAACGAACTTTCGGACGACATCCACGGCAAGAGCAGATACTTCCCTTCGCCCCAAACCGGCACGACTCGACACTACGCCATCCCGGAGCGTCGTTCAAAAGATCCGAGCACCCGAAGTTCATTTGCCGGGCCGGTGAATAGGCGGTACTCTTTCCGAACACCCATAGGTTAGGTCTTGGTTGCTTGCTCGGACCATACGCGAGATCTTTCTAGCGACACGGAACCGACAGATCCGGAAAATGTGGGAAGAGCGGCCGTGCACGTGTGCGGTAACTTGGGATTGCACGTCCCGCTCGTCGTCTCCCCATCTCATTCGCTACGCCGCTTTCGTCTTCGGATTGGGCACGTTTCGACCCTTTCTTGGCTAATAAGTTGGATTGGCCAAAGCGCGTGATTCTAATTGAGGAAGTCTCGTTCGACTTGCCCGAATTGGAAGTTCGCCATCGTCGACGTTGTTTCCGATGGACAATCGCCCGGGAGAGGAGCGATCCGCCGGATCGGACCGGCGGGGCTTATACGATCTCTCGATAACCACCATCCACCCATTTCTTATTACCTTTAAATTTATACGTACTTTCCATCCTTTTCAAATGAGGACGCAGTGAGGCAAACTGGAGCCACACTTTAGGCATTACCCATGTTGACATGTGATGAAATCTACACCCCCTTGGAACTCCGCTAAAGGAAAACTCTACCGTTCTATTTATTATGCAGTTGTTTTTGGCAAATACATTTCCCGTCTTACATTAGAAATTTCGGATCCACCTTCTGTTATAAAAACATACGTATGTATCTACCGATGGATGAGTTACATGTGCGTCTAGAGTTAATTTGGTGATAGAATTTACCACCGAGGGTAATGATTTTTAAATCACTAAAATCTTAATTTATTTAATATGATCCCTGAACTGAAATTTAATGTGCAATTTAATTTTTGAATTTTCAGTTTATTTAATGTGATTCATGAACTTTTAGTATGTGTTTAATTTAGCTTAAACTGTTCAATATTATTCCCAAACTTGAATTAATGAAAGGACAATATCGAATATCTTCGAACATGTACCAAAAATCTATTAAATATTCACGAACCATATCGTGTATCAAGCAAAATTTCATGAATTATATTGATCAAAGTAAAATTTTTTGGATCATATTGTACTTCGAGCTAAATTTATGGATCATATGTGTCGTAAATTATTTTTTTGGACCGGCAGCCGATTTAATAAAAAAAAAAAGTATAAATAACCGGGGGGCGAAAGGAAAGAAAAGATAAATTGTCTGCAAAAATTGCCGTTCAAAAACGGTGCGGTGGGGCGACGACACCCCTTTCCTTTGGTTTCCACACGAGCGAACGAAGAAGAACCCGCGATCGCGAGGCGGCGAAGGCACAAACGAAAAGGCATATGCTCTCTCGCCTCCCCACCTCCCTCCAAGCCGCAACGACACCGAATTTCGCCGCACAGGCTCGCCGCCGGCGACGACGCTCCCGAAACCTCCGCCGGCTCCGTCCAGACCTCCTCCGCGCATAGCGGCGGCTCCCGGCGTCGAGCGGCGGATTTGCATTCCGGCGAGCGAGGGGAAGCGGAGAGCGGGGGCGGAGATGGGGAAGAAGAGGCTGAGGAAAGGAGAGCACCAGCAGCAGCAGCAGCAGCAGCAGCAGCAACGGCGGCGGCCACAGCAGCAGCAGCAGCAGCAGCAGCAGGAGAAGAACAAGCCCAATCGGAAGGTGGCCGAGCTGACGCGGATTCGGATAGCCGAGAGGCTCGAGCAGTTTCGCGCCTCCAGGCAGCAAGGTGCGCTTTAGTCAGCTCGAGAAGTCTGTCGTTCGTCGTCGGTGTCGCGCGTTCGCTCGTACGATTCGCGTCGGTGTTTTTCTTTTCCTTTTTTTTTCTCCTTCTTTCCGGGGAGTGGCTGCGTGAGAGAGCTCGTTCGGAGTCGATGTTCGCTTTCGTTTGTGATTGGCGTTTCGAGCTTGGTTGCTGCTGAATGCCGTCTGAGCAGGACGAACTCTGGGGCTTTTCAATCTGATTTTCGCGTGTGTATGAGGATTTCGCTGGAGCGGAGACCTTGGACTGAGGTTTTGGAGCGAACGGGTCTGGAGTGATGAGGCAGAATGTCTAGCTCAATGTCGTTGAGCGGTGTGAAAAAAGATTTTTTGATTTTGCAGTCTTTCTTTAGGATTTCTACTGCATTGAACCCCTGAATTTGCTTCACTTCCTAATGCTTTAGGTTTTCGAAGATCATTGGAACATGGCATAGTGTAGTTAGATGGCTGTTTGTTATTTGTAACGATGCATATGTATTTGCAATAGGCGATTCATATGATATGGGAGATAATTTGTTGTGAAAGGATGGGAGAGTGTTTTCAGAACGTCTCATGTTCCTACCACACCGTAGTTGCCTCAGAAGAGGTGGTATCCCATGAGAAAAACAGTGCTCTTAGGATGGATAACTGATCTATGGGTTAATAAACGTCCAAAACTGTTCTCAGTCATGAAGAATCGCTCCTGAAAGTTAGAATTAAACCGACGAAGTCCAAGTACTTTCTCCCCTTTTTATATCTGACCAGTTGCACCAATACATACAAACATTCAGTGGGTTCTCTTTCGGGGATTTTTAGGATTGATCGTTGTGAATTTTCTTGATCTGTTCTATGGCGATAGGTCATAATGCTTCCTAGGGAGATATTAAATGTGTGCAAGGTGTAGCTATATGTTGTTTATTTCATCGTTTGATAGGTCAGTGAAGTATTGACTGAAACGTTATCTCAATTTTCTTCTCTAACATATATATGACTATTCATTTTCTTCTTGTGAGTACTTTTGTTTATGCTCTAATTAACACATCTTGAATTAGATGCTTTCATCGTATTTTGTTTATCAGGATGAATAACAAGCTTTGGAAACTTAGTTTTGGTTGAATTCACTGGGATGTTCTGGTTTAGGGCTATTCTTGCTTCCTGGGTTTCTCCATTTTATTTATGCGGTTTGCTTGTTTGGATGAGTGTGCCTTTAGAAGGAAAAAAAAAGAAGAGAAAAAGTCCTTTGTCATTTTGTGAACATTGCATGCAGTGTTAACATTTGATGAGAACCTGTCAAATCATGAACGAGCCGTAGTGCATGAAGTCTGCAGGAAGATGGGAATGACATCTAAAAGCTCTGGGTGAGTATTAGGATGTAAACTTTTCGTGTCACTATGAACATTCTTGAGTGATTTATACTTGGGTAAGCTCATTCTGAAGAAAAAAAAATGGGCGCTGATATTGATAATTCGCTTTTGGGATTCCTTTTCTTGGATGGTCATGGTTCAGGCGTGGCAATCAAAGGCGTGTTTCTATTTACAAGTCTAAAGGGAAGGGGGAAAACTCAGAAGAGAAGGGGAGTATGTCTAATTTGACATTATCTCAGGAGGCTAAGGAGATTTTGAATGATCTGTTCATAAGATACCCACCAGGCGAGGGAGGGACTAGTGAGCAAATTGCTGTAAAACATACAGAAAAAAGCGAACGAAGAAAAGAAAGGCAGAGAGATGACATATTTTGCAGGCCTCCAATGGATAAGGCAGATATCACAAAGAAGGTGGAATCACTTTCCGCTAGATTAGAGAAGGCTGCAAACCTGAAACAGGTTCCAGATCTATTATCTTGCTCACATCAATTTATAGAATTCTTTTCTTGGTTTGGGAGTGTCTTTACTGGTGTTTTCAATTGGTTGGAATATGGTTTACAAGAAATCCATGGTAATATCGAAACTTGTCTGATTTTACACGTGCAGATTACTGAAGAGAGATCTAAGCTTCCCATTGCATCCTTCAGGGATGTCATCACGTCATCTGTAGAGTGTCATCAGGTTATTTTTGCCTTATGCTTAATATCATATAGGCTATTCTTATAAACATATGCATTTGTTTTTAGTATGCTGATTTCCAATGTTGTCATTCGAGGACTTTTCTGGACATAAGCTTGACTATAATCTTGAATTCATCCTTGGACTCATTGCTTGCTCTGTATCCAAAGCAGGTAGTTCTTATATCTGGTGAGACTGGATGTGGAAAGACCACACAGGTTAGGTTACCAACTCTTTGTTTTGTTTTCTTTATGGTACATAAATCGTGTTTAATCTGAAATATTCTGCGGAGGCATGCTTGCTATCCTGTGGCTGTTGCTTTTCCAATTGAAGCCCTAATCCTCCGTTGCATTCCTGAATACTTTAAGAATCGGAAGACATAATATTACCGTTTTGACGCAGTTTTGGAAATTATGGTTATGTCGAAGTTTATTTGAAGATTGAATTTCATTGGTTCCCAGCAAACTGTAGAGTTGGTTTTATCGGGGTACGATAATATCCTTTGCAAAGCTTGAAATTCTGGTTAAATGCCCCAAATAGCTCAAAGACTATTCTTTATCACCACGCTTCCACCTTCCGAATGTGGAGGGGTAGTCGTACTTCTGCCTCCCCATTCTCGTGAGAGATGGTGGCCAATAGGCAAGCCCTAGTGTTTTTCTTAAGTTAATTTATTTTGAATCTATTGTTTTTCTAGGACCTGTGCTTTTAGAAAGATGAATTTGCTTGGAATGACATAACCGTTAAATGTTTTTATTACTCCATTTTGTTGTGGCACAAGTGTTACATGTTTCGATCTTTTGTTCAAGCAAACAACAATCCCGAATCGGCAATCTCAACTGCTTATCTCAAAGCTGACTTTATGTGGCCTTAAGTTGAGGTGATTAAATGAAGGGCTATTGTCTCTGGTGTCCAACATGGAGGCCAAGTGGTTTGACTTTGTTTATAGGATGACATCGATCGACTGTATATTGCATTTGTTATCACATGATTTGGTTGGGTGATTATGCTGTGAAAGTATCTGGGCTTACATGTTTTGATTTGGTGTTTTTGACGGTGAAAATATCGGGGTTTACATGTTTCGATACACTACCTTTTTCGATTGTAAGTTGTGACATTTGGAGATGGTTTCTTGAATTGTTGGTCCAAGTGGATGCTTTTTTTTATACATTAATTATTTAAGATCTTTATAAAATTTAAGAAGCAGATTCTTGCTATTTCCAATACATTCTGAGGATTAAATGTAGCATGTAATCTTCAGGTCCCTCAGTTTATTCTGGACTCGATGTGGGCTAAGGGTGAGGCATGTAAGATTGTTTGTACCCAACCTCGGCGAATCTCTGCAACGTCCGGTGCGTTAGTCTGGCTGATTTAAAACTCGCTCTATCTGACTCTTATGTTAAAAACTGATTGTCTTCTGTTTCTGTGTAGTTGCTGAGAGAATATCTTCTGAAAGAGGAGAAAATATTGGAGATGATATTGGATACAAGGTAATCAGTGATATCTCACCGAGCTAGTTGAGTGTAGTGCATCTATGTTCAAATTTCAATTACCTAACTGACCTTATGAAGCTAAAAGTTGAATACTGTAATGCATAGTTGAGATATTGTTTTTTTTGTGAACCATAGATGCTTGGTTATGACCTGTCCACGTATTATACCTTTCTTGTTACTGTTATATTGTGTAGTTGGGGTACTCTAGGATGCAGTACAATCTTCTATTCGTTGAGCATATATTTTTTTCTTTTTTGGTCAACTCATCAAACTGCAGCAATTGAATTGTCAACTGAAGAATAATTTTGACGATATTCATTTGTTTGGCTGCCAAACTTGGTCTCTCCTAAACTAGAGATGGACCGAGCTATTTCTGAGACAAGCATCGGCTTGTGTTAGGTTTACCCTCAATTCCTACATAACTGTTATATCGAGCTGCTGGAATTGAATCCTAAAGAAACCCTTGGCAATGCTTAATGTACAATGCTTATGAAGTTGCGAATTAATTGGAAATTTCTGTAGCCTGTGTCTCTAATCTCAAATCTTAACGTGTTTCACTGGATATTCCATTGCTTTTTACTTGTTACAGATCTTAACGGACCTATGATTGGATTATTAAGGAACATTAGTTCCTCTCGTTATGACACTGATTTTATATCCATTTACCTTTTTTGAATATGTCGGTAGCTGGTAATTAATTATATGCTTCCAATATGTCAGATACGGCTGGAAAGCAAGGGAGGGAAGCACTCATCAATTGTTTTTTGCACCAATGGAGTCTTACTGAGAGTGTTAGTTTCGAAAGGAGCTGGTGAATCAAATGGTGAAGCCTCCAATAGGCACTTGAAGCATCCTTTATCCGACATAACTCACATAATTGTGGTACTGTGTCATGAACCTCTCTATTTTTGTTTATGAGTAGAGGCTTTGTATGAAGGACGACTTTTCCTGGTTGGATTAATTGACAACAGTCATTTGTTATCAACCTGAAGAGATAACAGCGTTGCAAATGCAGAGTCTTGGGCAGTTATCCTTGCTCTAGAATACTGTACATAATGCTTTGGTTGTGACTGAATATTGATTTTAGCAGCATCTCTTTGTTGGGTCTGGTATGAGTTAGTCATACTTGAATCAGTTGATGGCTGAGAAGTTAATTTCTGTAGCATATGAGAGAAATCAGACCGTATCCAACTCAAGATGGTTCTAGCGGCATTCGAAGTCAATTTCTTAGCATCATTCACAGGGTTTCTGAGGGAACCAGAATCTAGGATCTTTGCCCAAACTTTTGGTATTTCAGTGTTCCTGATCACCTAAGTTCAAGTTAAGGGGACATAAGTCTGCAATGAAATGGTGCTAGCTTGGGTTAGAAGGAACTATGGTGACAGTTACAGCACAAGCCTGATAAGTATCTGAAATCGTATGCTATGACTTGAATTCTAAAGTATTGCAAACCAGCAAAATGAGATTTGCACCTTTCTTTCTAAGGATGAAAGTCAAGCTGTTTGGAAACCATGTTGTTAGCAGCTACAGCATTCATACTTCAGCAATTGCTATAGGATGCATCCTGGGATTAACCAGGGTTACAAGCCAAGCCATCCAGAACAATACCCCCATGGTACCCCCTCTAGGCAACTAGTCTTTGTAAGGCATTAGTGGGATTCATAAATATTGTGTCAGATTTGTTTAATATCTATCATGAAAACGGCTTTATATATTGCTATGTCTTAAAGATGACTATGGGCAAGCTGTCTTTGGCCGACAGTATTGGTCAAAGAGGTTTTAGAAAGATTGTGCTGTTGGAACTTGACATTTGCCAGTTTTATCCAGCCATGTATATCTTTGCTTTCTACATTTTCTACTACTATTTCAATCACAGCATTTACCTGTTTTGATGGTGAACAAAACCATTTTGCCTGGTAAACTGGTAATGTTTCCTTTTCACTTGGTAGGATGAAATTCATGAAAGGGATCGCTTCTCGGATTTTATATTGGCAATTCTAAGGTAATTTTGATTAATATGGAATCTCTAGGAGTCACCACTCCAATTCAATAGCAATTTTCATGTCTGCATGCACCAGTACATTTTATGTCATAAATTAGGTCCCACTTTATTTAGAGAAAAAATCAGCAAGAGGTGTTGTGTGGGCCTATTCAGTAAACCTGCTGCTACTACGCTAGCAATGGTCTGAATTGTGTGGAATGTTGATGATTCCGTTTCCACTGGTGGGCTGAAGGTCTGGTGGCATTGTTGGAGGTTGAAGATCGATGTTGGACACTTTGGCGTGTGTGTAGCACAACTTGGGTAGGACTAAAACTGCTGCTTGAGTTGGCAGCAAAAACAATGGGGAGACTGTTGATGAAATTTGATGTTCTTGTTTGATGTTAAAATGCTACTTTTGTTAAGTCTAGCTAGTGCGATGATGTGAATACAGTGGCAGTTATGATACTTGTATATTTTTTGCAGAGACATGCTTCCATCGTACCCACACCTGCGTCTGGTTAGTCCCTTTTTTCCTTCTTCTCTGTATTAAAGATATTAAAACGGGATTTAGATGATTTAATTATGGACAATCTACTATCCCATTGTATAACGGGATGATAATCCTGCATAGACATTCTTAATTTTCTCCACGGATTAGTGTTAATAATACTCTGAATGTTAGAACATTTGCCTCCTTTTTCTTTTCTTCTTTTTCTTCCATATGATACACTAAATTTTCTCAATAATTTATTTACAGATACTAATGAGTGCCACTCTCGATGCTGAACGGTTCTCCAACTATTTTGGTGGCTGCCCAGTTATCCGTGTCCCGGGTTTCACTTACCCTGTAACGGCTACAATGATTTTCTTACAATTTTCTCATTTTGGGTTTAGTTTATCATGCAAACTGAATATGGTTATACTCCGCTTTACTTTTCAGGTAAGGATTTTTTACTTGGAGGATGTACTGACAATGCTTAAATCAATACAAGACAATCACCTGGATTCCACTACATTCGGCGTCACTGATGAAAACCAAATGCTGACAGAGGAAGATAAGGTTGCTTTAGATGATGCTATTAATTTGGCATGGTCCAGCGATGACTTTGATCCGCTACTTGATTTAGTTTCTTCAGAAGGAACGCCACAAATTTATAATTACCAGCATTCCTTAACTGGGATGACACCTCTAATGGTGTTTGCTGGTAAGGGTAGGGCAGGTGAGGTCTGCATGCTGCTCTCTTTTGGTGCAGACTGCCTCTTAAAAGCAAAGGATGGTGCAACTGCACTGGATTGGGCTGAAAGTCAAAACCAACAAGAAGCTGCTCAATTGATTAGAAAGCAAATGGAGAGTACCTCATCAAATTCAGTGGATGAACAACTGTTGCTTGATAGATATCTTTCGACAGTTAATCCTGAACTAATCGATGTAGTTCTTATAGAGCAGTTACTGAAGAAAATATGTACTGATTCAAAAGATGGAGCAGTCCTTGTTTTTCTTCCAGGATGGGACGATATCAATAGAGCCAAGAGTAGATTACTTATGTCCCCCTTCTTCAAAGATACTTCTAAGTTTGCCATTTTACCTCTTCACTCCATGGTCCCGTCTATGGAACAGAAAAAGGTTTTCAAACGCCCACCCGTTGGTTGCCGCAAAATCATCTTGTCAACTAATATTGCTGAGACTGCTATCACCATAGATGATGTTGTTTATGTTATTGATAGTGGTCGAATGAAAGAGAAAAGCTACGATCCTTATAACAACGTGTCGACTCTCCAGTCTTCATGGATTTCAAAAGCCAGTGCAAAGCAACGAGAGGGTCGGGCAGGCCGTTGTCAACCTGGTACATGCTATCATCTTTATTCGAAATTACGAGCAGCTTCTTTGCCTGATTTCCAAGTACCTGAGATCAGAAGAATGCCAATTGAGGAACTTTGTCTCCAGGTGACCATTTTTGTGCAACTGCTATATGCTCTTTTAGATAAGGGAAAGCATGTCTATGGGGCTTCTCACTTCTAGCTTTTAATTGACCATGCTATTTGAAAAAGCAACCTGTAAAACTTTGATGTAGAAGACAAAAACATGAAGTTACTCCCTCTTACTTTTTGCCTTTTCTTGTGTTTATTGAAATTTTGAGCGGAAATATATGTGAGAAAAGATCGATTAATAAAAGATGCAAAATGGTAATTTAAGAAGTTATAAATTCTAACTGTTGTATTTAGAATAAAATAAATGTCAAAGGGAAAGCCAACAGTTATAAATCACACATCCAGTCTAAATGTCAGAGCAAGAAGTTTAAGGCATCAAAACATGCTCATAATGTTTCTCCTTGCTTTGATAGTTTTGAGTGGGTATTGATAGCAAAAAACCGTGCCAAGCCCAAGAGGGTGCTGTATTAATTTGGTTAATATCTTTTGGCAGGTGAAGTTGCTTAATCCAAATGGCAACCTTGAGGACTTTTTAATGAAGACTTTGGATCCTCCGGTTTTTGAAACCATACGGAATGCAGTCAATATACTCAAGGATATTGGTGCTTTGTCTCTTGATGAAAAATTGACGGACCTTGGGCAGAAGCTTGGTTCTCTGCCTGTTCATCCACTGACAAGCAAGATGCTTCTCTTTGCCATATTGATGAACTGCCTTGACCCAGCATTAACTCTTGCATGTGCTTCTGACTACAGGGACCCATTCACCCTGCCAATGTTACCAAATGAAAAGAAAAAGTCAGCAGCAGCTAAAGCTGAGCTGGCTTCACTGTACTATGGGCAGAGTGATCAACTAGCAGTTGTAGCAGCATTTGAGTGCTGGAAGAAAGCTAAGGACAAAGGTCAAGAAGCACGCTTTTGTTCTCAGTTCTTTGTATCCTCTAGCACTATGAGAATGTTATCGGGCATGCGGAAACAGCTCCAAATGGAGCTGACACGCAATCGGTTCATTCCTGAGGATGTTTCTACTTGTAGCTTGAATGCGCATGATCCAGGTATAATTCATGCTGTTCTGGTTGCCGGTTTATATCCATCGGTTGGGAGATTAGTACCGCGTCATAGAAGTGGAAAACGTTTTGTAGAGACTGCTAATGGTGATAGAGCTCGTTTACATCCTCATTCGATAAACTACAAGTTATCGTTCTTGAAAACTGATGATCAGCCCTTGTTCATGTATGATGAGATAACACGTGGGGATGGGGGTACTCTTATACGAAATTGCACCGTGGTGGGGCCACTTCCAGTTTTGTTGCTGGGTACTGAGATTGCTGTGGCTCCTGGGAACTCTGATGATGACGACGACGACGACGATGGTGATGATGGTGAAAGTGACTATGATGAAGACAGCGATGAGAACCAAACAAAAAATAACGACAACTCACAAGGAAGAGATGGAGAACAGACCATGTCCTCCCCTGATGCACCAGTAACAGTGGTTGTCGATCGGTGGCTTCCCTTTGGTTCCACTGCACTTGATATTGCGAGGATATACTGCTTGAGAGAGCAACTATCTGCGGCAATCCTATTCAAGGTGAGGGATTTTCTTCTGAATGTTTCTATTCTTAAACTTGGATTGTTTCACTTTGTTTCATGATTTTGATCAATTGAACATTGTTTTATAGGTCATTCATCCACATGAGGTTCTTCCTCCAGTCCTTGGGGCTTATGTATATGCAACAGCGTGCATCCTATCTTATGATGGTTTATCAGGGATCTTGTCACCCTCAGGACATGTTGACTCATCAATGTCAATGGTGAAGGCAGATGAGAGTGATGAACTCATGCCAGATAGGAGGAAACTTGGTGAGTTCCTTAGATTCCTGATAAGGCCTGACAGACATCATAACTCAACATATTCATACTGGGAAGCTGGGTCATCTCTGTCCACAGAAAAGCAGAACAATAATGACTCGTCAAATCAAAATATTCAGCAGCCATTTTCTCCAGCTTCTACAAGTATGCAAGCGAAACCTCCATCTGAAGATTCTACTACAGTTGGCCATGGTCCAAGAGGTCAGAAACCAGGGTTAGCTGCATCCAGGGAAAAGCAGAATACTTCATCCAGGCAAAAGCAGATATACAATGACTTGCCAAGTCAAAATATTCAGCAGCCATTTTCTTCAGCTAACACGAGTGCACATGGCAAATCTCCATCTGAAGTTTCTAATGTAGTGCCCCATGGTCCAAAAGGTCCAAAAGCTGGGTTTTCTGCATCCTGGAAAAAGCAGAATACTAATGGCTTGTCAATTCAAAATAACCAACAACCATTGTCTTCAGCTTCTACAAGTGGGCATAAGAAACCTCCATCTGAAGTTTCTGCTTCAGTTGGCCAGGGTTCAAGAGGTCCGAAAGCTGGGGTATCTGCATCAAAAAAGAAGCAGAAAAATAATGGCTTGTCCAGTCAAAATAGCCAACAGCCTTCAACTTCAGATTCTATGAGTGGGCATCCAAAACCTCCAGCTAAAGTTTCTACTTTAGTTGGTTATGGCTCAAATATGTACGGACCTTATGGTCCGAGGGGAGATTCTTTTAAGAGGCAGCGTGGTAGTGGCTCCGGTTAAGGTGGTGGTCACTGATCAACAGTTGGATGAGAGTGCCTTGAGCAAAGTAATCGATAGCATATGAACCTGGTCACATGGTCCTCGTTGCATTTCAAAATGAGTGGAACTCATAGAATCAATGACGGCCACTGAATTAGCAATGGTTACAATGCATGAAAAGTTTGAATAGGTCATATTTGGGGCTTTCATGAAGGTGCTAACACAGCAGAAGATCCTGACAGGTGTTGATGCAGTACTCTGTACCTCAGCCGAAACCAAGATAATTGGACCTGAAAGATGCAAGTCGCTCCAATCCTCATTTGAGAGTCCAATATCAAATGAAACACTAGGCAGCGTTGCATCAGTAATAAACTTTGCATTTTGACTCTGAGTGGGGACCTCTCTTCAGCAGGCGGCTTCTTGCTCATGCCCTTTCTTCGGGCCTTCTGCCATTCCTTGCTTCTACTGTATGCTATCACTTTCTTTTGCTTGGATTTATTTATAGACGAGCCAAGTCTGTTCTTCTTTCCCCCTTTTTGGTCAATGACGAATGCAGTCCATTGCTGTTGGTTACGCTAGAATTATAGTTTTTCTTCTGATCATATCGAAAATACTAGAGTAAATGTGATCAGTTAGGATGTTTATTTCTTTTCTTTCTTCCATTTCTGCCTTCTTCCTTTGATCTGGACAGATAGTTGCATGCTGAGATCTAGCTTGTGCTTGAGCAAGGGAAATGAGATGAATTTGAATTACTCCGGGACGGTTTTAACGTTTTCATGAGCCTTTTGAGAAGGGTCTCATGTCATGAAATTGCAGTGAGGAGATTCCTTGTGTGGTCCGGGACGATGGCTAGGGGTCACAGCTCACGTTCCTGTACTTGTTTCCCGAGGTGAACTAACTGTCGGGTTTTCATTTAGTGCTGCCTCTCCGTTATATTGTTATGATGGAGAGCAGAATTTGGTGCCGAAATCTGCTTTCAAGTACCACAGTTTTCCGACGTTGATGATGATGAATGTACACACGTTTTCTTTTGAAGGATCTAGCAGATTGAAGTCGGTTCGGGTTTCAGCAAACGCTGCAAGTCGGTATGATGAACCCGTGTCATTGTTCTGGGCATGCTCGTTCATAAGCGTGCACCTGGGCGTATGGACATAATGAACTAACATGAGCAATTTGATCGCTTGACGCACCACATCAATGTCTTAACCGGTGATGACAAAAAAATTTCTGATTGTATCGAGCTCTAATTTTCCCTCTTTTTAATGACTTTGCCCCTCATTGGGTAGATAGATAAATGATAAGAGTAGAGTTGAGTATGGTCTGGGTTGGGCCGGTCCAGCACATTTATTAGAAATTAACCTGCATGGTGTTGGTTTCAATTTTTTGGGACCAAGGACTAGTCCAACCCTATGGGTCCGGTTTGGTTCTATAATTAATTCGAAACCGGTCAATTATTTTTATTTTTATTTTTGTATTCTTTGAAAGAACAAACATATTATTGCAATTTACATATCCATCAACGATGCGACATTAAGCAACCATATTATGAATATCAATACAAATCAAACATAAATATAAAATAAGGTAACGATAGAAATTTCGCACTTATTAAAAGTACTAAATTGTAAAATTGAATACATAAGGCAAGCGACAAGGCAAGCAAGGCAAGCCAATAGAGGCAAGCAAGCGAGCTAGGCTAGGGCGAGTGAAGAGAGTTGCTAATTTTTTTTTTTTTTTATTTTGGGGTCGAATTAGGGTTAGGTTTCCTTATTCCTTCTAATTTACACAGCAAACTAAATTGTGAAGAAAATAGAGAAGGAGGTGTTAGGGTTTTGTTAGTGTGTGTTTATATATATAAGAATGGCGTGAGTTGGATTAATCTTAAACTTTCAGGGCCAAAAACCAACTCGCATAGTGTAGGGCTTAAAGTTTCTATGACCAAAGGCCGACCTAATCCTTCTGAGAACCGGGCTAAGATCGATCAGGTTGGGCCAGTCTAGGGTTTGGTCCAGGCTCAACTTTGGACCGATGCTTGGTATGATCAAGACAATTTACTATGGTAGAAGAAACTTCAAACTTTTTCTCCCAAAAAACTTTTTTTTTTTTTTTTTTTTTTTTTTTTTTTTTTTTTGCGTTGAAGCAATTAGTAGGAGAGGGTGATTCTCTAGCTCTTTTTGTCCATCTTTATATTCTTGGTCTGAATTTTTTCGAACTCCTTTTACTAACGAACGGTGGAAGTTGTCTAAGATGGCACGAGCTCTAGTTTTTTAAAATTATCTGAATTAATTTGGTTAAAAGTCAAGTGTTAAGAGTTTAGGAGGTAAGGGGACTACCTTTCATCGTAGCATTTTGTCCAGCCTTGGCGGGGGCACCCGAAGTGTGAAACCCTGAATCAATCAGGACGACACAGGACAGGAGAGGGGGACCGGGTCTCAACAATTGCGCGTTCCTAAGATCGTATGGACAGATGAACCAGTCAAAAAAGTGCGCGAAAAGCTTGCCTGATTGGCCCGACCGTTGAGTCGGAAAAGAAGAAAAATTGCGATGAAACTCGAAAATGCAACTCTTTTCAGACCTCATTTCGGAAGCAGTACGTGTACGTGAGGTGGGAACACAATCGAAGTCCTGAGATTTGCCGGACCAATCAGTCCTGAGATTATGTGAACATAATCGGTTTGATGTGGCGACACCATAACGCCAGAGTTCAATCTCTCTCCCTCCAGGATCAAGATATTTGTGGGCCTATATTATGTGAAAAATATTATATTATCTTTTAGTATATCGCCTCAATTGTTATTAAGTGTGCGCGTGTGTTTTTAATGAGTACGTGACAAAAACATTAAGTTCCAAAAAAGAATTTATGGGTACCGAAGCCAACTGATAAAATTCATCTGGATATACGACATTGGAGCAAAGGCTGGCTTGTATATGCACTGCCATCAAAAGTTTTAGGACGGTAATGAAGAGCTTTGAAAGTTAAATTGGAACTTTGGCTTAGAAAGTTTCACAATAAAATCGAAAATGAACCTTGTGAGATCCCTTACAAACGATCAAAGCCTAGACTTGCCTATATAAAGACGATGCTGCCACTCGCTTCGATTTATACCGCGCTGCTTCCTAAGAACAGTGCATTTGCCGATTTCATCGTAGCAATGTGCTCGAGATAATATCAATTTGCGCTAGGATTCCAGTCCATCGCTAATTAGTAAAGCCTCTTGAATACACAACTAGAAAAACTATATAAGAATGATCAAGTCTAGATTTGCTTATATAAAGATGATGCCACCACTCATTTCGATTTATGCCAAATTGTTTCCTAAGAACGGCTTATCTACTAGGGGTGATTAGTTCTAGGGTGATAGGTTCCAAAACTGTTACTTGGAACCTTCCTTATTATTATTGGTTCCCAGTTTTTTTACCCTAAAATCTACTCTGTTTACCTGAAATCAATTTTGGAACCTATCAAATTTTTCCAGTCCTATTCTAGGATTTACTCAAGAATCTATTTTATTTATTTATTTTTTATTTTTTACAGCAAAATAATATGAGGTTATGAGTAACAAAATAATTCAAAGTTTAAGATGGACAATATAAATCCCTATCCATCAAAAACAAATGAATAAGTAATCATGTATAAAAAGTTCAAACATGTAACATAATCCATACAAATTTAGAGGAAGAAAAAAGACTAATGAGGAGTTTCAAGAAAGAACAAAGGATGAAGGAGTCAAGAGCTTAGAATTTTGAGGAAAAGAAATTAGGATTTTGACTTTTCAATTTATAAAATCAGTTCCGAAACCAGTTCCAAAATAGTGCAACTCGATCTGGTTCCCAAGTGGGTATTTATTTGGAACTTGTTCCCGGATTAGCTCCAACCGATTCCAAAAATTTTGGAACCTATTCCCGCATCGGTTCCAATAGGAACCAGTTCGCAGACTTGTTTTTATGGTGGTTGGAATCAGTTTCGGGTGGTACCAGTTTGGTTATACACCCCTATCATCTACAGATTTCATCGTAGCAGCATGCTCGAAATAATATCAATCGGCACTAGGGTTTTGGTCCATCACTAATTAATGAAGCCTCTTAAATATGCAACTAGAAAAACTATATAGAAGTGATCAACAAGCGTGGCAGTTTTCGAATTTGCTTGATTAATGTGAAAAGGAACTTGGGAACTTGGAAGTCCATAACAAATCCATTATAAAATTAATGGGGTAAAGCCAAGGAAAGCAAGTGTATTTGACTTTTTCTCGTTCTTCTTTCGTCTTCTTTGTACACTTGCAATGGTGATCAGGTCCTTCGTCTGTCTTATCAGGCGATAATCTCTTCTTTAATAGTCTATTATCGGTAACAACTCCTCAAAACCTTTTAAAATCCGACTTTCCACGTTCAAAATTTTTAAGTCAAATTAAAAGAAAAAGTAAGCAAGGATGCGCAACGCTCATCTTTGCCTGCACGAGTTCAACTGATCGAATTCCTCCAATCCCACTGATTCTCGATCTGCCTAGCCACCGAAAAGGAGAGAAAAAAAAAGGACAAATATATTGCTAAAGTATGTTATATCGTTTGTTTACGAGATTTATATACTTACGACTTGCGTTTGTCATGTTCTTTGTATTGCTATCAAATCATCATCATACACCCATCTTGGAAATTTCCGGCCTCGTATAAACAATCATAAGAAGCCGTAATCATCGTGGCTATAGTCAAATTTTGAGAGCTAGTCAGGCTTTTCCTCTTCCCATGTGGATGTGATGCGCTAGGCTTGAATAGCCTCTTTTATTCTATGATATCTCTCATTCAAGTCGGCTTAATTTCAGGGTTTTTGATAGGTGACTTGAACATGAGACTTGTCTTGATTAAAAATGCAATGAAAGCTCGCTGGACATCGACCTCCGACGCAAACTTCAAAGTTTCAAACTTGTACTGCGATGACTCTCTGCCCTCATATTCCCCTAGTCTTCTCCATTTTTTTTTCCTCATATGGACTGCTCTCCAATGGGTACTTAATAGGAAGTGCAATCACCAAAGTCCAACCAATTCTCAGTTGACCTTATATAATATGTACATATATGTGTGTACACACATGAAATTAAATCTTTAATATGGGCCAGGTTTCAAGGTACGACAGCTGAACATGAGGTGCGACAAAAAGTAAGGTGGACTTCATGGATTTGGTATTGCATGAGTTAGTTGTGGTGGGTAAAAGACCTTTCTCATTAGTGACGGCGCAAAATCCTGACGATGCACATGCATCTCCCAACACTTAAAAAAAAAAGGGAAAACACTACGACAAGTCGTCATTTTCTTGGTAATCGAGCCAGGATTATGATAATCTACGAGATGCCACTTGTCGAAAATTTTGTGCATAATGACAGTGAAACTAGGGTTTACGAGATAGGCTTAGCCCTCCGGTTTTCATGTTGATCGGTGCGATTATTTTTGAAGGAACTTCTGGTCCCTAATGCAGCAGAAGTACAAAAGAATAAAAATGTGTAGCGAACTCCAAGAAAGATGTGATATCAACTCAGGGAGATCTATGCAGCTTGAAGTTATATTCAACCGTTGCCAAAAAAAAAAATTATGTATTTCTTTGATTGGTGAGATTTCTGAATAATAAAATGTATCGATAAAAATAAAGAAATGGATATCCATGACCAACCTCGTTAACACAAGATCCCTCTAGGCTACTTTCCTATACCGTTTTAAGGTATATTCATAGACATTTTCATTTCGGTCCGCAATTATCTAGTTTATTAAGATTGGCTAAACATACACTCCCTCCACTAGTAGGGTTTCTCCTAAAAACTCAATTTATCCTTATGTGAATGGTAGGCAAGCCTATATTAGTTGGTTTCGAGAAGACTTCTTGTGAATATTATTTATATCTAAATGCTTGAACCGAGCTTTTGAATGGTTGATGCATGATGAGATTGACGATATCATAACAAGATTTGTATATTTTGTTGGGTCAATATCATTGAAAAACCAAACTAGTACCCACGGCACATTTACCCAAATTTAGTTTTTCTTCTCACAAGGGATCTTGAATCCATACACACAACTTTACAAAATAATATCCCAATATGATGCTCCTATTCCAAATCTATCATTTATTAAGATGTTTACATGTCAACACTCGTGGATTTTCCACGTCACATTTGTCTTGCATTTAGTCGCCACGTATGCTGACACGTACGCACCTTAATGGCATTTTAGGTGGAATGTTGGCAGATGGTATATTTGGGTTAATGGTATCGCTTTAGGTTTTTTCGTGAAAAGAAAGTTGATATGCTACCAATTTGAATTTTTGTTTCAGTGAGTTCTAGATAAATATGTTACGGAGGGTGTCCGTTCGGACTTTTAATGATATTAATCTTATTGCATTTGGGCACTTTATGGGACGCACATGGAGTGAGAAAGATAATTTATTTTGGATATGATAAGTCAAGACCAATCATACTAGAAATAATAAGGAAACGCTCGTCGCTCTCCTTTTTCGATTGAATGCTAGCCTAAATTTTTTAAACTAGGATTTAGGTCTAACCACCAGAGTACCAGCCTACCACCTTATGCCAAATCTGGTTATTATGCGCAAAAGGATTGCTGCATCCCATTCATACAGACATCGGATTGTGCAATTATCACATTCAACCCGACGTGCGACTGTACAATGCTGACCCAAATTGGACAAATTAAACCACGTTTTCAGTAAAGCAAACCACCAAATCTGTGCAAATTATACAGCCAGATCTCGTGGGGTGTGACACCCGGCACACCCACGTTCATGCCAGAATCCAGTTGTTTATTATGAAATTGATATGGTGCGAAACCCCAAAACCGAACCACATGGTTGCATGCATGCTTTGTGTGGCCTTGCGTGGTGCGACATTTTGCCTTTATCGTAACGACGATCCGCCCGTACCTTCGTCTTCTCCCCTCCTCTCCCTAAGAGGAAAGAACCTCCATCTCCGGTGGCGGGCGGGTATTCGCGAGTTCGGAACGGCTCTGTTTCACCATATAGTATTCTCACCAAAAGGGTTCTCCAAACTTTCGCGTATTCGGTTCGTCGAATACGGACAGTCGGAACGGCCAGGTCGGAGGAACGCCCGTTAAAATAATGAAAACGTTTTCTGCTTCGAACGTAAAATAATGTGATCTATCACGACGTAAACATGGAGAGTAGGAGAAGAAGACAAAGTGGTCGGTCTCGCCCGCCGCCAAGTCTTGAAAATTCAGAGGCCGCAGGCGCCCTCCATTTTTGACGTCCGACGCATCATCCTCCTCCTTTCCCCGCCGACAAATCTCCGGTCCGACGATCAACTGGTCCCGATTGAAAACAAAAACTTAAAGGCATCATCTTCTCATGTCCTTCCTAGATTTGAGTTTGAATTTAGGCGAGGTTTCTTGATTGAGTAAAACTTTGCTGAAATTCTCGCTTAATAATAACAAAATTGTAAGTAAGATTTCGCATTCTGGACATACCGGCGAAGTGAGAGATATAAAATGAATGGCTAAAAAATGATGTGATCTATCACGACGTATACATGAAGAGTAGGAGAAGAAGACAAAGTGGTCGGTCTCGCCCGCCGCCAAGTCTTGAAAATTCAGAGGCGGCAGGCGCTCTCCATTTTTGATGTCCGACACATCATCCTCCTCCTTTCCCCGCCGACAAATTTCCGGTCCCGATCAACTGTATTGAAACAAAAACTTAAAGGCATCATCTTCTCATGTCCTTCCTAGATTTGAGTTTGAATTTAGGCGAGGTTTCTTGACTGAGCAAAACCTTGCTGAAATTCTCGCTTAATAATAACAAAATTGTAAGTAAGATTTCGCATTCTGGACATACCAGCGAAGTGAGGGATATAAAATGATTGGCTAAAAAATAGCTCTTTTTTGCGTTTTTTCCCATCAAGTTGTATCTTAAATTCAAGGTTACCGATTGAGACTTACCAACTATTATATGAAACCGGCGACTTTCTGGTTTCATTTACCAACTTTTTTGCTAACTAAATTTGCAACAGGGTTTTGGTCATCAATTATCATTTGAGTTATTTATTGAGGTTTATTTAATTTTTTTCAGATCATCAAGTTTTATTAAGTGGATATTCTTATTTGCCTTACTTATTAACTCTTTTCTATGATTGAACTGCCAATAATTCTGTATTACTAACTCTTATTTGGGGTTTTTTCCTTAAAATAAAAATAAAAATACTAGCTTCTCTTATTATTGATAAGAGATATTTCTATTACTTATCAGCTTTTATTTAACTTTCTTACCAACACCATATATTTACCAACCATTATATGAAATTGCCACATTTATCTGGTGACTTCCTCTTTATTCCCGATTAAGTGGCTCAATGGAAAAGTTAAAAACAAAAAAAACAAAACAAAAAAATGTTGGAAAATAATTCAAATTAGAGTGCAACCCAAATTAGTTGATTGATATTGAAATTAAAGTTGACAACATGTAATTAAGAAAGGCAAAAAGTTGTTAAAAGATAGAAAAGTTGTAGTAATTAAAAGAAAATGAACTTGGTAAGTAACTCAAATAATAGTTAAGTAGCCCAAAATCAGTTTATAACTCAATATGAGAAAAGTTGGTGAATCACTCTAAGTAATATGGACATTTCTTTAAAAAGTTGGTAAATATAAGTTACTAAGAAATGCAAATAAAAGATTATAAATGACCAGAAAAGTTGGTGAATGGTGCTAATTTAGGTCGGTAACTTCTAAAAGAGTGAGTAAATACGAAGGGTTAGCAACCAAGGCAAATAAAAATTGATAGCTCAAAAGAAAAGTTAGTAAATTAGAGACTAATTAAAAATTGGTAAGTAACTCTAAAGAAAATTGGTAATCTAAATTTAATGGATAATCTAGTGAAAAAAATTGGCAAATCACGCGAATTTAGGTCAATATTTTCTTATAAAGTTAGTAAATGTGAAGCATTGATAAGCTATGCAAAAAAAAAAACTGGGAACTTGGTATAAAAATTACTACTTTGCAAACTATAACAAAATTTGGTAATTTCAGGAACATGTCTATAAGTTACCAACAAATTACATGAATCATATTTTCTTACCATTTTTTTTCTGGCACTTACAATACTTAGTGAAATTTATCTGAAAGGAAAATAATCCATGCTTCTTGGTGTGAAACGACATAATACGGCTGTTTTAAAGCAACAATCTTTGTCTCAATGCTGAGCATAGGTACCACAATGTTCAATGGGTCCATTTGTCCTTGTACCTAATTAACATACATAATTTATGACAAATGCGATTTAATTTTTTTCCCAACGACCAACAACTAAAGAAAAAAAAATTCCCATTGTTGTTAATCCCAAAGTGTAAGTAACTTATCCGAGCAAACTGCATCAACTACGTCCCATTTGATCTTGTTGCAAATTATTAATCACACATTCCTTGTTTATAACAAAGAATCTTAGCCCCCCCAAAAAAAAAAAAAAAAAATCTTGGAAGGAATTACAGAGGCTCCTAATCATGTTCGCACTATACATTAGTAACGAAGATCCAGCTAATTAATTCTGCGATCCAACAGTCGGACAAAGCTTCCCCCTCGTAATCAACATTAAACCTTGTTTGGTAATTCACCGCAAGTTCAAAAGTCCTTGTCATAAGCAAATCTTGAAAAAGAAACTAATGACATCCATGTGGGATTCCACCATACCACCAACGCCGGATTTTGGCAACCAAGCAAAAAGAATTGGGTTCTTAGTGCATTCAATTTGACTATGACTCGAACATTATCTAGTCTTTGCTGATGAAATGGTCTTAGTGGCGTGCTTTCTACTCAGTGCTCACCAACTGAGCATGATTAAGGCGGAGATTTCAATCCGGTCCCTCTCTCTCCAAGACGAATTGTTACAGGAAAGGGCGTTTGCAGAGAAAAGCAAAGAGACGAAAAGATTCTCTCAATTCGCCCTGCCCTGCTCCGTCGACACAGCTCCGATGACGGGGTGGTGGAATGCATTAAAAAGAATTTCCAAATTCTTTACATCAAACGCGCTGTTTTTTTCCTCAAAAAGTTTAACTCGATTTGATTCCAAATATAATGTCTCTTTAAAAAGAATAAAACCTAAGGCGGGTCAGCGACGGAAACCACCAGTAGTTTAACCCTACCGCGGCACACATGAAGTATGATGAAACACCAGTCAAGAATTTCCACCACTAGCGACGGGAATTTAATAATCATTTTCTTCCCTCCCAGGGGCTTTTCACCAAATGGCATTATCTCCAAGCAAAGCCAAGAAAGAGAGAGATTCTCCAAGGCGTAACTTTCTAGGGTTTGAACTCATCGCATGGAATCGAGCTCTGCCGGTCCACTCACGACCTTGAGCCAGCATTTAAAACGTCGTGTTGCAGGAGTCGAGCGCCATCCAATCTTGACCCGGGGGGGCGTAGGTGGTGGGCCGTCACGTGGAGATCGACGAGGAACAGGACGAGAACACTGCGAAATCAACGCCCGTAAAGGTTAAATTTCCAAACCTTCGACTGCGCTTTAGGTTCCGGTATGATCAGCTCGAACGCCCCACTACTAAAAAGGAGGTCAAGTCAATCGTGCATGCCTGATGGCGAGAGGAAGGGTCGTCCAAGTCTGAGGTACTCAGCAGTGGGCACGTACGATCAGGATCTATATCACGCGCTTCATCGGCACGTACGATGAATTTTAACCACTTGACTTATTAAGCCAAACCCCTAGTGTCGTGGGTTCTCATTAGAAAGTCCACGTACCTATATTGACATTACAGAAAAAGTTAGGGAAGTAGGTGAGATATAAAGCTTATTTTATGAGATTTATTCTCTGACTCCATCTTTTGAGTCTTACACCATGATGCGTGCAGGACTTGCTTAACCCTAAAGGCAACCACCTCTTTAAATGTATAATAATCAATGAAAAATGGATCTCTAATCAGAAATTTTGGTGGGAAAGTCTATACAGAATTTCTGTTGACTTCACCCTTTTATTTGATGGTCGAGCAGATATCTTATTCGGTTGTGTGGTAGGCACCGACTAGGAAGTAACATGATCGGATCCTCATTAGCTGCACCAAATATTGGTTTTCTTCATCAAGCTATACTGATTTAAAGACCGTGTGTGAACCCGATATAAAGTAATGCTCCATCAAAGAAGCTTGCAAAGTATTATGATAATAGCTACAGATGAGAGTTTGAACGAGTGAATTATATATATTATCTACCACAGTATTTCGTATGACTTTATGAATCAACGTCTTATATACTTTATATTATTTATTAAAATAATTGATGTCCCATTTAGAACGAGATACGACTTTAATCACCTAATGGCCATTTTTTCTCCAACTTTACACATATGCAAACTTTCATGCTCCTAATATTTAATCAGTGAATTTAGTTAAGAAAGAAGTAAAGTAGGGTAGCCAATACTTTCTGGTAGTAATATTAAAATATTTAGACATCTCTTTTTTCCCCAAAGAAAATGAAATCAAATATGCATAATTAAAATAGAAATTGAAATAAGAGGTAATATCCTAAATATCTCTAAGAGATATCTAAATATCCTAATATTGCTAACACTTTGATTGTCCCAACCTTTCCCTTTATCTTTTTTCTTGTGCATTATTGTCATGTTTAATTCATGACTATCATCAAACAAAGAGACTTCATAAAGATATGGTCCATCATCTAATCAAGAGCCTCAGATTCATCTCCATCAGCAGCATTTGATCTTGAACACGTTTTTTCTTTTATTCTTTAATTGTTCATTTATCTATTTTTGTTTTGGGAGTGAAGGTGTTGATTACCCTGCTGCGGAGATGCATGTAAAATCTTTGTATAGATGAAATACACATTTTCTGTCAATTCTTGCAAAATATTAGATGTGATTATATTATCATGTTTGAACTGATAATGAGATTTGCACGTTGTGGATTTAGAAAATAAAGACACTACTAATGAGTGTGAGATATACTTCATTTTTCAATGCGCGCATCGACAAATCTAGACTAGTTCTTTATTTCTAAAGCATTAAGATTGCCTGGTATTAGGTTTTACTATCATGCAAATGAATTTATGTTGAGATTTGGTCTTTATTGGCTTAAACTATCGACGAAACTGAGCTTATGATATGTGTTTGAGATTCAAGAAACTCCAGCTCGAATAAATTATTTTGAAATATAGTTGTGCTAGTCATATCGTATAAGATGTTCACATGTTGCCCAAGATAATTAACAACTAGCACATCTACGCGTTGAAAATGTTCAGTCTGATAAATGATTGGGAATTTCACGACTGCGCATGATGTTCTCGACAGGAACCAACGACCTCGATTTAGTTCGAGATGCTGTATCATTCCACAGCTATGATCTCGCCTTATGAGGACAAAGATGCAAAAAATGATTTTGACCAGTGCCGAGTTGTCCTGCTGTGGACCGCGGTACAGTTGAAGATATCCAGGGCTCAAAAGCAAAGGAAAAGAAAAAGAAAGATGATCAGTGTATGGAAGACCAAATAACGATATTTGTCCCGTATGCAATTACATAGATACCCTTTCTTGTCTCCAATAATTACTCAAAAGTGGGAGTCCACTACCTACGAGCTATGCTCCAACCAAGTGCCGATTCCTGGCTCTCGTTGCGCTAAAGACCGCCGGGAAAAGTTAGGAAAAACAAAATAGTGCCAACGTTATTTAAGTGCCTTTTCATATGCTAGTGTAGATTTTTAAGGTTGGAATTTCTAATATTGTGGCAGAAACAGGTCTTATCACACTTTATTTGACACGTGGGGTGTGCCCTTTTGTCAAATTGAGCGTGTCGTTCTTAATTCGGCTTACATGTGAGATGAGATGTTATGTTACACGTTGCTTGTCCATGCTACACCATTTATTTATGGGGTTCTATCAACTTAAACTTTTTAATTTGATGTGCTAACGAGGATCAAGCAAAGTCAATTTAAAAAAAAAAATGAAAAAGCAATGCTCGTGCTCGGAAATGGAAAACTCAATCCCGGGAGGATACTTAGCGGATCAAGCAAGTCGATTTACAAAACGAAAAGCTCAATCCCGGGAGGACATACAGCAGATCCTGGTGAGAATAAATCTCACCCAGACAAAGCCAGAAGGACAGGACGAAAACTTTTAAAGAAAGAGGAAACAGTTGAGTCAAAGCCAGAAGGACAAGACGAAAACTTTTAGGAAAGAGGAAACAGGTGAGATTGCTTTACTCTCTCTCTCTCTCTCTCTCTCAGGAAACAGGTGAGATTGCCTTACTCTCTCTCTCTCTCTAAATTATTATTTGCCACCAAGGACTTTTTTTTTTTGCCCTTTTGAAATCGCAGCTTATGTTCAACAGTGGCTACCTATACTTTCGGCTTTTAATTTGATACAAGACAACGGGCCCATTCCACCACTTATTCCATGTTATGTCCCATAGTGACGTGTTCTCGGTTCGTCCAAAAGATCCAAGCCAGCAGCCTTCCTAGGTTTAAGGGTGAATTTTGACTAGATAAAACCTTGCTGAAAGTCATACTTAATAGAAATAAATTTTGAGTAAGATTTCACATTCATTCACTCCATAGACAATCAAAGTAAGGGATATAAAAAGTTTAGCCAAAAATAGTTGGTTCTTTTTTTCTTTGTTTTTTACCATCAACTCATATTTTAAGTTTAGGAATCCATTACTTTTTTTTGGGATCCGGTGATTGTCGGCTCCCAAAATAATTGAGTCTCCAAGGGATGCTTTCGATCAAAGCCACCTTCAGGGCCTTTGTGCCCTTTGTTGGGCGACGGAAATGTGACTTGAAAAAAGAATTTAAAAGTTGCAGAAATTTTCCATGCCGGTGTCCACCCTGTTAGACAACCATATCACTTAAGACAGTTAGCATTCACATTAGCAATTTTTTATCCAAATGACTACATTGACAAACTATTTAGGATTGATCAAATTAAAAAGTTTAGGATTTTTTTATGGGATAATTTTCCTCTCCAATGCTCTTGGGAGAAAGAGGTCTTAGATCTCATTGAATATTTCGAAAACGGAAAATGGTCGCTATCGATAAAGATAGTATTCCTCCCTCAAATGCTTGATTCTTTGGATTCTCAAAGCGTTTCTCCCGGTGATGATGATGTGCATGAAGGTTGGAAAGTAATTCAAATGAAAGTGTAACCCAAAATTAGTTGATTGATAAATTATTGAAAATAAACCGGGAGGATATTAAGTAGATCAAGTGAGTCGATTTAAAAAAAATGAGAAGGCAATGCTCGTGCTCAATAATGAAAAAACTCAATCCTGGGAGGATATTCAACAGATCCTGGTGACTGTATAAATCTCACCCAGACAAAGCCAGAAGGACAAGACGAAAATTTTAATTATTAGTTGCCATTAACGACCCTTTTTGTTTTTTTTTCCTCTTTTGAAAATCGCAGCTTATGTTCAATAGTGGCTACCTATACTTTCGGTTTTTAATTTGATACGAGACAAGGGGCCCATTTCACTGCTATGTCCCGTAATGACGTGTTCTCGGTTCGTCCAAAGGATACAAGCCAGGAGTCCTCATAGATTTAAGTGTGAATTTGACTAGATAAAACCTTGCTCAAAGTCACACTTGATAGAAATAAATTTTGGGTAAGATTTCACATTCATTCACTCCACATACCATCAAAGTAAGGAATACAAAATGTTTGGTAAAAAATAGTCGGTTCTTTTTTTTTTTTTTTTTTTTTACCATTGACTCGTATTTTAATTTTAGAGTTTCCAATTGTTATACGAAATCCTTGGCTTTCCTATGTCATTTACCGAATTTTCACTAATTAAATTAGCAACAAGTTTTTGGTTATCAATAATTATTTGAGTTGTTTACCGATATTTATTTGGATATTTTAGACTTCTAATTTTTTTTATTGAATGATTATTCTTATTTGTCTTATCTAACTCTTTTCTATGATTAAACAAACAAGAGTTTTTTTTTTATTACTAGCTCTTATTTGGGTTTTTTTAATACTAACTTTTCTCTCTCTCGCCCTCCCTCTCTCCAAAAAAAAAAAAAAAAAACTTCTCTCTCTCTCTCTCTCTCTCTCTCTACAGTAGAGTCTTATGCTATTTATCGACTTTTATTTTACTTTCGTACCAACCAACACCATATATTTATTAAACATCATATGAATCGCCACATCTATTTGGTGGCTTCCTCTTTTTTCCCCGTTAAGTGACTCAATATAAAAGTTAATAAACTGAAAAAACATGAATACATGTTGGAAAGTAATTCAAATGAGAGTGTAATCCAAAATTAGTCGATTGATGGATTGCTGAGATTAAAGTTGACAACGTTGAATGAAGAAAAGTAAATAGTTGGCAAAAGATAGAAAAGTTGTGGTAATAAATGAAAAGTAAACTTGATTAGTAACTAAAATAACAGTTAAGTAGCTCCAAATTAGTTGATAACCCATTCTGAGAAAAGCTGGTAAGTCACTCTGATTAATATTGACAATTTATTTAAAAAGTTGTAAGGCATCACTAAGAAAGCAAATGAAAAATTGTTTATGATAAGAAAAGTTGGTGAATCGCATTAATTTAGATTGGTCACTTCTAAAAGAGTGAGTGAATACAAAGGGTTAGCAACCAAGGCAAAAAAAAATTAATAACTCAATAGAAAAGTTAGAAAATTAAAAGAAAAATTAAACATTTGTAAGTAACTCTAATGAAAGTTGGTAGTCTACAACTAATGATTAATTTAATGAAAACTTTTTGGCAAATCACTTGAATTTAGGTCACTAATTTCTTATGAGTTACTACATGTGAAGCATGCATAACAAAATTTGGTAACTTCATGAGCACATTGACAAGTTACTGACAAAATTAACCATTAGTTTTCAACACTTGCAATAGTCCTTGGAATTTATGTGAAAGGGATATAACCGTACTTTCCGGCATGATACGGCTGTTGTATAACACAACAATCTTTAATGCTGAGCCAAGGTACCGCAATGTTCAATGGGCTCACCGTCCTCGTACTACCTTAAAAAATACATAATTTATGAAAAATGTAATTTCATTTATTTTCAGTCAAAATCATCGACAACGAAAGAAGAAGACAGAAAAAAAAAAAAAAATTCTCTTTGTGGTTTAATCCCAAAGTGTGGCTAGCCTATTGGAACTAAATACATTAGCTTCGTCCCTTGTGATCTTGTTGGGAAAAAAATTAATTCACACATTCTTTGTCTATATCAAAGAATCTTAGCCGGAAAAAGAACCTCTTGGAAGTAATTACAGTGGCTTCTAATTGAGCGAAACCCCTGAAACAGTCAGTAAACTAATGAAGGATTTAGTCATGTCGGCGCTACACATTAGTAACAAGGGCAGATGACTTAATTATGTGTTCACAAGTCCTTGTCATAAGCAAATCTTTAAGGAAAAAAAAAAAAAAAAACCAAAACTAGTGGCATCTGTCTTATTCAGTCGTACCACCCCCCCACCAAATTTTTGCAACCGAGCAGTAAAATTAGGTATTAGTGCATTCAATTTGAACATGACTTGACATGATCGAGTCCGGCTAATAAATGGTCTTGGTGGCATTCTCTCTACTCCCCAACCAAGCATGATTAAAGGAGGAAATTCCAATGTGGTCCCTCCTCTCTCCGAAGATGAATGTTGCAGGAAAAAGCGGATCCGCAGAGAAAAGCCATTAATTATGTCCGTATTGCGATAGGGGATCCGGGGTACCAGACCTGGCCGGATACACTACCATATCCGAATACTCCGTCGCCTCATCCCAACGAACGACACGTGCCCTTTTCTCGCCCGTCGCCGTCGCCGTCGCCGTCGCCGTCGCCGTCGCCGCCCAAACCCGTCGTCTGCTTGCCCCGACTCCACTCGCTCAGGGATCGTCCGCATGCTATAGAAGAGTTCGCAAATTCTTTTATATCAAACAATCTGTTTTTCTTTTTTTTTTTCCTCCAGCGTGGCGCACAAGACGGGCGATGAAACGCCAGGATTTCTTCCACCAACTACAGAAATCTGAAACTTTTGGCCACTTATGGGTTTTCACCAACGACAACATCTACGTTCGAAAGCGAAGCATTGAAAAATGATTCTTTAAGCATTAGCTTTTTTAGGGTTTTGATCCCATCGCACGGGGGCGAGTGCTGCAGGTCCACGCACGACTCGAGCCGAGCATTTAAAACGCCACGTTAACAGGTGTCGAGCGCCCTCCAATCTTGACCACGGGGGGGCGTGGTGGGTGTGGTGCTCCACATGAAGATAACGAGGAGCAGAAACGAAGGAAACCGCTCGAAATCAACGTCATAATGGTAGGTAGGTCCAACAAGTGGGGTTTGCTCCGATAACTACCCTTTCAATATGAAGGAGAGAGATAGAAAAGAGAGGTGGAAGTTCGAATCTCTATATTTTTAGGAGGATTAATGTGGGGACGATTTAGTTTCAAGTATGAATTTCGACTTTCACGCGCTGCAAAAAAATATGGCAAAAGTTTGAAGGTGAGAATTATGATAAGAATAAAATATAATCGATAAAAAAAAAAAAAAAAATGATAGGTAGGTTCCACTGCTCCCGTCCTTCGACCGCTCTTTTAGGTTTTGGAACGACTCGTGCAACACGCCTCCAATGAGGGCGGCGGTGCGGCGGTGGCGTGTCGGTCAAGTCAACCGTGCATGCCAGCGGGAGAGGTAGTATGGTACGACCTCGCGAGGTCAAGCCTGAGGCACTCAGCATGGCTCACTCCACCATCCGCATCCCTCGAGTCAAAAACGAACGAAACATCGACGACCTTAACGCACTTTGCCGGCGCATCCGACGACAAAAAGCGGGATCGGAAAGCTAACTTTATGCCCTCCTCCCCTCCCTAAAACAGTCACTAGGGCACGGTAGGGAAGACAGAGACAAGCGCGGTCAAAGAATGAGGCTTGTGAAGAATTCGGGTCGCGGTCCACAACCCGGAGCTCCCTCTTTTGATTGCGACGGCGCCGGAGGGCATCATCTGGCTAGGGGATAAAAAGAGCAAGAAATGTCGATCCATATGTGTCTGGCAGGGGTTACCGCGGATGAAATTCCGCGATAGATTGAGGTCCGGATGACGCCTCATGAGTTTTACGGGTTTCCCGAGATGCGCAAGCCGGAGATAGAGTGAGCGGTCCGGACGAGGGATTTGCCGACGCCCGGGCGACACGATCGAATTTATATCGCGTGCTTAATTGGCACATGTGATGAATTTTGCTTCTTAGCCATTAAGGTAGTCTCTAGTGTCATTGGTAATTATTAGAAAATCAACTTGCTTTTTGAGGAAAAATTGAAATGGCGGAACAAGTTGAGGAAGTACGTGAGATAAAAAGCTTATTTTATGAGATTTCAGCACGAGAAATTATTATACAAATGCAGGTCTAATTTTCTATATGCTTGTTCCGTGGATTTATTCACTACATTTTTTGAGTCTTATACACCAATGTGACCACCTCCATTAATTTATAATAATAAATGAAAATGATACTTGAATCAGAAATTTTATAAGCTTCTTCTTCTTCTTAACAAAAGTAATGCGCCATATATTGAAAGAAGCTTACAAACTATTACGATGATAAGTGTAGGTAAGATTTTGAATGAGCGAATCATATTCGATACCCACTATGAGTATTCCATACGACTTTATAAATCAATCTCATATACTTTATATTATTCACAAAATGATTTATGTCCCATTTAGAACGAGAAACGACTTTAATAATCTAATGGCCATGTTTTTTCTCCAGCTTTAGACGTATGGAAAACTTTCGTGGTCCTAATTTTTTATCAGTGAATTTAGTTAAGACAAAAAGAAAAAACAAGGGTAGCCATTACTTTCACTGTCCCAACGCTTCCCTTTGTCTTTTTTCTTGCGCATTTTGTCACGTTTATTTTATGAATATCATCAAATAAAGAACTTCAGAAATATACGGTGCGTCATCTAATTAAGAGCCTCAGATTCAGCTCCATCATCAGCACTTGATTTTGAACACATTTTTTTTTTCTTTTCTTCTTTATTTGTTTATTTATTTATATTTGTTTTGGGAGTGAGGATGTTGATTACCACACCGCGAAGATGCATATAGAATTTGTATATACATGAAATAAACATTTTCTTAGAATTCTTCTAAAATATCAGATGTGACTATATCTTCTTATTTGAAATAAAAGTAAGATTTGTATAGAGTTAATTTAGAAAATAAAGAAACTGTTAACAATTATCACCAATATATTTGTAGAATAGATAGTTGAGAGATACCTCAGTTTTCAATGCGTTCAAATTGACTATCCATGAGTTTTCCTTGATTTTTAAAGCATTAAGGTTGCCTGGATTTAGGTTTTACCATCATGCAACTGAATTTATGTTGACATCTGGTATTTATTGGCTTAAACTATTGACAAAACTAAGCGAGTAATATGCGTTTCAGGTTCCTTAACTCCCCTCCCCCTCTCCCTCTCCCTCCATAAAATGGGATTCAAGATTCGAAGATATCACTTTAGAAGACAGTTGTGCTAGTTATACGTTATAATGTGTTCGCATGTCGCACGAGAAAATAAACACGTAAAACATTTGTGTATATTGAAAACGTCCTGTTTTTGAAATTTTGCGGTTTCACATGATGCTCCAAGCGACCCGACAATCTCAATCTTGTCCGAGATGCTGCACCATTGTGGCTACGATCTTTCCTGACGAGGATAAAGCTGCAAAAGATGATTTTGACCGGTGCCCATTTATGTTGGCGTGTACAGGGGTACAGTTGATCATACCAAGGGCTTTTTTTTTTTTTTTTTTTTTGAACAAGATCATACCAAGGGTTTAAAAGAAATTTGTCCCTAGTACCAGATAAAGATATTTGTCCCGCATGGAATTACATAGATACCCTTGTCCCGAATAATACCCAAAAGTATATAGTCCACCACCGACGAGCTTGCTTCCAAGTAAGTGCCGCCGCCTGCTTTGGCCGAAGACCACCAAGAAGAGGTTAGTAAAAATAAAATAAAATAGTGCCAACGTTATTAAAATGCTTTTCTACATCTAGTTCAAATTTTTAGGTCGAGGTTTCTAATATTGTATCGGAGATAGGTCATATTCTACTCTTTCACAGTGAGAGCCCTCCGTTCATTGAATATGTGTTGCTCTTAATGCCGCTTGAACATGAGATGGGGTGTCATGTCCTCCGCCATTTGTCCATAGAATTTCGTATCATGTCATTGCTTACATCGCTTATTTGCTGGATCTGTATATTCTTTATATATGTATACAGGATCTCTCTTTAAATTTTTAGGTCGAGCTTTCTAATATTGTATCGGAGATAGGTCATATTCTACTATTTCGCAAGTGAGAGCCCTCCGTTCATTGAATATGTGCCGCTCTTAATGTTGCTTGAACATGAGATGGCTTGTCATGTCTCACACCGCTGTCCACATAATTTTGTATTATTTCATTTCTCACATCGCTTATTTACTAGATCTGTATATTCTTTATATATGTATATAGGACTCTCTTTATTTAATGATTTAAATTTTTAAGTTTGACTTTTTACATGCGTTACCCAGTGAATCGATTTTAAACAACGAGACGAAAATTAATATATATAAAATATATATATATATATATATATATAATCTCTCTTTATTTAATGATTTAAATATTTGAGTTTGACATTTTAACACGCTGTCAGCTAGCGAATCGATTTTAAACAACGAGACGAAAGAATATTGAAAGAAAGGGGAAACAGATGAGATTGCCTTTATCCCTCGTTAGTGGCCGTTCTTTCCATGCATCATGGAGGATCAAATAGCTGCCTGTCGCTCGGGCTCTCTGCATTATATTCTTTTTTATCCTTTTCTCATCTTTATTTTTTTTTTAATCATCAGTTGCCACCAACGACCCTTTCTTTTTCCCTCCTTTTGAAAAATCGCAGCTCATGTTCAACAGTGGCTACCTATACTTTCGTTTTTTAAATCGATACTGAGCTCGAAAGTTTTCCCAGAGCGCCGCAAGAAAGGGGCCATTTTTTTTTTTTTTGTTGATTCCATGTCGTGTCCCGGAGCAACCTCTTCTAATTCGTCCAGAGTATCCAAGTCCCCATCGTGCTCACCCCGGTGCTTCCACGCTTATATAAAGGGTGTCCCCCGCTTCTATGCTATCTCATCACTCTGAAAACCACGCGCACCGGAGGGTCCCTCTCTCTCTCTCTTTCTTCACTGTCCTCCTCCGTTTTCTTGCTGGTGTCCTGAGGGTGAGAGGAAGTTCCGGCTCGATCCGTCGGAACCCTAGTCCTTATCCACTCGTACGTTCGCTCCTCTCTCTCTCTCTCTCTCGAGATCTCGAAGGGAGAAGTGCATGAAGAAGCTCCTGCTTGAGGTGTTAAGAGAACGTTGCGGTTTGATTGTCTTGAGTGTTGTGTGTAGGCCATAGAGGTTGTGGAGGGGACGCAAAAAGAGCGAAGATGTGGAAGCTCAAGCTTGGAGAGGGAGCGAACGACCCCTACCTGTTCAGCCTGAACAACTTCGTGGGGAGGCAGACATGGGAGTTCGACCCGGAGGCCGGGACCCCCGAGGAGAGGGCCGAGGTCGAGGCCGCCCGCCAGAACTTCTACAACAACCGCTTCAAGGTCCGCCCCAGCTCCGACCTCTTCTGGCGCTTCCAGGTATATATACTCTCTCTCTCTCTCTCTCTCTCTTTTCTCGAGCCGCGCTTGTGTGCACTTGGTGCACATGCCTTCTTCGTTTCATCGACGACGATGGCGATATAAGCGTCGGGATGCGTATCAGCGGATAATCTTTCGTTCCATTCGCTATTACGAGACCACACCAAATCACTGGAAAATTCCACTTTCTTCCCTAGCGGTGAACGCAATAAAGCAGTAGCGATCTCCGATGAACGAGATCGTTCGCTTTTGATCTTTGCCTTCCCCTGGAGTTCCCCTCCTGGCTCTCTCTCTCTCCATTGACTTGTTAGTATCGCGACATGCATGAGCCGGCCAGGACGTCACCTCGGTTCGACGAATGGGCAGCCGGCCTCGAGGACTTACACACGACGACCGAGACCGTAGATAGCTACCCTCTTGCTTATCCTTAGATCGCCTCAATTATGTCTTCACAACTTTCCTTTCGTACCTTCTCCATCTGTTGTTCGCGGGATTTTCCACCGATCCGCTCGATCCGAACGAGATCGAGAGCCTAGTCGGAGCAACATGACTTAGAAGTATGCATGCTCTGTATATCGTAGCACATCACCACACGTCTTTTTCCATTTATGTTCATGAGCCACGTACGGCTTCTCGAGTTCTTAATCTATCTTTGCGACAACAGGCGTGGGGGCGGAGGACGATACTGTTGAGCTCATTTAATTTTGCTGGTTACACGCACGACCTATATAGGCGGTGAGGAGCTAAACTTTATTGGGAAAAAAATCCAAAAATCTCAGAGAATTATCGTTTCCTTTCGTTTTCTTATATCATGTTGTCCGTCCACATCAATTCACTAATCAAATAAGGTCCCCGAAATTTGAATGGTCAGGTGGATCCAAGCTTAACTTATCGTACCATTAACAAACAAATTTCCACAAACATAATTATAAAATGTAACACAAACAAATTTCCACAAACATAATTATAAAATGTGACGTGACATATGGTATCACATCTTTTGCTTATACCACTATGGCGATGGTCCATGAGATGTCGTTAGGTTTCTGGGATAGCTAATTTGTCCCTTAGGATTTGAATTTCCAGTGAAGTGCATGAACAGTCTGGTCATTTTGATCGAGTCGCCAACGATGGCTGGATGAGTAGGATTTCCACAAGCGTCGTTCATCACGTTTTGTCCGCACGTCAATTTAGACAAAAAGAAACTCGCTTTCTGATGTTGGCCTGCAAAACCCTAGTTGGTGGGTGTCCCAAATCAATAAACAACCGGAAAAAAAAAAAAAAGAAGGAAAAAAGGAAAAGAAGACATGGTGCTGCTTGCCAAGCTGTAATAACCCCGACACCTATATCGCCAGGGATATTATATCAACATATTATATTAATATATTCGTGTCATTTCAGGTGCTTCCATTTCGAAACTTGTGATGAATAATATAGCATGATAAGTCAAAGGTGAAATGCTCCACACATTCGACACGTGCCCCTTTTTCTTTCCTCTTCTGTCTTCAACATTGCACCGCGCTACTCCTCTTCTTCGAAGTCACGACATGCAGGAAAAAACGGCCCGCTCGCCGGTCGGACGTGGATTCCTCGACACAGTTGCCTGATCTCCCCCCGCATCCGCATCGTTTTCGCCGCGATCCGTAAGAAAGCGATGGAGTGGGGGGGAAAAAGATCGTCGTCGTCTTTTCGGGTGACTTTCTGCAAAGCAGCACCACGCGAGCCGGTCCGATGTTCTTGTCCCGTCTTGTTCGGCGACATAAGCTTTTGACTTCCTGCAACACCCCCTCTCTCCTTTTGTCCGCACGAAAAGAAAAGAGAGCCGAGTCTTCCGGACGCTCGCGTCCTCCCTCCCTTCGTTCACCAACCGACAGTTCTTTACTTGTGCGAGGAGTCCCTTGTTCCTGTTCCTGGATATTGCTCGTGTCTTCTGAACGTGGTCCGAAGAAGGGACAAAAGCAGAACGAGTGCAGAGATTAGAGAACTAGGATTTGGGATTTGGCTGTTGGATCATCACTGTTTTAAATAGCGTCAGCACAAAGATTTCACCTTGGACCTTGATTCTTGAGTGGGACCGGGTTGGATTTTTGGGCATCAGACGGTCGAGATTCGGTCCTGTAGTCATGTGATTACGCGATGACGTTGTCTTCTGCACTGCCCTGTGCTGGTCGTCCGTTGACTTTCTGACTCTTTTCGACGTCCGCTTAATTTGGCCCCCGCCTTTTTTTTTTTTTGGCAGTTCCTGAGGGAGAAGAACTTCAAGCAGACGATCCCTCCGGTGAAGATCGAGGATGGCGAGGATATCACCTATGAGAAGGCGACCGCGGCCGTGAAGCGGTCCGTCAGCTTCTGGTCTGCTCTGCAGTCCAGCCATGGGCACTGGCCTGCCGAGAACGCCGGCCCCATTGCGTTCTACTTCCCTCCCCTGGTGATTATCCTGTTAGACTGACTGACTTTTTAGATCGAACGATTCGTGTCGTGACGTCGTAGTTTTTGGTTTTTTCGTTTTGATTGTTCATTGTGATGATCGAAGCTGCGGTTTGCGATTTGCAGGTCATGAGTCTCTACGTGACTGGACATCTGAACAACGTTTTCCATGCCGAGCATCGCAGGGAGATCCTCCGCTACATTTACTACCATCAGGTAACGTCGAACATCCTTAGACCGATCCAAACCGAACGGCCTCTGCTTACGAGGTTAAAGCCGTTAGATGCGGGTTGTGACTACGTTACATTAAGCTGGATTTTGCTGAAAATGATCGTGTGTACGTGTTGCAGAACGAAGACGGTGGCTGGGGACTGCACATTGAAGGCCACAGCACGATGATCGGGACGGTCCTCAACTACGTCTGCATGCGTCTTCTCGGTGAAGGGCCCGATGGAGGCCTCGACAATGCCTGTGAGAGAGGGAGGAAGTGGATCCTCGACCACGGCAGTGCCACCAAAACCGCCTCCTGGGGAAAAACTTGGCTCGCGGTACTTTTAAATTGCTCAATCATGATTAGATCTTTAACGACTTTGTTCCGTTTGAGTGAAATGCATGATGCCATTTTGTTCTTTATTTTGATGGTTGGGCTTGGATATCTTTCTTGTAGATTATTGGTTGTTATGAATGGACTGGAACCCACCCAATGCCCCCAGAGTTTTGGGACTTCCCTTCGTTCATGAGTCCGGGTAAGCAATTTGCTCCGCTTACTGCCTGGATGAGCTTTCTTATACTCTGCCTCTGACCAGAGGATCCTGTTTCCTCTGTTTGATACCAAATTGGCTTGTCGCCTGGTTCTGACTTTCGTTTGCGTCGTAACCTCTATTGCAGCACAAATGTTCTGCTACTGCCGTCTGACTTACATGCCCATGTCGTATCTGTACGGGAAAAAGTTTGTTGGTCCGATCACCCCTCTCATAAAGCAAATCAGAGAAGAAATCTACTATGAGCCTTATGATCAAATCTCGTGGTGGAGGGTCCGCCACTCGTGCGCAGCAGTAAGTTCGACGGATCACTTTTTTGTTAGATGATCATATTGTGTGTAATAGGGCGGGTTCTGAAAGGATAGTGACGGCAATTTCAGGAAGATGCACACTATCCTCACACGAGATTGCAAACCCTCATGTGGGACACGCTCTACTTTGGCACCGAGCCTCTTCTCAATCGGTGGCCATTCAAGAAGATCAGGGATATTGCCATTAAGAAAACGATGGAGCACATTCATTACGAGGATGAGAACAGCAGATACATTACCATCGGTTGTGTGGAAAAGGTAATGCCAGTTCCAAGAATGAAAGAGTTGTATGATTCTGATAACTTAATGCGCAATGACATGTATAGTGTTTCTGATACTCTGCTTTCCAATTGAACTGAACAGCCGCTGATGATGCTTGCTTGTTGGGTCGAGGATCCGAATGGGGAAGCTTTTAAGAAGCATCTGTCCAGAGTCGCAGATTATGTCTGGGTTGGGGAAGATGGAATTAAGATGCAGGTTCGTCTTTATAGATACCAAAAACTGAGTACTAAAAGGGAGATCTTTAGCCTTTTGGCTTCTTAACACAAAGAAGCTACTTGAATTGTCGAGAATTTAACACTTCCCAATTGTTGCAGAGCTTCGGAAGTCAAGTCTGGGACTGTGGTCTCAGCCTTCAAGCGTTGCTTGCAAGCGATCTCATTGATGAAATTGGCCCCGTCCTTAAGAAAGGACATGAATTTCTGAAGGAATCTCAGGTGTGTTAGGCCTTGAGCTATTTCTTCAATCCAGTTGAAGAGTTCACTCACCTTCTGTCGTTCCTCATACATTTAACTGAAACTGCTCGTCTGTAATTTGAAAAGATCGACCGAAACCCCTCTGGCGACTTAAAGAAAATGTACCGTCACATTTCCAAAGGAGCATGGGCTTTCTCGGACAAAGATCATGGATGGCAAGTTTCGGATTGCACAGCAGAAAGTATGAAGGTGAATATCTTTATTTTCAGTGTTCAGGTTGAATAATCAAGTTCTCTTTCATTTGGCTATTCCTATTCCTAATCAAGTTCTCTTTCATTCCAGTGTTGCCTAGTTTTTGCTATGATGCCGCCAGAAATTGTTGGACAGCAGATGGAACCTGAAAAGCTATATGATGCTGTCAATGTTATCCTCTCTTTACAGGTAATCAATGAGTCACATTACAATTTACAACTGATATATGTTTAAAAAAGGAGAGTAGCATGTGTAAAAATTAGAAAATTCTGCTTAATCCTTCATAGTCCTTCATCTGAGGACATTGGACAAGCATTAGTGTCGCTAATAAACATCGACAATTTGTTCAGAGCAAGAATGGTGGTCTGTCAGCCTGGGAGCCATCAGGAGCTGGATCATGGCTAGAGGTATTTCCACAACTTTCTTAAATTCTGATATCAAATTTCTTAGGTGTTCCCCTAGCTATCAGATGGTAATCTGTCTTCTACTGTTTCATTCTTCAGTGGCTTAATCCAGTGGAGTTTCTTGAGGACCTCGTCATTGAGTATGAGTACGTAAAGTTACAGACCTCTATATTTTGTGGATCGTCTTTGGCTTGAAACTTTCTCTGATGATTAATTAAAATTGGATACAGGTACGTGGAATGTACTTCATCTTCAATCCAGGCATTACTTCTGTTTAGGAAGTTATACCCTGGGCACAGGAAGAAGGAGATCGACAAGTTCATTGTTAATGCTACTCAGTTCATTTTAGACATTCAAAAGCCGGACGGTTCGTGGTATGTTTTATCTCCAGGATCATTAGATGTGCGAAATTTTTAAGTTTAAGGTTAGAAATGGTCCGACAGAGATGAGCTGAATCAAACCCCTATGCAGGTACGGCAATTGGGGCATTTGTTTCATTTATGGCACTTGGTTTGCGCTAACTGGCCTGGAGGCTGTCGGCAAGACTTACGAAAACTGCGAAGCCGTGCGCAGAGGGGTTGATTTTCTGCTTAACTCTCAGAATGAAGACGGCGGTTGGGGAGAGAGCTACCTTTCATGCCCCACAAAGGTTGTTTTCAATCAGTTTCCTCTCTACATTAGTAATGTCTCTCTCTCTCTGTCTGTGTCTCTTCTCTTTGGCTAACTGGATCATCTGTGTTCTTTGTGACAGATTTACAAGCCTCTCGGTCACACAAACTTGATACATACGTCACTGGCCATAATGGGTTTGATCCATGCTGGGCAGGTCAGTTGATCAACCGTTTTCGAAATGTCATAAACTTGTTGCATTTCTCCAGAATAAAATTGACATTGGTGGTGGCGCTTTTGATTAGGTCGAGAGAGATCCCACGCCCATTCACCGTGGCGCTAAGATCCTGATCAACGCTCAACTAGATGATGGCGATTTCCCTCAAGAGGTACGTCTGGTCTCCTCAAATTGACACTGCACAATGGAAAGATCAGTGACATGACATCCATCCATATCTTGCCTGCTTTCTCTGAGCTGCGATTGCTGACATGCTTCTGTTTTACATCGACAGGAGCTGATGGGCGTATTCATGAGGAACTGCATGCTGCACTATTCGGCATACCGGAACATCTTCCCCGTCTGGGCCCTCGCGGAGTACCGCAAATTCGTTCCCTTGCCTTCCAAGGGACACTAGACCGACCCGTTTCCATCCCCGGCACGGCGAGCACGGGCGAAAAGCCCAATAAACAGAGCCAAAGTCACGTCTTTCATGTATAGGTCTTCATCTGTTTCTGTGTAAATCTGGTCCCAGAAATAACCTTAAGCCCTCCCCCCCACAACAAGATGTAATGTCTGTATTCCCTTATTTCTATCCTTATCGTCGTCATGTTCCGAAGGACATGAAAAGTCGTGGACCATCGCTCTCGTAAGTGGAAGTCAAACCCAAAGAGAGAGGAGCGTCCTCCGTCTTCTTGTAAGCGATATGAATTTTCTTTTTTCCTTGGAAAATGCAAATGACTATAGATCTTCTGCGGAATATTTCATGCTCTGTTTCTTGACTTTGTCCTTAAGAACGAGCCACATCACTCTTGACTGCGACCTTCGAAACCGGCATCATCCTTATCCAAATCCCATCGTCAAGATCACTTCACTACTGGCCTTCGCAGACACCCACCATCAAATTCGGCTAAAAGATGGCTAAGGAACAAGAAAATCGCAGACCCGGCACGCCGATTGTCATCGCCATGAAGGGCCACCCGGGCACCGGCAAGTCGACCCTCGCCCGCGCCTTGTCCTCCGCCCTCAAGATCCCCCTCCTCGACAAGGACGACGTCCGGGACTGCACCCTCGCCCTCCAACAGCGGCACCAGCCCCCCGACGGCCTCCTCAACGACCTCGCCTACGACGTGGTCTTCGCCGTCGCCGCCACCCAGCTCTCCAACGGCCTCTCCGTCGTCGTCGACTCGCCCCTCTCCCGCCGGGCCCGCCTGGACCGCCTGGTCCGGCTGGCGTCGTCCCACGGGGCCCGGGTCGCGGTCGTCGAGTGCAGGCCCGGCGACGAGGCCGAGTGGCGGCGGCGGCTGGAGGCGCGCCGCGACGCGGGGAGCTGGCACAAGCCGGCCACGTGGCGGGACCTGGAGCGGCTCCTGGAGGCGTACGGCGGGTGCACGGAGTACGACCTCGGCGGCGTCCCGAGGCTGGTGGTGGACACGACGAGGGGAGGCGACGGCGGCGCGGCGGCGGCGGCGGCGGAGGAGTTCGTCGCCGCCGTCCGCGGGGGCCGGTGGGGTGGCTGCGCCGCGCGTGAAGAGTGATGAAGCGCGCGTCGGCGTCGGAGTACTTGCTTGGACGACGGCACGAATGGCGTTTGCGACCGTCGGATCGGGACGAGAGTTCAACGGCAGCGATCATCCCGGGCCCCCGGGGGGAGAGATTGTTTTCTTTATATAAATCAGTGTAAATGCGAAATCACTGTTGGCGTTTGTATATGTTAAAGACGAGTCCTTTGGTTGATGTTCATTTCGATCTATATAAACACGTGTCTTAAAATCGACGCGACATAATTAATCGATTAATAGTTCATCTACAGTAGGATTCTCAAGTGAATTTGTCTTTTCCAAGTTCTGCGGGTCACGTTTTCTTAATTTGCCATCATGGTAGCATAATATTTAAAAAGGGTGCATTTTTTTTTTCCATTTACGAATATATTTCGAAGTAAATGAAGCAAAAAAATTTAAAATTTAAATAAAATATATAATATAATTTTAGAACTTTTGACTTATTTAAAACAATTCTTGAATTTTGGTTCAAAATGTAACGTCGACCATAAATCTTAAAATTTTTTAATATTGTGATTAAATTTGAATTAATGAAAAAATAATATTGAATATTTTTATATAGTATCATAATTAACGGGTAATCTTTCACGTTGGGTTAATGTTAGGTTTATGTTATTATCTTGATATATATATATTTTTTTGTCTCACATGAGATGGAAACCTTTTCGGTGTCCCCTCGATTCGTCCCGCGAGCGAGATAAGAAGAAACGAGGGAGTGGGGGCAGGCTCGATGGTGATTGGTCGTCCCCACTCTGTTTTTTTTACGCGCTAAAGATGGCGAATTCGGTTTCTTCTTGCTTAGTCAATCGCGTCGGACCAGAGCTGCGGAAAGAGAGAAGAAGAAAGAAAGAAACCCACCCCCCCCGACATTCGCTTCCTTTCCTCTCCTTCTTTTTGACTTTCTTGTGATTTTCGGAATCGCTGCCACCCCCGCATCTCCCCTGCTTTGTCCCCGTTCACACACTCCGCTCGAGCTCAGCCGTCCGCCCCCCTCCATCTCCTCCGTCCTCCCCAACGCGCGCATACCCGACAGTCCTCCCGATCTCGCGGTTCCTGGGTTCCTCTCCGTTTCGAAGCGCGCGAGGTTTTCTCGGAGGTTTCGGCTCCCTCTTTCGTCGCCGCGCCGGGCCGAGCGTGGGGGGTCTCGCTTCAGTAGGTGATTCGAGCTTCTTCCGTTCTTGTTGCTATCTTGCACTTTTCTGTTCTGACGGACGGGTTGTCGTTTTGAGTTGGTGGAGAGATTCGTGGGGACAAAGGGTCCGCCGCCGCCGCCGCCGCCGCCGCCGCCGCCGATTCTTTTGATGCCTGTGATCGCCGGCGAGTTCGGGCGAATCAAGTTGCCGTCGGGGTTTGTGTAGCGTCTACTAGGCTTGGTTGGTCGTGTCGAGACTGTTGGGGAGGGAGTGATTGCTGACGACTGGTCTTTGGAGAAATGGAATATGAGAATGGACTGTCTTCGCCGTCGTCTTACTTGTCGAACGGGTCTACAGATCACGACGCGGCGGTTCCCGTCATGAATCCGGAGTCGGGCTATAACCCTGATCTTCTGAGCTTGACCAAGCTCAGCGATAGTCTCGACAAGCTGCTGGCTGATGACGATTACGGCTACACTGACGCGGTGATAGTGGTCGAGGGCGTCCCTGTGGGAGTCCACAGGTGCTTGTTGGCGGCTCGGAGCCAGTTTCTTCACGAGTTTTTCAAGCAGGGAGGCGGCGACAATGCAAGGGAAGGAAAGCCGAGGTATCCCATGTCGGACTTAGTGAAAAAGGGTCATGTCGGATGTGAGGCTTTTAAATATGTGTTGAGATACATGTACACGGGGAAGCTCAAGCTATTTCCAGCGGAGGTGTCGACATGCGTGGACAGCAGTTGCGCACATGACGTGTGCGGCCCTGCTATTAATTATGCCGTGGAGTTGATGTATGCCTCGGCCACTTTTGAGATAGCAGAGTTAGTGATGCTTGTTCAGGTATTCCATGCGTCTAGATTGATTTTTTTTCCTTTTGCTGCCTGGATTGATTACTGTTGCAAATATATCTTACCAATCTGAACACAGGCTGCTCTTCTGTAGCTTCTGTACGAAAGTTAATTTCATGTCGAGGTCTTCTGATAATTTATGTGGGGCCGAATTGCAAATTAATCAGATGATCTTGGGTAGGTGGCTAGATTGTTGGATGCACATCAGGACAAACTAGATGGGAAATTGACAGAAGGAGCGTTCTGTGAATGTGAATTTTATTCACAAAAACTGTGCCTAAAACTTTATGTTAATCTCTGGTTTCAAGTGGCAGGCTAGAATACGAAAGTAAGGGCAAATGCTGAATGGTGGTTCAGGATTCAAAGAATAATTTCGTTTTTGAAAATGTGTTTGCCAGTAGTTTGGTAGTAGATCTAATCAAAGCTTGGTCGACCCATATTCTTGCAGCGTCGTCTTTTACACTTTATCGGGAAGGCCGCGGTTGAAGATGTTATCCCCATACTTAAGGTTGCTTTCAACTTCCAGTTGAAGGAGCTTCTCCCATCCTGCATCGAAACAGTCGCCAGATCTTATATGGACGGTATTGTGTTAGAAAAGGAGCTTCCTCACGAGATTTATGCTGAAATAAAAGTGCAACGTGACAGATTTGGCGAGGCTGGTGAACCAATGGTAACCGAAGTGAATCCCTTGCTGGAAAAGAGTATCAAGCAGATCCACAAAGCTTTGGACAATGATGACGTCGAATTGGTCAGGCGTCTCCTAAATGAATCGATTGTCACTCTAGATGATGCTTATGCTCTTCACTATGCCACTGCTTACTGTCATCCCAAGATTTTCAAGGAGGTGCTTGGTCTAGGATTGGCTGACCTTAACCTCAAGGACTCTCGGGGATACACAGTACTTCATGTGGCTGCGAGGCGAAAGGCACCGTCTATTTTATTGCCTCTGCTGTATAAGGGTGCCTGTGCAATGGAAAGCACATCAGATGGTCAAACAGCTGTTACAATTTGTCGGAGATCAACGAGGCCCAAGGATTATTACCAGGAGACAAAACAAGGGCAGGAATCTAACAAAGACCGAATGTGCATTGATGCCCTTGAAAGGGAGATGCAACGTCGTATTTCAGAGGCTGGGTACATGTCAATATCATCAGATGCAATAACTGATGACATTTACAGGCTTGACTACCTGGTTGGCAGAGGTAAACCCAAGTGCAGAATCGTTTGCTATGTCTTTTCTTTAGTTGATCTTTATCTCTTTGGCACGATTTGCTTTCCTTTTTTGGATGTTGAGGAACCTCACCTTATGTGGGTAAATATTAGGTGCATAAGATGCGCCCATAACTTCATGAAAGAATGAGGTGTGTTCCCAAACTCGGGTTCAATATCGTTGCCATCAACTTAATGGGAGCATCTTATTGAGGGAATTATGCGCTTCACTTTGCCACTCACTTGTTGTGATCCCAAGTGTTTTCCTGTTTTCTATCAGTAGAAGTTGGGTAATTCCTTCACAAATTCATCAGAGAAAAGCTACTCTTATCTTTCAAGATAACTCAAAGAATATATCTCTCTGAGATTGCATGTGTGGCCAACACTAACTCCATTGACACTTTGGAACTTACACTACAGTCTTCTGGTTGTGAATTTCATTGCCCTGGCACCCACATCATCGGTTTGCAAATATGGGTTTGGTTATCTGAGAGAATACTGGATGTTCTATCTACCTGGTTTTGATCACTGCTTGCTTTCATGGTGACAGTAAAATTTGCAGCGATGTTTTTTCCTGCTGAAGCCAAGATAGCTATGGAGATTGCAGATGCGGAGTGGACCTCATTGTATAAAGGTTTAGCATCAAAAAGCTTGAATGGAGACTTCAAGGAGGTTGATTTGAATGAAGGCCCTGCTTTCCTTGCTAACGGACTTCAAGCACTGCGTAAAACAGGTGCCAACTGGTTTATCGATTTATGACCCTTTACATTCTAAGTTCATACGAATCCATGAATTTTGAGTAATATAGAGCCCAAAGAGATGTCTACTATCTTTATTTCCTGGACGACATTTCTTAAAATAATTAAATATGAAACCACACATTCATCTAAAAACTTAAAGCTTTTAGAATAATTGGTTGTAGCTCTACAAAATCTTACATGGTATCAGAGTTATAGGTCTTGACTTTAAATCTTTATAGGCCCCATTTTTCTCCCTAATTAAATATGTCCATGCTTAGTACTAGGCAAAAAAACTAGATTAAGCGTGTTTTTTTTTTTGGAGGGGGGGAAGAGTGTTAGAATAATTAAATATTAAACCACGCCTCCATCTAAAAGCTTTGAGCTTTTAGAATAGTTAGTTGTGGCTCCACGAAATCTCACAACATTATCTAGAGCAACTCTCAAGTGGTCTTAGTGGACTAATGAAGCTGTTGCTCATAATTTGGGAAATATCTTCCCAAACTCAATGCAGTTACTGGGGTACCGAACTTTTTTTGCTGTTCTCTCTATTAGAAGTATGGCCCTCCCCATTTTCCCTGCCTCTACAGGTGGTGTAATCCAAATGAGAATGCTTTCAATCGAAGATCCTAGACAATAGCCCTTCCAATGTCAGCCAATCTTGTTTCTGGGATTATCATTGTTCCATCGAAGCTAAGTGCTATTTGCCGATTTAACATTTACTGACAAAAAACTGCTTGATTTTGGTCTAGCGAATTGTGCTGTGCTTTTCGTCTCAACATAAAGTCTCACTCACCAGTCCCATGGTTGATATGTTATTGCACAACTACTCTTACATAATCAGATATTATATTAAAAAGCCACCATTGCCGACAATGAAAATCTGACACTTTACAGATACTCAAGATGTCTGTATTCACGTTTATTTTTGATGGATTGGTTTCTTTCTAATCCCTGGATGATGTACGCAAATGATTGGGAAGTCAGTGTACATGCTCACACAGATGTGTATATCCATGTATTATGAACATAACCAGCCCAAAGCATTTCTCTAGCTTGTGGCTTTTAGTTTATAAGCTGTCACTAATGCTGATAGATGTCTGTTTTGCTTTGCAATAAAGCACTGTAAAAAAGCACTAAAAGCTTCTGCACCGGGATTTTTACCTGAGAAATCTAAACCTTGAAGGATTATGTTTGTATACAGTGGGATGATGTAGTTGTGGACTGGACTAGAAACCTTGGGACAATCTGGAAATTCTAGTCTGCTGATTCCTATAACTAAATAAGGTCATTAGTCATTCTAATATAGACAGCTCATTGAAATTACTGTGATTGCAGTGGAAATGGGCCGCCGCTATTTCCCTCATTGCTCAGAAGTTCTAGACAAATTTCTGGACGAGGCTCCCGATGATTTCTTCCTTGATCAGGGCACATCTGAAGAGAAGACAAGTAAAAAGATGCGTTTCATGGAACTTAAGGAAGAGTTCCACAAGGCCATTTGCAAGGACATGGCCGAGAACAAGAAATCAGGTCGGTTTCCTGCCTCATCATCCTCATGTTCTCCAAGACAAAGGATGAAGAAAAAGTGAACTTCTCTCACCGGTACATCTTCAGAATTTGTAAGAATTTGGGTGGAGAGAGAGCATTCATTTGGAAAAACAGAAGTCTTCGCCTGCGTAGTAACGCGGTACCTCTGAACTTACCTAGCAATAAAGCGTGTGCCCTGTAAATTATGTAGGATATATCAATGACTATAGAAGAGAAATAGTGATTCTAGCCATTGTCCTCGCATGAACTAAACTACATCAGAAAAGGATGTAGTAGTGCACCGTCCTCCATGGATTGGCATTTCCAGATGTGTTGTAACTTGTAAGAAAGAATTTGTCCTATGTTTTGTACTAATAAATACTTTCCTGCCGAGGTGTAGATGAATCATATGGAGCTTTGATCATGAAACTGGTGATTTGATACGCGATGCTGGTATTTCCCTGAGGAAGTAAACTGTTGCATATTAATTCCTACCACCCCCTTTTTCAACCAGCGTGTTTTCTGTTCTTTGGGATTTCATATTGAATGGATCCCTTCGACCGAACGAACGGGTGAGACTTGTCTGGACCTGGGTCACGTGGACTGGGCCTCTGTAGTCATTGATCATGCAAGTGTCACCTGATCAATGGCCTGTAAAGCCTTTTACCGACATTATTGCTGCTACACCCATGTCGACGACATGATGTAACTACATATCTCGCAGGAAACTGTCGAAACGCATTGAATTATCTCGACTTTTTCGCATGCAGAAACAGCGAAGTCCTTCGGTTTCTGCTTAGCCCACCAACTCCACCTAATGAAGACAGTTTGCTTACCAATATATCCAACAAATACAAATCTGTTTATGGCTAGTAAGGCCATCTTAAAGTAGATAAATAGCTTGTATTTGCCACGAAAGAGGTCCTACACATGTAAAAAGATTACTGTTCTCCAGGTGGATTTACGGTAATAGTCAATGTTGTTGACTTTTGTAACATTTCTTGCCCATGCTTCTTTCTTCTTCTTCTTCTTTTTCTGGGCCTGTAATCTTGCGAATGCTTATATTTACCTACTACCGGTGAAATCGTCAACTAGGTTTACATAAGTGGGGGTACTGTTCTAGCAATCGATTATGTAGACTTGGCATTTAAACCAGCTAGAACAGCAATTGGGTATTCACATGCCTCTTCTCACTTGAGGTGCGGAAAGCTACTATACCTATCTGCCCGACGATAGCGAAAAAATAATCCTCAATGTGATGTTTACCTTCACCACTGAAGAGCCTCCTAATTCGCCAATTTATATGTCTTCCCAACTAGGAGGAATATAGGGGTGACACTATAGGGTCTTCCATTCTAGGGCAGTTCTTTCGCCTGTTTCTCTAGTTTATATTTGTCTTCCCAACCGAGAGGAATATAGGGGTGACATTACATGGTCTCTTACTCTAGGGCTATTCTTCCGCCTGTTTCTTTCGCTTAAGCCTTTTAAGGATCTACTCGGGTTCAAAACATAAGAAAACAAAAAGGGTCCTACTCATGCAAAAAGATAACCGGTCTTAGGTAGATTTACAGGAGTAATCAATGTTGTTGACTTTTGTATTTCTTACCCATGCTTCTTTTATTTTTATTTATTTATTTTGGGGGCTATATTCTTGCGAGTGCTTATATTTACCTAATGTTGACGAATCCGTCAACTAGGTTTTGTTAATGGATGTCTCGAGAGTACATTCTAACAATGCATGCTTATATTTGCCTACTTCCGACGAATCCATCAACTAGGTTTTGTTAACGGATGTCTTGAGAATATGTTCTAACAATGCATGGTTATATTTGCCTAGTACCGGTGAATCCATCAATTGAGTTTTGTGAACAAATTTCTCAAGAATATATTCTAACATCACATTTTTAAAAGGAAAAAAAAAAATTAACGTTTATCAAGACATCTGGAATGAATCTGAGCATAGCAAATTTTTACATCTCGCAGTAATATGACTTTGTATAACTTAATAAGCTAAGTTCGTGAATATTTTTCTTTTTTTCTATTTTTGGAGTGTCAAAGACTAGAAGCTAGAGAGACAAGCCGGCGGTCGGAAGTAATATGACTACACTTTTGTTTATTGTTTTTGCAATATTTCCTAACTTATAACAAGGACCAACGTCGATCAAATTTTTGTCCACGTAATTAATTTTTAAATTGATTCCGACTGTCAACTCCTACAAAATTGTTTGAGACAATGGGGAGAACATTTCCTCTCGAAGTCTAAGTTAAATCTTCGTCAGAACAATGTCTCGTCCATTACGTTTAGTCCGTGCTGTATTATCTTATGTCGGACGCAAAGAATACAACAGAACTATGGTCCTCCGATCTTGTTTTTATCAAGAAATCTCCATCGTCGAACTTTGCCGGACCCAAGCAATTCTAATGTCGCGTTCGTAAAACATAAATTAATATGTAATCAGCCCTCATCTGCACGCCTGTAATGGTCGAGTCTGGTCTCTCGACTTCCTAGGAGCCGAATCTATGGGTTTCCCATTTTTCAAATAGCCAGACATATATGCTTAGCATGGAAGAAAGTCTCGGATGAAACCCTTGAAATATTAGTCAATTAGAAGTCATATACATGTATCGCTTCATGAGCTCTCTCTTCATAGAGAATTTATGTTCACCAGATATAATTCGATTAAAGTAATAAAAATAATTAATTGGGTCCGGAGATTAATTTACCACTTTCTCATGAGGTGAAAAGCACTTATCCGCATTTTTTTTTTTTCGTTCATATCATGTATGTGATGGGATAAATGATACGAACGATGCATGAATTTTGATTCAATATATAATGTCGTTTTCAAACTTTTAATTTGTTCGATATAGCTCTTAAATTTTAACTCAACATGTAATGTCATCCTTAAATTTTAAATTTATTTTATACAATTTCTAAACTTTTTGTATACGTTTAACTAGTTTTTGAATTATATGAAAATATTTAATATTTATCCTTTTGTTAATTTATATTCAGGGACAGCGTCAAAAATTTATATATAACCAAAAGGACTTGGACTGAATATATATCAAAAGTTTAGAAGTCACATTAAATATACTAAAAGTTCCGATATTCAGCTTGGGGACTACGTTCGGCATTGGATATGGCGACATCAGGGTGCATTTATGACGTCAGGGCAAATTATTTACGCCTCAGTTCATTAGTAATAAATTCGAGATGTCGGGAAGACGCCGTACATACGCAGACGGGGATGGGGGGATGGGATGATGGGGACGGATGGATGGGTCGGGTGGGGTCCGCGGTCCGTCCATGCCCGTCCCTGATTGGCGCCCCGATGTTGACGTGGCGGTCACGTGACGCGTTTGACCGCCACGTCATCCCCTGGGTTTACATTAAAATATTCAGGGGGAGATTTTATTCCTCTCTTCCGTGCTTTTTGGTTTTTTAAATTCCGGGTTCGATTCCCTGTCTCGATTGCCGGACGTTTGCTTCTTCTGGAAAGGCGAAAGCATCGATTCGCGGCGGGTCGCGTGCGCACTCCCCGCCCTTCCGAAGCGTCGCTGTCGCCCCCCTCCCCCTCCTCTCGAGAATCTTCTCCTCCGCTGTCGTCCTCCTCCGATCGCCGGCGGAGCCCCGATCGTGGAAGGATTCTTCTTGCCTCCCCCTGGCGTCGTGCTCGCGCGTTACGGTCGCGTCGTTCTTTTCCTCTGAGGTTCGTTTCGTGCCTTGATGATGATCTTCCGCCGTCGCTCGCATGCCTGCTTCGCGTGCTGGCGAGCAGTGCGTCTCTCGCTCGTTCCTCTGTCGTTTCGGATTCTTTTGGCGTTTTGGTTTCGTGTGCGCGTGTCTTGCGTGTTGCGAGTGCCGTCCGCCGTGTTGATTCGCTCTGTGGATGGTCACGACGGCGTTGGGTTTGCCCTGTGATTGATGAGTCGATTGTCGTGACGGTAGACGTACATGCAAGGTTCCGGGGTGCGCGGTGTGGACTATCGGCTTCTGAAGGAGCAATGTGGTGTGCTTGCTGTTGCTTATTTTCAGAGTATTGGACCATTGCGAGTATTCAGCTTTGTTTGCTTATTGCTTTAAGATGTCATGTTCTGTGCTCTTCAAAGCTGGAATTTTTTGCCTTTTTTTCTGGGGGAAGGGGGGGCGGGGTGTAGGCGGGTGTTTAAAGCTTAAAGTGTTGGCCCGAATTTGATTCTCTTTCTGTAATTGAATAGTATCTTTGGAACAGGGACGCATCCATTTATTAGTTATAGAAGCATCTTACTGCAGAGTGAGATCAGAACTGTTTTTTCTCTGGCTGCTGCGATTGATGAGTAGTTCAGACAGGTCACTTCAAGCATTATACTTTTGTGGTTGATCTTTCTCATCTTCCGACTGGAAGCAACCATGTCGATTGTCACCATGTTTTCCTTTTCATTCTGTGGTTTGTTGTTAGTCAATTGGAAGTGCTCCTAATGCCCTAGAGATGGACTTTACTATAAAATGTTCTTATTATTTCCCGGAGTTTCAAGAATTTACCAGCAATACAAATATTTGGTAACTATCATTGAAAAGAAGCTCAACCAATCTGGTTTATCCATAATTGTGGCAAATCTCTGGTGGTAGCACTTCCTTAGCTTCTTTTGCCATGTGTGGAAGCATTCTATCAATAATTTCATGGATTTTTATTAGGTCCATTGCCAGTGGAAAAACTGAGTAATATATTTATCGTTGGATGATTGGCTTATGGACGAATTTAGTTACATCATCATCTTAAAGTACACATAACTATCATCCAGAGGTGAATATTTAAAAAATCTCTTACACTGGCAGTGGAATCCTAATTTCATTTGTGAAATTCTGTGTCTTTAAATTGCTGTTTGCTTTTCCAAGGAATGAAGATACTCTAGATGGAATGAGGCCAGCAAATGATGCCTGAAATATGTTATTGGTCCAAACCTTAATCGGTTTCTTGTTCATTGTGGAAAGTACTTATGTGTGATTTTGTGATGTTCATTGTTGTCCTCTGGACGTGAGCTTCCATTTGAATAATCAATTTTTCTGGCAATTGACAGATCAAGTGGTGTTGGAGTTAGAATTTGCACCATTTCACCTAGACTTATCTAATTGACTTCTGATTTCTGTTTCTTCGTTGTCACTCATCCACTTCTTTTCTTTAAATTTTTAGAGGAGGATTGCAGAATAAAACAGCAGGGATACTCTGGTCGGCACAGAATTTGACTTGTTTCTGGACAGAAAAAGCGGAGCAATGGCAGTTAGTTATTACCAAAATCAGGCTGAACATCTGCTGAAGGAGTATATGCTTGCAGATCCTTTCGTTCCTTACACATCTGTTGTTGGTGGAATTCTTGCTTGCAAATTGGTAGGTTCACAATTTGCTTTACTAGTATTGCCGTGCGGGGCATGTGAAGTACTAGTTCCATCATGTTGCTTCCTACACTATAATTATTGTCATAGTAGTGTTTTTGCCCTAAAGCAAAGAAAATTGTCAAAGTTGGCAAATTTCTTTTTGATTATTTATCTTTTGTTCTTTTTTAATATGGTTCTGTTTTGATTGTTCACATCAGGTTTATGACCTCACGCAGTTGATTAGTGCACTGAATTTCAAGAGCTATCCAAGCCTTTCTTACATGAAGCGCGTTGAGTGGAATAATCGGTGATTGAAACATTGCCTTCTGTCGACCTTTTCTTTTATATTTCATAACGTGGAGTTTCTCACATGTGTCATTTGTCCAGGGCCATATCAACTGTTCATGCGATTTTCATCACTGTTCTATCGCTGTATTTGGTGTTCTGGTCAGATTTATTTGCTGATTACCAACTTAATGACCTCATTACATATCGAAGTTCTTCGCTATCCACCTCCATACTAGGGGTGAGGATGCCTTTTGTGTTTTAGCTCTTCAAACTTTTTTGCTGTTTGAGTTAATTGTTGGCTCCTCTTTGTTACCAGTGTTGACAGATGAAACATATGTTTGATCTAGTGATAGATCCTTATAAAGAATCGAGGAAATTCTTGGGTTCCACTCCCATTTTTCCGTCCCAATACTTTCTACTCCTTACCTAGCAGTGGGAAAAAAATCAGTGCATCATGTCGTAATCTGAAGCAAGTACTAGAGTATCAACGTCAAGTTACAGAATTTTTTTTGCTGAAATCAAGTTACAGACTTAGATGCATAAAACTGTGCTCTATTCTTATGTTATTTTCCTATGTTTTGAGAGCTTAGGGCACTTGTGATGTAGATTAAGAGGCAGCGCTTAAATTCTGGAGACTATGTAACTGGTTTAGGTTTTTCTTTTATAAAAAGTGAAAAATCTTTGGATGAAATTCAGAGCTGTAGAATTTACAGTAACTAAAAGCTTGTGAAGAAACAATTGAATTTAAGTTGAGTGCATCCAATCTTTGATCCTATGTTAAATAGCTAAGCATTTTTCTTCTGTAGTTTTGCTTTGCTCATGAATAGTCTCTCGTTGTATGTATGGTTCGCTTTTTTGTCCATAAAAATTGCTGTGCCTATAACTATACCTTACTATTTTATGACTGTAGAAAGGGAAGCCTTTTAAGTTGATTACTTTATTTTTTCTCTTTCCCCATTTTTATCGGTATTCTGTTTCGTGGGCTTATCTCTTTAGCACAGTTACATCTCTATCTTGTTTTGCTGCACTGCAGAAAACCTTAATAAAATAGGATTATCCATAGGAAAGAGGCAATCATGCTCAAATGGCTGATTTTTGGTTCAATTTGCAACTGGCATGTACTTTGGAGTTAACACTATGCAGTTCCATTGTTTCGTCAATACACTAATGAGGACTAAAGACATAGCCGTTTTGAAATATATCCACTCCTGCAAGATTTACTGCAATGCCTTATAATTTAGTAACCTGAATTGTTGCTGTTTGGCTTTACTATGGATTTACTTGCAGGCTTCTGTTGGATACTTTCTCACCGACCTTGGGATGATATTCTGGTTTTATCCATTGCTAGGTGGCATGGAGTATGTAAGTATGCTATCTTTAAAATTTAGGTGGAAGTCATATAAGACTCCTTAGTGTTTTCAGTGTTCTACATTTTTCATTGTGAAACTCCCAAGTTGGTGTCAAGCATGTTCTGCTTCTGGGTGGATGCTGATTTGTGTTGATTCTGATAACTTTTCGTCATAGTTTCCATCTACAATTTTCTCATGTATGAAGAAATTCTTGGGTTTTGACTATTTTATTGCTCTTGATATAAAAATTGGTATTGTCTGTGACAGGTAATTCATCATCTCCTATCAATAGCATCATTGGCATATGCTATGTTAACCAGTGAGGGACAAGTCTACACCTTTATGGTTCTCATCTCTGAGACGACAACCCCTGGAATCAATTTGAGATGGTATTTGGAACTATGGGAATTTGATAAATGCTTCTAGCCTTTTTTTCATTTATGTTATCATTTTCACTATTTTGATTCAGGTACCTTGACACGGTTGGAATGAAGAAGTCTAAAGCATATCTTATCAATGGTGTTGTTGTTTTCTTATCTTGGCTGGTAACTTCACACTACTTCTGTCTGTTGAATTGTTAACTTTATTATGTTAGCTAGTAACTTTAATGCATCTTGTAATTGTTTGACCTTTTGTAACACTCTCATTACATCTGTGCAGGTTGCCAGAATTCTTCTGTTTGTCTACATATTTTACCATGTCTACTTGCACTTAGACCAGGTAATAGCCTCTCATAGTCTTTGTCTGTTAAGTTTCATTAGCAATAATTTCTAAGGTAGGTCTTCTCTGTGGAAAAATTATTGGTTAGAAGAACTTTAATGTCTTGGTAGATAAAATGCTAATTTTCCTCCTCTTCTTCTTCTTCTTTTTTTTTTTTTTGGGGGGGAGGGGAGGAGACTCTGTATCTTATATTTATAGTGGTGGTCCTGGTTGTGGACTGCCGTGCGGTATATCCCTGTTAAAATTCTCAAACCATTTATCAGTCTAGATGGTCTGTCTCTGCGCAGGTCAACCAGCTGCAAGTGTTTGGGAAACTCTTGGTGTTTGTTGTACCATTGGCACTAACTGTGATGAACTTGTTGTGGTTTGGAAAGATCATCAAGGGATTGAAGAAGACTATAGCAAAGAGGCAGTAAAAGGTGTGTAAGGTTTTCTGCAGGTCATTAGAGAAATACAGTTGATCGACTCATGTTCAACTTTCCCTCGTGTAGAAAAGTAAGGGAAAGATGAAAAATGTTCAGGACCCCTTAGGTTAGATGGAGAAATTTGGACGATGGACTTGCTTGTAACGGCATCTCCGGTGTCTGAAGTTTTTTATCGTATGGTTGTATCCTCCACTCCTAAACCAATGTATATAAGTGTAAATTGCTTATCTATTTGGATTTAAATGGAGATAAAGTTGCTGGAGATCAAAGCAATTACTGGTGAGTTCTGCGGCCTTTAACTTGCATGCGTTTACCCGAACACTGTCCACCCTGTGGAAATTATGACACCGCAACAAAGCCTTTTGATCAGATTGTGCAGACATCGCTTTGGTCGAGGTTAAAAGACCGTCTGCCTTATATGTATTCCCCAATTCAGGTTCAGTACCAATCTAGGCTCTGTTTTGAGATTTTTGCTATTTTGGAGTAATTGAGCTGTCATTCTCAATTGCTTCTCTCCAGATATAATGTCCATTAATAGTTTTCAGAAGCGAATCATTCAGGTCTGAATTCCTGAACTCTGTAGTTCAGTCCCATCGGCTTGAGTACAGTATCATCCTGCTTTATTTTTACCTGTCCGAAGACGAGGTTGGAGCATGTCATCGAGACATAATCAAATGAATGATCGATATCGAGATGGAGCAGATAAAACTTATTTTCTTCATCAATAAATAGAAGTAACTATGGGCGTACATATACGTACAGAACAAAATACTGGAACGGATGAAACGTTAGCTAACAAGATAAATCCACCACTCTCGGTATGAAGGCCGGTTGTCTCTACAGGATTATTAACATGAGAGTTAAGGTCTCAATATAATGCCTATTTCTTTCTAACACTAGCTGAGGCTGGTGAGCCGGGGACGAAACCTCAATTCTTCAGATATTTAAGTCCAAGTTCAAGCGACTGGCTTGGGGAGGATGATTGCCGCTGTCGGAACCGGACTGGGAGATGGGATCGTCAACCACCAACGGCCACGATGGTTCTTTATCTTCTGCTGCTACACATTGCGTCGTCACCGAGGAATTGAACGATAGCGAGAGCTCGCAATTCTCGCTAAGCTCACCATCACCTTCTTGCCCTGACGTCTGCGCCTCCTGCATAACAAAAAACAGTGAAAGATTAGCCTTCTGCATAACCATGAAAGATTATCAACAAACACACACACATATACATAATCTTGTTCGACATGCGAAAGCTGTCGTATATAAGGAAACTAGCCGCAACCTCGTATTCATTATCATCGACTTTCTTTGTCTGCAAAGGCCATCCATTGCATTCTGTATCCACCATCCTGCAAAGAGTAAACACTGAGATGGCATTTCGCACGGCCTTGCTTGAGCTAAGTTATGGGTGAGTTAAATACGAACTTAGTATTCTCAGCAGCAATTTGATATCAGACATTGGATCTCATTATCAGTTAGATGGATACTATTGACGTACCAATTAACAGGGGTGTGCAAAAGGAACCACCTCGACTAGACCGAGCGACTGGTTCCGGGTGGTACTGAGATTATCGGTCCGGTTCCCAATTCCATAAAATTAGAATCAATAAAATTTCAGTTCGGTTCCCAGTTTCAAAGGTGGAACCGCTCACCTTGATCGGCTAGACTCAACCGGTTATTTACTTATTTATTTTTTGTAATTTTATTACAAATCTGCTGAATACTAAAAACTAAATCTAATCTCAATTCTTTGACAACTTGAGCAATGCATGATGAAGTTCTCGGTTACGTACTTATGAATCGTTTTTTAACTTAGTGTAGAAGTTTGAAGGATTTTATAGAGGTTTTTGTTTGTATAAGATAGAGTGGAAAATGTAGTTGTCGATAAAGTGCTAGTATGATCGACACTAGGCCTTTGAGGACAGGCAAGGGAAATTCTTTTCCATGACTTTCTAGAGAAGGGCTGCTCTTTTAGACTGTAATGGAATTGATCTCAAGGGAAATTGGACCTACCTAGAAACCAAACTGGGACCAATTCTTGGATGGGAACTAGATCGATTGAGAATCGACTAGAATGATTGTTTATATAAACTTCAAATGTATAAATTACTTGATCCCACTGATCTATGCATTTCATGTCACCATATTCATTCTTAAAATGAGACATTCACTCACATCTTAATATTATATTTTCTCAATACTTCCTTTGAGTGTAGAAGTGTCACACTCATATTGATGATCTTATATATCATAGTCCCGCACACTTTTACATTGGTATAACTAATTTTCTAATATAATGTGATTAGAAAGTACTATCTAGCACAATCATTTCAATAATCACGAAATATTGATAATCTCAACATGCTTTTCTCTTTCAATGTATGCATACACACTAATGCAATCTTCATATTAATTTTTCCCGAGAAATTTATATGGCTTCCATATCCTAAATTGTTTATTGTAAAAGTGAATCTATGTACCTAGATTTTTTTGGCAAGTGTGTGTAGGATTTGTAATATACAACAAAATAAGTATCGTCAACAATTGGGATTATTTCGTTAATTCATGTGATTTCATAATTGCACAATTTTAAGCTCATTAAATTAGTAAAATGTAGAAAAATATATAGGTCCTATAGGTGAACGGGCGCTTCACAAACCTATATAGAATTACGACTATAACTATAAACTTGTATCCACATTATTTTGCAAGTTTATGTGATCGAGTGACATGTGTCTTTTCTTATAGAAGTATGTAAATGTACAAAATAAAAATCATTTCGTAAAAGAAAAGGAGGGTTCTCCAACTCATAAAGTGACACAACGTCACTCTCTAGGAGGGAAGAACCATCTTTAGAAAAGACTAAAGATTCCTCATAAGCCATGCATAATACTGAGCACATGGAGCTAATTCCACTCAATGGAGATATGCATGCACTTAGCAATTTTGGGAGAATGGAGATATAATTGGAGAGTTAAGTGGAAATGATAATACTAATTAAAATAAAGAAAAAAGGCTGACCTGTTGGTGCAAATGATTTGAGGCTCATCGTTTTGTTGATGATTTGCTTTGTAAACATGAGAGCCTTCCCATGGCCAAAGGACTACATTAGCCACTTTGCTACCATCCTTCGAACTTCTGTACATCTGCATCCCCATTGATTTTTCAGTACATATATGTCGAGAGAGAGAGAGAGAGAGAGAGAGAGAGAGAGATTTCAATCTATATCAAATAGAACTGGATGATAATAATTTAACAAGTTTTGGATCCAAACTGCAGCTCAAAGTCGCTATCAACTATTACTACTTTCTGTCAAATCCTTTCTTTATAAAAAAAAATCACGTGCAACTCAACGGATACTGTGTTATCTTCAAGGCATCTATCGTGTAAGCAATCAATGGTTTGCTAGTTTTGAACAGATCAGGGGGAGCTCAGATTTTTCAAGGCACAACTGAAAAAAATTTGCGTCAACCTTGATCAACAACTATTAGCTTTGTACTTTGATACAGCAGTATCAAAGAACTCCTGGGTTTGTAGGGAATTCTCTAGCATGACCTTCGTAACTAGTAATGACCAACGATTCTCCTCCTATATTTCGCCACATTTCAGTAAGATACATATATGATTACACATGATAGAGCTAGATGATATCGGAGGTTCGACAATCAAAGAAAGAACACTGGAAGAAGCCAGAAAGCTCATCACCTGTTGGAGTATTCAAGTTTATTAAGACAAAAGAGGGAAACCAGAAAAAACAGAAAAGGATGGCACATTGCCCGATGTAAAGAAGTGAATTATGCTATGTTGAGCATGAGTTGACATTACCTAGTTGTTTATATATATTTTTTATGCATGTGATTACTTTATTTGATTAGTTTTAAACTTAACATTTTAAGTGTACGAAAAGTGATATAGACATCACGTGACCGCTCAAGAAAACACATCTAACACCATAAGAAAATATATCGAACAACGCGACGAGTAACACAGCAACAGATGTAAATATTATTTGTGGGACCAACTAAGAAATTTTCTTCCTTTTTGTGCTTCATCAACATTATAAAATTCACTAATCTAGTGAGCAGACTACTCTCGGATTGTAGAGAAGATGTCCGCAAGGAGTAGCTGCATCAAAATACGAAGAGAGTACAAGAGGTAAATTGAGGCAATGAGGCTATATAATCTGTTGCCAAAACTTACATGATTATATGTAACCTTAATGTTCGCCATGAGTTACGCCTTCTTGTGATGCAAATCCAACAAAAAGAGGGCTTTGTACATTAGGTAATACATAGCGACAGAAGCTTATGTGCATTAAGTCTTGTAAGTTAATATTAATTAATCTCTCTAGCAGTATTAATTCTTGGCTATATCCACTTGCAATGTTTGAGATGAAGATCGGGCGACGAGAATTTAGGGCTTCTAATGAAAGATTAATGTAGTTAATAAAGGCATACGTATATATATATTATATAATATAATATAATTAACTAGAAAAAGGAGGCATTTATTTCCAATTTTTAATTTTGAGCGCAGAGAATGAAATTGATCCACTTCCGCAGACGAGTTCTATCTGTTAAATGAAGGTCGATTTGTATATGTTGCCAAATCTGGAATTAGAGAGTAGAACATGTATTGTATCTAAACGGAAAAGGAAACAGAAAACATGTAAGGCATGCGAAGAATGAAACAAATGATGCAATACATGATGAGCTCTTCCTAGGGTTTCTTTATCTGCTCGAAAGGGATGCATCCTTCGTTTCTCATCCTAAAAGAATCAAAAAAGTAATATGCAAAAAGATCCACCCCAATCTCCGGGCGAGAGAGAAAAGTATACATAGGAACCACGTTCGCATGCTTTCTGATAACAGTTGAGAGAATGATTGATTCTCTTGAACCCTAAAATTCTTGTACTGGTAATCATTTTACAGTTGATGAAACTTTTCTTTCCTGATCTTGTGACTCTTTATGACACTCTTGCCTGTTCCTCCCCTTTTAAAGAACGTGAAAACCAGAAAATCTATACCTGAAGGTGGCTCTTGACATGGGATATCTTCAGTCCTTCCACGCTCATCCTCTGCAGAATTCGCTTCGGTGTTGCGTCTGCTCGAGCAAAAAATAAAAAATAAAAAGATAGGAAAATCACTGTATCCATATCTCTCTCTCATAGACAGACAAACCCACATAAAGAAACCAAATTGCATCTTTTCAGATTATGCCCCCGAAAGCAAAAAATTTGATCATGCGTATGACGGCCTCTCCTGGAGAGTCCCTCTCATATATACAAGATCCGAGCTGGGAAGCTTACTGTATTTTCCTCCGAGCTGCTCCACAGCCTCGACGAAATGATTGTGGAGCTCCAGTGTCCACCGGAGGCGGGGAACCTCCGATTTGCTGTACCGCCTGACCTCGTTTCTCCGAGACCTTTTCATTTCAGCACCTGGGCTCGTCATGATCATCAAAATGCTCATTTTGGAGAGACTTTAGTTTGGTCGACATGGCATATAAATGGGGCTAAGACTTTCTGGACCCGAAATTTAAGAGATATTTCTTAACTCCAAGTGCGAAATAATGGGCAAGTCTAAGGCCATAGACTTTTAGCATTTGGTACATGCAAAAAGGTCTTCGTTTTCTATCTATTCTATAATTGTACGTGGAATTACTTAACACACGAGATACGTACTGTAGAAGCAAAGCATAGCTAGCCCTACCTCTTTTGAAAATTGCCGTTTCTTTCTTTATTGGTTTTCTTGTTTCTTAGGGCACATTGTCTAGTGTTTGAAACTTGCGCTTATAGTAGCCCATTTGAGGGCATAACTTAAATAGATGGATTCTCTTAGTTTGACCCTCTGCTTTGTCTTCCGCAGTGATTGGGTTTTAGGGATGAAGTTAGGCTAGATTAATTATAAATCTTCAGCGCATTGATAGGCTTTATGATTTTTAATGTAATATGGCAACGTGCATTTAGCGTTCAGTACCCCCAAAAGGTCAAGTTCTAAAACTTTAAGGGAATCTTAGACAAATTCTAAGCACGATCTCGCCGGTCATAACGGGTTAATGTAGGATTCAAATCAACTTGTCTCGAACAACCGACCTACATGATGAGGGCCGACGCATAAATATTGAACCAACGACTTTGTTCAGCATGCAATATAAACTAGCTAGCTGGTTAGTTCCTGGTGATTATATAATGAATGACTCCTTTCAATTAGTTTGAATATGAAGTAGCTACTTGATCTTTTGCTTAATTAATTGGGATGTAAATGAAGAAGATTACGTTTTTGCGATTTCGTCGATATGGTATTGAGCATATGTGTATACAATTACTAAACAAATTTCGACAAGTCCATAAAAGATTCAATTAGTCTGATTCTTAAATGGCTAGCTACTTGATCTTTTGCACAACTAATCGAATTATGCGAAGGAAAAGGATTTACATTTTCGTTGATGCAGTGATGAGCATGCATGTGTAATCGCTCACTTGACTAAGCATGCATAGTTTAAGCCTAAGATAAGTTAATTAAACAAGAGAAGCCCTAGGAAAGGTGCGATGTTGTGTGCTCATATAACTTTGTGGCTATGAGCTAGCCTTGGATATAAAGACCAGTCTTTAAAAAATGGCAAAGCGATACCATGAATCAAGTCAAGACGAGGATCAAAAACTATCAGCCCATTAAATGGCTTAGAGAATTTATATGTGACCTCGGAATTGATTAGTCAAGGTTGTGAATAAAAAAAACAGAGAAGAAATAGGCATATAAATCATTCTCCTATCACTCTCAATGTCAATAAAAGACGGTGCCTACTTTTGGACCCACCCCTCAATATGAACTTTAATCAATCTATGCCATTGCCGTGTTCCACACTCACTTTTCTCCCAAATTCAAAGTGCAAGAAAGTTTGCACAGAACCATTGTCTTCATACAAAGAATTCACTGCATCTACCTTTACTTCGTCAGTATAATAATGGTCCCAAAGACAGGCAACCAAAGAGGGAGATAAGACCGAAGGACCTGGAGCGAACTCACCGTCAGCAAGCGTATTTTATCACGGTTCCATACGGAGTATCACAGCACGCGAGTATTTCAGAATCGTCATGGAGTGGTTTTTCATCATAAAGAGGTTCGTTTTTTTTTGTCGGTGAATAAGTGACTGTGTTGTAAATCGCATCATTTTGGTACGAGGGCTGTTGGAAAGAACGCTGTTGTTGTCAATATTCAGACAAATCACGTCGTGCCTCTGAGCTTAGAAGCTCGATGACACCGGGGCCTAGGACAAGATATATATACATCAACCTTTTTTTGACTGAAAAAAGGCAACTGAGGAATTTTTTGGATACCAAATGGAAGAGAGAAGTCCTAGACCAAATTTAGACCTTGCTAAATAAATGTATTTATCATCTTCATGATTGGAGCTTTTTCAAGCCACGTGACGTCTAATATACCCGCCATATAATTTGGACCGTTGTTAGCCCTAGAGTTAGGTATACTGTCTCAAGCTACGATGCCACAAGTTAGTGTGAAAATGCGAACGCTTTCACATGCACGTCTTTGAATGCGCCCATCATTCATTGAATATGCTCTCCAGTACACGAGAGGTGATCAACAGGACGTGCTTTACGTAATGCATACAACGACCTGTTCCTCTCTCTCTCTCTCTCTCTCTCTCTCTCTCTCTCTCTCTCTTCCCATAGCGTTTTAATAGGCATGTGAATAACGTGCCCTAGGAAGAATAAGACGAGCTTTCGAATCATTTGAAATACGAAAAAAGGTTGCGGTTCTGTTTACATTTGTATTTTCTTTTTCTTTTTCCTTGTGGTCTTTGCGAGTACTTTGTCGTGTTCAAATTCACTTATACGAGTGAAACTTTATCCGCTTTCCCCTAATCAAGAACCATCGAGTGCTTAACTATTGGTTGTCATCGAGCTGCTTTATTTTGTCCTGGTCAAATGGAATCTTTGAAGTTGGGGCTCCCTCGTTTTGGCTTATTTTAACGTTTCGTGCGTCCTCGTAATTGATTCGCCGTTCTCATCACGCATCGGAAACTGCTGAAAGTAAGATTGATGTTGTCACGAAGCTTCCCTAGTTCATCAAGCTATTGGCAAATATCTTCTTTTGATTAATATTCCGATCATGGCTCAACCATCATCTAGCCATTATCTAATTAATCCTCTTCGTCCCCTTCCGCTAGACGGTAATAGTCCGGCTTGGTAGCTGGAAAAAGTAAACATTTGTATAAAACCTAATCGTTCAATGCTTATCTCTATTGACAACGCCAAGAGAAGCACACAGTTCAAAATTGCTCTAGGTCGGGGCCGGTCGGTCGATGGGTTTGGTTCCCACTCGGCACAATCTCTTGGGCTCATGCCACAAAAGAGTTATTCCTTACGAGTTTCCCTAGTTTCAATGTGAACAACCTATTTTCAATTGGACCAAAGAAGTAAAACCTAATTTGGTATGCGAAAATTAACCCGGGATGCCACCTAACCACTAAGCCGTAACAATTTTCTAAATGCCCCCTAATCATGGTACACAGTAAGAAGTAAAACCTAATTTGGTATGCAAAAATTAACCCGGGATGCCACCTAACCACTAAAACGTTACAATTTTCTAAATGCCCCCTAATCAGGGTACACAGTAAGAAGTAAATCCTAATTTGGTATGCAAAAATTAACCAAGGATGCCACCTAACCACTAAGCCGTTACAATTTTCTAAATGCCCCCTAATCATGGTATACAGTATCAAGCATCTAGAACGACGGAGTTTTTTCTAGAGGGAACATAATTGCATTAATTATAGTGAATCCTTCATTTCTTCTCCATCATGATGAAGAATGTTTTCTTCCATTCTCGAGACGCAGATCTGATATGGAAACACTCGCCATCATCATCATGTCTATTTTGGCAGATGTGAGCGCAAGTGTGTGGAAAGGTAAAAGGGAATGAGAGCATCGCTTTGATATGTCAAAACCTTGTCATCATATCGATCGACCATGGAGGAAAATAGTAGCTGAGAATGTTCGTGTCTTCTACGGCTGTGCTTGCTTACATCATTCCATTCGTCTAAAAATGGTCTTTGATTTCAAGTCCTCTCTCTGATGGCATCTTCTAGAAGGTTGTCCTTGAAGGTAAGCCTAATTCATGTGATGTGTACATCGATTTTGGTACTTCAAAATGGGGATTTCCGTAGTTTTGTTTGACTCATGAGTTGTAAATATAATAGCTTTTTTCTCGTAGTAAAATGTGAAATGCCCAAATAAAGGTCGAGACTTCCGTAAAATTTAATTTGATTGATAAATTTTGAGAATCATTTTCGCCAAAAAGTTAAATTGGCAAGAGGGTATATGCATTTTCTAGGATAGATAGATGTCTCAAGAGCGAGAGCATCCTTATCATTATCGATACAACTCATGTGATTCGATTGGTTTTGGTGGATTAATGGGATAAGCAAGATCAGAGAAGAAAATGACATGAGAAATTTTTCTTCTGGGTTCTTGCGGTGGTTGAATGTGTAGGGTTCAAGCTTCGTTGTCTTTTGCTTGACACTAGACAAAAAAATAGCACATGCGCTGCTTCGAAGAGATATAATGAGATTATTAAATTAATAAAGAACAAATTCGTATGTAAAGATGTCAATTCATCTTTTGAGTATAATTTCAATTGTTGCGGAACACTTGACAATTATCGAGAGTAGGTAAGATTTTTATTAGTCATCTGTCAATCACCTTGGTAATCGCAAATCATGATTTTATCCACCTATCATATATATGCATGGATTCCCATAGGATTATTTGTAGAAGTCTGAGGTTGAAGTGGCCATGAGGTTTGCTACCTTAGTAGTATAGATTAACGGATCCACGTGTCACTTATGGCTCATATAGTAAAAGTGGAAAATAAGTAGAGAAAATTTAAATATTGAATATTGAGTGTTGTAGTATGTAAATATTGAAAATGAAGATAAAAAATTGTCCAATAATAGCTTAAATATTAAATCCTACCGGCTTTTAATCAAACATGGATCAGTGAACTTAATTGGAAGATTTCGACAATGTAATTGGTAAAATGTTAATTGAGATTGGATATCTTATCACTTAACCAACTAAGTAGGTCATTAAGTTATTTTTGACTTGAAATAATCGATTACTTTGTGTGCAATTAGAAGCTATCGAACATATTTGATAACAATAAATTTCAAAAAGTTAGATCTCCATTGCTTAACATGGTTATCAAACACACCCATTAATGAACACTTAGTCATATCACCGGATACTTTATAGCTCAAACTTGAGCTGATATCTCGGGTTAATTCAAGGTCACATTGAGAAAGTGAAGTGGCATGCTCTTTTATATAATGGAGGAATGGAGATAAAATCAAGACGTTTTCCTCGTCACTACTACATTAAACAAATGATAACGAGGAAGAATCTCCATTCTGACCAGAAACAATAAACAAAAGAGATCATCAAACGTCTCCGCATGTCTTGCCAGATCTCTATCGCTCATCCATGCGCAAAGGAATATCTCAGCCTTGACCTAGAATTGCGCCCCACATGGAAAGCACACAGCCGTATTCCAGAAGGGTAGCTCGAGAGGAAGCAGCAGTCAAAGGGTTGATATAAAGCAGATTTGGCAGGTTTGGTTTAGTAAACCAGAAATCAACCTGTCTGAATTAATATATCTAATGAATCTCATAGTGCAAGCTAGCTAGATGACATCTGGAGCTCACTGTTCAGACGAGGCGGGGCTCACCTTGTCAATTCCATGATCGTTTGGAAGTCTCCGCATGCTGTCTGTGACGTAGCAACATCCCTACATCCTTAAAGGACTTAGGGTTGGCCTTTGGAGAACGCAGTCTTTAAGATCTAATGAATCTCACCGAGATCTCAATCAATAAAGACGAATAGGTGGAGCGTCCATGCATGTACTTGACCCGCAGGATCGAATGCAGGCAGATTCATGATCAAGATGGAATATAAGTTCGATCTGTAAATAGTTCTTTTGTGTTTTCGCAAAAAGAGGGGCGAAAAATCGACAAGACAAGAGTTGAAGAGCATCCCAACACTTCCCGAGCATGGCTCGCCTATATTTAAGAGCATCGAGCAGTAGATATGAGTAGCGCATGTCCGGATGAAATTTAACTTTTTACTTTGTACTTTTTACTTTTTTTGCTTATTGTAAATCTTACAGCAAGCACATTTTGACCCTTCTATTACCCTACACCATCTAAAACTTTTATAATATATAAATTTTGACACGTGAATTCACATATAATTTTTTCATAATTTTTTTTTTAAATCTGTATGAATTTTCAAATATTAATGAGAAAGCAAAGGGTCGATTTTACTTTTACTGAAGCATAAACAAACATCACATTAATCAGCTAACTTCTATATAGATATGTCACTTTTGGCATGAGAAGTATGACTTTACTAAAATCTCTCGAAGAAATTACTATGATAGTAAATACTAAATCACTTCTTTATTCGATGACGAACCAAGGGAAGTTAAAAGAGAGCCATCTCCTCCTTGACTCTCGCATGCATTTTTGGCAGATTCATTATGCAGTTTATACAACATCATATGAAATTTCTGTATATCTTCTGATGAGTCAAGAAATTGTACCACTCTTTTAATTCAAATTCCGCGTCCAACGCCACATTTATTGCAAGAATTTCAACCCTAGAACAACAAAACTCCGCACAAAACCAAAGAGGGGACGACAATTTCATTGGTGCAAAGTTGAAGAGTCAAAAAGAATCGTAGAACACATGAGATCTTTTAGGGTTTCGAGCAATAAGTTCTTGGACGCCATGAGTGGGAAGGATGAAATTTCTTGGAAGCGTGATCATACCACCATATGACACCAACGAGGCCATGAGAGAGAGAGAGAAGAATCGCCGCAAGTCGTCATGGAAAAGCGAGCTACACATACGCACGCCGAGCGAGCTGACCTTTTCTGCGACACCATAAGTGGGACTGATTCTGGTTCTTGCATAATTCAAAGGTTCAAGATTGATGCCTTTAGGAAAATTTAAGACCTTAGCAAGGGCTTTACATTCTGTTCTCACTAGCTTAGGGCACCACAAAATCACATATGCTTATGGCCAGTGAGATCTTGGTCAATTTTCGACTAACACGAACAAAATCGTCGGTGAGATTCGTTTTTAAATATGTCATGATAAGCGCCGATAGACTTTTTTCATCATCTTCTTTCTAGGATATTAACTCTCCCAAGAGAAATGGCATACCGTGTCACGTCATAGAGTTGTTAATTTAGGGTTATCGTTCGGCACCGATCCTATGGGACTGCTATTAGTAATTATGTGCCGACATACATTTACACGATTATCATTCATTTTTCAGAGCTGATATTGAGAATTCAGTTTTGCCACAGAAGGCCTCCCCTCTCGGAAATTGGGATTATCAATTTGGCCAGAATAGTGGCAAATAAAGAATGTCCAAAGCACAATTGTCTCGAGTAGCCTTGACATATCAAGCTTCACCATATAAATTAACTCGATTTCACGATTGCAAGAGTCAAGTAGTCGTGTTAGAATAGACATTTATAGTGATTCTAATTTAAATCTTTCATCTTTTCTAAGTATCATCGAAAGAAAAGAAGTGGGAATCATCAGCTTGAACTGTAAATTCCAATTACATGGAGAAATGGCCCATCAAGCTGAGATGTGAAATGGCCATGATCACAAGAGGAGGCCCAATGGCCCGTCAGTCATGCAGTGTTGAAAGTGCTAACTTTGGAATCACTAATTTGAATTCTTGCCATTTTACTTGGAGTTAATACCACACAAACAAATTCAAATTGGTACATGTATAATAAATTTATCCTAAATTAATTTTTTAAGAAAAATCTCAAACTAGTACACCCGTGATAAATTTACCTCAAATAAATTTTTTGACCCAAAAAACCATAAATTAGTACATTTGTGATAAATTTATCCTCTGTTAGTTTTTAGGGAAAATCTCAAATAAGGACCCAAAGTGTCATCATTTTCTCAAAAGAGGACCTGAAGTGAAGTTTGTCTCAAAGAATGACCCAAAGTGATCATTTAGTCTCAAAGAAAGACCTCACTCGTCGGCCGATGAATGAATGCATCTCCGATGTATATTCTGGTGGCCTGATTAGGGTATTTTCGTCCAATTTTTTTTTTTTTTTCCATTTTTGGTTGCCCTGTTCATCGTCTTCTTCGTCCCCTGTTCACTTCTTCTTGGCCAAATCGAGAACACCAGACTTGGGGAAAGGCTAGCAAGCGCCAGCCGCTAGTAAACGCCGGCGAGGGCTCGACGCAAACAATGGTTATGGCCCCTTTTCCATTACATGCTTCCCATGCATCCAGACCATGGGGAGCGTTTTGACTGTTCATTTTGGCGAGCATATGTATCTGCAAACAAAATTTTTGCAAACAAGGTTATGGAAATCATAAGTCCTGACGATGACATTAGGGTTTTGGCTCCTTTTCTCCTGCAGGTGGAACAATGCAGCTGAGTGGGAAACCGGTTCATTGTCTACTGATCTTGATTGGAAGAATATCGTGGAACCTATAATGAAATCATACATAGAGGCAACTGATGGCTCGAGCATAGAGTACAAGGAGAGCGCTTTGGTGTGGCACCATCAGGATGCAGACCCTGATTTTGGATCATGCCAAGCCAAGGAATTGTTGGCTCATCTAGAGAGTGTGCTCGCAAATGAACCTGCAGTTGTTAAGAGGGGACAGCAAATTGTGGAGGTCAAACCTCAGGTCTCTAAATTGCTATATTTGCAGGGAGTAAGCAAAGGATTGGTTGCGGAGAAGGTTTTGATGACAATGGTTAATGGCAGCGAGCCACCGGACTTTGTAATGTGCATTTGTGATGATAGATCTGATGAGGATGTGTTTGAGAGCATATTGAGCTTCGTCTCTGGACCTTCTTTTTCTGTGACTCCAGAAATTTTCGCCTGCATGGTGGGGCAAAAGCCAAGCAAGGCAAAAAAAAAAATAATAATAAATAATAATAATAATAATAATAATAATAATAATAATAATAATAATAATAATAATAATAATAATAATAATAATAATAAAGAAAAGACAACCGAAAATTAAAAAAGAAAAAACAATTGGACAAAAATACCCTAATTAGGCCACCAGAATATTCATCGGAGATGCATCTGTTTACCAGGCGGCGAGTGAGATCCTTCTTTGAGACTAAGTGACCACTTTGGGTCCTTATTTGAGACAGGCTTCACACCAAGTCCTTTTTTGAGAAAAAGAAGACACTTTGAGTCCTTATTTGGGATTTTCCCTAGTTTTTATTAAGTTTTCGTTAAATTGGATTAACACCATAAAAACGCTAATTAGTATGCATGTGGCAAAGGGAAAATAAAACAACAAATTGATAAACCTGTCAACTGCCATGTGTCATCCAACTTAGCAATTTGAAGGTAAAATTTAATAGAAACTATCAGAGTGAAAATTTGTCATAAGGGTACTAGTTTGAGTTTTTTGTGATCAAAAAATTAAATTTTGGTAAATTTATCACGGGTGTACTAGTTTAATGTTTTTCTTAGTATTAACCTTTTTTTATTAGCTACAACTTTCAATGGTCATAGGTACAGCACTTGCAAGCAGCCTCGGTTAGGTCGCGATGTCATGCGAACTCGATCAATCTCAATTGAAATCCAATCAGGTAGGCACTACGCGAGGCCTGTTGAGGTTGTGCAATCTATCGTTCGCATAGTCTCTCTAAAATATGGTGTCAAGAACGAGAGAGAGAGAGAGAGAGAGAGAGAGAGAGACAGAGAGATTGTACAAGAACTAATTGGTCCTTACATGTGATCTTTACATTCACTGCTTCTTCCTTCCCTAATTCAAATAATGAACTAATAATCAACGCTGAGCTGATCATGTACCGTTATTTTCACTAGCCACTTAAGGCTACTTATACGTGACTGCTTCATCTATATAACATGGGAATTTACAGAGCTCAACCTGTTCTGCTACAAGCCCAACACTTCAAAAAAATGGACCACAAAAACCCAAAAGTTCTTCTCAGTCAACTCCTGATCAACTCATCAATCTGTTGAAGGCCCCACAAGTGCTCTTCCATAAGCCACAGGGAGTGATAGGAGTTTCTTTGCCTTCCCCACATAAGCTCTCTTTGTGAAGTTGTTGTAGTCGTTCACTTCAATGGAGTCCAGGATCTGCTTGTACAGCAGGAGGGATGCCATCACCGGCCACCTGCTCTTCGCGTTAAGCTCCACGACGCCCTTCTCGGCCTCATCGAAGAACTTCCTTGCCCGCTTTATCTGCTCTTTCATGAATGCCCTCCACTTGTCGGTCACTTTCCCCGGAATATGTCCTCATCAGATAGCCCGGCGCGTGCAAGCTCATCCTGCGGGAGATATATCCTTCCTCTCCTAGCACTGTGTAAACGATTTGAATTGCAGGGTGATGAGTTTCGATAAAATCTCCTAAATGGGTGCTCAAATTGCTTCAACAATCCAAGCTAAGATGTCCAACAATAAAACCGATATGAAACTACTTAAATTCAAGCACGTTTTTCTACTGTAATAGCAAAATCTTACTCTTCGCCGACGTCCCTGAGTATGTTGGTCAGCTGATTAGCAATCCCGAGTGCCAATGCAGCATTGTAGACACTTTCTGTGGATGCCTTCGATTCAGGTGCAATCCCCATGACCGGTACACTCATTAACCCGACTGTTCCGGCTACGTAGTAGCAATAAAGGTAGAGCTCATCAAAGTTCATGTATCTTGATTTTCTCAAGTCGAGCCTCATGCCCTCTATCATGTCCTTGAAGGGCTGCATTGAAGTAGTTACGGTCCAGTTATCAAGTGATCTGTGGATGATACTCTTAACCAAAATCATAGAAACAAAAATCGGAGTGGTGATTTCAAAGAGCGATTGGACTTCTACCTGAATATCCACTGGGAACTTCGAGACGGTGTCTGCCAGAGCAGCATCGTACATGTCATAAGGGCGGCCCTCGAAGAGATCATTCAGTCTTTTATCCCATCTGTCCAGAGCCTTTGGAGTGATGTGCGCGGCGTTTGGTCCGTCCACAAGCTCATCAGTCCTCCTGCACCACACTGCAACATGCAGTGACCCAGCTTATTCATTTCTCTGTAAACCCCACTTATCATAAGGGACCATTCGGCAGTGCAATTTTAGAGATTTGTCAAAATGTTTAGGATCGCAGAGATTGCTGCTTTACATATGCATGGATAATATGATTGATTCTGTCACAAATATACACAAATTGGATAAAAATAGATGTGAAAACAAACTGTGGTCACAAGCACATGCTCGAAAAGAATGGTCATGTCAATACCGTAAATTGCCCAAACAGCTTTTCGTCGCTCCGGTGTCATCAGTAACGTTCCTAAAATTTGTGAGGAAAGCAACCCAGTTAGCTAGTCTGTCCCAGAACGACTTGAACATTGCGTCCGATAATTCAGTTCACCTATCTTTTATGCATAAATCAATATAGGATATAGACAAGTAAATTTCACACAGATTGATGGTGAAAGACGAGTGACCGAGAATCTGAAACTGTCGAATTCTTGTATGCCAGATTAAGCAAATGGAGACAGTCAGCTAACCACCAAAATTGACCTCAAACCCAATTTCCGAATGCACAAAAGCGCAGTTAAATAATTTGATGCAAGTTGATGCTCATTTCAATAAATAATCTTCAACCAGATAGTTGGAATTGAAGGTGGCTGAAATAAAATCAAACTCAGCAACATTTTTGTTGCAGGTAATGGCCAGAGGAAGCTCAGGGAAGTTGGAGACAATGCAGGAGATAAGGCCAGCCAGAAAAGGTGCATTTTCATTGGACCCAGTTTTCTTGAGCAAGATAAAATGATATTATTTCCCCTCTTTATGCTTTAACTGACATCAACCTTTTAGAATTCATAATCAAAAAGATGAACGCATTATCCAAATCTTAATAGGAAAAAGCAGCACCACCCGCACACGCATACACGCAGAGAGAGAGAGAGAGCAAAAGTGTACCCAAGTAAAATGTCTTGGCGTACTCAGCACAGACCTCGCCGCACCTCTCGTAGGCCTCGTTCAATAGGTCACCGCCGGTCAACCCCTCCACCTCCTCCGGCTTCTTCACATCCAGAGCCTCCTCCCGCCTCTGCTCCCTCACCAAAGCCGCCTGCTTCAGCACCACCTCATACACCCTCTCCACCGAGGATCTCGACGGGCTGGCCACCGAGCTCGAAATGGCCGAGACCACGCTCACCACCCGCACCCCGGCCGCGTACAGCCTCGGCCTCCTCTGTTTCTTGCTCGCCCTGGGCTCGAGATTGAGCAGGGATGAGGCGTTCCCTTTGGGGCCAACCACCCAAAGAAGGACGCCAGACATCTCTCTCGCGAAGAGCTCTCAGGGGCAAGAATGGATCTTTGAATTCTCTACTCGGGTTTCGCCCTTGGGTGAAGATCCCCACTTTCCAGTGGAAATGGAACAGTACAGAGGAGAAGGAGAGAAGGAGAATGGTCTCTTGAAAAAGCAATCTTTTGAGCAAAAGGGCGACCAATGGCAGGTTTTGCTTATCTCCTCCACTTAAATGGGACGAGATTGACGACGACTCCAAAAAGTTTTTGGAGGGACAGAGAGCCAAGATGCCTTCTCTCTCTCAGCTTGAATATGCTCTCTCTCTCTCTCTCCCCCTTTGCCCTGATCCGACACATGGGTCTGGTCCATGTGTGGCCGGTGTTTTGGAAGTTTCGACCAACGCCTCGGTCCGAAAGATAGGCTATTGAGTGAGTGAGCGTGGTGCACGCACATCGTCAAATATGATAGGCCTCCCCCTGCACCATAGAGGTGTACTTCAATACATGTATTGTACACACTCAAGAACTTTCACATCTCAATCAAATAAAACGAAAAAAGAACGCGGTCTTGACTAAAAAGATTTGTAACTTATGGACAAGATTGGAAAGTTGACTCCATCATTTAACCGGGCGAAACATTAACAAGGACCGAATGATTCGATTCACTATTAGTAGGAAAGAAAAATTCGAGTCATTCGAGCAAAATTAGTAGAAGAATATTTTGTTGGAGAGTCTTTATTGATAGCAGCATAATTTTAACTGAGTTGGTCAAGATCGATCTCCTTTCTTATATCATATTAGACGGGCCATAATTAAAATGAGGAAAAGGGAGAAACCATGGCTAGGTCACGCTAAATTAACATCGCCCTTAAAATGGGTACTAGAAAGATGCATTTGGAAGCATTATCTGTGAGTCAAATGTCCTCCTCGAGCACGACCAAAAAAAAATGTCCTCCTCGAGAAAATGCGATGCGTATCAGCCTCGATGCGATTTCTTTCCAATATATACTTTTTTTAATATATTTCGGTCAATTTTCAGCAAGGTTCAGCATGGCCACACATGTGACAGCAGCATCAACGTGGTACTAGAACATGCCTCTTAAGAGAGAGAGAGAGAGAGAGAGGGAGGGAGGGAGGGAGGAAGCAAGTTGGTGTGAACTTGGGCCCTGTGAATGAGATTGTGTGGCTGGAGAAGTGGGGCCTAAAGCGTGGAGGAAAGGGCACCGTCGAAGGGGTGAGCGAATGGAGAGGAGCGAGAGCGACACGCCCCCCGGGACACGACAAACACGTACACAACTGTCATGAATCTTTGCTCAGTATCGTCAGTTCATACCATCTTTCTGTTTGCCTTTTGTCTTATGAGTAGCTGAATTTTGAACGTTTGAATTTTCGGGATCCGGTACGTTCAAGCATTTTTAACAATTGCTTGGACAAGATCTTTTAGTGAAATGATACGTTAAAATTGGACATGCCACGTCGGTAAATTTGATTGTGAACTGGTCAGGACGACTTATGGACGGCTTAATTGCATAAATCCAAATCTTTAAGACTTGATTGCCTGTGAGGCAAAACGCTTAGAACTTTTAGTGCAAATTACGCAAACAACTAAACATTGAGGGGACGACCTCTTTATTAAATTGTCGTGATATTGTGAACGCAGTTTAAGAGTCTTTCACAAGCATCAATCATGACAATTCCAAAGGAGCCTGACCATATATACTTAAATTGGATGTGCGTATTCATGGGTGTTATTAAGGGAAAAAGACACTAAAAATTTTAAAATATGTTCACCGTGACACATTTACTTTAAGATTATTTTATGGTGATATGTGTTTACCTCCATCAAATTTTTGTTTGGGATTTTTTTATTTCAAAAAAAAAAAAGTCTGAGATAAATATGTTATAATAGGTATAATTTGAGTTTTTTGTGACTTTTTTTCTATTATTAATTCAGCCGAGACCACATGTTCATTTTCTTTCTTTCTTTTCTTTTTTTCATAGTAAAAGGTGACTGCTCCAACTTCACAAACTTCGATGAAGATCCCTACTCATTAGGGGTGAGCATATCAAACTGGACCGGATTGCCCAATTTTGGTCTAGTTCCCAAAGCCGTTGATCCAATTCCCAATTTCATAAAAATAAAACCAGTGATTTTTAGTTTGGTTCTCAAATCTAGGGAGAAACTGGACCGAACTAAACTAACGAAATGGACCGACACTTTTTAAAAATATCTATATTTTTTAATTTCTTAAAAATAGTAATAACTCCTAAAATTATAATAACTCTAGTATTTTAAAATATATAGTTTTTTTGCTAAGTAGTTAGTTTCATTGGACCGGATCGGTCAATCTCGATTCCCGGTCCTAAGACTATTCGATCCAGTCCCCGGTCTCAAAAAATGATAATAGTCATTTCAATCCATTTCCCAGTTCTTAAGGGATTTGGACCGGATTGAGAACCGATTACACCTCCTATGCATATGAAATAAAGTAATATGGAAAGACGTATCACGTCGAGAACAGGAATATTGTTCCTGCATCGTTTTCGCATTTTCCCTTTGCGCGAGGTGCGGCGCAGGAGCAGGGATCTCCATTTCGCGCCTTGATGCGAGTCCGAGGAGATCTGGGTTTGACATCTTGGACTGGTCCAGTTGTTAATAGAAGATCACCCCATTAATTAAGCCAAAAAAGAGCTTATTTTTTAAATTAATTTTTCCCTATAAAATGAAGTAATTCAATAGTAAATCCTCTAATGTCAAGGCGGGTGCAGGTAACGTTTCAGGACTGAAATCAATGTTCGGCCTTTGTTTGTTACAAGTGTACAAAATTGACCTAAATATCACTAAAATTGAAAAATTTGTCCCAAAAAAAAAAACTTAAACTTATTGTAAGATGACCATTTTCATCATAAACCATTTAATTTTGTCAATTTAGTCATAAATCTTTTGACAACTTGACAATTTAGTTTAAATCTTTTAATTATACTAATTTAATCATAAACATTTTAATAATTTGTCAATTTAATCATTTTAATGAATATTTGCCAGAAATCGCTAATGCAGCGATCTAATCAACATCGGCCATCCTACATGGCACAGTCGAGTGACTAGTGATGACTTGGATTTTTTTTTTTTTTACATTTTTATAATTTTTTATGTTTATTTTCTTGATTTTCTTTCTTTCATTCTTCTTCTAACTAGTCGCTCCCCAGCTACTAGCCGAGGTAATGAGAGCAAGCCCACTTGCCTCGGGCAAGGTTATGAGGTCAAGCCCATGGTAGGATACATGTGTGAGTTGTGTCAAAGAAATCTCACATTTGAGAATTGAGGTAATGTAGAGAAGTTAATATATCATAGTTGACCCATAAATCTCCCTAGTTTTTGCGTGAATGGAGTCTAACTGATGTAGCTCAAACTTAGGCTCTCTTTTGGTAATCTTCCAAAAGAAGGTATTGGACTTCTGTTGTGTGCTCCGAACAAATAGTATCAAAGCACATGGTTACGTTTCTAGGTAGGTAGGGAAGTTGATGCAAAAGGATGCTTGAATTAAGGGAAGAGTAGACATAAAACTGAGTTTACACGTGAGAGGGAGATTATTAGGATACATGTGTGAGTTATGTTAGATAAATCTCACATTAGATAATTTCTTTCTTATGAAAAAAATACTGTGATATAGACTTTAATATATTTTAAGTTTTTGCGTAACTCATTGGTTTAAGTTTTTAGGCTTGTGAAGATAAGTCCAATTGGATAAATTGCGCATTCCCGGACTTGGATTTTCTTTTGGTAATCTCCAACAACTAGCGAAGAAGGTATCGAATTTAAGAAAAAATTTCATAAAAAAAAAAAAAAAAATCCACATAAGCATTGATCGTGCCATGTAAGATGGCACATCGGCGATTTACAACCAAAATTGATCAAAATGACTAAATTGATGAATTATTTAAAAGTTTAGGACTAAATTAATGCAATTGAAAAGTAAGATTAAATTAGCAATTTGTCAAAAGGTTGATAATTAAATTGACATTATTAAAAGATTTAGGACTAAATTGGCAATTGACAATAAATTTATTAATTTTAAATAATTTTCCTTGAATCATTACACACAAGAAAAACAATTAAAACTTAAAAGATCGATGATAATAAAGCAACACTATATAGATAATTAAGCAATTTTCGTGAAAAAAAGAAGAGAGATGCACAGTATAGCCAAATTGGTTTATAAAGTCCATATCCTAAATGAAATGATCTCGCATGCAGTAAATTCAACAAGCGGGTCATATTCAATGGCAGATAACTGGGGTGTTGCCATATCATTTCCGGTAAGAGCTTTTTAATCCCATCGCACGAAACAAATATTCGATCGTGACACATGAAAAACTCTATTTATCGAGTGATTGATTGGGGGTATCCACCAGACCAATAAAAGAAAAAAATCTTTGAAATTCCATTGCGACACATCGAAAACTTTCATAAAATAATGTAGTTAGTGGCCGAGTAACGTGAACTGCTTTTGCATCTAAAAACGATGTACAAGCGCAACTACAAGTGCGAGTGCACTGCACCTGGACAAAAACATCAATACGCCCGGACGAGGTTGACCGTTGAGGTTCTCTTCCTGTAAACTCCACATTTGGCAAAGGTTGTACCAAACTTTTATTTGCATTTTATTTATAAAAAAAAAAAAACAAAATTCTTGATTGGGAAGTAGTTTACTGGATTTTCATGCATTCATTATCTGAAAATGATTAGTCAACACAAAATCATTTACAATTAAAGAGAATATCCATGCTTAGAATTAGAAAAACAAATTTCCTAATCTGAAAAGTGGAAACGAAAGTGATTTTCAATGAAAGCATTTTTTTATATCAAGAAGTTCTCCTAGCACGTCCTTAGATAAGATTTCCATAATTCAAATTCGAGTGAATTTAATTTGCAAAGAGAAATGAATTTTTTGTGTTTCCTTTTTCTTTTTCACAGAAAAGAACAAAGAAAAATGCTGAAACAATCCTCGAATCGATGGTCTAACAAGACGGATTAGCGAAGGAGGACACCTCCACGCACGTTCTCCGTTTGGTTTTTCCTCTGGCTTTATTCTTTTTTTTTCCCTTCTGTTTTTGGTTTTGTCTTGTTGGAATAACCAAAAAACAACAATATTTTCATGAAGAAAATAAGGAAGATGCCCCTTCCTTACTCTACTCCCCGTCAGGTAATGAAGGAGTCGTCTTTCATTTCGCATCACGATTGAAACATGTGAGATTTTCTAAATTCTAATGAAGAGACGAGGTGTTTCGTCTTTTTTAATGCAAAAAAGCCTAATTTACCATATCATTAGATCATGATTCCGCTACATGGACAAAAAGTTATTGGCCTTAGGAAACGAAAAGGGTCGGGTGGGGTATATCTCCATGGATGTGGATCGAGATGGATTGATTTTTTTATAGTGCTCCTTAATCGTGATTATGACCTTAATGATTATCTCCATAACATATGAAGATGTGAAATGGACAGATTGGATGGTGAATTCAGCCCCCATGGCCTCATGCAGGGAGTCCTAAATAATGTTCATCATGACTCATTTATTTTTAATTTTTCTTCTAAGACATCAAATATCTCACATTTATACACATATGACACAATACCTTCGTCAGAATTCCATTAATGAAAATCTTTGAAAATCTATTTGACATCGAAAAGCAAACCTTCGTCGACATGAAACAAGAAGTAACTGTTCCGAACTTCACCAGCATCGTTTAAGATCCCTTGGCGTATAAAAACAAAGTGATTTGGAAAGACCGTGTTAGGTCGAGATCAGGGATATTGTGCATGCATCGTTCGGCAATTCCCCACTCAAGTACTTTCTTTCCGTGCGTAGTGCGTAGCAGCAGGGATCTCCATTTTCAGGCATTAAATTAGAGTCCGAGGAATCTGGATTTGACGTATTTGGACTTGTCTACTTGTTATCAGAAGACTATCACATTAATTAAGCCTAAACTACGACAAAAAAAAATTAAAACAAGAGCTTATGTTCTCTAATCTCGAGGTGGTTGGGTGGGGACAGCGTTTTCCGACTACACCGTAGGCATGCGTATTCAACGTTCGACCCATTTCTACTTCTTCTTCTTCTTTTAATAACAAATGGATAAATTTGACCTCGAAATCACTACATCATTAAGCACGAGATTGTCTAGATGATTAAGCTATTTCCAAGGGAAAAGAGAGAGAGATAGAAGTGCTCGGCGTGGGAAAACCAATTTAGAAAGTCTGTGTAGTAAATGAAATGACGTAACAGACTCCAAGTGAGTAATTCAACAAGCGAGTCATGTTCGATGGTTGATGAGAGTCTGTTGCATCATTTCTTGCAAGATCTTCTGTCAATTTGCGGTGGCAAACATAGCAGTTCTCGGCGTCGCTTGTACTTATTAGCAATCGATTTCATCCGAAATAGTAAGCGGCGGAATTGCGTGAACTGTTTTGCATCTAAACACGGTGTACAAGTACAATGGCAAGTCGCGAATGCATTGCACCCGGACAACATCAATATGGCCGGACATTTCGTTGTCGTGGACTCGTGGCGAATGGGACGGTAGAGAACGAAATGAATTGCAAATGGAAATGTTAGTTGCGTACTAGGTTGAGGCTCTCCTCCTGTGAGCTACCCATTTGGCAGATGTCTTGCACGCTTTGGCTCTACTTGGATCCATGGTAGGTTTGAATTTTTTATTTGCATTATCTTCATAAAAAGGAAAAAACGAAATTTCACCCAAGAAAACACACGCATAAAGTTTATGGGTTGGATTTTCTTTTTTGGCCATGACAATTATGGCTAGGATGGCCTTAATTTTAGGAATGCATTTGTTTGATTGAAATAATTTTTCACGAATTAATTTTCCAAGTCTTCATGCATTTCTCTTGTTGAAAATGATTAATCAACAAAAAATCATTAGCTTCCTTATTGTAGAAAAGGGAAAGGAAAATTCCACCAAGAACATTTTCCTTTATCAAGAAATTTTCCCCAAAACAAATACATTCTTAGATGAAAATTCCAGAATTCAAGTTGGAGGAAATTTTTAAATATGTAAAAAGATAAATGACTTTTTAGTGTTCCTTTTCTTTTTCACTAGAAAAGAACAAAGGTGTAGAAACAACCCTCAAATTGATGGTCTGAAAGGCAGATTTGTGAAGGAGACTCCTCCATGGACGTTCTCTTTCGGGCTTTATTCATTTTTTGATAGTTGAAAGATATGTTGAATCGATCCTAATTATAAGTGATACATTAAATCAATTCAGGATTGTTGTTGAGTGAATGAATCAACCTAAGATTATATTTGAATCCATATGATTTGTTTAGGAGATTTTTCTTCCTTTGATTGTTCATATTATGTATCGTAAAAAGAGCGTTATACATCTAATCAACACAAGCTATAGTTTAGAAATACAAAAGTTTCAATTCATCTAGTTCTTCTCCTCTCTTTTCCATTCTGTGACATTTACCTTTTTTGTCTTATTGGAACAACCAAATATCAATATTTTCCATCAAGAAAAAAAAGAAAAAAAAAAACAAAGAGGGAAGATGCCCTTTTACTTGTGCGCCGCAAGCGGACAACGACAGTGTCGTCTTTTGTTTTAGCTTCGATTGAAACATGTGGTGCGATTTCCTTAAGTTTTTCTAGGCACAATTTCAACGGGGGAGACTTCGGCTGAGCGTTTCCCGTGACAAACGGAGCATCGCTCCTCCACGCTTCGATCGCCCAGAAAATGTAAGGAAACTCCTCTCTCTCCTTGCAAAAGTGCGTGCCCAAACAAGAAAAAGTACCTGAATTTTAGGTTACGAATCCTCCACGTGGACGAATTCTCGGCCTTAGGAACGAAAAGGTTGTGGAGTCTTTGTGTACATGGATCGATTTTCAAGGTGTCGGATAGGTAGGTGAATTGTCCTCATTCTTCATGCTCCTTAATTTTGATCATGACCTTAATGTACGTCTTGATTTAGAAAAAAAACAAATCTGAAGACGTGGATTGAATGAATTTGGCCGGTGAAATCGTGCCCCTATGGCCTCGTGCATAGACCTTGATCGTTTATTCGTAGTTAGGTATGACTTTCATGAAATCACATGAAAATTCCAATCAAACTTTCTATCGTTGTATGTCACAGTCTTTTAACTTTTCATTTTAGTATCACGTTTCTTATAATAATTTCATTGCAAGAAAAATAATAAGTAGAAAAAATGTTGCGAAGCTCTCATGACTTTTTGAGGATAGCGCACGTCTCACCCCTTCAAATCTTCAATCGTTATATGACTCTCATGTGATTGGAAGGAAATTCATATTACGTCGCTTCTGTAGAATATAAAACATGAGAAGCCATCTTTTTTTTGGTCATTGTCATTGTTGTTTTAATCATTTTGGCAAAACAAGCCTATTTCATCTACAAGTCGCTATTCATGTGACGTGTAGAGAAAACCCCGAACCCTTCAAAGAAAAACTTTCAACGATTCTTATAACAATTAATGTGCATGTAGAGAATATCACGAACCTTCAAAGAAGAAGTTTCGATGATTCTTATAACAATAGTAGACTAGAAGACACTACATTTGAAGGGGAAAAAAAAAAACAATTTCTATTCCTTAAAATTCAGGTGTGAAGTGCATGTGAATGGGAAAAGCGAAAGGGACTGTCGTGCAATGATTCCCTCGAAGTTCAAGATTCTTCACAAATTACCCCAAATTTCAAGAATGTTTTGCATGATTCATCCTTAAAGCTTTTGGCCTTTCTGATAACTTTTGTCATTTTTTATATTTGTTTTCTATAAAAATAGATCCTTGGAGAGAGTAGGTGCACCCTATTTCATTCACCTGCTCCCACGTGCCTTTGACTTTTTCTTAGAGAAAATTTGTCCTCTTGCTCCTTTTCAATTTCCAATACACATATCATAATAATCGGAATAAAAGTTACAAAAAACCATATATCATACATATTATAACATATTTATCTTAAACTTTTTTTTACGATACAAAAAATTCTAAAGTTATATATGTATGACACATTTATCATCTGTTAAAATTCTGTAAATAAGAATTAATACAATTCTGCTTATCTTTACGAAAAGTAAACATTATTGATATGGGGTCTACATAGTTTAAGTGAAATAGAAACGATATTATTTTAACTGAAGAGTCGTCAGACGGAACCTTGATAGATGGTGAATGTGTTATATAGGTACAAATTTGAAATTTTTAATGTTACAAGAAAAATTTAAGATAAATGTGTCGCGATGAACACAATATCGGTCTTTTTTGTCATAAAAACATTTTAAGGTAAATATATCAGAGTGAGTATAGTTTATGATTTTTTATGACTTTACCATCTTTCAAATATTCCACCCTTCTTGTGTTCATCTCCCCACTCTCATTATTTCACTTATATTGCTCATTTTTCTCATTGCTTTTTTCTTTCTTTTCTATGGTTATCAATATATATCCTCCACTTCAACTATGTGGTTTTTTCCTCATCCTTATTTTATTTTTGCTTTGTTGCTATGTGAAGAAACGACTCGAAGTCGAGACCCCGCCTGCATAATTTTAAATCCATCGTGACTAATTGTAATCGTTTCCCAAAAAACAGACATAATGGACAAAATTCAGATTGTGGTTTGGATTCAAACCATATATTTGAAATTTTAACTTTATAAACTACAATCAAAATCTAATATCTAACAAAAGAGGATGGAAGGAGGGTCGTTTGAGACCTCGTTGGAGAGTGTGTCGAGAGTACAGATGGATGAGAGGGGGGTTCTGACAAACTACTCCACTTTGTGCATTTTCTCCCTTTCTTAACCCATTTTTTTACTTCTTTTTTTCTCGATTTTGCTCTCCTTTTTAAAAATTAAAAAATCATTATGCAAAGTATTTATAATATATATATATATATATATATTTTGTAATTTATACAATTAGTATGCGTCAAGAAAATATGGTGTTAATAATTTACAGTGTGTTAAAATATTCTTTAACTTCATTAGATTAATAGATGTCGATATCCTTGTCTTATGACTCAAAACACTTTAGCAATGATTACATGCACAAATTTCCATGACATGAATTCCTAATTACCTACATTATACATATAAGTTTATCTAAACGTCCATTGATAATATAGAATCTTTTCCAAGTTTGTTTTTAGTGAATCATAAATTAAATGGCTCTGGAACTATCCATTTCAATTTGTATGCCCTTGGCTCCAGTCAGGCATGTGTTCTACGTAAATAGCGACTGACTAGTGTTGTTCTATTATTTAGTTTGGCATTAGTTTATGCATATCAAAATTTGAATGGAAAGGCCTTCTATACATGCTATAGACATAAATTAGCTATACCCATTATTTCATAATATAATTTACGTGGCATAAAGTATATCTATGCTAAATCCTCTCTGCAATGGAGATTTCTCCCTACCGACTGTGTAGTTCCCTCCTACCTTATGGGTAGGTTTTCCCAGTTCTAAATCAAACCCTCGCTACCCATCCCTACTACATTCCACCATCAAATTCTCTCCGGCTCACAGTATCGCCGGTCAAAAAGGATGAGTCGAGAAACCCTAAATTTAGTCCACTTTTGTCTACACAAAAACCCTCCCTCACCTCAGTTCAGCCCCTCCTCAACGCGCTTCATCTCAATCTTCAGGCAAATCCCTTCCAGTTGGTGCTGAGTTCTCATTTCTCTTGGCCGATCGAACCAGATCTCCCTTCAATCGCAAAGTCTCATCGCCTAGCTCTTCGTGGTCTTGCTTCTCCATCAGGTCAGTTCTGAAACCCTATTGTGACCCTGTTCCTGCAATCGAGACATGGCAAATCCATATGAGGAAGAAAGGCGAGTGGCTGCCCTCTGCAAGAGTCTGGGCAATCTCTGGTCAGATGAAGATGCGGTAGAAATCATGGGTGATGTTCCTGAAGAAAATTTGTAGACTTGCCGCAGAACTCTATTTGGAAAATTTTTCAATAAGACCAACATTAACTTCATTGGTTTTATGAGCACAATGCAAAAAGCATGGCGAAATGAAACCTTCACTTGTGCTGTCATTGAACCAGGTTATTTCCAATTTTCTTTCCAATCAGAGGATGAAAAACAGCGAATACTTGATTCAGGGCCGTGGTCTTTTGGGCATAACCTTCTAGTGCTAAAGCATTGTGATCCCGACACCCCTGATATTTGTTATGATTTTAACAAGTGTGATTTCTGGGTGAATTTATTTGGCTTACCCATTGGGAGAGTAATAGATGCAGTTGTCAGAGAAATAGCATAAAAATTGGAGATGTTGTAGATGTCAAATTAGTAGCTAAAGGGAATAGCAACTACAGAGTGGGCAGGGCCCGAGTAAAGTTGAATCTGGAAATTCCTCTCAAAACGGGTGTTCTGGTGAACTTTGACAGGAAAAGATTGTGGATCGAATTTAAGTACGAAAGACTTCCCAATTATTGTTATTCATGTGGGAAGATTGGGCACTATGCAACTAATTGTCCAGAATTTCCATATGAGGAAACGGGGTTAGCAAAGGACTTACCAGGCAGGTTTGGGCACTGGCTTCGCACTGAGGCACGCGAACTTAGTCCATATGGCAAAATTTTCTATGGCAAGCAGGAAATGCAGCTTGAGGAGGAGGAAAGTGTGCCTGAGACTCCCATTCAGCCAACCCCTGAACCAGAACAACACCTGAATGAAATGCAGCAAACCCAACCACTTGGCAATTTGAGCAATAATGACATTCTTAACTTACAGGAACATCAGCACACTATATCTTCACAGGAACTAGTGCTTTTTGCAGAGAAGGGCGCTCAGAAACGAGGCAGCAGCTATCTTGACGATGAATCTGAAATGGTAATTTATCAGGAACAGTTAAAGGAGGCTGAAGCAGAAATGGTGGAGAAGATAGCTGGGGAAAAAAGCCTAACAAGAGAGAAAGTAAGAAGCACTAAGCTGTCCTCCTCAAAAAAAGGGAAAAGATTCTGTCCCTATGGTGCTCAATCATCAAAATCAGTAATGGTTGACCCTACCCAACTGGTTGAAACTCCCATTCGCATGGCAAAAAAGTCAGCTCAGTGGGCTCTGGTGGCTAGCCCTGATAAGCCACCAACTCATCCATGAAGATTTTGAGTTGGAACTGTCAAGGGCTGGGCACCCCCTTGACAGTTCAAGCACTAAGGGTCTTAACGACTCAAGAAAGGCCCAATATTATCTTTATTATGGAAACTAAAAATCAGGAGCAGAAGGTGTTAAAATTGAGGCGGAGACTTCGTTTTCAGCATAGTTTCATAGTAAATCCAGTGGGAACAGCAGGGGGTCTAGCAATATTTTGGGATGAAGAGGTAACCCTAACCATAGATTCTTTCACAGAACATGTTATTCTCACCCAATGTCATCTGCCCACCAATAACCAGCGAATGCATATCTCTTTTATTCATGCACCGTATGACTTTAAAGAGCGCACAATGCTATGGGAGCATATTTATAGAGAGAGCTATTATTTTCACATGCCATGGTTGTGTATCGGGGATTTCAACGAACTATTATATCAATGGGAAAAAGTGGGCAAGAAAAGAGTTGAGAATTACCGGATTGCAGCTTTCAGGGATTTTCTCAACCACTGTTCTTTGCTGGATATGGAATGCAAGGGGTGTGCCTACACCTGGACAAACAAAAGACATGGTGAAAATCTGATAAAGGAACGCCTGGATAGAGTCTTATGCAACTCATATTGGCAAATTAAATACCCCAATGCAGAATGTATAGCCATACCAGCAGTCGGCTTTGATCATACGCCACTTATTCTCGCCACTTGTCCACCAAAAAAACGGAAGAGGAAGAACTTTAAGTATGAAGCTTATTGGGCTGAGGAGGAGGAATGTAAGAGTCTTGTCAGAAACATCTGGGCTGATCCTGCTTTCCATCAGTTCAATGTGGCTGAGAAACTGCAGAACGTGGCAAAGGAATTGGTGAAATGGAGCAAAGGAAAATTTACTAATGCAAAGAAGAGGCTAACTTGGCTGAATTGTGAACTACAAAAGCTAATGAATGGTGCAGGGATCTCTCAAGAAAGCAAGGCAGCAAAGGAAATAACAAAAGAAATCGAACAGCTATGGCGACAAGTAGAAATGTACTGGGGCATGCGGTCTAGAATTAAATGGTTAGCTTGGGGAGACAAAAACACTAAGTTCTTCCATGCTACAACTATCCAAAGACGAAACATAAATCAGATTGCGATGCTGAAAAATTCAGAAGATGAATGGGTGAGAAATGAACAGCAACTGAAAGCAATGACAAATATATATTTCACCAAGTTGTATGAATCAGCTGGCCCACGCAACTTTCAGCCCCTTCTACAACAAATACCAGCTTCAGTGAATGCAGGAATGAATCAACGACTAGTAGAACCTGTTTCCTTGGAAGAGATTACGCAAGCTATGCAACAATTGGGAGCACATAAAGCTCCAGGACCGGACGGTATGCATGGTCTCTTTTTCAAAACTCACTGGCCAGACATCTCTCAGGATATTTTCACAGATACAGGGATTTTTCAACACGGGTTATCTCAATCCAGCCATGAACAGCACACTTATCACCCTTATCCCTAAAGTTCCAAATCCAGAAAAGTTGGAACACTTTCGCCCCATCAGTCTGTGTAATTTCATCTACAAAATTATATCAAAAGTGCTGACAAATAGATTAAAACCCCTGCTGCCTACTCTAATCGCTGTGGAACAGAGTGCTTTTGTCGAAGGAAGGCTGATACAAGATAATATATTGCTGGTACAGGAAGTTCTTCACAGATTACGAACCCGGGAAGAAAAAGAAGTTCCAAGCACTCTTAAAGCTAGATATGCAAAAGGCGTATGACAAGATCGAATGGGATTTTCTTAGTGCATGCCTAACCAAAATGGGTTTCTGCGCACAATGGGTACAATGGGTGATGCAATGCGTTTCAACTGTTACTTTTAGTGTGAATTTTAATGGGGAGTCACTACCATCTTTCAAGCCTACACGAGGAATCCGCCAAGGTGATCCTCTCTCCCCATATCTATTCATACTAGTTGCCAATGTTCTATCCTACATGATGAGCAAAGCCGTTGAAGATGGCACTATTAGGGGAATCCAACTGAATAGTAGATGTCCCACCCTATCACATCTATTGTTCGCGGATGACTCTATCTTTTTCCTCCATGGTTCAATCCTAGAGTGTCAAAACTTGGCTACAATCCTACATGAATATTGTTATGCTTCTGGCCAGGCCATCAACTTAAACAAATCTGGTATCTACTTCAGCAAAAGCTGTCCACCAGCCTTGAGGAGCAATATGGCCAATGCACTGAGAGTTCCAGAAATTGAAAAAACAGGGAAATATCTAGGGATCCCGACGGATTGGGGCTGTTCTAAAAAAGATATGTTTGTGTGGATTCTTGCAAGGATAAACAGAAAACTTGAAAGTTGGAAAGAACATCTGTTGTCTAAAGCAGGGAAGGAAATTTTGATAAAATCAGTTGTTCAGGCCATCCCTCAATATGCCATGGCCATATTCAAAATCCCTGTCTCTATATGCAAAGCTATCGAGAGGAGAATTGCAAACTTTTGGTGGAAAACAAATAGCAAAAACGCTGGAATTCACTGGAAGGGTTGGGAAGCTTTGAAAACCAGAAAGCAGGAGGGTGGATTAGGATTTAAAGATCTAATTTCCTTTAATACAGCCATGTTGGGTAAACAAGCGTGGCGCATTTCACAACACCCTCACTCCTTATTGAGCAAAGTGATGCAGGGCCTATACTACCCTCATGGAGATTTCTGGAAAGCTGGTCACGGATCCCGACCTTCATGAGGTTGGCAAAGTATAATTCGGGGTAGGGACTCTATCAGGCCACACACTATGTACTCTGTTGGGAATGGCAGAAACCTATCAATCAGAATGGACAAATGGACACCAAGTGGTCCGATTGGAGGCCCGGCGACACGAAATGAACCAGAACACGTGGATGCTCTAATTGAACCTGAAAACAGCAAATGGAATACCCAGCTAGTGGAGTCGTTGTTCGATGACAGAATCGCCAAGGAAATACTTGCTACACCTATTGGAGGACTACATTCGACAGATAAACTAGTTTGGATACATAACAAATCTGGTATCTACTCGGTAAAGAGCGGCTATCACACGGTCAGACAACACCCAGCAATCACAGACCAAACAGCAACTACATCGCACCACATAAATCCAGATTTATGGAAACTGATATGGCAAGTAAAAACTCTCCCAAAAATCAGGTTTTTCCTCTGGCAAGCTACCCATAATGCTCTACCTACTCGAGAAAATCTATATCGAAGAAAGATCGTACCGGATCCCATGTGCCCCATCTGCAGACAGGAGGCTGAAACCATCGAACATCTCCTCCTACTTTGCCCATGGACAAACCGGATCTGGAGTGCCGCACCTCTGCAGATCAAGATATCAAGATATGGGTTATCTCGACTAGATGATTGGCTTGTTAAATGTAAAACCAACCCTCACCTTGCAAAGAAGTTCGAACTGGTCGTGGTTGTCCTCTGGAGCATCTGGAAGGGGTGCAATCTGTTCCTGTTCGAGCGGCGTCCCCTGCACCCACAGCAGGCCGTGTTTCAGGCGCAAATTCTCCATGAGACAGTAAGCTCCGTGACCCATCAACAGCAGAAAGTGAGGAGGCCTATCGTAAAATCTGACCGCTGGTTACCACCGCCCCCCCATAAGATGAAAGTAAACATTGACGCTTCTTTTGCCGAGCCCCACGCCATGGAAACAGAGACCGGAGGAACACCACAAAACAGAGCAGCAGTGGCGTGCATCTGCAGGGACTTCCGAGGATGCTTGGTGGATGGTTTCGCGAGAGTTGTGGACGTGACATCGGCGGAGCAGGCAGAAACTTTGGCCTTGCTTGAAACCCTAGATCTGCTGGAACCTCGTGCGGATCTCTCTCTTGAAGTACATTCCGACTGCTCCTCACTCGTGCAAGCGCTAACTACTTCGGCGGATGTGAACTGGAGACTTCAACCTCTCTTGGACCGGGCCCGAACGAAATTGCAGATGTTCCGAGATCTATCTCTGGCCCATTGTGATCGAACAACCAACCGGCCCGCTGATTGGGTTGCAAAGGCTTGCCGGTATAATTTCCTTCCCCCTAATTGGTTGTTCCAACCCCCGCCTGCTTTACTAGATCTATTATGCACTGATGCTCTTGATGTAATAGTCTCAAACAGTGGCTAAGTAATCAATCGTATATCGTTTCTTTTCGATCAAAAAAAAAAAGTATATCTATGCTGCGGATGAAAGGATTATTAGGCGATGCTATAATATGTGACTTAGGCCATCCAAAATCTAGACACCAAAACAATAGGAAGTAAATTGTGCAAGCCCAATCAAGCTATCAGTTGGCGCAACAATGGAATTCAACCATAAAAAATCACATGGATTTTCCTGTCTAATTCATTTCTCAAGACGGCTCTCGATAGACAGATTTCATTACATATCATTGTACATAATTCATTGATGATCACACAAACACCTAAAACAACAATTGTACATAGTCTCAAAGATGAGCTCAATACCCAAGTGCTTGAACCGGATCTGAAACTTGTTCATGATTGGCTTGCTTTGCTCGTGTTTCTTCTGTTTATCTTAACATGAAGGCCTTAATTGCCAAATGCAAGTTATCGGGGACCTAATGTTGGATTTTCTCTTCTTAACCTCGCATCATCCTTTTGCTCCATTCCAAACCCCCCCTCCCAAAAGAAAGAAGAAGGAAAGATCGAAATAGTGACATAAATGATTCATGAATTCTGGTCTCTATACAATGTCTTATCAAACTTTAAATTCATTAAATTTATGGTATTTCTAACATTCAATATGATCTCTTTAAAACATTTTCATATAATTTCGGGATAACATTGAACATTTATCGAATTTATGAATTATATTGAATAAATTAAAAATCTAGAGATGACATTACACATTGAGTCAAAGTTTATGGACCAATTATGCAAATTAAAATTTCAGAGGCAGCATTTTATATTAAATCAAAGTCTAGGGATAATTTGTGTTATTGTCCCAAAAAGGTTTTTCCATGGAGGAGGAATAAAATCGTCTTTGAAAGCCAACTTCAAGTTGGGGCCTCGATGGTGACTAATCGGGCCGAGCACATCATCTCGGGCTGGACGTCAAGCAGTAGTAGAGAATAATCAACAAAATAATAGTAAAATGAGGGTGCACGCCGCACGGTGTCTAGATAATCTTCATTATATAGGTTAGTTTATATGTGGTTATAATTTAAATTTTTTTGACAAAAAATTTCGACCATGGCCTATGTAAAAAAAAAAAAAATAATATCAAAATTTAGGAATCATACCATCGAAAATTTCATAACGATAACTTTACACCACATTTATCTTAAAAAAAAATCATGTCCTCGGTTCCAAATTCGCCTTCGTGTGTATTAATAAATACTTTTCATAGCATGACAGACCGTTGCAAAGCTGATATGAAGTAGAGAGTAACTTTTTCTTTTTTAGTTAAAAAACATTTTCATTATAGCTCGTATGCATTTTAATAATACATTGGACGAAACACTAAGGAAGAGTGGATTTGCCTGACCAGTACTAATTTAAAACCCTCCGTGAGATATTTACGGTAAATGCGTCATCAGATATTAATTTTTACGATATTTAATGGTATAATAATCTCTGAGATTTATTTCATCAATTCGGATTGGACCGGCAAAAGGTTTTGCCTCGTAACGCGACATCTAGCCAGTAAAAAGGGGCCGAACCGGCGCGTACCCATCACCGCCGGAATCGTCGCGTACGTTGACGGCGAGAGTGCGAATGATGCGTCTGCAGGCGGGCCACGATCGTTTCCCTCGTCCCCTTCGTTCAAATTCGAAACGACCGAACGAAGACGACGACGGCCACCCTCCTGCTGCGCAGACTCTCTCTCTCTCTATCTCTTCTTTTCTCTCTCTCTTGCGGATGCTGATGCGCATTCGAGGCTAGGGTTTCGGAGCAGCAGGTTCAGGCTTTGGCTTCTGGAAAATCTCCGGAGAGATCGAGTTTTTCCGCCGGGAAGAGGGGGAGGGGGGGAGGGAGGAAGGGATGGGCTGCTTCTTCGCTTGCTTCCGCGTGAAGGAGGACGACGGCGATCGCGCTCGGCTCCCTCGCTCCATTCGCTACCAGAAACCCCGCGTAAGCTCTTGAGGGCCATTGTCCGATCGACGGAGTGAGGAGGAGGGAGGAAGTCTCTTCTTTCTTTTGATGCGTGCATTCGTGGTCGGAGCGCGTCTCTTGTGCGTAGTTCGTTCCGTGTTGTGAATAGTTTCACGGAAGCGACGGAACCTTATTGCCGGCGGATGAGATTAGCGAACTCCGTGCCGTCGCGAGAGGATTTTGGAAGTGGACGGGCGGAAGCGAGGCTCTCCCGCCTCTTCTGCATTCGTGATTTTCTCAGAATACGTCGCGCGATTCGAGTAGTTCTTTGGTTTTTTATTTTTTATTTAATGTTTATTGTTGCTTTGGATTAGAATAGCTGGATGGACTGACTTATATTCATCCCGTCGGGTCAAAATTCAGCTTCTGCAGTAGTCGTCGTTGGTTGTCTGTTTTATCAGGAATGCTGCTGGAGATAGTTAACTCTCTGTGCGTTTTGGCATTTGTTATGCTTACTTGCCGCATTTTGGCGGCGACGGCAGGTTCTGTTTAAATGTAAGGCTCACTGCTGTCTTCTTTTGTGCATTGCGCCAGGAAGCTGTCGTTTCTCGGAACCCCTTAGCGGCTCTATTTCTGTCTGATGGTAAGTTTTCTCCTTTATAACGAACTTGTGAATTGATTCAAGGATGAAGTGGCAATCACTTTGCTTCTTTATTTGAATAAGGTAATGAGGATTCTCCTTGCAAGGACAGTGAAAGTCTTGTTTATGGATCTCCACTCATCAGCAAGGAGCTCAGAGACGAGGTGTGCTTTTTCAGGATCTTCCATTTGGGTTTGCATATGTTCATCTGGAACTACTAGCTAAGAAGGGGTCACTTGATATAACCAGAGAATTTTGGAGAAAAGGGTTGATTCGGAAACCATATATATTAATTTTACACTGTTAAATAGCTGCCCGACTGTTGTCTGTAGTTACTGCGAAAGATGTAGCAAATGTCAATCTGCTTTGAAGCGCTAAGCTGTTAATGACTGCTTCACCCTGTAGCTCTGGAACTTCTGTCTTCCACTCTTCTTTGCAGTCTTACTTCTTTGCAAAAGGGAATTGTAGTTTGGGTTTGGATGGAGTGGTTGTGGCTTTCTGCTTTTGCTTTTAACAATTAGTATTTGACTATGTCTGGCATTGATGACGTTAAATCTTTCAGAAGCACAAACATTAACATTTTGAGTCATCACAGATTGTACAGATTGTAAAAAATTAATATATATGGTGAGAGGGCGGGAATAATCCAGTGGGGGTAGTAGGTGACATTGGGGTCTCTCTGCATTGGAATTGTCAAATACATGATATGGTGGCCTTCATATCTCCATAAGCCATACCGCTTTGTTCTTTTTGTGCGCATTTTTTTGTCAAATAAGATTAGTGTCAAAATTCATTTCCTGCTGAGAGGAGATTTTGCTTGAGTTCAAAGCTCACGAGATTATATACACATCAGATGATGTATGGTATAACTTTTATCTAAAAGAAACATTTCTCAAATTTGTAGAGAAATTCTTCGGAACCATTTAGAGTTTCTGGATGAAGTAGAGTAGGTTATTGAGACATGCAGTCAACATCTCCCGGGCCTTGGACTTGGCATACTTTTGCCAGACAATGTAACTTACTGAAATGAGAAGAGGACCATGCATTTTTCAACAGGGTCTTGCAGTTACATGCCTTAGCCTTCCACTTCTAGTGGGAATCTACCTCTTCTTTTTCATTGAATCAAGTTTTAGACTGGTTCAAGTTTACTTTGTCTCAGGACTGACATATCTTTGGGTTTCTGACATAAAATGTTTAGTGACTTGAGGATCATTAACTAGATTAAGAAGGTTTTCTTTTTCTTTTTTGACTCAAGCTTAAGAAGGTTGGTAGATAATTTGTTGGGATCACGTTTCTTGCAGGCAGAGCCAATTAATTCTTGGAATATTGTTTATTGTAGTTGCTGTGCTTGTAATTACTTGAAAAGAAGGAATGTTTATTTCGTAGAGGATGCAGTCTCCAATGTTAAGATCATTCATATTTTCATATTTTAGAATTCCTAGTCTTGATATTCAACAGTCTGTAGGTTCTGTGACATTCACTTTTCTCTTTAACAGGGTAAGTTCCTTAAAGCATGTGGAACGTTACAGGAAACCCCTAATGAAATTCGGAAAGCATCTAGCCGGCCAATGGCTTCACCAAATAAGGGTAGAGATTCTGAAAATTCAAAATTTCACTCGTGGCTTCCAGTATCATCCATTGAGAGGCTTCAGCTAGAGCCAAATAAACAACATGAGTTGTCCCCAAGACCTCTAAAACTTTCTGACAAGTGGGGCAAAGGTTCAAATTCTGACGAGCATACAGCTAGCAGGTTAGATGCTATATAAAGAATTTGACCATGATATGTTTGATAACCAGATCAGGACTCAGTATTCAGGGAAAATAAGAAATTAATTCTTTCTGCTATTGCAGCTGTATATTAGATGAGCAGAACGTGGGAACTTCTTCCATTAGCTCCAGTGAGGGCAGTTGGGCATTCAACGTCAAAACAACTGGCGAGCATCATAAGAGACAGAATGATAGTATTGCAACTGCACTTTCACCCTCCAAATCCACTGTGAATGCTAAGTGTAGGAACAAGTCGGTGCGTTTTGAATGTGACGTTGATGGGTCTTCGTCCAGAGATTCAACATCTGAAATTGCAAGCCGGAGTTTTGAAGAATCTGAGTCACCTAATTTTCAGAATAACTCAAATGCTGGGCCTCATCCAACACCAATGAAGCTAACAGAGGAAATGCAGACTCCCGGAACCGTTTTTCCTGCATACATGGAGAAATTATCGCCTCAAAAGGCACGTATTAGGTCAGAGTATGTGTATTCAGTTTTAAATCCTGTACAGAGCGTCTCACAGTGGAAGTCACTAATGGATGGGGAGTCTAATTGTAATCTACTTTTAGAAGAGTTGGAGGACTCTTCTGAGCAACCTGGAAGCACGAGAAAAAAATCTGAAATGCACATTGAAGAAACTTCAGCAAGAAAAGAATCAAAAGTGGAAACAAGCTTATCTTCCTGGTTGAAACCACCTCAGAACAGATGGGATGACAATGATCACAAATTTAGGGCTGTAGCTACCAGAAAATCCCAATTTCATGGTACTCCTAGTGATAGGCCAATCATTGGTCTTGTCGCAGCACATTGGAATGAAAATGAAACTCAAACCTTGCCAAAGTGGTGGGATGGTAATGGGATCCCTAATTCAACTAACAAGTATAAGGAGGTATCTCTTTATGGCCTGTCTGTTCCTTTGTGACTCTAATTCAAAAATTTTCCTTGAGACAACCAGTCTGTTTTTCTTCCCCCAGGATCAAAAGGTGAGTTGGCACGCGACGCCATTTGAGGAAAGGTTGGAGAAGGCATTGTCTGAAGAAAGTTCTCTCTCTCAAAGGTATTGACACATTGAATTTTGTCTTGGCACGGTGATATTTTGAAAACTGGCATGTCATTACGTGTATTTGCTTAAGTAGTGACTCCTGACTGAGAAATTGAAACTGCATTTGTGCACCCTTACCTTGAAAGCTCTGTAAAAGAGGTACAAGAGGGATAAGGATAGCAAATGAGGTCAGAATCTTAGACTGGAAGAAACTTGCAATGCTCTGGGTTCTGGTCTTGTCTCTGATGGCAACATGTGTGGTAGACATGTAGCCTGTTCTGCTTTTGGCAATTTGATGTGGATTTGGTGAAATATAAACACCAAGATGAATATTTTGGTCTAGAAATCAACTGCAGAAATATGTTTTGGAACTGCATTAAGCATCGAGTTTCAATTTTATTTGTTCTGCTGATAATTCATGTACCTGCTATAGTCTCCTAGAAAGTTTGCTTGCGAAGGACTTGACTTGCAATGCATACCCATTTCTGCTTGTGCTTTTGTTTGCTTTTCTTGTAGAATATTTGAACCTTATTTTCATGTTAATTGGCCTCCAGGAAGCAACCTCAAGGAATGCCATTAACTTTTGAAAGGGATGAGGAAAGTGACACTGCTCTATCTCATTTTCGAAATTCAGTCCACTCTGAGTCTGTTGTGTCATTCTAGCTTATCATTTGGCTACGCATCTATGCTTAACTCGTGCGTGTAATTATTGTGGTGAACATATCAAGAAGAGTAAAGGTATGAAATTTACATCAAAGCTTGACAGGGCAACCGTCTTTGTGATTTCTGAAGGCATCTTTGCTTTCAGCCATTTGGCTGCTAGATGGATAGCTGCTTGCATTGTACCCAGGTGATGGAAATTGTCTGGTCGTAGGAAATCCTGAATCTTTGCATGGGTCTATTTCTGCTTGATCAGCCATGCAAAGGGTTGCTTATTCATCGGCCTGTAGCATTGCTGAAGGACTGTGATACATGGATATGTTACATGTTTAATGGATATTCCTCAGGATGCTGGTGAATATACCGTTTTGTTTGCTCATGGTTTCCATCTTGTCTAGACAACAGATTACTCTTTTTACTCCCTCGTGTCTTCATGGCTTATCTCATCAAAGTCGGTAAATCCTGAGCTTTTAGTACCATGCTCCATGGTTCATAACACAATATTTCAACAGCATTTGGCAGATATAGAACCTTTAAGTGTATTGAGGTAGCGAGTGTAACATGCACTTGTCCAGTTATTTGGCGACTACGTTTCTTAGGTACAAACGAATAGACAATTGAAAGACAATCGATGCATTGCAGGTGGGTATCGTGTTAATAGAAGAACACTTCCTTTAGTTGATAGATAAAAGGAGGCTTGAACTTGCTTTGATACCATTATCAATCTTAAAGCTTAAGCCATCAAGTTATAAATGTCCTGTGTCCACATATATCAGACTCATTTGTCCCATACCTGAGCAATGCAAGTCTCATTATAAGCTATGCTCGATTTTCATAGTAGGTCTCATTTGTCCCATACCTGAGCAATGCAAGTCTCATTATAAGCTATACTTGATTTTCATTATAAGTCATCGCGTGTTTGCTTATCCAGCTCTAAAGAATTTTCTCCCTTGTGTTAAAACTTAAAACGACCAAATGCACGGTGTAGCGTCATGTGTTGAAGAGACGATTGACGTATCCACCATTGCATGGATCAGTAATATCAAGAGAAAATTCCTCAGCTGCGATACGATCTGTGCGCTAGCTATAACTCGTGTAGCATCTATTTTTGGCCCCCCTTTCTGAATGAGAAACGAATAGCACATGGGCTTAATCTTTTCGCATTCTGGCTTTGTCCCGCCTTAACAAAAGTCAAGTCACGAGAAAAAAAAAAATTCTCTTTCAGTGGCAAGTACATAGAAAGCGCTAAGAGCTTTTGTTCACATGTGTACGTAGTAATTAAAGCATCAGATTCCTTCCGGCAGTGCAGGTTTTTCCAATGATGGAAGCGCGTTTTCTCTCTACTTTCACACAGTTGCGTCCTCCTCCGACGAGAAAGGAACGCAAAGTTATAGCTGCTGGAGCAGCCCTATTTGAAATCTCGTGAGTTTTGTTGCGTTAATGAACATGTAGGTCAAAAAAACATCAGTTAAAGCCCCCGTTCCAATTCATGCTAAGCTGAACAGGAAATATTTGACCCGTAAGTATAGCTGTGATCATTATGTGTGCTGCGCGTGTTACCTTTTCTAGAAATTCAAACTATGAGGGACGCAAATTAACATTCAATGAATTCATGTCTCGTGGGTATTTCTCGAAGCTCATCCTCGCCCACAAGATGGCCCGTGCTTGAGATAGATAGGATGTGGACATGACCATACTGACAAAGCCGGATGGGAAAGACCAGATAAAGATGAGAGGTCGAGCTGGCGATTTGTACTGTAATGCCATGCTAGGCGAACCATTTGTCGGACCATACTGATACGAAAAATTCATTAAGATGGCAGAATCTTTAGACATATCCCGCGATCATTGGTGTTTGGCTTAAATAATTCATACTGCTCATTAGTTAGAAGGCCCAACATAAAACTCGAGCTATTAAGTGGAAGGACGGTACATATATATTTCTAAAGTCCGATGATGTAATATAGAAGTCAGCCTTTCTAGATTTTGGTTGTTGGGTCATTAGAAATTCGGGGTTCATGCACATGGTTGGGTATCCCATGTATATAAACGTTGAAGTTTATGTTAGTTCCGTTTCCAGTGATTAGAATTACCAGACGTGTAACATTATTATAAAGATGCTTTATGGCTGAAGACAATGAACTAAAGCTTATTAAGGCTTCATTCATTTCGCGGAAAATAATTTCCAGGAAACCGTTTTCCAGATTCTCCGGCGTTCGTTTCACGGAAAATAAATTCCTTGGGAAAAATGTTTTCCATGAAAGGAAAAAAAAATCTTCTAAATTAGGGGAAAATGTTCTCGACTTTTGAAAAATGTAAAATATTTTCCTCACTTAATCTCTCTTATATCTCTCCTCTACAAATCCTCACTTCCTCATTCCCTTTCTTCTTCTTCTTTTATTTTTTATTCGAATTATCTTTTAATTATCTTTTTCTTTTTTAATTCGAATTATTTTTAATTTCCTTTTTCTTTTTCTTTTCTATGTTTCCCATCTTCTTCTTTCTTGGTTAATCGTCGGCCGTTGCTAGGCAAACCTCGAGCTCATCGATCTCAAGCTCGTGCTTTGTACTCTTGTTAATCATTTTCTTTACTAATTTTACCTTGCAGTTGTACATTGCTCAAGCAAAGGGCTCTACATGCTTTGCTTCTTTTTTCTTTGTTTTATTAGAACACACTTAATTGGAAGATTCTCATTAGGGCTATACATGCTTTGCTTTTTTTCTCTTTTGCTTCTTTTAAAAATCCATATGAATATTTTTTTAGAGTAGATGAGCATTTGGTGACAGTGAGGGAATAAAGATATGAAGCAAGTTTGCCTGAATTTAAAGGCAAGTTCATATTTAATAGATTTATAGGTTGGTAAGTGATGCATGCCTAAGTGGTGAAGTCTTATAAAATATTTTCTTTACCGAACACTGGAAAATATTTTCCAAAATATTTTCAAGTTTTAGCCGAACACCAGAAAATATTATCATTTTCCTGGAAAATGACTTTTGGGAAAATATTTTCCGGAAATAATCAATTTTCCGCAAAATGAACGGATCCTAAATCACAGTTAAGTTCAGGTGCGAAGGGAAAGAACTCCCTCGGCACGAACCACTGCTCCCTCTGGTCAAAAGGGTTACTTTCTTTAATCAAATGTATTAGGACTGCAGCATTTATTATGTCACAATTAGCTGTAATCATTCAGAAAAAGCACCACGAAGAAAATAGAGGTGTTGAGGTACTGTGTGCTTCTTTTAGCCAAGGGTTTCCCGGTTGATGACTCGAGGAAATTGACTTTGCTTTGAGAGGGGATGCGGTTCATAAGATTGAGACGGGTTCGATAAAGAGGGATGGCCTCTGTTTTCAATGGATGGTTACGCTCGCATGCTGATTTTAGGGTCTTGACCATGTAGTGATAGCAACTCTTGTCGATATGTCCATTAACATTCAATCACACGAAAAGACTTTGGGGGCAGATGATAATTGCATACACGAACTAATAATCACACACAATGTCCCGATTAAAATGCTTATGTTCATAGATGCAGCGTGAGAGATAAGAAAATATAATGTTGATTAGCGAAATGCTCAGCCCTCAACATGTTAGGATGATCATCATAAGATAGCGATTCAAGTGATTGTTTGAGTTACTCACCAACATTTTTAAGTTTTCCCAACTTCTTGTCATTTACAAAATTTATTTGCAATTCTTTGTTACACCTTAAAGTCACCAACTCCTTTAAGTAATTACCAATTTTAATTAGAGTAAATCATCGACTTTTTTCCAATTAAGCCACCGACTAGCTTTGGGATGCCAACCTTTATTTGAGTTAGGCACTGTTTGGTAACCATCCAAACAGTGCCTGATTATGATTTTTTGTTCTCGGATCAGTTTGGGAATAGAATCGCGTTTGATAAAATTTTTGTTCCTGGGAACAAATTTCTATTTTTTTGCTCTCGGAAGTAGATTTGGAACATAATCAAAAATTAAAAAAAAAAGTTGATTCTTGTTCCGGGAACAAATCTAAGAATCAAAACCAATTCTTCTTCTTCCATTTTCTCTTCTTCTTCTCTTTTCTTCTTCTTCATCGACTGCCATCTTGCGGTTCTTTGTCTCTTTGCCGCCCGCCCGCCGTCGTACGCCGTTTGTCGCCGATTCTGTGCCGGCAATCGGTCCAGCGAGCTCGCTGGAGGCAAGCCCGGCCACCAGTGAGGCTAGGCAAGCCTCGCGATTGGCAAGGCCGAGCCTTGCCGGTGGCTAGGCGGGCCTCGCCTAGCCCCGACAAGGCTCACCAAGCTATGCCGGTGGCCAAGCGAGCCTTGCCCAACCTCGACGAGGCCGGCCCGGCCACCGACGAGGCCGGGCGAGCCCCGCCTAGTTGCCGGTGAGGATTGGCGGACAAGGGCGGCCTCGCCAAGGACCGACGACACTTCGGTGAGGTTGCCGGCCCTCGTTTGGCAAGTTGTCGGACTAGCGACCGGCCACCGAAGAAGAAGAACATGAGAGAGAAAGGAAAAAAATAAAAAAAAAAAAAAAAAAAAAAAAAAAAAAAAAAAAAAAAAAAAATATTTAAAAATTAAAAGAAATTTATTTGGAACAATCAATAAGCACGATATTAAACGCAATTCTATTCCGGAATCAGAAATTTTGGATAGTTAGGGTGCGTTTGGTAACGATTCTGTTTCTGGAAACAAATTCTAATCATAAATGATTCTTTTTTATTTTAATTTCGGGAACAACTTCTACGCATTTTAAGCCGTTTGGTAACTATCCAAAATTCCGATTCTAGAATAAAATTGTGTTTGGTACCGTGCTCATTGATTCTTTCTAAATCAATTTCTTTTAATTTTTAAATAATTTTTTTACTTTTTTTCCCTTTTTCTCCTATTCTTCTTCTTCTTGTGGCCAGTCATGTTGTTGGCCCTCGGCGAGGTCGGCCCTCGTTGGTCGAGTCACGCCGGCAACTGGGCAAGGCTCGGCTTTGCTGGTGGCTAGGCTGGCCTCACCGGGGCTGGGGGAGGCCTGCCTAGCCACCGGCGGGGCTAGGCGAGCTTCGCCGGGGCTGGGCGAGGCCCGCCTGGCCACCAGCGAGGCTAGGCGTTGCGAGGCTTGCTTAGCCCCGGCGAGGCCCGCCTAGCCATTGATGAGCTCGCCAAACCTCGCCCTGGCTTGGTGAGCCTCCGGCGAGCTCGCCGAACCGGTTGCCGGTGATTGGCGGTGGCGAACGGTGGTGACCGGCGGCGGCGGATGGCGGCAGGCGGTGGCGGACGATGGCGGACGACGGTCGCGGGATGGCGGTTGATGAAGAAAAAGAAAAGAGAAGAAGAAGAGTTGGTTTTGATTCTTAGATTTGTTCTTGGAACAAGAATCAACTTTTATTTTATTCTTGATTCTACTCCAAATCTGTTCACGGGAACAAAAATTTTACCAAACGCGATTTTGTTCCAAAACTATTCTCGGGAACAAAAAATCAGATCGGGTACTATTTGCACGTTGCCAAACAGCCTCTTACCAAATGGCTTAAAATACTTAGAAATTGTTCCCAAGAACAGAATAAAAAATAATTATTTCTGTCGAATCTATTTCTAAATGTAATTGTTACCAAATGCGCCCTTACTCACCAAGCTTTTTTTTTTTTTTGGTGGGACTATAGAATGAAATTACCAAATCTAGTTGGTAGTTTAATACGGAAAAAGTGGGTAAGTCACTCAAATAAAGATTCATAAATTCATGTAAGAGCCAATTAATTTAAGGGGTCAGTAAGAAAGACAAACAAAGTTGGTAATTTGCAAATCATGAAAATGGTTGATAAATTCATAAAAGAATTGGAAAGTTACAGATAAGTTATCCATAAATCTAGTGACCGGTAATTTTCTTGTCAACTACCCTTTTAACTTATCAACTCTTTTACAATTCTACAAGTGAGGAAAAGTTTATCAAAAACGAAATAGTAGAATTGTCCATTCTCATATAGCATGTTACAGGAACAGTGCATGCCCCAGGTGTACCTTGCAAGAAAAAAGATCATTTTCTGAACATGGTGTATAAAATAAATGACGGTGCAGAAATTGCATAAGAATGTCTTCTAGTGTCGCGGACTTTCAATGTACGATTGACATGGCTTAGTAGAAATGATTATAGATAATACTCACTCCAAAGGTTTAGCATCTTTTCTTTTGTTTTCTTTTTCATTTTTTTTTTTTTTAAATTTTGTTAGAGAACTCAACAAGAAGTTCTGAGTTGATAGAGACGCTGGGGCCTTTTATATCTCGTAAGTCATCAAACCTCATCATCCGGCTCAGACTAACGTCTTGTATGGTTCCATGACTGCATCGTTTGCTCGTCAAGATAGAGAATCTTGCGCTTACGGCCATCAAATGGAACCTGATCTAACATGCATGATTTCTTTCTTTGACTTATATCAGAGAGAGAGAGGGAGAGATGTGTAAAATTATATTGTCTTAATGATATGTGATTTGAGCCAAACCCTCTTAAGAAATCAATTCAAAAGGTTGGGTTCCTTTTAGACATATTGGAGGTCTCCTGCAAATTAAATAATCCAAAAGACATCCATAAAAGGGGTGTGATCCTGTTATGGATATGTTACCTTATTCGTTTCTAATTGCATCACAGTAAAAAATTCTCAGCAACTTCCAGGATTTGGTTTCAAAAATATCATGTTAAACGACAGCAAGACCCGAAAATTCCAATACAGAAAATTTAAAAATCAAAAGATGTTACGGTTGGAGAGGAGTACATTCCTGTTGGAAGTTTTCACAAGTTTGCTGCGAGGGGCATTAGAGAAAACCGAGGGTTTCTATTGCCTGGTTTGTCAGGCAAGGAAAGAAGGTTCTAAATAGACTTTTGGGGTGTTTCTGGAGCCAAAAGTTTTGAGGACTTGACCCATAACAAAAATATCGATCGAGGACTTAGACTTTTTTCCATCAAATCTTTCTTTTTTTGGGGGCATAGTCGTGCTCCGAACAAAACATATTCTTTTTCTATCCTCTCTCCATTGACTTGAAACCTAATCTCACCCTTCATCATCGTTGCTGCATCTGTCTCTCTGTCTCTCTCTCCCCTGTTGGGAGTACCCATTGTTTTTCCGTCCCACGGACCACGTACAAAAGCTCAGTATGGGGAGAACTGTCCTCATAATTCTACGCATATGCCAGGAAAAATATGTATCTGGGCCTCACACCTTTATTCGATCGATGTGGACACAGCGTGCGAAAGAGACATGTCGATTATGACTCTATGGTCTTAATGTTCTGGATGTCCGCTGGTGTTTCTCCATGAAGAACTACGCTGTCAGATACAAGATGTGTGCATCTACAGTAGAGTTCATGATCAAAGCGATTAACACAAGATCGTTTTCCAAATGTACACAACGAATCCACGTACTAGTTTGACGAAGTGATCAAGACTTTATAGCTCAAAATATGAACGATACCGTATCGGGCAACGATATCATGCGGGTTGCATTCCCATCATACAGTAAGGGACACGGAGCGCATCCAAATGGATGCCTATGGTTGAGAGATAAATGCAGAAAGGCGTGGTCTTCACCAATATTTTTTCCAAGAAATTTGTTTTATCTCGAGCAGCTGTGTTTGTTGACCTAGCCCTATTCTTCGATTAAAATCCAACAACATTAATTCGTGATTCATGATGCTGGGTCAACCCTGAGGACTTAGGCATGCCTGGGGACGAGTGCCCAGAACGAGTCGTCCTCGTTGGAAGGATCTTACGTAAATCAGAATGATAAAACTAGTACACATACATCTGTGATTGATCAGCTGATCAATTGCAGTCTCTCGTACAGACACTAAAATATACTTTTCAAATCGCGTGTAAGTTGAAACTTAAATTATTGCTTGGGTTCAAGAGAAATCAGCTGCATCACAAAGCAAAGGAAGTCCTGGAAATCGAAAGCTTGCAAAGTTATATGGAATCTAACTCATGAAAGGTACTCTGATTAAACTTATGAGTCAGGTAAAATCCAAGTAATGATCTGAGCGGATAATTCGAATATGAAATTACTTAATAATTTATAGCACGATAAATTGAATTTATGATGTGCGCTTCGCTCACATACTCGTTGATTTTTCAATCGCTAAGTCAATCGTATTGCCATGCAGGGTCAGGCATTCGTTCGGTCTCTCTCTGTTGCGGGAGTCGGTACGGCAGCGTCTGCCTTGTGCTCATTGGCTCTCAGGACACTTGGCATAGAAAAAAATCGCATGTTCAGATGGCTGATTGCCCGATTGTACGATTGTACTAGATAGATTGCGACAGATCATGACTTGGTTATGCTTCTAACTCCACACGTCGCTCGGAATTGTGTTGCATACTCAGAAAATTCTGGTGCACAGGATCTACCCACAATCTCCTCGTTCATTTTCCATCCTTGGGATAAGTTTGATTACTTTGAAAAATCAAGTCCTCGAAGGTTATCTATACTCGGGCAGTACTTTTGTATTTTGGCAAGAATACAGCTTATAATTCTTAAATTTCCTCAAAAGCATCCTTCTAGAAACGATATCGTGAATAACATGTCATCTAGTTGTAAGTTGATATATAAAGTTTGATCGCTTTATTTGTCAATTTCACGTATAACATAAAAAGAAAGCGTTCGATTAGACCAATATGGCATCATAACTTTCAAAAATTGGTTTAATGATCAAATGACGGGTATCTTACGCCTGGGGTCTCGAGTTTAATTCTATTTGGCTATATATCGGTTTGTCAAATCAGAGTAATTCAAAAATGCAAAATAGGGGGCCACTAGAAACCTAAATACGTGCAAGGACAAACATAATCCACAGTGATTTTGAATTGTCTTCTTCTATTCAATGAATATTACGACATCAAGCAAGCATACGAAATTTTATCAATATATTAACCAAACATTTGGAGAAGTAAGCACATAACGTTGCCAATTCCGAGTCAAATGAAGAAAACTCACCAAGCTAGTCTACTTAGATTAGGGGCGTTTTGAACATCTTTTTCGTTCTTTCTTTTTTAATTTTTTTTATGTGGGTGTGGAATTTCATTTCAGAAGCGACATGATTAGTGTTTCCTCTAGATCTAATCTGATTAAATGAGGTAAAATAATCATGTTACGAAAGCTTAATCGTCAGATATGTTAAACCAACAGAAGAGAGCTTCCCCCCTCCCTTTTTCTCTCTCCCTCCTTTGAAACTGTCCAAATGAAAAGGACAAAAACAAGTGGAGCTCAGCCTGAATAAGTCAAACGATCAGGGCCGCTCAGGTTGACTTTACCCAGTTGATTTACGCAACGAACGATAAAAACTCCAAGAAATTCAGGAAATATCCCTTTGCATCAGGTTTTTCACCAGACATACACGATCTTGAAGTGAACATGTTGATAGAGTTACTATCTAGCACGCGGTAGGTGGTCCTAAACTTCATTTGGTAGATCAATCACGATATAAGCAAAAACAAATGATTCACCATATTTCATTTACTTAAAAAGTCATAGCTTTATGAATAATAAACTTGCCATACTGTGATTAATCGTGTTTATTACATCAGTAGTAGCATGCCTTTATATTTTATTCTCTCTCTTGACGGAACAGTAAGGATCACATTCGTAATTTCTTTATTCAAGTTTTAAGTAGGATATAGATAATTATTGAGAACTATTTTAATGAATTGGGACAGGTTAAATTTAGGAGAGACGACACGAGTCTAGCATGTGTATTTATGAGAAACAGAGAAAGATTACAACATCTTACTTTAACCAGTGATGGGGTAGATCAGTTGATCACGTCAGCCATAGAATAAGCCCAGCCAACTGGTTTTCTTTTCCTTTGGAAATGAAGAACTTTCTCTTGGGCGATGGCGACTCCATGATCAATTAATGGTTTATATTAATAATCAAAGTCCGTTCTTGACCAAAGGCAAACCACATGATCTCTCTCATATGCAAAAGTCCTCATCTCCCACACGCCCTATAAGAAGCTCCTGCTTCGAGACCTGTATGATGAGTTAGTGCACTCCGAAGAGACAACAAAGAATACTAGAGAAAGAATTAAGGGAGGGAGGGAGGGAGATGGAGATAGATATGGAGATTATGCAAAAAAAGAGCATAAGTGAGTGCAGTGGAGAGAGGATTATGGAGGATGAAGATGGAGGCGGGACGGCCCTTCCAGGGTTCCGGTTTCACCCAACGGACGAAGAGCTCGTTGCGTTTTACCTCAAGAGGAAAGTGGAGAAGAAGCCGCTCAGCATCGAGCTCATCAAGCATGTCGATATCTACAAGTACGACCCTTGGGATCTTCCAAGTAAGTTTCTTTTTCGCATTCATTCGTTTTCTTCTTTATACAGTTTGTGTATTTCATCCCGAATTGATCGGAAAAATCATCTTTCTAATCGAATCATCAACGACCTTAATATGTCGTATCTTGATTTTCTCCAGTAACCCTACAGCTCATCGTATGTACCCTTTAAGTGAATTGACCCAAGAAAGTAGAGTTAGAGAAAAGATCAAAGGAAGAAATTTTTTTTTGGTTTCGATATGCATAGATGAGCACATGTCAGTTGGTCAGTTTGAGCTGAGAATCTGTCTGAACAACCGAAGGATTAATATTCAGTAGAGTACCTTATGATAAAGGTGTTTTCATCATGAAAGCTAGCTACTTATTTAGCCGGCAACCATGGACGACACACAAGATGGTCAGAAGAATTCTATTAATACTTGCTTGCTCAGCAGAAGAAGAGAACTGGTTTTTAATCCCTATACGTGAAAAGTTACGGGATCACTATCTATGTCCGTGTATATGTATATTATCCATTTCCTAGAGGTTTGATCATCAGATGGTTCTTCTCAGACAGATCCCTCCCTACCCAATACGTAATAACCTTGACGAAACTGGGAATAGCAAGTGAAAGAACCACAGTATAATCACTAAACACCTCGGACTTTTTTCTTCCAATTGCAGTGCACCTGTATGTCCTCCAATATCAAAAAGGTCGAGAAATATTTCTCCTGCACTAGATCGAGAAAATTATTACCTCATTCGGCTGCTTGAGTTACATAAGCCCTATAAGATTTGGAAAACGAAAATTTCTGGAGCCAAATGAACAGTAAGTTAAATCGCCTGATAAAATGAAAAGCTATATGGTCTCCTTCTATTCCAAAGTATGATGATTATTGCCGGTAAACAAGAAAATGGGACTTCTTTTCTATTTTCACAGTGAAAAATACATACGTACGCATGTATATATTTATATTTAGAGCTCTACCTAATACTGAGTTTGTGGACTATATTGAAAGTTTCAAACTTGTATATCACTAAAGTTCACGATCATATTGTGAAAACTTTGAAGAAGTAAGCACCGTTGGGGAGAAGGAATGGTACTTCTTCTGCATGAGAGGGAGAAAGTACAGGAACAGCATAAGGCCCAACCGTGTCACAGGGTCTGGGTTTTGGAAAGCCACCGGCATCGACAAGCAGATACACGCGGCAAAAGAGCCCCACGACTGCATCGGCCTCAAGAAGTCCTTGGTCTACTACTGCGGAAGCGCCGGAAAAGGCACGAAGACCGACTGGATGATGCACGAGTTCCGGCTCCCGCCATCGGGGAAAACCGCCCATGATAGTCTCCCCTCAGACAAGAGCATTGCTCAAGAAGCGGTAAGAATTCTCACTTCATCCATTTTCACGGTGGTGTTGCTCGACATTCTAGATTATGTCTACGAGAGTTTTGCAAAGATCGTCTACGCTGTTGCACGGGAATGATGAGGAGAAACATGATAGTCATTTATTTTCTATCCAAAGTTACTGCTCTTTTTCATCAGATTTTTCGTGTCAAGTGTTTCTGGGTATTTCTTTTTCTCTTCTTTCTAAGTCTTTAGCTCACTTCTGTAAGAAAATGCTCAAATCAATAACAACCTGTCACTAAGTTCCACCTTAGACAGCGCATGAGATTTATCAAATAAACAGCAATCTTCCTTGTACACTCTAGATGAATGTCAAACGTTATCAGATTGAAAGGTCGTCTTCTTGCTCTTTTTCTAATCGATAAATTGGTCAAATATATCATGGTACGTATGTGAACGGGTCTTCTCCAGAATAATATATTCCATAGATCGGCATACAATCTTGAAATTTCTAAAATGAGTTCATACACCATCTTACGAAAATTTGATTTTCATGTTCTTACTGTGTCTGACTTTCGATACCCCACCAAAAAAAAAAAAAAAAAAAAAAAAAACACTTAATTTGATTTTCCTTCTTTGGTGGGCTTCATAGGAGGTCTGGACGCTATGCAGGATTTTCAAGAGAATCCCATCGCACAGAAAGTACACGCCGAACTTGAAAGAGCACAACACCACCCTCAAGCAGAACCCGACTGACTCAAGCTCTAAAACAAGCAGCTTCGAAACTGAATCGGCCGAGCAGTACGTGAGCTTCGGGGATTCGGCTGTTGTCGCCCACAATGAGATGAAGCCGGTCATCCTGGACCGTTTTGACGACCGGAACTACCTGCTCTTTACTCATTTGAACTCGATATCTCAGGCGCCCTTAGCAGCACCGGGCTACTCCGGACTCTGGAATCTGCATGGAGAGGACCTTCTCATGCACGGGAACTGCTGGGACGAGCTAAGGTCAGTAGTCGAGCGAGTCGCCATCGATCCTTGCCAAGCTTTCGACCAGAGATAAATGTGAAAATAACATCTCTTCATCAATCGAGCTCGTACGCCCTTCTCTCGGGAGAGGGGGGGATCATATATATCTCTGAATCTGCCAAATAAAAAAGGCTTCCGTTAGGCGGCCTTGATATGGTTTCCGCCAATATCATGGATAAGTAGGCATACACTGTGTAAAGGTTCTAACTTCCTCACAACATAAAGCCACGATTGATCTGTATTGTTTGATGTGTCTGTAGATAGGAGGGAACGAACTTGGACTGATCAAAGTTTCTAGTTTACAGCATCATTCGATCGATGGCTCTTTTAGTTTCGCATTTTCAATTATGAGTTTAGCCGCTTCATTTCATATGTTTTGAGAGAGAGAGAGAGAGAGAGAGAGATTAATAGACTCGATCGATTTCGTCTCGATACAAAGGACACGCTATTCTACAATGTTCTTGGCAATGGGTGGCTGAGACTCGGTACGAAGGAGAAAATCGCAAAGCAAATATCGAGAAAATGACCTCAGCTGCAGACGCAACGAGAGAGAACCACTCATACGGGTGCGAATTGAATCTCAGTCAATCGAATGCTTTCTATTTCTTCCTTCACTAGAAAAATGTCACAGCTATTTGGCAAACCCCCTTGACTTGGGTAACCCTCTCTCATTTGCTTGAATTATCGTTCATTGAACTTGCTCGATACCGATGTCTAAGCAATACAGCACAAGTCACCAAACACAAGTCACCAAACATTTGCCGAAAGTCATGGCAAGCAAGGGCCCTACACGCTTACAGCAGCGGTTCTTTTGTAATTTTCGTGTTCACATTCAGAAAAGCAAGTCCTGTTGCGCTTGGCCAAGTGACTAAACACGCACATATTTCTCCCAGCTGACTTTTGGCGTTCTCCGCAGCGCTAATCTCTCCTGCAAGAAGCGCTGCCGACATCAGGCGAGGTGGGGGGTTGTCGTCAGACGGACATTGTATGGGTTTCTAGCCTTTAAGTATCCTTTCTACTTTCAGATGATTAAGGAACCGGGTTGTCTGCTAACAATGTTGTCATGAGATGGACAACATTGTCGAGAAACTGGAACCCCAGCAAAAGCCGAAGTTGCTCAAACGAATATCGTCATGATCAAGAAGAAGGTTAGCCTAGCGATGAAGCCAGGAAAAGTACAAAAAAAGTCCTATACCTATTGTATCGATACTAATTCAGTTCTAAACCTTTCAATTAGAGTCTTAAATATTTTCATATTAGTACAAATTCAATCCATTCGACTAAACACCGGCTGTTTTACGTAGCACGACCACAGCCATCGATTGGCCATAGGCAAGGGTCGGCGAGGGCATCATGACCCTCCCCAGATCTAGTGAGGGCACGAACCCCATAGCCTGGGTGAGGGGGGCTCTCGCAGGATTTAGCCAGGGCTCAACCCTTGCTAGACTTGATAGGGGTGGCAAGGATCAACTCTCACTAGATTCGATGAGGGCTACCTCGCCCAGCTCAGACGACAAGGGCCGAGCCCTTGCCAGATTTGACAAGGGCCCCCCTCACCCAAGCAACAAGGGTTGAGCCCTTGCTAGATTTGACGAGGTCCCTCTCACCCAGGCCACAAGGGTCATGCCCTTACCAAATTCAGCGAGGGCCACAACGCCCTAGCCAACTCTTGCCTATGGTTGGTCGTTAGTCATAGTCAGTACTGACCACAATCCAAAGGAGAAAAATAGGAAAAAAAATAATAACAAATCAAAAAAATATTCTAAAGATATATAAAATTATTCACATTAGTGCTAGTCATATTACATAGGAAGGCCGGCATTCATGTCAGTAATTTCCAACTTATATTGGCTGAATGGACTAAATTGATATCAATGTGAAAATAATTAGGATTAAATTGGTTTAATTGAAAAATTTATGATCGAATTGATACTAATATAATAGATTTAAGATTTTTCTATTTTTATTTTTTACTTTTCTCCGATAAAGGGCCGACTTTGAATAACTTGACGTGGTAATGTGGGCCGACTCTTGAATAACTTGACGTGGTGATGTGTTTGGTTGAATCACCATCAGGCGACATAGCTAACGTAATTTGCGCAAACATTGAACAGACTCCATCTTCTAAGGGAACTTTTCCACCGCGATCGTAGTGGGCTCCTGAGAAGAGACCAATGCAAAACCAGCTAAGTCTATTTCCAATTTTCCTCGGCATCGGTTCTTGAGAGGCTAGGGATTACTAAAATTCAGATTGGGATGGATCCTAGTTTGTTAAGCTAGGATGCACCCACACTCCTGGGAGCTTTTGTGTCGTGTCGGAGTGTCAATACTTTTCGATACTTGGTCAATATGTGTCGATAATCCAACTCCTGATTAACTCTTTTGACACTTTCTAACACACAAGTCCGAAAATTCCAGTATGCGAGTTTAGAATTCTGACATGTGACTTCGATACACATTGGGTCAATGAATGAGGGGTTAAAATGTAAAAATATAAAAAAAATAAAAACAATAAAAAGAGTGGAGAAAAATTCAATATTCTTTTTTTCTTTATACTTTCATTTCTGATGACACAATTCAATTCTCAAGTTTGTTTTTCTTTTCTTCCGACACGCAAGTCTAGAATATGAGTTACTTATTTTTTCCTCCAAATTTGATAAATTATTGGAATGAAGTTTAATTTGTCAAATTGAAATAAAAAAAATAATATTAACAAATAATAAATTAATTTTTTTACTGTAAATTCATTTTACGCTCTTTTTTATTTTTTATTTATTTTTAAATTTGAATCAAATTAATTTGATTAAAATAATAATAAAATTATAACTTATCATGTTTATATTTTTTATGTGCATTTAATATATAACATGTTCCACCGTGCCAAAATTCTCTATATTTTGAGAAATTACGTTTCGGCAAACTACGTAGCGTGCCGCATGTCGATATTACTTAGCTGTTAAGTGGCCTTTTGTAAACCTTAACTCTCGTGAATATTATCCACATGATCCTCAATAGAAAAGGAAATTCCCACACGCCCCAGCGGGGCCGGCGCCCCTTTCTCTCTGTCTCTCTGCAAACCCAAGTTCAGCTATCAGCACGCCTTGTCATGGGGTATGCCAATCCTTCTTCTTAAACAAGTCTCATATACAAATTAACTCTCTATATCTTAACTGGAAAAATCTGAAACACAAAGATACTAACTATTTCAAGCAACCTCAAGACTGATTGAAAATTTTACATTCAGTTCAAATCATCTGCTCTACATGTACATTTTAGGAGTCATAGTTGATCCCCAATTTACTCAGCAGAATACTCAGAATAGCCTCTGGTAGACATTCTTAAATACCAATGCTACGGGAAAAGTTAACAATTTCTGAAATTCCAGAACGGGAGAAAAGAATCAACTCCGAAAGATTCGACGTTCATGTTCTTCTCAAGCTTACCTTTTCAGGTAGATTGCCACTCCCCATGTTTACATCTCCTGAAGCTATTAGTTGCTTTATTTGTTGAATCAGTCTCTTCACACGATCGAACATTAAGCCTGATGGTATGTGTTCTGTCCTTGCCCTTGATCATTATTAACTGGTTGACTAACAACAGGAATGTCCAAGCTCCGTCCTTCTGTTTGAGAAGCAACTTCTCTAACGTCAGATATCCTTGCTTCTGTAGCCTGAATATCATTCCACTCCCCATCGGCAATTGGCTGGAGATTTTGTTGATCGCCAGTCACATGGATGACATTTTCTCCAGAAACCGATGCTGCACGAGAGACACTGAGACATGCTTTATCCACATTCTCCTCCGAGGAGTCTACATGTTTCGTCAATGGAAGGGCACTTCCCATATCTGAGCAAGACTCGATTTTTTCCTCAAAAACCTGCTTTGTGTCCATGTGTTGTCTGTCCAAATAAAGCAAATCAATTCACCAATGGCCCTTAGATGAGAGACAGCAACAAAATTATGATTTACCATTAATAAGATAGAATTGATCTAATCATCACATAAGAAAGGGTTTCTACACCATTCTAACTATTCGTACTGCATCTCTGTTCAGATGAATTTACATGTATAGAATACAAATAGGTCAACATGAAAACCAGTTAAGAGATGCAATTAGGAAAACAACAGGGAATGATACTCTTCATGGGTGTCATTAGAAGTAAAGAATGTACCTTTGAAGCTGCGCTTGAAGGACATTCACATATTCAAGAAGCTCCTGTTTATCCTTAGTTGCAGCTGCCTCTTTCTGCGCAGCCTCCCTTATTTTAGCACCAGCATCTGACTCCGCAACTCTGGCCCTCTCCTCGGCCCTGACAACAGCTGCTTCCAAGATAACAGCACGCTCTCTAGCTTTTGCAATCTCAGAACGCCACAACTGTGCCTCCTGAAGAGCAGAATCTCTCTGCTTTATTAGTTGATCTCTTTCTCTGCTTAGAGCCATAATCTTTCCTTCAGACTCTTTCAACTGCAAATACAAAGCTAAATACAGATTAGCTACAGACCAATTATTGGAAGGAGAACAAAACTCATATAGAGAAAGAACTCGGCTATCTAATGCTAGATGGCATTTCCATGTATCCTTTATAAGGTATTTGATGCCAAATAACCAATGCGTGATACACTCAGGGTGGTTGGACAACATCCAAGATATGAAAACTAAACTACCTTCAGTTTTGATGTTTCCACCCGCTTCTCGTAATCTTTCGTCAAATGCTCAATTTCTGCACAAGCGATTCTTCTTTGTTCATCCATTACGTGAGCTGCAGATGCCGCAGCCTCAGCTGCTTCAGCAGTCTCTGAAAGCTTCTCTGCTATTTCTTTAATAGTTGAATCCCGTGCTCGAACACTCCTGGCCAAATTTTGCAGTTCCTCATCCTTTACTCTAAGTGTCTCCTGCAAAATATTCTAGCATTTATAATTCAACAAATACACCAGTAATGAAAAGACATGCGGACTACCATTGCCCGTCAAGCAAGATAACTGCATGTGGATCTAAAAGTGAGACCATTTCCACCAGGCTGGGCTAAGTATAATCATTAATAGGATATATAATGCAAATTAATAACCCTTGAATGGGGCAAAAGTCCAATCTTTTTGCAGATAGAAAAACTCATTACGTGAAAGGAATGATGTATATTCCAAAGAGAAATCAACAAGATGTTCAACGCCCAAAGCAAGGAACAATTGAATATGAAGGGAAAGGATCTCATCATGCCAACAAGTATTCACATAGAAAGCCCTTTCATCACTGCTTTAAGAGTAAGATAAGAGTAGTTCAAATTTTGTACCTTCATGATTGTCAAATCATCTACTGGACCATCAATTGGCTTATTTATCATCATCCCCAGAGCATTTCTCATAGAAATCTGCATTGCCGCTTCAATTTCTTTGGAACATTCCAGTGCTGTTGAATTAGCTGCAGCAACTACAGTTGCAACTGTTCCTAATTTAGCAGAACCATTCCCACTTAAGGAATTTACAGCTTCTTTATGAGCCCTCAGGACCAACTGGGATGCACTGATTGTTGGAAGATGGAAAGAAAGAGAACCGTAAGTGATTGCCCCAGAGAGAGAGAGAGAGAGAGAGAGAGAGATTTTCCTCTTCTGGTATATATAGTGGTTGGTTCAGTTCATTTTTGCGTGCAAGTAAAAAAGTGAGAACTGTAACAACTGATAGGGTCACACAGAGAGCTAAGCACTTCTTAGGTTATAATGAGAGGAAAAATTTAGTAACAGTGACGAATTAAATTGAGGAAAATGGAATAATGCGAAGAGACATCTACTGTGGCTTGAAAATAATTATACAAAGACATAGTGTGTACTCCACAAATAAATCTTCATCACAAAATAAATTTATAGACCATGGTATGTAGTCAACAGAAAATCCATATCATGATGATCAAATTCATGGATGGATATCAAAGCCTCCTGCCAAAACTATAGCAAAAATTTAGTTTGACTTTAACTGATTATGAGAAATTTCTAATGATTTTAAGAGATGATATGTATACATTGGTGAAGATCTGCGATATTCAGTATTGAAAAAGAAATCTATATTAGGTCCACTGATAGTGGAGAACTCATTATTGCCAAAACAAATCTTTAGTTTTTCTTCCCTGATTCAGCTTTAAGATCAAACCACCAGAGTAACAGAGTTCCTGAACCCTTTGAAAACTTCCTTTACATGTAAATTTTCAAAAATGTCTGTGACAGCTAACAATAAATGAGCCAATGTTTGTTAAGCTACGAAAACAGAATACAAGATTTAACTTACTGAAGAGTAGATACCCAGGCTCTGGCTGCACCAGGAGTTTCAGCACATAGAAAGTAATCTTTCTTTGTTGGAGTCCCAATGTCTAGGAAATAAGGTTAAGAAGCACACAGATTCATTGAAAACTGTATCTGAAACATATCAACTTGAAGAATTGCAATTGACAATAACAGGCTCACAGCCAGAAATTAAGTTCTGGGCCAAGAGGATACAGAAACAGCAGCCATCATACTTTGGTAATCCACTGAAACATAGATGAATAGAAGGTTTAAAAACCATAAATCACGAACCAAAGTTCAAATTAGCTCAATGAGAACAGAAATGTGGTGTAGAACAAGTTCTGAAAGAATAAATCTTACTGGAAGTTTACAGGAGACACTGCAATGGTGCTATTAGCATCAAATATTATGGTACCCTTCACAGCTGGCTCATTTCTCCTAATTCTGATACAAACAAACAACAAGAAATTTATTTGATAAATACAGACTTTTACAAATGAAAGCACAGAAAATTTCAGTTTAAAATGACTAACTTGTATTCCATTTTTCCAGTTGTTGGGTCGAGGATAACCCACCGCTCGTTCCACTTCCTTATCTATTAAGAAGAGAAAATCACATGCAGGATCTTTTAATCAGACAGATCATGTGCCAGGGAAAAGAAAAACTTTTTAAGTAGACACACTTTCATCAGTGGAGATGGTAAAACTGACAGTGGCCATGCCCTGGCTGATAATCTAATACCATTGCCACTAAGTAAGATGGGTTTAAATTTTAAGCTGGAAGAGCAGGTCTAAGTGCCTTTCTTCTACTAAAGTCAAGTAAACTGTATAAAATACTTAAGCTAACTTCGAAGGCATTCAAAGTCGAAATGCAAAAAGCTGAATTTCTTGCTTGACAAGAAAAGACATAGATCTCATTTCTCCCCTACAGCAACAGCCTCGGAGTAAAAAGAGGGGAGGACATCTATAGTTTGAGCTGTCAAGTAAGTTGGCCGATAATAATCAAAAGCTCTAAATTTCCATAAAGCACCTGACTCCAGAAAATGGAAGTTATTTGATTTTTTAGAGAGGCATCAAAGTGCAGAATTTTTACTGCATCAATGAGTATTTTTTATGTCTACCGCGAAGAGCTAGCAAACTTTTCAGTCACTTTATGACACAAAAGATGAACTGGTTCTTACTCCTAATTCATCAGATAGAAAACCTGTCCCCCCGAACTACGAAACACTGGCACTCTTCTATCCCATGCACAATCATCCTTCTGAATTCTACCCCGAGAAATAATTCTCTGTCAAATCGTAAGTGAGTACATGCCCTCCTCTAACTTGAACCACGTCCATATCTCTAATTCGAATCACACTCGCAAAATCAGAGGGACAAAGAACATGACGCCTGACTTTTTTCCCGAAAATGCAATAGACACAATGCAATCTCCATTCGTGCAGTGATCAAGGAAGATCGAGGCGAAACCCCCGATTCGAATCGCTGCCGTACAGCAACGAGAACCTAAACCCAGGTGACATTTCAACAAAAACAAAGACTAGATCGCGAAATCTCAGAGAGAGAGAGAGAGAGAGAGAGAGAGAGAGAGAGAACAAGAGTTTACAGTTTCGGATCGCTTGAGGAGTGGGCCCTGCAGCAAGTTCCTGCCGGAACCGGACGCGAGCTGCCGCTTGATCTTGTCCAAGCTGTTCTCCGCATCCGCGGCCGCCGTCTGGAAACAACACCACGATTATCGCAAAATCTCCTTAGCTTCTTCTCGCGCCACCCCCAAAAAAAAAAAAAAAAAAAAAATGAACGCACGCACGCACGCGTGAGACTACGAGGTGTTAGTGATGCGGAACTGACCGTAGAAGCGCCATTGGAGGCCATGGCGAAGCGGCCGGACGACGGAGGCTTCCCGGGGAGGCCGAATCAGCTGGAGAAATCGTCAGTTCTCCCCGTCGGTGCGGCGAGACAGAGAGAGAGAGAGAGAGCGAGCGAGGTTCCAAAGCCTCCTTCGCTCCGACGAGGCTGTTAGGTTTTTTGATGGACTTGCAGGTGAAGACGGTGATGTTTTCCTTACGTTACTCTTGTCTCTCATTTTCCCTTTTTTGATTTATGTGTATTTTTTTTTTTAATTTCTTTTCGATTACGCCCCGGGAGTGTTTATTTATTTTTTCAATAAAGCCCCTGCGCTTTTAAGATCATATCTAAGATAGACCCATCAAACGATGGGGTCAGGTCGGTGAAAACTCAAAACTGCGTCGGCTGTTACATCATGCTTCTCGTGATACCTGATTTTGGATTTTTTATTTTTTATTATTTTTTTTTGTGTTAACTTCTACAAACATGACACAAAAAACCTAAACTTTTGTGGTATTGATATGAATTTGGGGTATTGGTGAATGGAAAGAAAACGTACGGGACATTATGTTATTATGAGAAAAATTTATGATTTTGGGTTGAAAGATGATGTTTTTGTCATACTGCACAAGTTTTTGAGATTTGATAATACAAAAAATGAATATCATAGTTGAAGATTTATATTGGTATTTTGTCTAGAATATATTCTAGTGCGTAAGTATTTTTTAAGTTCCCATGTGGCGCAATTGGAAGAGATAGAGATGATGGATTGCCGATGTTCCTGCGGCAGAATAAATAGCCACTACAATGATAATGGACTTTTTCCTTTAAAAATCATAAATGAAATATAATTTATTGCTTTATTTATTTTATGAAAAATGAATTTTATAAATGCTAAAAATAATTATTTGTACTGCTCGAAATAACTAGTTAATAAAAAATATTTTCATTATCAATAATAATTTATGTCTAAACATTTATGTGGATGATGAAAATACTTTTCATTGATTCATTTTTATAGAAAATATAAACAATTATTTTGTAAAAAATATTTTTAATTTTTAATTTTTTTTTTTTTGGGGAAACAAACATATCGTAATAATGTCTGCCTCTTAAAATACCACCAGACGGTTGGATTAGTTAAGCGATCATTTCTATGTCATGTCCATTTTTTACATTTTACAAAGTCAACAGCCGGCCGGTCCGGGCCGGTCCGGTCCGGTCCAGTCTTGCGAGCAGAGCTGATGCGGGTTGCGGGTGCCCGAAATGATCCGACCCGACCCGGATCCTGAGCCAACTTCCCGGTTCCTCTTTTTTTTGAAAATCCCCCTAAAACCCTAAAAACCATTTCATCACCAACATCGTCGTCGTCGTCGTCGTCGGCAAATCCTGACCCGGCGACGCTCCTTCGCCGGAAAAAACCTTCACCAACTTCTTCCTTCTCTCTCCTCAGGCGCGCCGGCATCGCCGCGATCGTCGGGGCGTCGCCCGGCAGCGATCCGTAGCACCTGCGGATGCTCGCGTAGCGGCGGCGATGGCGGGGATACTGAAGGTGCCGGGCGCGTTCGACGTGACTCCGCACAAGGTGTCGCTCTGCATACTCCTGCAGGTCTACGCTTCTCCGAATCAATTGTTCGTGCCGTTTCCTTTCTCTTCCTTCGCTCAGCACAACCGCCTCGGCCTCTTCTTGCTGGCCCTCACCAAGGTACTCATGCTGCTCTCCACGAGCAGCTCCTAGGTCGAGCTTTATTATCCGCATTTCCAATTCGATGCTCTCAGGGATTGTTGCTCAGTTGGCTCTCTCCTGTTGAGCTTTGTATGAGCTTTGTTTTTACAGTTGGATGTGTGATTCCATGATGCAGTCGTGTGACGATATTTTGGAGCCAAAGTTGCATGAGCTGATAAATCAATTGAGGGAAATCGGAAGCTCGTCAATCGATTGGTTAGCTGACCACTTAATCAGTAGGCTGTCCTCTCTGTCTTCTCCGGATGATCTATTTAACCTTTTCACGGAAATGCGAGGTCAGTTTAGTTAATTCGCTTTCGTGTATTGTTATTCATTTCTCTCCGTGTTCGCACAATGAGTGTGATGCCTGGTGAGTTAGCTCCTGCGAATACTTGAGGGCGGGAAGCTAAACGGTGATTAGTTAATTCGCTTTCGTGTATTGTTATTCATTTCATTGTCGTCTTGCACCTCCTTACCTATCTTTCACTTTGTTAAGTAATGATAGCTCATGATTAATGCTAAAGCGAAGCCTAAAAACACAGAAAAAGAGGGAAGCTAAACGGTGATTAGAAATCCCAATCCTACATAGTTTTGTGGGAAATATCCTTCAACTCTTTGGTGAGCATTTTTCATTTTCCCAATTGGTTTTATGCTTAAATTGAAGACAAGCATATCATCCTTGAGTTATGGATTCTACAAATATCATAAATACTTTGAACATTTTAAAGAATTCTAAATGGTTGTCGATCTTGCTGAAAGTGCCTCATTTAGTGGACACTGAATCGTTACTTAGGAAATTCTTACTTTATCTTTTTATCTTCACAGTTCGGTACTTGACATGTTGCATTGTTCTCTCATGAACTAGTTCTAATGATTCAATTTTCTGCAAGAGCACGAGTTAAATTTTAAGTCTTAACATTATGGGAAATATTACCCAGGAGTCCTTGCTGGCCAAGATGCTGGCATTGTTGAAGATGATCAGATTATATTGGACCCAAATAGCAACCTTGGAGTATTTCTTCGCCGCTGCATACTTGCATTTAATCTCCTTTCCTTTGAGGTACTCTTGTTTCCCTCCTTTAGAACTCCTAAATTCTCATTTTCTCACTTTCTTGTACCTGCAAGCACATGAATCCCCGAAATATCGTTTTTCACATGGGGTAAAAGAAGATCAGTCTGAAAATCTCATCTGAGTAATTATTGTAAATTTGAAAAGAGAAATGTTAAATATGCAGGGTGTTTGCCATCTTTTGACCAATATTGCTTCATACTGCAAAGAAGTCCTATCAAGCCGTGCTCCTCATGAGGCCCACTTAGATGGTTCTGGTGTTAATCTTATGGAAGCATCAGAGTACGAAAATATGGACCTCGAAAATTTTGTTTTTGAGAAAGTTACTGAAGAAATCGAGGCTAAGAAGAAGGCTGGAGAGCGGATTCCTTTTCACCTTCATGTGCCCACTCCAATCTTTGGTTTGGTTGAAGGTAACTTTAACTTAAAAGAATCCTCTGTTAATAGTACCTTCCTTTTACAGCAATACTATTTCAGATGTTTGCATGTAATTTAAGAGAGTATTCTGAATGATGATGAATGCTTCAGGTGGCAAACCTTTTGTAATGGCTTGTGAATGTGGGTAGAATGGCAAAATGAGAAGTAATTTTTGACCAGATCATTTTTGACACTGCAATAGAACTATAAAATTGTAAAGCATTTCATGCAAGTTGTTAAATGCTTTCTGAGAGAGCACCTCTAAGAGTACCAGCTGTCTTGATAATTATGGGTGTAGTGCACCTTGGTATAGGTGCTCAATTTTTTACATAGCATCTTAAGATGCTGAAGACTTTTGAATAAGGCTATGGTAGGAAATACATTTTGAAGGTCATTACATGGTATTATCGCTATTAACAAAAATTTAGAATCTTCAAATTTCTGAAAGCACCACTTATCAGAGTCTTGGTTTGTTTTTGCTTGCCTAAGCCAATAGAGATTACATGAGATCAGGTCATGGTTTGGAGTCACCTTATGGGAAGAAAAGGTGTATTTTTTTCTAGTGCTATTGCTCCACTGTTTATTATTAGTTGAAGACCTGTCCACCCAGAAGGGTTGCAAGCTAGTAACAGCTTATTGGTAACCTCAAGATACAGATATCGAACTCTCAGCCAAACCAACGTTTAAACAGAGCACAAAAGGGAAAGAGGCTATTTCTTATGCAATGACACTTGATGATTCATCTGGGGCTGTTGATCATGGCTTTTTCCTGCGTTCAAATTGGCAAATACAAGGATACCTGCTGGAGCAAACAGATGCAATTGAGAAGTAATTCTTTCCTATTTTTCCTTTATTTTTATTTCTATCTTTTGTGTTTCTAAACAAGAGTGCACATGATTTTGTATTTTATCTCAATGACAGGCATGGTAGCTCTTTCCCTTTAATCGCTTTAGAGTTTATGCTTGGGCAACTTCAAAAGTTGGCACCTGAATTGCATCGTGTGAGTTGTATGTTGTTTGTTATATCCTTTTGACCTTTTCTTTAAAGTTGTTGACTTCTATGCTGGAAGCTGAAGTATTTGGTGGTGGCTTTGGTTTCAGGTACACTTTTTGCGATACCTAAACAGCTTATACCATGACGACTATGCATCTGCTTTGGAGAATCTGCATAAATATTTTGATTATAGGTAAATATTGATGTATTAAATGATGATGCCATGGTGTTTTAGTTGTTGGGAAGTCTAGTCCTTGCATAACCTGCATGAGATTTCTCATCTCTGTTAAGTATTTGTTACTCCATCCTGAAATTTTAGTTGTAATTGGAAACTTCATGGCTGAACGCATAAAAAATTAGACTTAATGATGATGATTATTTTTATTCTATTTTTGGATTAGTAAGAAGCTAAAAAGGCAACTAATTTAGTATAAAATCAGACTTTGAAACAATAATTTGAAGTCCAGTTGTATTTTCGAGCACTCCTGAAAATTGCTTCCTGAAGTGATTGATACAAAGTGAATCGATCACTTCAGATTCAGGACTTATGGATTGTCATAATTGTGAGCTAGCATCCCATTTGGAATTTTGAGTATCTTGAGTTATTATTCTGTCAAACTTTGGATTCCTGTGTATCTATCCTGAAGCTTCTTCTGACAATTTGGTAGTAAATGATCTCTGACAATATGCTAATTTAAATGTTGTCAACATAAAAGTGCAGGGATAGAAGGATTTGATGGTATTCCTCCCTCATCTGGCTTCAATAATTCTGGAAGATATGAGATTGCTTTATTATGTTCAGGGATGTTGCATTTTCACTTTGGTCATCCTAAGCAAGCTGTGGAGGTAAGAACTGGACAGCAGTCTTATTAATATGATCCATGAAAAACAGCAACCAACTCTGTTTCCCTGTTTTCCTCGAGTCAGATTCAATCAGGTTCAGCATCCTTTTTCATGCTTTAATAAGTAGAATTTTTTTTTCTCTTTTTGGTGTTTAGGCTTTGACTGAAGCAGTTCGTGTCTCCCAACAGGTAATCCATAATCTCATCCCTCAATACAAACTTGCCATTCATTTCATGTTCTTTTCTGCTTGAAGTTTCTCTTTGCTGTTATATAAATAGGAATAGTTGCTTGTTGACTGATCTTATCATCTGATCAGCACTTTCACTTTCAATATGGATTCAAAATTTGACGTGACTACCTAGTGGCAAGTACTTGAATATATTCTTCATTAAGAATGAATCAGATGTGTATTGGTGTAGCCAGATATCCTTTTGGGAAAATTAGTTATGGATGTGTCATGAGCATGTTGCAAGATAGATTGACCCAAACAATCCCTTGTAAGTTTGTCTTGTGATGATATAGTATTCATGGGATTTCTGAATATTTGGACATATATTGTGGATTAACTGTAAAATAACTTGGAAGGAAAACTTGTCCACTGTTTAAGATTAGAGATCAGTAAGGCTACTTTCTTTCAAAAGTAGGCCCATTAGAGACTTATTTAGGCAAAAATTGGTGCCGATTTTTGCCTGCATTGGAGATTAGTCGGTACTGTCCATGATGGAGCTTGAAGAGAACGATTTCAAAAGCTTTACATTTTTTTAAGAAGCTGAGCCTGGGTGTGATTGGTCATAATGGGGGGTGAGGAGAATGTATAGATTGACCAATCATCAATTGACCTCCTGGTCTATTATTTTCAGCTTGAGGAGATTACCTTATGTAAAAATTTAAGTTCATGTATCTTAAGATGAGAGGACTGCATCCTATCTGACTCCGAACCTTGGTTCATTTTCCACTTTGACAAGTATACTGTCAGAAAACATAATTCATGGACTGTTAAGGGTCTGAGATTAATTATTGCCATTGCTACTATAAAATAACAATATGCTACATCTAATGCACATTTGACCATCATTTAGGAAATTCTTCTTTCCTTTTCTCACACAATGCCTAAGGGGCACTGCAAAAGAACTAAACTGGGAAATTCTGGGTCTATAATTTAGAGATAAGCTCGAAAAACAATAGCCTTCTTGGTTTTCGGACTGAATTATATATTTGTTTGCTGGAAGAAATAGTAGCGGCATTTCTGATGGTAACTGTTGTTTTGCTCTAAGTTTGTTCATGGGCTAGCCTAAAAGAAACCATGTGGTTCTTTAGCACAAAGACACATTTTGAATTTGCAAATGTTACATTCTCACTGAGGTTAAATTTCTTTACCTTGTGCAGCACAGTAATGATACCTGTCTTGCCTACACTCTGGCAGCTATATGTAACTTGCTGTCTGAGATCGGTATATCAAATGCTAGTGGATTGCTTGGATCGTCATATTCGCCTGTTGCCAACATGGGAACGTCATTATCAATCCACCAGCAGCTCTTTGTACTTTTGAAAGAATCTCTAAAGAGAGCTGAAAGCTTGAAGTTAAAACGACTGGTGGCTTCCAATCATCTTGCAATGGCTAAATTTCATTTAATGGTGAGATAAAAATTCATTTCTTGTATTGTTGTATGCATATCCTCTCTTTTAAGGAGAAAGGGCAATGATTGCTGAACTATGTAAAATGTCTGATGGGGTGTTTGAGTTAATGATACTGTTTTTTTACTAACTGAAGTTTTCATCAGTCAGTTCTTCAGTGGATTTCTTTTGTGCCTGCCGCCCCCTGCCCTTGTAACCCTGTTGCTTTCTGGTTCAATGTGCAGCATGTACAAAGACCTGTGCTATCCTTTGGTCCCAAAGCTTCCATGAAGCTTATAACAAGCCCAATTAATGTTTGCAAGGTAATGTCTTTTAGTTTAGAATATGTGTTGCTATTACCTGTTCATGAATCACAAGCTTTTGTTTACCTTGTAATTTGCTTAATTCTGCTTCCTGCTTCCTCCAATTCTTATTGCAGGAACTGAGATTAAGTTCTAATTTGATTAGTGACTTTGACGTTGAAAGTTCCATGATGATAACTGACGGTTCATTGAGCACTACTTGGCTTAAGAATTTACACAGACAAAGAGGTTCATCAGTAATTTTTGAAGAAACTGAACCTGGGAATAGATCTGACGCTTCCAGTTTCTTTTCTCAACCTAATTCTATTCCTGGATCTGTGTCACAACTGGTTGGTGCTTCATATTTGCTCCGTGCCACAGCATGGGAAATGTATGGCAGGTAATACTTCGTTCAGAGGTTAAGTTGCCATTGGAACAAATGGTTTAAAGAACTTTGTATGGTTGAACCTGTTGATTATATTTGGTAAATCCGATGTTTATGGTTAATAGAATGTCCTTATTTATTAGCTTTTCTCTTTTTGAGCTATGAAATAGAGCATCTTAGTACTATTGCGTTAAGCCAATCATGTGCAGATGTAATCATTTGAGTATCTCTCTCTTGTGATCTAATTCTTAATAGCACATTTTGTGAGCTTTACCTCAGGAAGCACTAATTAAATATTTGAATTGATTTGTCCATTGTCAAGTTATAAAGTACGTCTAGGTTTTTCTATTTTCATGATTGCTTAGGAGGTTTTCTCCCTCTATGTAAAGCATATACTGAGTGGTGCAAATGTCTGGTGCCATTTTTTTTTTCTCAAGGATAAAGAGGGCATTGAGTAGGCATTCATCAATCTTGGTTCGTATTTAAATGGATATTCCAGATTATATGCGTTCTAAATCTGTATTTTTGTTAGATTTTGTTTTGTTGTATCATGTTTGCATAACTCAGTCTTTGAGTCATGCTGTTATTAATATATAAAGCATACAATGAGGGCCCAGCCCAATTTTATCTTTAATCAATTTAAGCAATTATTTAAGCATATTGAGTCCTCTCTGCAATGAGATCATTGCATCCGCAATTGCCTAGACATATTGCAGAGGTTTCTGTGGAATTTCCTATCGGTGTATTTTAATGAGGAACTTTTTAAATCTGTCATTGAAAATTTTTACCAGACATTAGATTTTTTTGTTGGAGAGATAGTTGAGAACAAGGACTTTGCTTCTCTGTTAGTGAAATATGGTAGATCATTTTATGCTTGATGATGAAATATTATCGTTACTGTCTGTGTGACTTAATGAAGAAAGGAGAGAAGTTCTTTCCAACAAGGGGAGAAGTTCTTTTAACCGAAAGCTTTGCACTGTTAAAGATATAGGTTGTTTACAGTAGTTTATCATCTGTGAACTCATGCAACGGTAGAAACTTCTCTTGCATCAAAACTTGCTTGAAACCTGATTAGTTCTACTTTTGGGAAGAATGTGTTAAACTGCATAGGCTGCACATGCATCTTATCTTCTAGTCAACTCTTCATTGATTGATTGAATTTTTAGTTAATTTTATCATTGATACAAATGTCATGTTCATTGAATTATTAAAAAGGAATTTTCGTCGGGCATTCTATTTCCAATTTAGATGCCTCACCTTTGTAATGCCTGCAGTGCACCTCTTGCTCGAATGAATGCTTTGGTTTATGCGACTTGCTTTGGAGATTGTGCCAGGTAAGTTTTACATCTCTGATACATATATGTCCTTATGTGTCACTCTTTTATAGGCCTTTTCTTAATATCCACGCTTATTTGACCTAAGGTTTGCTACCCTATTCATGTTTGCAGTTCAGTTGATGCAGCAGTGGCTTATGGAAAGCTTATTCAGTATTTAGCAGCGTACAAAGGATATAAAGGTTGGGTTAAAAGATCTAGAGCCACTATAAGATTCTGTCCTTTTTCTCAGATAATTTTCTTCGAGGGACTCTGCTATTTGCCTGTTTCTTTCTGAAGGTCTTAAACAGGAAGTTGGTAGGCTCTATGAGAGTTCATAGGAATTTTGTTGCCGGGCCATGAATACTTCTTGATCTGTTAGCTTCTCCATCCTTTTCTTCTAGATTTGAATTTTCTTTATGTTTAGGGTAGTGGTTGCTTTCTGAGTATTGATGTGGTGCCAACTAGAGGGCTTGATTAGATTTTAGTTAGATCAGGTTTTGCAATTGGTGAAGTTTTACATTTAAATGCTAACTGTACTTTTTACCTTTATTTTCTATTTGCTCTTTTACATGCAAGATCTTCATAATATGGAGAGTGAAGATTGGAGAAAATTTGACTTTGATTCCATGTTTCTTTTCAGCAAAATTGCTGTTCTTGTCAAATCCTTTCTGTTTCTGTAAAATTTTCCCGTCCTTAAATTTTTATCTACAGTTCAGTCCTTTCTAATCTTCTCATCGATGCACAGGGAGATATCCTATGTGCTTGCTTGTATAGACTCTTCATGTCATCGTCCTTAATGATTTTTTTATTTATTATCTTTTAGCTGCTTTTGCTGCTCTTAAGACCGCGGAGGAGAAATTTATATCAGTTTCAAAATCACAAATTATGGTATTGAAACTGCAGCTACTTCACGAGCGCGCTTTACATCGGTATGTGTGCTTTTGAAACCTAACTCAACCTCTAGTTGTTAAAAATTGACATTATCAAATTACTCATGACGCAGTGGACACTTGAAGTTGGCCCAACAAGTATGTGATGAGCTTGCAGTCCTTTCATCGCCCGTCACAGGTGTTGACATGGATTTGAAGGCAGAAGCTAGTTTTCGTCATGCCCGTACTTTGCTTGCTGCCAAGCAGTTCAGTGAGGTCTTGACATATTTAAACAACTTCTTATTTCCACTGAGTGATATTTATATAGGGCATTACGTGAATACATATGGACACAGTTTACCTACCTCACAATTTTCATTTAGCATCTATGAGTTGGATATAAATTAACAGAGAAGGAACCATGACATTTGCCAGTCCACTTTTGCCATTTGGTTTCCTCCGTCATCTGCCAAAAGTCTTTTCATACTCTAGATGTAGTACTAATGTTTGCATGGTGTTGCCGTTAGTTTTAACTCTGGAAATGGAATAAAAGATGGATGTTTTATGTTTTTCATCTTGATAAATTGTTTTAATGTACTTGTCCTGCAGGCTGCAGCTGTTGCGCAGGCACTCTTCTGCATGTGTTATAAATTTAATCTGCGAGTACAAGATGCCAGTACCCTCCTCTTGCTTGCTGAAATACACAAGGTACAGCAGTAAATAGCAATTCCAGCTTGCTTTATAGAGCGAGCGAGCTTTAGATTTCCTTTTTTAATAATTTCATGTCAATGTTGGCCCAAAAGTAGAAATTTTATGTCAGTTTATGTTTTAGAAACCACTGTGTGCTGCTGAATGGAAAGAATGCCACTATTCCTTTTGATGTCCTCTTTTGTTTATTGACATTTAACTCTCTCTCTTATCAGAAATCAGGCAATGCTGTTTTAGGAATTCCATATGCATTGGCCAGCCTCTCGTTTTGCGAGTCATTCAATCTAGATCTTCTAAAAGCTTCAGCTACTCTAACCCTGGCTGAGCTCTGGCTGTCTCTCGGATCAATCCATGCAAAAAGAGCCTTAACCCTCATACACTCTGCCCTTCCTATGATTCTTGGTCATGGAGGTTTGGAGATTCGAGCTCGTGCACACATTGCAGAAGCAAAATGCCATCTGTCTGATGCTAGTTTTTCAGGTATTTACCGTTCTAATTGCTAATGATACCTTTGTAGTTCTTTGTGCTATGCCTTGTTAATGTGTCGCTTATGCTGCATTAGAAGATGATAAGGCATTGAGCACATTGACAACATTGAGCTCCATATCTGTTAGTGCTGGCTGTTTTTCGAGTGCATCCTTGAAAGAGGGTGCATTGGTACTATTTTGTTCCTCTCATTACAAATATTTGATATGATACATCCCTTTAGTTAACTTCTTGCTGTGGCCTGGTGAGTGTTGTTATCTGTAGTTGCAGGGATTTATTACCTTTGCCGAGCACACCACAATTATGCGGCCCTTAACTTTTATTTTAATCCTGGTTGCAGTTCCTGAAACTTCAGGGGTCGTGCTGGATTCTCTGAGGCAAGCTTGTGATGAGCTTCAAATATTAGAGGTACGTCTACTCCTCGGAAGCGTGCTTATTACATTAGTTTCTTCAAGCCTAGCTACAGAGCTCTTATATTCTATGGAAATTGGGATCATGGAGGAAACGAAAATTCCATATATGAGGCATTTTGCCCCTTTCTGTCTCATATGGAAACCCCTATAATAAAGCCATGCAAATATCCTTACAAGAACTTCAGGAATGGTCATGACTCTTTTAACTTTTTACTATCTGGACATAAAAAAGAAAAAGAAAAAGAATCCTACCTTTCAACAGTGACAAGCAAATTAACGTATGAATTTAGCCAAATTTCTGAATAAAATAATGCTCACGTTTTCCTTCCTGCAACGTTACAAAAAGAACAGAGCGAGTGTCTGTACCATTTTAAATTGTCTGGCATAAAATCTTCTCGCATCTTAGTAAGCTTGCCAGTCTTCTCCCTTCTTCTCTTCACGTGCTGTGTATATTTAACTTTACTGTCTTATGCACTGGTGTCGCAATTGAATAGGCACCACATATGCTGGTATGGGCATTGGTGAGAAATTGCCTACTCGATTAATTTATTGTATCATTGGATGCAGTATCATGAATTGGCAGCTGAAGCATTTTACCTAATGGCGATCACATTTGACAAAATGGGGCAACTAGAGGAGAGAGAGCAGGCTGCATCATCATTCCAGAAACACATTATGGCGCTTGAAAAGGTCACTGATGAGGAAGATCCTCTCTTAAAATGAGTGCAAAAAGAAACCGCAGTTGTGGCGTCGATGAGGAGAAATATTTGATACAGTAGTAAGGTTGTATATTATCTGGATGATGTGAATAGCACATTTTCTCGTTCATCTTTTGTTTCGGCTTGCTTGTGTTTTTAAGTAGCTGTGGAACAAGCTCCATGAAGTGCACAGAGAATCATATTAAATATTGAAAACGTGATTGTACAGAAATTGCTTCATTTACCTAAAGAAAGGCTGAACCTTCTCTTCCCCGATCTCCTCTCACTCCCCACAATATATTCAGTCCCACCTCTCTCCCTCACAGTCACGGACACCATTTACAAACCAAAGCCACCAATCCCTTGCTTCCGTAAAACCATGGGCAAGCAAAACGACGACGTTACTACCGGCTCTGGTGACTTCAAGCTTGTCGGCTTCTCCAATTTTGTCCAGTCCAACCCTCAGTCCGACCTCTTGCCTATCTGACGCTTCCACCACATTGAGTTCTGATGCATCGATGCCACCAACACCTCCTGTCGCTTCTCCAGTGGCCTCGGCATGCCTGTCATTGCCAAGTCCGACCTCTCCACTGGCAATGCCACCCATGCCTCCTATCTCTGCCACTCCGGCGACCTCTGCTTCCTCTTCACCGCTCCTTATTCCTCCTTCGTTGCCACCTCCAACGGCCTTGACCCCTCCTCCATGGCCTCCCTCCCCTCATTCTCCTACTCTGCCTGTCACCTTTGCCGCCAAGCACGGCCTTGCTGTCCAGGCCATTGCTATTGAGTTCGAGGACACTGACGCCGCCTTCCACATTAGCGTCACCCATGGCAGCAGGCCAGTCTCCCCACTGGTCGTCCTCGATGGTGCTGCCACCATCGCTGAGGTCCACCTCTACAGGCACGTCGTCCTCCGCCATGTCAGCTACAAAACCATGGCCTCCGATCGTGACAACTCCTCTCCCAACTCTTGGTTCCTGCCTTGGTTCGAGTTGACGGACGAGGTCTCCTCCTTCCCTCTAGACTTCGGAATCCAAACGCCCAACCACACCCCTGGGAATGTCCCCGAGCTTGGCCCGGCGATCTCGTATGTGAAGCACTTCACAGGCTTCCATGAGTTCGCTGAATTCACCGAGGAGGACGTCGGGACCGATGAGAGCAGGCTCAACTTGGTTGTGCTGGCGAAGAACGACGAGACGGTCCTCCTGCCATTGAACGAGCCAGTGTTTGGTACGAAGAGGAAGACCCAAATCCAGACATACCTGGAGCACAACGACGGCCCAGGAGTGCACCAGTTGGTGCTGATTAACGAGGACATCTTCAGGACGCTAAGGGGAGATGAGGAACCGGAGCAGCGTCGGTGGGTTTGAGTTCATGCTGTCACCACCGCCAACGAGGAGTGAGAGGAGCTAGGGATTCTGGTGGACAGGGGCGACGAGGGGACTCTGCTCCAGATATTCACTAAGCCCGTGGGGGATAGGTATGTGATCGATTTCATGCAGGCTGTCTCTTTTAGCTACGATCGTTTACCGAAAAATTTTAACAACACTTCAGATAGGAAAAACCATGACATGCATGAACTTGATAGGATAGGGACTCGGTTTCATTTCTTGGATTTTGGTTGAATTTGTCACTCTAACTTGATATCAGGAGCTAAAAAATTGCCATAGATCACTGTTTTATGTGAGGATCAACGTGAGTAATGGTATATGGCATTGATCTTTTCTAAAGCCAAAGTGTTTAGCGGTCCTCCTTTGATGTTGTTCATCTGGTTTCTCTTGCTGCCTTTGCCGAGCAGGGCAACCCTAATCCTAGAGATCATCCAGAGACTTGGGTGCATGCTCAAGGACGATCACGGAAAACTGTATCGGAAGGGCGTGTGCGGAGAGTTCAGCAAGGGCAACTTCTCCGAGCTCTTCAAGTCCCTCGAGGAGTACGGCAAGATGCTCGATGCCCGACGAGTTGGCGGGCCACCCTCCGTTTGAAATGATGCCTCAGCCCATTTCTTTCCTTAAGTGTGGTTTCTAATGGAAGCATTGTTTGTCGCTGTATGTTTGAGTGCTGGTGCATGATAGAATAAAGGCTTCTGGATGATGAAGTCGGATGCTTTTACTCATCGCTAGAATGTACTCATGAGAACGTTCTCTATGCTTGTGAAAAGATTATGCTGGTGGCTGATTAAGCAATCTCAGCATACCAATAAATTTTTACCTTTGATTCTAGTGTATGCTTCTGGAGGAGCACGTATGCAAGAAGGAAGCTTGAGCTTGATGCAAATGGCTAAAATATGTGCTACTTTATATGATTATCAATCCCATAAAAAGTTATTCTATGTATCAATCCTTACATCTCCTACTACTGGTGGGGTAACGGCTAGTTTTGGGATATAGGGGGATATTTGATCCCTCTGATCCCGTTCTTGATCCAATGTGGAGACAAGGTATGTTCGTTATACCCTTCATGACTCGTTTAGGAATAACCAATTCATGGGGCGGCTGGAGTATTACAGGAGGGACTATAAAAAATCCGGGTATTTGGAGTTACGAAGGCGTGGCCGGTGCACATATTGTGTTTTCTGGCTTGTGCTTCTTGGCAGCTATCTGGCATTGGGTGTATTGGGATTTAGAAATATTTTGTGATGAGCGTACAGGAAAACCTTCTTTGGATTTGCCAAAAATTTTTGGAATTCATTTATTTCTTTCAGGAGTGGCTTGCTTTGGGTTTGGCGCATTTCATGTAACAGGATTGTATGGTCCTGGAATATGGGTGTCCGATCCTTATGGACTAACTGGAAAGGTACAACCTGTAAATCCAGCGTGGGGTGTAGAAGGTTTTGATCCTTTTGTTCCGGGAGGAATAGCCTCTCATCATATTGCAGCAGGTACTTTAGGCATATTAGCGGGCCTACTTGCAATCACATATTTTAAGTGGAGTTATGTTTTGCGTGCTAAGTATACTATAATTGATTTATAGAATCAATATATTAAGTGAGATGATATTATAGTTACTTATCACAATCCACTTATTTAATTGCACACTTGTAAGCTACTCTATCACTCATTATATCAATTTTGTAGATCATATTCTTAACATACCCAACCTTCAAATGTCAATTTCATGTACCAATGACAATGCATGTGCTCGACGTAAAGTAATTAGGACACAACGACAATTTGGCAAAATACATGTAGAGCTCTTTTAAGAGTAATCGCGACTTGCTTTAACCTAGTCTCTCTCAACCTTATCGTAAAGAAAATGACTCTTGTACCTTCAGTTCTTGAATACAATATCTAAACCGTGTTTTTGGTTCGAATCCTATTCAAGTCAAGTCTCGGGTTGGGTCACAATAGATATATATCCACGTGTTCGGGTCAAGTCGGGTAACGGTGGGAACCCGAACCATTGACACCTCCAACGCTAACTCCAATCACCACTGGCGCATTCAAGTTGCCCTCCCCCTCAAACCTATCCATAACATAAAAAAGAGCTCAAGTCATTGAGGAGCTTACCAGGACTTATATCACCGGTCAGATGTACGAACCAAGACTAACGATCTGGCTGTTTGCAGAATTTGCAACGCAAAGCAATTCATATTGCCCCGATAAGGACAAAAATAAGGACCATGAACTGCAAGTCACATACCCTTTAACTCATGAACTTTTTTTCCCCCTCTTCTAATATTTCTGTTAACCCTAACTCATGCGGTGTTTCATGTGACAGCAACCCTAACAAATTCGATCCTTCAAACTCCAAAGGACAGTTATGGAGCAATGCATCTGTATACTGCTTGCAATATCTGCCCGCCATTCCTGGCAACCTTCTGGCCTTCCTCGGTTGCACTGGTCAAAAGCTTCAGCATTACTGACTGGATCATGCTTGAAGTGTCGCTTATGCTGCATTAGAAGATGATAAGGCATTGAGCTCCGTATCTGTTAGCGCTGGTTGTTTTTTCAAATGCATCCTCGAAAGAGGCTGCATCGCTTCTATTTTGTTATTCTCATTACAGATATTCAATGTGATACATCCCTTCATTTTACTTCTTGCCGTGTGGCCTGTAGAGTTGTGTCATCTGTAGTTGCAAGGATTTATTACCTTTTCCAAGCGCACCACAATCATGCCGGTCACAGTTCCTGAAACTTCAGGGATCGTGCCGGATTCTCTGAGGCAAGCTTGTGATGAGCTTCAAATATTAGAGGTACGTGGACTCCTTGTAAGCATGCTTATTACATTTGTTTCTTCAAGCCTAGTTGCAAAGCTCTTATTTTATGCGGAAATCGGGTTCATGGAGAAACGGAAAATTCCATTTATGAAGCATCTCGCTCCTTTCTGTCTCCTATGGAAACACTTTATAAAAAAGCCATGCAAATATCCTTACAAGAACATCAGTAGTAGTCATGACTCCTAACTTTTTGCTATCTGGACATGAGGGGAAAAAAAAAGAATCCTACCTTTCAACAGTGACAAACAAATCAATGTAGAAACTTAGCCAAATTTCTGAACAAATAATGCTTCCGTTTTTCTTCCCGCAACATTAAAGAAAGGAACAAAGCAAGCATGCGAACCATTTTAAATTGTTTGCCATCAAATCTTGCCGGAGCTTAATTATGCTTGCCAGCTTCTCCCTTGTCTTATTTATTGTGTTGTCTTATGCACAGGTCTCATAGTTGGGTATTGGTTTGAAGTTGTACGCTACTTGATTAATTTATCGTATATGAATGCAGTATCCGTTGAAATTATTTGTTATCATAAGAGAATACGTGACTCTTGATCAAAGAAGACGTAATTCTTGAGTATGAAAAGAGGTGACTCTTTGTCTAAAAAGGAGGTTATTTATTTATTTTTTAACATGAACAGTGGTGATGATTGGAGATAAGGTACCTATATCCAAGAGATGTGTTGATTAGTTGTTTGCGAATAGAGATCAATTCACATATTATTTATTATAGCCATAATTGTTCATAAATATTTTTTCTTCAAAACTCTTTTTTGTTCTCTTTCCAAACATGCAATTTTAACATATTCAATGTGAAATTCCAATAGAGAAAATTGAGTTATTGTTGAACTCGTTTCTTTGTGGCTTTTGTATACATTATGGAGATATTTTTGTTCTAAACCCGACAACAATAATAATAGGGGCAAATAACACCTTAAGAATGGTGATCTTCATCATATATCAAGGATCTATTACTACTTCTTTATCTTCACTAGCAATCAAATTTCCCCAACAATCTTAACGTATTATTTTTTCATGGAGATGGAGATAGTGGATGTATCAAGTGCTTGCAGTCTTGACAGATAAATATCAATGAAAGTTTTGTTTCTATTTATATATTTGAGTCATCTTCCTTGTGGCACACTTGATTATCTCATGTTGGCTATACTACTTTGAAAATTATGAATAAAAGTGATGTGATAATCTTAAGGAAAGGATAATGAAAGGAAGTGCCAATGAAGGATTCCCAAAACTCTATTTAATCATCTTTATTAAATGCTTCAATCTAACACAAATACTAGTGACATTTGGAATGGTTTGGAGATTAAATTACAATGCTGACAAACAAGGTACGGATAGAATTACTGCTTTCAAATATTTTGAATTTGCCATGATTAATAGAAAATAAATGTTTAAGCAAGTGGATGAACTTTAAATATATATTGCCAAACTCAAAGACCTTAAGATTGAAGTTTATGAGCCTCTTCAAGTTGCAGCAATTATTTCAAAGTTGCCATAAACTTTGAATGATTATCGAAATAAACTTCTTTACATGATTGAGAACTTGATTGTAGATAGTGTAATAACACACATTCGAATTGAGGAAGGTTCTTGGGATCATTAGGCTAATTATGTGAAAGAAGTTGCGAATAAGTTGCATTTTATTGATAATGGCAACATGAGTAGAGACAAAGAAAGCATCGAAGCAATGGCATGAGAAAATTTGATTCAATGGTATTTTCATGTGGATTTAAGCATAACAATGCTTATAAGTGCATTTACTCGAAATTTACCAAGGAATGTGGAGTTTATAATATGCTTATATGTAGATGATATTCTGATTGTTGGTACAAATATGCTTGGCTTAAACAAAACTAAAAGGTATCCATCTTCTCAATTTAAAATAAAAGATTTGGGGGAAATGGATACATTTTATTTATCAAAGTAATTGAATGTAGTGGGAGTTATACTTTAAGTCAAGGCCACTGTGAGGAGAAAATCATTCAAAGATATCATCATTTGAGAATTAAAGAGTGAAATGTATCATATGATGTGCAATAAAAATGATGAAAAATACTAGGCAACCTTTAGGACAATTAGAATATGCTAGTGTAATTGGAAGTCTAATGTACACTATGCATTGCATTAGATTGAATATAGCTTTTGTTGTGTGTAAATTGTCCAAATTTATTAGTGATCCTAATATTGTGCATTGAAAGGCTATAAGTAGAATTCTTGGTCACTTAAAGAAAATAATATGGTCTATTCTATGGAAGACAACCAACAGTACTAGAAGGATATTTAAATGTTAGTTCCAACTAGCATAATTGATAACAAGTTGACATTTGAATGAGTTTTTTTAGTTTCCCTATAATGCAGCCCATTGGGCATCAAGGTGACTCATTCAATGAAGGAATATGGCTTTATATCACTATCGACGGTTGGTAAAGAGAGTGAACGGCTATAGAATTTGTCATTGAACAAAGAGTTGTGACCACAACTAATGGTAGCCATATCTTTACATTATGATAGTGAGGCAATTATGTCTAGGGCATATGATAAAATATACAATGGAAAATCTAGACATATTCGTTTGTGATATGAGTATGTTCGATGATTAATTATTGATGGAGTTATTTTAGTAATTTATGTTCAAACAAATGATAACTTGACTGATCCATTTACTAAGGGACTCTCGAGAGGTTTAATAAATAGTACTACCAAAGGATTAATAATAGTCAAGCATAGTGGAAACCCAACTTTATAATTTCTAACGAAACTATTAAAGTTACATGGGTAACAACAAGCTATTATAATTTGACGGTGATTGAGTACTAGGATACAAGGTCAATACCATGAAAAGTTAGGAGGATGACCGTAAGAAAACACTCTTAATGAAGTTCAAGGTTTTAGCAAGGCAATGCTAAGATAACACTTTATAAGGAAGACTAAGAGTAAGGTAAGATGGAATTAATTTAGGAACTTCACTTGAACAAAAGAAGTGGTGCCGCTTTTAACAAAAGTCGGATGAACTTTCGTAAATGTTCATGAATGCAGGAGGAGCACAAGGCCATAAAAGTGCTTAGGCATAAGAAATTTCTAACGAAATGTGTATAAATTCATCATGTGTGATAATTTGACTAACAAGTGCAATCATGGTTCAAAGTTTTATCTACCACTGATTTCGTTAATGGAATTATTTACACTTATTGAATATTATTAAGATACCTTTTTGTATGTATGAATTTATGTAAAATAGTGTAGATAATAAACTAAGTAGGGGATTTTTGAAATAGTTTGTTATTATAAAAAAATGTGTCCCTTGATTAAGAGAATACATAACTCATGATCAAAGCAAATGTGACTCGTGGTATATGAAAAGAGGTGATTCTTTGTCCAAAAATGAGGTTATTGCTAATTATGAGAGGGAATTGGTCTTGACATGAAGAATAGTATGGTTGGGAAAAAAATTACCTATTCCAAAGAAATATATTGATTAGTTATCTGCAAATAAGATTGTTTCACATATTATTTATAATAATCATAACTGTTCATACATGCTTATTCTTCAAAACTCTCTCTTATTCTTTTTCCATACATGCAACTTTAAAACATTCAATGTGAAATTCCAAGAGAGAAAATTGAGTAATTATTGAACTTGGATCTTTACGGCTTTGGTATATATCTTGGAGGTATATTTGTTCTAAACCCGACAACAACAATAGTGGGATCAAATAATACCTTAAGAATAGTTATCGTTATTACACATCAAAGTATCAATGATCTATTATTACTTCTCTACCTACATCAGCACTCAAATTTCCGCAAAGTATCATGAATTGGCAGCTAAGGCATTCAACCTAATGGTGATCATATTTGACAAGCTGGGCCATCATCTAGAGTAGAGAGAGTAAGCTGCATCATCCTTCCAGAAACACATTAGAGCCCTCGAAAACGTTCCTAAGGGGGAAGATCCTCTCTTAAGATGAGTGCATGGGAAACCACAGTTGCAAAGTCGATGAGGAGAAATATGTGATACAGTAGTAAGGTTGTATCTTATCTGGAGGGTGTGAATAACACATTTTATTGTTCATCTTTTGTTTTGGCTTTTGCTTGTGTTTAAGTAGCTGTGGAATAGCACCGTGAAGTGCGCAGAGAATCATATTAAAATCTTGGGAGTCTGTAACGTTAATTCATTTAACACCGTCACCCAATAATGTATACCGATCGTCGCCCATAGAAGCTGGGCCATCTGTATGTCTTCCCACCAGTCAGAGGGAAAATGAGTTTCAGTTTCACTCGACTGCTTTGAGCTGAGAAATCCGACAATATCACCTGCTCTCCATCCTGTATTCCCTCCCACACCTACCCCTCTTTCCGCGAACTTTATCTTCCCCTGTATATAAGAGTCCCACCCCGCATCCTCCTCACAGCCACCGACACCATTCACAAACCAAAGCCACCATCACCTCGCTTCCGGAAACCATGGGCAAGCAAAACGACGGCATTACTCCCGTCTCTGACGAATTCAAGCTCGTCGGCTTCTCCAACTTCGTCTGGTCCAACCCTCGGTCCGACCGCTTCCCTGTCCGCCGCTTCCATCACGTCGAGTTCTGGTGCACCGACGCCACCAACGCCTCCCGCCGCTTCTCCTGGGGCCTCGGCATGCCCATCGTCGCCAAGTCTGACCTCTCCACCGGCAATGCCACCCATGCCTCCTATCTTTGCCACTCCGGTGACCTCTGCTTCCTCTTCACCGCCCCCTACTCCCCCTCCATTGCCGCCTCCGAAGGCCTTAACCCCTCCTCCACCGCTTCCCTTCCCTCCTTCTCCTACTCTGCCTGTGTTGCCTTTGCTGTCAAGCACGGCCTCGCTGTCCGGGCCATCGCCATTGAGGTCGAGGATGCCGATGCTGCCTTCCATATTAGCGTCGCCCAAGGTGCCAGGCCGGTCTCCTCACCAGTCGTCCTCGATGGCGCCGCCACCATTGCCGAGGTCCACCTCTATGGCGACGTCGTTCTCCGCTACGTCAGCTACAAAACCCCGACCTCCGGTCACGACAACTCCTCCCCAGACTCCTGGTTTCTGCCTCGGTTCAAGCCGACAGACGAGGTCTCCTCCTTCCCTCTAGACTTTGGAATCCGGAGGCTCGACCATGCCCCTGGGAACGTCCCAGAGCTCGGCCCGGCGGTCTCATATGTGAAGCAGTTCATTGGCTTCCATGAGTTAGCTGAGTTCACCAAGGATGAAGTCGGGACTGATGAGAGCGGGCTCAACTCGGTCATGCTGGCAAACAACAACGAGATGGTCATCCTGCCGATGAGTGAGCCAGTGTTTGGGACGAAGAGGAGGAGCCAAATCCAGACATTCCTCGACCACAACGAGGGCCCAGGGGTGCAGCATCTGGCGCTGATGAGCGAGGACATCTTCAGGACGCTAAGGGAGATGAGGAAGCGGAGCGCCGTCGGCGGGTTCGAGTTCATGCCACCACCACCGCCCACATATTACCGGAACCTGAAAGGCCGAGTAGGGGACGTGTTGACGGACGAGCAGATCAAGGAGTGCGAGGAGCTGGGAATTATGGTGGACAGGGACCACGAGGGGACACTACTCCAGATCTTCACTAAGCCTGTGGGCGATAGGTATGTGATCCATTTCATGCCAGGCTCTCTCTTTTAGCTACGATCGTTTACCGAAAACTTTTGATGACACTTTAGATAGGAATAACCATGACATGCATGAATTGATGGAATAGTCCCTCGGTTATATTTGTTAGCCAAGTTATCCAAGTCCCTTTTTTCTTGTATCTCGGTTGAATTTGTCACCCTAACTTGATATTAGGAGCAAAAAAATTGCCATAGATTACTGTTTCATGTGAGGATCAACTTGAGTAATGGCATACGCCATCGATCTTTTCTAAGGCCAAAGTGTCTGTTGGCCCTCCTTTGATGTTGTTCATCTGGTTTCTCTTGCTGCTTTGCCGCGCAGGCCAACCCTATTCCTAGAGATCATACAGAGACTGGGGTGCATGCTCAAGGACGATCACGGAAAACTGTATCAGAAGGGGGGGTGCGGAGGGTTCGGTAAGGGCAATTTCTCGGAGCTCTTCAAGTCCGTTGAGGAGTACGAGAAGACACTCGAAGCCCGACGAGTTGCCGGCCTGGCCTCCGCCTGAATGGTTGCATTTGGCTATATCTTTCCTTAAGTGTGGCCATTGTTTGTCGCTGTATGTTTGAGTGCTGGTGCATGTTAAAATAAAGGCTCTTAGCTGATGGAGTCGGATGCGTTTGCCCATCGCCGATATGTATTCACGAAAACTTTTGTCTATTGCCGTGTTTTCGTCCTGGTGTGAGTGCGTGCTTCACGATGAAATAAAGAAGGATGATACCGCTATGAATAAATTATGACGGTGGTTGATTGAGCGATCTCATATTTTGTCCTTGTAGTGCCATATTTTTAGTAAGTGGGGCCATATCTTATGTGCTAAGCATACCGTGATTGATATATAAGGCCAATAAGTTGGGTGATGTGATCTTTATTAAAATGCACACTTTACAATCTGTTGCATCACTTAATATATCAATTTCCTAGATCGTATAGCCAACCTTAGAAATGTCGGTTTCATGTACCTATGGGGATATATGTGCTCGACATGAACTGAAGTAATCATGGGACAACAAAATTCACTAATCAACATGTAGTTTAGTATAAGAGGCCTACGAATTTGCAAAGTACGTGTAAAACTCTTTTAAGAGTAATCATGACTTGTTTTTAACCTAGTCTCGTGCAACCTTGTCGTAAAAAAGTGACTCTTGTACCTTCTATTCTTGAATACAATATCAAAATTTTGTTTTCGCTTCGGGTTCTATTTTAAGTCGAGTCTCGGGTTAAGTCACCATAGACATGCATCTTACACGTTTGGGTCGGGTCTGGTATTAGTAGGAACCCGGACATAAGAAAGAGCTCGAGCAATTTAGGAGCTTACCAGGACTTGTAGCACCTCTCAATATATGATCTAAGACTAACGGTTTGGCTATTGGCAGAATTTGCACAGCTGATTAATTCATACCACCCCGATGACGGCAAAAATGAGGACCGTGAACTGCAAGTCGCATACCCTTTGATTCATGGAACTCTTTTTTTCTCTTTTAATATTTCTGATAACCCTAACTCATGCGGTGTTTCATGTGACATCAACCCTAACAAATTCGATACCTCGAACTGCAAAGGACAGTTATTGAGCAACGCCTCTGCATACTGCTTGAAATGTCTGCCTATCATTCCTGGCGGCCATCTGGCCTTCCTCGGTTGCACTGAACAAAAGCTTTTCACCACCACAGGCTGGATCGTTCTCGAGTTCTTCGTCCGTGAGTGCCTCGAACATGGGGTGGTTTTCCAAACGGCCTTTCATCCATTCTCCCAAGTTCTTCAACATCTGTGATAGCGTAAGTTGTGCCACCGACAGCCAGGGTATATGCATGCTCGTCTAACAAGTGAGGGCCGATCCCCAGCGTCGGTGATTTTTTCTCTTTGACCGGGATTTGTCGCCCTCAATCACATGTTCGGTCACCTTGTCCCTGATTTCCATCCCGATCATGAGTTTGTGGGTGTTTCGTGGGCAATCTTCGAAAAGTTATGGATAAAAAGCCTTTCAAAGTGTGGATCCAGATGGAAATCACGAAAGAGTGTGAAGGGTCATTTATTGATTCTTGGACGGAAAACACGAATTGACGAGAAAGTAAAAATATGGAGATTGGAGGCCAGCCATGTGTAAAGAAATGCAAAAGTAAAGGAGAAGCAGAATTGAACAACCAGTGTTCATTGCTTAATTGGCCGTTTCTGCTACGAACTACGATTCAAGTATTTATATTATTACCGACAGTTAACAATGGTTACAAAGGAAGCCCCCACTACTTCGATAGTCATTACTTTTATGCTCTTTACGCCCAACAACATTAGTTACTTCTGCAGCTTGTGGCTCCACTTTCTAGCGATTATAACAGCCATGTTTCTCAGCCTCCACTGTTAATGGCTTCCGAGTTCTATGGCTCCATGATTTGATGATTATGTTGGCATTACAGCTGTGCTGATCTTCACGGTTGCACTCAAGATTGTCGGTTCCACGACTTATGTAACTGCCTCTCCTTGCGCTTACAATTCATTGCAAGTCACTTCAGCTTTGACTCTCTTATCGACCTGACCGAACCTCAGTAACAGATACTCATGTCTCAGAACTTTAGTAATTGTCCTTTTGTTGCCATCGCACATACCAGATATCTTGTCGATCATCCATACCCGTCAGACTAGGAACTCTCGACACTAAGCAAATTCTATCTCCGCTGTGTCTTACTTGGTCTTGTTGCGACCTTCCAACAATGAATCACCATAGAAAGCTAATGGATTACTAGGCGGGCATAAATGGTTACTCGTTAAAGAGATGGTATATTGTCTAGTGCGGACTCCTAGCTCATATTAATCGCAACTTTGGGATTTTAATTATGTATCTTTAAACATGTAATTTGAATTATTTTGGAGTCGCTACTAATCTATTATGACAATTAAAAATCCAACTAACATTTCATTCTTACTAATCAAAGATTTTGTGGATATGGAGAATTGTTTACGCTAGATTATTTTTACGCATTTCAGTACTTTTTCTCTTTATTTCAGAAATGTTTTGCAAATAGTCTTTGTCAATCTTAAGGAAAACATCCAAAATAAGAACCTGAAGTGTCTACATTTTCTTAAATAAGACTTTGAAGTGACTATGATAGTTTCAAATCAGAGTTTAACCTCATCAACCGGCTAAGATTTCCTGCCAATCAACAACATTTTCATCCAAAGACAATTGTAACCTAAATTTTAGTTAAATTTATTAAAAGTTAAGAAAACTAAAAGTTTTAAGAAAAGAAAAAGAAATACAGGCAGGAGGGCTGGCTGGCCGCCAACCCATCGTTGGTGGGGAGTAAGCTATGTTCTGTGGGGTCGCCGGCCTCGCCAAAACAGGAGGGAGGCTATGGCTAAGTCAACATATTAGCTCTCTCGTCATAAAAAAAACTAAGATATTGTCCTCTCATTATTTCCATATAATTAAAATATCCAAGGATAATAACGTTATTCCCTCCAATTTTGATGAAACATTGTAATCTTTCCTAGTTTGGCACTGACCATGAGCTCTCCATGTGATTTTAGGGCATGTAGGGTATTTAATGGGCTTGGCCAAACTTTGCGCTTTCGCAGGCTTAGTCTAGATATTTTAATTAAGTTCAGAACCTCTCTGCTTAAACCCGTTTAGCTCTAGTCCAACCTCGCTGTTTTTCACGAGGGTCTTCCCGACAGTCGCTCTTTCCTCCCCCTGCCCCTCCATATATTCACAGTCCCACCCCGCTCCTGGTCACGGACTCCACTTGCAAACCAAAGCCACCAATCCTCGCTTCCGCAAAACCATGGGCAAGCAAAACGACGGCGTTACTACCGGCTCCGACGACTTCAAGCTCGTCGGCTTCTCCAACTTTGTCGGGTCCAACCCCCGGTCCGACCGCTTCCCTGCCCGCCACTTCCACCACGTCGAGTTCTGGTGCACCGACGCCACCAGCGCCTCTCGCCGCTTCTCCTGGGGCCTTGGCATGCCTGTTGTCGCAAAGTCCGACCTCTCCACTGGCAACGCCACTCATGCCTCCTATCTCTGCCGCTCCGGCGACCTCTGCCTCCTCTTCACTGCTCCCTATTCCCCATCCATTGCCACCTCTGACGGCCTCGAACCCTCCTCCATGGCATCCCTCCCCTCATTTTCCTATTCCGCCTGTGTCGCCTTTGCCACCAAGCACGGGCTAGGCGTCCGTGCCATCGCCGTCGAGGTTGAGGATGCCGCCGCTGCCTTCCACGTTAGCGTCACCCATGGTGCAAGGCCAGTCTCCCCGCCGGTCGTCCTCGACGGCGCCGCCACCATCGCTGAGGTCCACCTTTATGGTGACGTCGTTCTCCGCTATGTCAGCTACAAAACCCCGGCCTCCAATCGCAACAACTCCTCTCCAGACTCCTGGTTCCTGCCTCGGTTCAAGCCGTTGGACGAGGTCTCCTCCTTCCCGCTAGACTTTGGAATCCGGAGGCTCGACCATGCCGTCGGGAGCGTCCATAAGCTCAGCCCGGTGGTCTCGTACTTGAAGAGGTTCACCGGCTTCCATGAGTTCGCTGAGTTCACCAAGGACGACATCGGGACTGATGAGAGTGGGCTCAACTCGGTCGCGCTGGCGAACAACGATGAGACGGTCCTCCTGCCGATGACCGAGCCAGTGTTCGGGACGAAGAGGAGGAGCCCAATCCAGACATACCTGGAGCACAACGAGGGCCCGGGGGTGCAGCATCTGGCGCTGATGAGCGAGGACATCTTCTGGACGCTGAAGGAGATGAGGAAGCAGAGCGCCGTTGGTGGGTTCGAGTTCATGCCACCACCGCCGCCCACGTATTACCGGAACCTGAAGGGCCGAGCAGGGGACGTGTTGACGGACGAGCAGATCAAGGAGTGCGAGGAGCTGGGGATTATGGTGGACAGGGACGACGAGGGGACACTGCTCCAGATATTCACTAAGCCTGTGGGTGATAGGTAATGTGATCCATTTCATGCAGGCTCTCTCTTTTGGCTACGATCGTCTATCGAAAATTTTTTATGACACTTTAGATAGGAATAACCGTGAAATGCGTGCACTTGATAGAATAGTCCCTCAGTTATATTAGTTACCCAAGTTACTCAAAGTCCTAACTTTTTTCTTGGATTTTCGGTCGAATTTGCTACTCTAACTTGACATCGGGAGCCCAGAATCGCTATTTATTTACCGTTTTAAGTGAGGATGAACTTGAGTAATGGTACATGACATGGATCTTTTCTAAGGCCAAAGTATCTGTTGGTCCTCCCTTGATGTGGTTCATTGGTTTTCTCTTGCTGCCGTAATGTGCAGGCCAACCATATTCATAGAGATCATACAGAGAGTGGGGTGCACGCTCACAGACGATCACGGAAAACTGTATCAGAAGGGCGCGTGCGGAGGGTTTGGGAAGGGCAACTTCTCGGAGCTCTTCAAGTCCCTTGAGGAGTATGAGAAGACGCTCGACGCCCAACGAGTTGCTGCACTGGCCTCTGCCTGAATGGACGCCTTTGCCCATTCGTTTCCTTAAGTGTGGGTTTCTAATGGAAGCATAGTATGTCACCGTGCGTCTGAGTGCTAAGTAAGATGGAATAAAAGTTGGGATGCGTTTGTGCTTCTCTAATAAACAATAATGGAAAGTTCTCCGGTTCAAGGCATGAACCCATTAAAGAAGGATGAACTTTGTGAATAGATTGATAATGATAGTTCCTTCTTTACTGCCTCCATCTTGGACATTATGATTGGCCTTCAAACATCACAATCGCCCCTCAAAACCTTCCATGACATGAAATCGCTCAAGTAACTTGGGGAATTACCGCGACTATAATCTGCTTTCAGATGTATGATCTAAGACTAACCATCTGGCTTTCGCATAATTTGCTCAGGGAGGGCAAAAATAAGGACCATGAACTGAAACTTGAATACCCTAACTCATGAACCCCTTCCGAAATTTCTGATATTCCTAACTCATGATGTGTTTCATGTGACAGCAACCCTAACAAATTCGATACTGTGAGCTCCAAAGGACAGTTATGAAAAGCTACATAAGTAACTTACTGCTTGAAATTTCCGCTAGTACGCAGGCATAGAGCCATTAGTCGATTTCTGTCGTAGAGATGGGCCAATGCGTCTGTATGCTGCTTAAAATGTCTGCCCACCGTTCCTGGCAACCTTCCGGCCTTCCTTGGTCGCGCTAGTCAATAGCTTCACCAAGGATCATTCTCGAATTCTTCCTCCGCGAGTGCCTCCAACTGGGGGTGGTTTCCCAAACAGCCCTTCATCCAACTCTTCAAGTTCTTCAAAATCATCTATGATAGCGAATATTATGCCAGCAGCAGTCGGAGTGGACCCCATCTAACAAGGGAGGGCTAATCAGTGATTGCCCTGCGACGGTAATTTTTCTCTGTGAAATAAGGATTCGGAAATAGGATGAACATCTTTTTCGGTTGTCCTTACTCAAAATAGTTAGGCACGTACTTCATAGAGTTTCCATACAACCGAGATATTATGGTATTGACCGCGATTGGCCATCCTCAATGCAGAAATGCGCTCCTTCTCATGTTCTGTCACCTTGTCCCTAATTCCTATTCCGATCGTGTTGGTTTGTGATGATCTTCCTGACTGCACCCGAGATGGCCTGTTCCACAACTTTAGATAATTGCCCTTTTATTTGCTTAGTAATTTTCCTTTACATTCATTACCGACACATACCTAATATCTTGTCCACCATTTTCTAGAAAAGTTTTAAACCTATTGTAATTATATCAATTCGGTCATACACCTTTTTTTTTTATTTTGCAGATAGAGTTATAAACATTTTGTATTAATGTCAATTCAATCCATCAAGTCTATTTCGGCTGGTTAGCAATGGTGTCGACATTGGCTATCCTACGGGACGCGAATGGCATTAATGTGAACAATATTTAATAATATTTTCTTCAATTTTTTTTTAAAAATATTTTTAGTGAGGTTGAGTCTCACCTAACCATGGCCAAGCTTGCCCAAAGCCAACAAGGGACATTGCTGGCCTTGCCTCTAGCCTGTAGAGGAAGAAGGAAGTGAAGGGGAAAAGAACAAGAGAGAGAAAGAAAAGTAAAAGAAAAAAATTAACAAATTAAAATGTTATTAAAAATTATTCACGTTAATGCCAATGGTACCACATATGACGGCCAACATCTATGTCAATATTGGCTAGTCAAAATTAGCTGGATAAACTGAATTGGTACAAATTTAAAAGGTTTAGGACTCGATTAAAAAAATTATTACTAAATTAGTACAATTATAAAAGGTTTATGACTTTTTTGATAATTTTTTCCCATTAATGTGTTGCATCATTTTTTCACTACTCTATATTCAAAATTGAAACAATCAAAGGCAATGTATGACATATTAATCTCAAAGAGAGGTATAGAACCTTGCTTTCATGAGGACTTCGCTAGAGTAATATCATTAGGCTTAGGACGTGTTTGATAACGATTCTGTTTCCGAAAATAATTTTTAATTGGAAATGGTTTTTTCTAATTTTATTACCGGAAACAATTTCTAAGCAAAACCACCGCCCGTAGCGGCGCAGCTGGCTTGGGCTCTCTCCCCCTCATGAAGGGAAGGAGTTCGAATTCCAGAGGCGTCGTTAGGAATTCTTACCTAGAGTACTGTGGTGGTGGGTCCGCTTGCCGGCTGTTGGCTTACGGGATTCCCTGGGTTACAAAAAAAAAAAATAATAATAATTTCTAAGCAAAAAAACACACTTGATAACTATCTAAAATTTTTATTATAGGGATAGAAATGCATTTGATAGAATTCTTAATTTTTTTTTGTTTCTTTTAATTTTTTAATATTTTTCTTATTTTTTCCTTTTTTCCTTTTCTCTTTCTCTTCTTCTCCTTCTCCCTCCTTCTTTGTAGCCAGTCGCTGGCCACAATGGGTAAGGTTTGGCGAGCTCGCTGGAGGCTCACTTGGCCAAGGCGAGCCTCAGCCTCGCCAAATCTGGAAGAGGTCAAGCCTCTCCCTGGCCTAGCAAGGCTGAGCCTCCCATCGACTGGCAAGGCTGAGCTTCGTCATGGCTGTGCGAGGCTCAACCTCGCCTTGGCTGGGCGAGGTCAACCTGGCCCAAATCTGGCGAGGCCGAGCTCGCCCAACAAGCCTCGTTGAGCCACCGCAAGGCAACTCCAACCTAGAGGTGGCCCGACGAGGCCAAGCCATGCCATGGCCCCCGGTGACGCTTCGGTGAGGTTGCGGGCTCTTATCTGGTCAGTTGCCGGCCATGGCCAAGGCCGTCGACCGACCAAGAGAAAGAAGAAGACATGGAAAGAGAAAGAATAAAAATAGAGAAGAGAAGATAAAAGAAAAAAAATTAGAATTGATTCTAAGAATTGTTCCCGTAAACAAGAAGCAACATTTTTCTGTTTCTTGATTCTGTTCCAAATCTATTCTCGAGAATAAAAAATTTATTAAATAGATTTATGTTCTTTTTTGGCTCCCGGGAATATTACCAAACATGCCCTTAACGTACATCCTAGGCCTTGACATGCTTATACTTAAGATGGAAAGCTTTTGAGATGGAGAAGATGGTGGCTTAGCCTAAACCTCTTGCAATTTGGGGATTTGATGACTTTTCATTGAGTAGAATTCATTGTGATGTACATCAAGGAACTAGATTTGATCGGAAGAGCTAAAAATTCGGAGAGTAAACATGACAATATGCTATCTGTCACGCCTCGAACCCCGAGTGCGCGAACATTCTTTGACACTTGATTAAAAATGCGATATCTCAGGACGCATTGTTGACCCATTATTTTTATCTTTCAATTAAAGGCATGCGGAAGTAGTTAAAATAAACAACCAGTCAATAAACAAACAATAGGGATAGTAAAACACAGCAAATATTGCCGAAAACAACATATTTATTTATTTATCCACAATTACCCCTAGGAAGTTTAATAATTACAAGCCTTTCTACGACCACTTCCTATCGATCCTCTCAAAAACCTTCAAGGATTAGAGTTAACATAAACTTCATTAATGACATGGCCAGCCACAGAGGTGTCGCATCTTGCACTTACCACAACCTTCTCCACGCTACGGCCCTGAAAATAGTTAACAACAATGGGGTGAGATAAAATCTCAACGAGTTAACAGTTTAAACCTCGATTAGGAAGCCGATTCGCCTCGGGGACAGCCTAAACACGCACCACATATAAACTTACCTCGCATTTGCACATCCTTGCATAATAGTGCATCTCACATGGCAACAATAGTGCAATGTGTATAAATAACAATCAGAACATAAACTAAAATTTTATGCGCATTGCCAACACATGTTCCAATTATTACGGCAATGTGTATAAATAACAATCAGAACATATACTAAAATTTTATGCGCATTACCAACATGTGTTCCAATTATTACGACCCCTTGGGTCATAGCCAACACAAGAGTTGGCGATCTTATGGTATAACTGAGTATCATCCCGCCTCATCGGGCACGGTATCGTTTAGAACCCCCACCTAAACAGCATTCTATAAATGAGCATCGATCTGACCTCAACCGTGACTCGGCATTTGAACCCCCGCCGGGCATCCGATAAAAATCGGGTATCACCCCAAACTCCCGTTGGGTGACGGGTTCAATTAAATGACCACTCAAGCACACTATCAATCAAGCCAATTTTCATTACTGTTAATTAGCCAAGAACACAATATTTCATTTTCAAATAATAAACTTGTATAATTTTCCATATTTAAAAATCTAGTAAAATATTCATATGTGATCACCTATTTGAAAACAATCAGTCAAACTTTGCACACTTCTTGGTGACCGCGAAGCAACGGCGGCATAGATGGCATGAATGGGCAGCAGCAAGGGGCGGCGATGGTGGTGCGGCCAAAGGTGGGTGGTGGTGGTGATGGTAGCGTGGTGGTAGAGATGAGGTGAAGATGATGATGGATGGTGAATGTGGGATGATGAAGGTGCTGGCGTGATGATGGGGTGAGGGGAAATAGGCAGTGGTATGGTGGTGGTGAAGTGGCGGCAATCGAAAGAAGAAGTTGGAGGAATGGGGGAAGAAATGGAGAGGGGGGAGGGGAGGAGAGGAAATGGGAAGTGGCAGAGGGGGGAAGAAAAACAAAAGGGATTTCTAAGATATTTCCCAAAACTCATCATACCATTCACCCCCACTTGCCCCTAAAACCCTCTATGCCAAGCATTTCGTTCCCAAATATCTTTTTAATTCTAATTTCTTAAAAACAATAATTTTTGGTTCAAAAATTCTAATTTTGCCTCTAAATCCGAATTTCCTTTTTTTTGTCTGATAATTCCTTTTTCCGAAAAATTTCTGACTTGTCGATAATTCGACGAACGATGAGACGATGTCCAATAATTAAATCTCGAAACTCTTGAAAGTTCGATACTTGGAATAGAATTAAATTTCGTGGTTAAAAATCGATCGAACGCGACTTTAATACAATCTAATCTATTGGGGGGAATGAGCGAGAGAGAGAGAGAAAGAAAAACAAAAGGGATTTTAAAGATATTTCCTAAAACTCATCGTACCATTCACCCCACTTGCCCCTAAAACCCTCTATGCCAAGCATTTTGTCCCTAAATATCTTCTTAATTCTAATTTCTTAAAAACAATTTTAGTCCAAAAATTCCAATTTTGCCTCTAATCCGAATTTCCTTTTTTCTTTTTGTCTGATAATTCCTTTTTCCGAAAAATTTCGCACTCATCGACAATTTGATGAATGATGAGACGACGTTCAATAATTAAATACTGAAACCCTCAAAAGTTCGATACCCGAATCGAATTAAATTTCATAGTTAAAAATATATCAAACGCGACTTTAGTACAATTTAATCTATTGGGGGGGGGGGAATGAGCCAAGGAGAGAGAAAAGAAGAAGAAGAGGATTTCTAAGATATTTTCTAAAACTCATCATACCATTCACCCCATTTGCCCCTAAAACCCTCTATGCCAAGCATTTTGTCCCCAAATATCTTATTAATTCCAATTTCTTAAAACAATAATTTTTGGTCCGAGAATTCCAAGTTTGCCTCTTAATCTGAATTTCCTTTTTTTTGTCCGATAATTCCTTTTTCCAAAAATTTCGAACTCATCGATAATTCGACGAACGATGAGATGATGTCCAATAATTAAATCTCGAAACCCTCGAAAGTTCAATACCTGAAATCGAATTAAATTTCGTGGTTAAAAATCAATTGAACGTGACTTTAGTACGATCTAATCTATCGGGGCGAATGAGCCGAAAGAGAGAAAAAGAAAAACAAAAGGGATTTCTAAGATATTTCCTAAAACGCATCTTACCATTCGCCCCACTTGCCCCTAAAACCCTCTATGCCAAGCAGTTTGTCCCCAAATATCTTCTTAATTCTAATTTCTTAAAAACAATAATTTTTGGTCCAAAAATTCCAATTTTGCCTCTTAGTCCGAATTTCTTTTTTTTTTGTCTGATAATTCCTTTTTCCAAAATATTTTGGACTCGTCAATAATTCAACGAACGATGAGATGACGTCCAATAATTAAATCTTGAAACCCTTGGAAGTTCGATATCCAAAATCGAATCAAATTTCGTATTGATCGAACGCGACTTTAGTACGATTTAATCTATTAGGTAGCTTTTAGGTGTTCTCACATGTCTGACCCATGGTCGATATTTTTTGACCCACATCTGTGCATTTTCGAATCGTGAACGACCTCGGTTGTCATGTAATTGTGAAACTTAATTTCATACCCTGAATATAATATTAATAGAAAATCGGTTTATTGTTGTTCGACGCTAATATCGTAATCATGTGGAATCACCCGTAAATTGACTATGCACTTCTGTCGAATTGATTTATATCCATTCGCTAATTGATTTATACAGCGTAGTATTGACCATTGCTGATTCTTATGGTCGAGTGGTCTATTCCTGATCAACTTCTTTAGCCTTTCGCGTTTTAACCATATATGGCCCCACCTAATAGATTAGTTAACTCGTGAGTAATTAAAGTAAAGTACCTATAAGTGCGTCAATGAAATAACCATTTCATATATTTCGAAATAGGGGCCAAATTTCGAGATATTACACTATCACTCTGGATACTATTGCATTTGCTGTTGCTAAGGAGCTGTGGATCCAAAGTATTGGTTCTTTTCTTTTCCATCCCAACATTCGAGGGCAAAGTTATAGTTTCACAGGTGAATGTATTACCCGACAGCCGACCAGAGAGAATGCTATGGCCAGCATCTTTGATTGACCAGACGGTCAACACTCATTTGATAAGATTCATCTCACTATTGCATAGGAGATTTTCTCAGCAGGGTAAAATATAGACATCCTTTTACCGGAGAAGCTGTTATCTTGAATCAATATTCAATCGTTAGATGGTTCGGTATGGAAATTCTAAAGCAAATTGCCAACATTTCATTGGCATTAAGTAGAGAGCCCTTTCTTTTTGCAAGCACTGCAATATTCAAGTATAACAGCTCAGTCTGTATCGCATTGAAGTCTCAGCAATGTGTAGAATCAGGAATAATTGAGATCAACCAGCCATCAGAAGTGCATAACTGTGGTACTAGGGAAAAGAATGGATAAAAATGGTTACCCTTTTGGGGACTAGTTTACCTCAAAATAGTTACCTCTTCTGTTTTCTCCTCCGATATCGCCAATCTGTGATTGCTCAAAGTGTCGCTTATGCTGCATTAGAAGATAACGAGGCATCGAGCACATTGATGACATTGAGCTCCATATCTGTTAGCGCTGACGGTTTTTTGAATGCATCCTTGAAAGAGGCTGCATTGTCTCTGTATAATGCTTCGCTACTATTTTGTGCCTCTCATTACTGAAATTCAACATGATGTATTCCTTTAGTCAACTTCTGACTTTCAGGCCTGGTGAGTGTTGTTATCAGCAGTTGCAAGGATTTATTACTTTTTTCGAATGCAACCACAATAATGCTACTCCTAACATTTCTCTGAATTTCGGTTGCAGCTCCTAAAACTTCAGGGATCGTGCTGGATTTCTGAGGCAAGCTTCCGATGAGCTTCAAATTCTAGAGGCATGTCAACTCCTTCATGTAAGGGGTGCTCATTGCATTAATTTCTTCAAGCCAAGTTACAGAGCTCTTATATTCTATGGAAACGGGGTTCGTGGAGAAACTGAAAATTTCGTATATGAAGCATCTTGCCCCTCTGTCTCACATGGAAACCTTTATTAAAGCCATGCGATTATCCTTGCAAGAACTTCTGTAATGGTCATCACTTCTAACTGCTTGCGATCTGGATATAAAAAATAAAAAGATCCTACCTTTCCAACATTATAAACTTAGCTGAACAAATGAACAAATAATGCTCACCTCTATCTTCTGCAACATAGAAAGAAGAATAAAGCGACTACTTCCATCGCTCACCAGTCTCTACCCATCTCGTCTTCATGCGGTGTGGGGTGAATATTCATCGCATTGTCCTATGCACTGGTCTCGCCATAGAATAGGGACTGCATGCTCTCATGGGCATCAGTGAAATCGTTTACTCGATTGATTTTTTGTACCGTTACAAGCAGTTTCATGAATTGGCAGCAGAAACATTCTACCTGATGGCCATCACATTCGACAAGCTCGGATGACTAGAGGAAAGAGAGAGCAAGCTGCATCATCCTTCCAGAAAAACATCAAGGCATTCGTAAATATCACTGACGAGGAAGATCCTCTCTTAAAATGAGTGCAGAGGAAACAACAGTTGCAGAGTTGATTAGAAGAAATATGCGATACACTAGTAAGGTTGTATATTATCTGGATGAGGTATGCATAACACATTTTCTTGTTCATCTGTTGTATTGGCTTGCTAGCATTTAAGGGGGTGTTTATTTGTATTTTTTTTTTTGTTTATGAACAAAAATCTTGTTTTCTTGTTCTGGGAAACAAAAAAAGAACAGAACGCGTTTGTTTGCGTTTTTGTTCCTCGGAACAAATTTGGAACAGAAACAAGAAACAAAAAAAAACTTGTTTCTTGTTTTGAAACACTTTTAAGAAATAATTTTCCTCTCTCTTCTATTTTTCTTCTCTTTCTTTCTTCTTCTTTTCTTCTTCTTTTTTCTTTGGCCGATCGCCAACGATGTCATCGAGGGCCCCTGACCTCGTCGGAGCGTCGCCGGCCCCTGGCAAGGCTCGGCCTCCTTGGGCCACCACCAGGTCGGTGTCGCTTGGGGGTGGCCCGGCGAGGCCGAGCCTCCCGCCGGCCGGCAACGCTTGGCCTCGCCTTGGTCGGGCAAGCTCGGGCTCACCCGGATCTCGGCATCGCCCGGCGAGGCTTGGCCCGGATCTAGGCGAGTAGCCAGTGATGCTCGGCTTTGCCTTGGCTAGGCAAGCTCGGGCTCACCCAAATCTGGTGCCGCCTGACGGTGGCCTAGCGAGGCTCGGCCTCACCGGATCTGGGCGAGGCCGAGCTCGCCCGCCAAGGCGAGGCCAAGTCTCGCGTCGGCCGGTGATGCTCGGCCTCGCCATATCGGCGAGGCCGAGCTCATCGTGGTTTGGCGAGGCCGGCGGCCCTCATCGGCCGGTCGCCGGCCATGGCCAAGGCCGATGACGAGCCACAAGGAAGAAAAAAAAAAAAAAATGAAAAAAATGAAAAATAAAATAAAAATATTAAAAAATTAAAAGAAACAAAAAAGAACACAAATTTACTAAACATGTTTCTGTTCTTTTCTAATTCAAAGAACAAATTTACCAAATGCGTTCTTTTGGTAAAAAATTATTCATCGGAACAGAAATTGTTTTTTTTTTTTTTTTTTTTTTTTTTTTTGGTAAAGCGAAATAGTTTTTTTTTTTTTTTATTTCTGTTATCTAGAACAATTTTTGAACAGAAATGTTACCAAACGCACCCTAAGTAATCGTGGAATAGCACCATGAACTACACAGAGAATCATGTTAAATCTTGGGAGTTGGAAAAATCAACTCATTTAATTCTTGGAAACGTGATATGCAGAGAAATGGTTTCTTTTACCAAATGAAAGAATATTTACTAGTCAGTACTTCTCTCTCTTTTGCTTATGTTTTCATGCCTAATGGCTTAACACTGCAATCCACGCATCCGAAGTTTTAAGAATCAAAATTGGACTTAGTAAATGTTCGGTAATAAAGTCTCAATCTGTGAAGATTGCCCATTAGATTGGTAAACGTGTGGACAGGACATATTTTAGCATGTGCGAAAGATCACCCAAATACCACACGACTTATTTTGCTCATGTCGGCTCCGAAGAGTGTGCTTTGTGTCGTGCTGTGCATTTTAGTTTGGTTAAACAAAAGTTATAATAAAAATAATGCAAAAGAGATAAATTGTGGAATTTCAGTATATTTCAGTGCTAAGTAAATTTTAATGGATGACCATCTAAGATAATATATCAATCGATATACACAATCAAAGTGAGATATACAAGCAATCACTAGAAATGCAAACAATAAGAAAAGAAATATCTTGATTAAATCTTAGGGTGTATTTGGCAATCATGATATTTCCAAGAATAATTTATGCTTGTAAATATATATTTTTAATTTTGTTATCTAGACGAGTTTCTGATCATTTGAAGACATTTGATAATTAGAAAAATTTATATTTCCGAAACATAAATATGTTTGATATGAGTCTCAAATTTTTTTGTGATTTAAAATTTCTTTTAACTTTTAAATAATTTTATTACAATTTTCTACTTTTTTTTTTTTTTTCCTTTTCTCCTTCTTTCTTTCATCGGTTGCTGACTTAGTGATGACCGGCAACCAGCCAAACAAGAGCCTACAACCTTGTCAGTTAAGCCTCAGCTAGCTACTAGCAAGACTTGCCTTCGCCTAGCCACCGCGATGGTGGCGTCGCCCAGTCATAGCAAGGCTGACCTCATAGTGGCTAGGTGAGGTGGAGTCTCACCAGTGGCTAGGTGAGCATGGCGTCACCAAATTCGGGTGAGGTTGGCAAAGTCAAGCTCGCCCAGCCGTTGGCAAGGCTTAGTTGCCGGCCATCGTCGAGACTAGCAATTGGTGAAAGGAAGAAAAAGAAAAAAAAAAGAAAAAAAAATAAGTGGGCTTGATTCTAGAGTTTATTTTTGAGAAAAAAAAAGTTATCAAACGGATTTTTTTTTTTTTGATGACCTAGGAACCTTATACAGCCGGCAGCCGGTCGAGCAAACCTGGGTGACGCTAGCGGAGGACCCACCACCTTGACGTCACACTTAAGATACCAAGTGCCTCCTTTGGGTTTCAAACTCCTCACTTTTGGACAAGGATCAACGGAGCTCTTATTCAGCAGAGCCACTACGGCCGGTGGTTTATCAAACGGATTTGTGTTCAATTTTTTTTTTTCTGTTTCGGATAATAAAAAAATAGAATCGGGTATACACGTTTGATCGCTTATCAAACAGAGCCTAATGTGAACAAAATATCATAAAAAATTATCATAGCAATCTCTTTTTGAATTTTTTCCGATCATAGCTATCTCTCAACAGGTCATGACGTTCTAAATCCCGTAGTTTCCACGTGAAATGCGAAGCTAAAGATCGTCCTTACCCAAGTGGAAAATTCGTGCTTGGACAAATTTCACACCAACAGGGTTTCACTAATCCAAAACACGGGTCGAGGCACGATCTAATTTCATTCCCACGCGTAACGCGGGTTTGTCGAATGTCCCCATTGTCCTCATTTCCCAGATCGGCGGAGATGCTCCACAACCTTTTTTTGTCTTTTTGGTCGAAGAGATCTTCAACAACAAGTCTACCTCAAAAGGACACGCCTGTCAATCTCCACCGTCAGCCTTCGAGATTTCCCCCTCCGCCCCAAAAAATAGGGCGGGCCGTCCGCGTCGTTCCTCCGACCGGCCAGCCAATGCAGAGTTTCAGTTCCACTTGACTGCTTCGACTGCTTCGACTTAATCCGCACCACATCACCTGCCCCCTCGCCACGTCACTCCAAGCTCACCCCCGCTCGCCACGTGTCTCCCCGCCCTTCCTTATATTCTCCATCCCATGCCCCTCTCCGTCCCCACCCCACGGTCCCCGTTAACCGAGCAAAACCACCAGCGGCTCGCTTAGGCAAAAGTAAAACCATGGGCAAGCAGAACGACGGGGGCGACGCCACGGGCTCCGACGAGTTCAAGCTCGTCGGATTCTCCAACTTCGTCCGGTCCAACCCCCGGTCCGACCGCTTCCCCGTCCGCTGCTTCCACCATGTCGAGTTCTGGTGCAGCGATGCCACCAACGTCTCCCGCCGCTTCGCCTGGGGCCTCGGCATGCCCGTCGTCGCCAAGTCCGACCTCTCCACCGGCAACGCCACCCACGCCTCCTACCTCTGCCGCTCCGGCGACCTCTGCTTCCTCTTCACCGCCCCCTACTCCCCCTCCATCGCCGCCTCCGAAGGCCTCGACCCCTCCGCCACCGCTTCCCTCCCCTCCTTCTCCTACTCCGACTGCGTCGCCTTCGCCGCCAAGCACGGGCTCGGCGTCCGCGCCATCGCCCTCGAGGTCGAGGACGCCGACGCTGCCTTCCACACCAGCGTCGCCCACGGCGCCAGGCCGGTCTCCCCGCCGGTCGTCCTCGACGGCCGCGCCGCCATCGCCGAGGTCCACCTCTACGGCGACGTCGTCCTCCGCTACGTCAGCTACAAAACCCCGGCCTCCGATCGCGGCGACTCCTGGTTCCTGCCTAGGTTCGAGCCGTCGGTGGAGGTCTCCTCCTTCCCACTAGACTTCGGAATCCTAAGGCTCGACCATGCCGTCGGGAACGTCCCCGAGCTCGGCCCGGCGATCTCGTACGTGAAGCGGTTCACCGGCTTCCACGAGTTCGCCCAGTTCACCAAGGACGATGTCGGGACCGAGGACAGCGGGCTCAACTCGGTCGCGCTGGCGAACAACGACGAGACGGTTTTCGTGCCTATGAACGAGCCGGTGTTCGGGACCAAGAGGAAGAGCCAAATCCAGACCTACCTCGAGCACAACGAGGGCGCTGGGCTGCAGCACCTGGCGCTGATCAGCGACGACATCTTCCGGACACTGAGGGAGATGAAGAAGCGGAGCAGCGTGGGCGGGTTCGACTTCATGCCGTCGCCACCGCCCACGTACTACCGGAACCTGAAGGCTCGGGCCGGGGACGTGCTGACGGACGAGCAGATCAAGGAGTGCGAGGAGCTGGGGATTCTAGTGGACAGGGACGATCAGGGGACGCTGCTCCAAATCTTCACCATGCCCGTGGGTGACAGGTATGTGATCTCGATTTCAGGCGGGCTCTTTCCTTTAAGTCTTCGCCAAAGTCAATTCCTTTAGCTATGGGCATGTGAACCTTTGAATTGAGGATGGATCGGGGATCGGATATGGTTTGAGGGTACAAAACATGGGTTTGTCGATCATTGACGAGACAATAGACTACATTCTCTCTTTCGAAAACAGCGTGTATGCACTTGATAGAACAGACCCTCGATTACATCAGTTGCCAAGTCGCTCAAGGCCCCACTTTTTCCTTGGATTTAGGTTGAATTTGTTACAATAATTTGATGTCAGGAGCAAAAAGTTGACATAGATTTCGGTTTCGAGTGAAAACCAACTTGGGTAATAGTGTGTAGCAGTGAATTTCTAAGTCCAAAGTATCTGTTGGTCCTCCTCTGATGTTGTTCATCTGGTTTCTCTTGCTGCCCGACCTTGCAGGCCGACCATATTCATTGAGATCATACAGAGAGTGGGGTGCATGCTCACGGACGATCACGGGAAACAGTATCAGAAGGCCGGGTGCGGAGGGTTTGGGAAGGGCAACTTCGCGGAGCTTTTCAAGACCATCGAGGAGTACGAGAAGATGCTTGAGGCACGGCGAGTCTCGGAGCTGGCCTCCGCCTGAATGGATGCTTTTGGCCATTTGTTTACCTAAGCCTGGGTTTCTAGTGGCAAGTATAGTTTGTCATTGTATACTTTTGGGGCCGGCTCCACCTGAATGGATGCATTTGGCCGTTTGTTTACCTAAGCCTGGGTTTCTAGTGGCAAGCATAGTTTGTCATTGTATACTTTTGAGTGCTAATTATAGTGGAATAAAACACTCTTTGCCAATGAATTTGGGGTGCGATTGTGCTTCTCTGATGAACGATAACGGAAAGTTCTCTATCATCAAATGGGAAAGTGCACGGCATCGCATGAGCCAGCAAGACGCTTGAGGCACAGCAAGTCTCGAGGCCAGCTCCACTTGAATGGATGCATTTGGCCATTTGTTTACCTAAGCCTGGGTTTCTAGTGGCAAGCATAGTTCGTCATTGTATACTTTTGAGTGCTAATTATAGTGTAATAAAACACTCTTTGCCAATGAATTTGGGGTGCAATTGTGCTTCTCTGATGAACGATAACGGAAAGTTCTCTATCATCAAATGGGAGAGTGCACGACATGGCATGAGTCAGCAAGACGCTTGAGGCACAGTGAGTCTCGGGGCCGGCTCTGCCTGAATGGATGCATTTGGCCATTTGCTTATCTAAGCATGGGTTCTAGTTGCCAGCATAGTTTGTCATTGTATACTTTTGAGTGCTAATTATAGTGGAATAAAACACTCTTTGCCAATGAATTTGGGGTGCGATTGTGCTTCTCCGATGAACGATAACGGAAAGTTCTCTATCATCAAATGGGAAAGTGCACGACATGGCATGAGTTAGCAAGACACTTGAGGCATGGCGAGTCTCGGGGCCAGCTCTGCCTGAATGGATGCATTTGGCCATTTGTTTACCTAAGCTTGGATTTCTAGTGGCAAGCATAGTTTGTCATTGTATACTTTTGAGTGCTAATTGTCACGCCTCGAACCTCGAGCGCGCCAACATCCCACCATGGTCATGCAAATGCGATATTCCCAGGTAGTGTCGCCAACCCCATTCATTTATTATTGCGCAAGCGGAACGTATTATAAAACCCCTGACAATGAAATACGATATAGAAAAGCAGGAAGCAAAACCATAGCATAACACTTTCATAATTCAACATAATTACAAACAGAGAGGTCAACGGCCAAAAGTCTACAAAAGACCAGCTATTAAAAAGGAACTATCCTACGACCTACAAGTCGGACACGTTCTCCAATCCTTATGACTTCATCTCTGCAACTCCTCAAGGCCAACCAAAGCTAATTGGCTGCTCCGTCTACTAGGGACCTGAAATTTTAATCCCACAACCCGGATGAGACATTATCTCAGCAAGTTCAACCCCCTAAACCCCTATTAGAAAGAAAATACGCCCAAGGGTGGCCTAACCACATCACACAGAGAACTTACCTCGCCTCAGTTCCTTCCTACAGGTTAGCACAGTTCAAATCACTCAATCACAAGTAGTAACAGGAACTTAAACAACTGGAACGCCAACAATATCATTTCAAATGATCACAGGAGTTCGGATTATAAGACCAAATCGTTATGACAGGTCCCATACCATGCCACAAGATTCCGTCCCATAATCCGACCCATTAATAACACTCAGCATGCGTTCCAATTGATATTCACTGCCACACAAGGGCATAGCCTACTTGCAGTTCGGCTATCTACTAACATTAATGCCAGGCATCGCCTCCCCCAATGGAGCGCGGCTTCGTCATTACGTCGACGGCATTCCCGAAGGAGCATGGGTCCAGTTGGCTTAGCCTCTACTGCGACCCGAGCCACGTCACTCTGTTGACGGCATTTCTAAAGGAATAAAGGTCTGGTTGGCATAGCCACTACTGCGACCGAGTCTTTCAACCAGCACACGACAATTCAATATTGGCCCCCGGACACTTTGCATTTCACTCAATGCTCTGATTAAAATAGTAGTCATGGCCTCTTTCTTTTGTAATAAAACATTCGAGAAAGTAGTCGTGCATGGACACATATCACTTTGAACCAAAAACCAATACCTTCCTTTTTCAGAGCTTACTGTTTAATATAATACTGAAAATCCAATTTTTGCATCAAAACCTGACACTTGGGTTTTTATAAATAAAATCCATATTTATCACAATCAACACTCAATTTGCCACATCCATTCATCAAATTCAAATTCTAAATGCACAGCAACGATCAACACGAAATTCTGGAAAAATAAGGTCTCGAAATAATTTTCGGAATTTATTAAATAATTAATTTTGTTCCAGAAATTAATTAAATAATAATATCCATATTTTTCAAAATCCACACTCAATTTATAATATCCAATCATAAATTTCAAATTCTGAATACACAGAGCGATCGCGCGAAATTCTGAAAAATAAGGTCTTGACAAAATTTTCGAAATTTAATAAATAATTAAATTTATTCCGAAAATTAATTAAATAATAATATTTTAATAATTTCGAATAATAAAATATTATTAAATTATTAAAATTTCGAAATATTTATTTAATCCAAAAGTAATTCATTTATATCAAATCACCATTATACTAATATAAACATCAACTTTTCCTTAACTAAACATACTTTAAATTAAACCAACCTCTTAATCTATGTCGCGACCTCCCAAAGCGGGTTGGACCACCTAAGGGTTCGGCTAATGGATCGCTAAGTCTAGACTTAGCTCGAGCTCTCCCAAGCCCATACCAATTCGCGACTTAGGTTCAAATTCTTATTATGCAATTGATTTCTCAATTAGGAGTTGCCACTAATCTATTTTTGGTGGGTTGATTAGAAACCCAAGTAAAGTAATGGGAGAATTACTTCACTCCTACGAACCAGAGATTGTGTGAGTTCGGAAACTTGATTACGCTAGATTTTTCTAACGCCCTTTTAGTACATTTTCTTTTTTTATTTGAAAAAATATTTTGCGAGCGACTTGAATTGATTTTAATTTATCTTCCTAACATGTGAGGTGATCATGCGAGTGTGCAAACCACCAATTTAACATCCAAGAAAGCGATTAATAAATTGCAGGACTTACCTCATAGCAACGGAAGCATCTGCATTGTTAGATCATAATTCACATCAACAGACCTAGATATGGTTTCTAATTAACAGGCAATTTTTTTTTTTCACTTATTTAATGAGAATCATGCTTTATGCAATGTATGCTACTAATTTAACATGATATGACATGGTAGCATAGCCTAAACTATATGACATGCACATGACATTTTTTCTTTTTTCTTAAAAAATGCAATTTATCCTAGAAAATAAAACTAAACTTATAATAAATAAAAAACTATTATCTAGAGTTAAACTATATGAAATTTTACCCTAAAATGTAATGACATGCAAAGAATGCCATAATTCTAATTTTTTTTAATGTTTTTTTTGTATTATCGAAATTAAAAATTGTCAAGTAATTAAACATGATACCTAAGTTAAAAAACTAGCAACCTAAATTGATTGATTTGATTTTTTTTTAATTTGAAATAAAATTCCTATTCTAAATATGCAAACCCTAAAACAGGAAATAAACCTAATTCTAGCCTACATTTTTTTGGATTTTTTTTTTTTTTTTGAAAGCGAAATTAACTTAAACAAAGACGACAAGAAATCGAGCAAGATTGACATCCAAATTGACGAATCATATCTCGCGCATGAAATCGGGTTGGCCAATTTTAAATAAATCGCAAATCGAATCTCGGGCGTGAGATCGGATTGGCAATTTTTCAAGTAATTGCGAGTCGGATTTCGGGCGTGAAAATCGGACTATCGATCACAAATTTCACAGGCTATTTCATGTCGAACATTCTCAATCTTATATTAAGGAATAATTCTTCTAAAAAAAGTAAAGTAACATAAAATAACAAAATAAAGTAGATAAAAAAACTACCTAATTTGCTTTTCCTTTTTTTGTTTTCTTGCTTTGGCTTTCCACGGTGTTCGGCAACTGTGGCGAGTCGTCGAGGGGTTGGGTTGCCGTGTTTGAAGCTCCAGCAAGGACCGGCGACGGGTGGATCAGCAGCGATGGCTACTAGCGGCAAAGCAGACCAGCGGTGTGTACTCCGATGGCGTCGGGAAGCAGCAGAAGGCGAAGAATGCAGGGTCGTCGGGTCGCAGCTGCTGGGGTGAAGATCGACGGCTGAGCAGCAGCAGTGTGAGCCCCGGTGGTGTCGGGTCGCAGCAAGGACAGATGCGTGGCAGCGAGGGAGGAGCAGCAGCTCGACATTCGAGGCTTCTGGCTCTGCAGATCGGCGATGGCAGAGGCGGAGCAGGGGCGTCGGCATCGGGAACAGGCAGAGAGGAGCATCGTCAGGTGCTGGCTCGAGCGGAGGCGGTGGGCAACGGCGACAGGGGCGTCGGGTCGCGCGGCGGTGACCAGGAGTTGCAGCGATGGGCGTTGCAGATCTCGTGGCGGAAGGTGAGCGTCACAGGCGGAGGCGTCGTCGGGTCCACGCTCGTGCAGAGCTGGTGTAGAGGACAGCACGAGCTTGCGGGTGAGGAGGAGCTTCGGCGGCTGGTGGATGCTTTGGCGTTGCGGTGGACGGCGCGGTGCCGCTGGCCGCCGTGTCGGAGCTTAGGCGAGGGGACCGGCGGCGGCGAGACAACTATAGCGGCAGTGCGGCGGAGGGCGGAGCGGCTTGGGACGCCGGGGCGAAGTGCGGGTGCGGGCGAGACGGTGGCTTCACGGGCTGCTGGTGTCGCGAGGGACGAGCGGTGGTGGAGAGCACCGGCATCGGGCGTGGCGGCTTCACGGACGGACGGGATGAGGGACAGCGGGAGCGGCGTCGTGGCTGGGTTGCGGGCGTGCGGGGCGCGGTGCGAGTGCAGGTGTTCGGGACGGTGCTGCTAGTGTTTGGGCAAAGAGTAGCATAGGCATGGGCTGTGGATCGTCGGGTTGAGGCCGGCGACGGGTAAGTGGGGCTCCGGCGCGATGACGAGCTGCAGAGGAAGGGAGGACGCTGAGGCGGATCGGAAGCCGCGGGTCGTCACGGCCACAGCAAGGGCGACGAACGGCGGTGCGAGCTCGTGGGTGGTGCGAGCACCAGGGATGGCCGGCGGAGTGGCGATGACTGGTGGTGTGGCTTGGGCTCGCTGGAAGGAGATGCTGGCGTTGGTCAGAGGTGCAGCAATGGGGACGGTGGTGCGCGAGGGCAGAGGTACGGCGGCGGGCTCGAAGCTCGCCGGAAGAAGGAAGGCGGCGGTTGGGTGGCTGCGGCCACCGGGCCACCAGCGGCGAGGAACTCCCGAAGAAGATGAACAAGTAAGGGTCTTTTCCTCTTTTTTTTTTTTTTTTTTTTTTTTTTTTCTGCTGTTCGGCCACTTCTTTTCTCTGTCTCTCTCTCTGCCTTTTCTTTTTTTTTTTTAAATCTCCTCCCTTTGACTTCATATTTTCTTCTTTTTCTCTGACGAGAGTCTCTCTTTTTTTTTAATCCCCTCCTTTCTCTCAACTCGTGTGACCGAAGGAGAAGCCCCTCACACTGAAAATTTTTTCTTTTTCGCTCCCCCCTCGTGGCTTCCCCCCTTGCGTATTTATAGGGCTCTTGAGGTCCAACCGACTTTAGTGTGAATAGGAGGCGGCCGTAATTTTTCCTTGTTGTTCACGTCCGGTTCTTTTTCAAATAAGGAGGCTATCGCCTGACACTCATTAATTTAGCCACAACTGTTGACTTTTCTTTGCTTGTTACTTGCTTCTCCGAGCCACACTTGAGAGAGTATATTATAATATATTATGGGCTTCCCTTTGCTTCTTCGAGGCTCCTCACGTCCGCCGAATTCTTGCGCATGCATATGCATGCATTAATGAGCGAGAGACAATGGACGTGCATGAACTTCTTTCTTCTTTCTTCTTCGTGCTTGAAGCTTCTTATGCGGCTACTTGTTTCCCCTATTCCATAGGATTGCCGCAACTTTTGACTTTTCTCTTTTGCGTGCTCAGACCAGTGGAGAGAGACCATCCCTTCGATCGCGAGCCCCTGCTTCTTGTTGCCTTTTGGTACCGATGCAAATGTGACTACATGAAATGCAATTTTACTATTTTTTTTAGGGGTTAAAGATTAATCCCTAAATTTTTTTATGCAATTAATTACTAAATGATTAGTCAAAATTTCACAATTAAATAAACTAAAGTAACCATCTAAATTTACTTAACTTAGACTAAGCACACTTAGGGCATCATTAACCCTTTAATCAAGATTTAGTGAGTTAAACTCACCCGATTAACGAACCGAGTGGACCAAAACGACAGGGACGCCGAGGGGAACAACTTTTCTCAAAGCGGGCCAAGCATCCGGGGTCGGGAAGACGGCCAAAGCGGGCCAAAACCGAGCTTCCATACCCATTTTTCTTTGTTGCTGGTTGAGGCCGACGGAGGGGGAGACGGCGGCCGGTTTGGGTCAGAATGGGCGGAGGAGTGGGGCGGCAATTCGGTGACTCACGGTGGCTAGGTGGGGCTTCCAGCGACATGCGGTGGCTCCGAATAGTAGCTGGATAGAGGGCTGGAGGCTTGGGGTCGCGCGGACGAAGGTTGGAGGCGGCAGAGGCGGTGCGACGACGAGCAAGCGCGGTGCGTGAGCGACGTGCACGGACGACGGCGACGGCGAGCTTCTCCGGCGAAGCTGGCGGCGTCAAGTGGCGAAGGGGCGTCCAGTCGGCTGGTCGCACGAGCAGTTCCTCCCTCCTCTCTCTCTCTTCCCAAGCTTGAAGATGATGTTGATTGGTGAGGGTGAAATCTCACCTTTTCAAGAACAAATCCTCACCCTCCACTTGTCAACATCCTAGCCACTCTTGCCCCACACCAAGTTGTCATACTTCACTATCTCAACTTCTCCCACAATAATATTCCAATAGGTTCAATTTCATTTTCCGCCGTGGTATACCAATTTTTAAACTTTGTACATCGCATTCTTCAATTCTCTTCTAATTGAACCAAATTAAAGTCCGTAAAATTAATCTAATGTCACCACCCTTCAATTCATATATTTACTTGACCATAGAACCATCTTGATCTCAAAAATACCACCAAAAGCAGGTCCCCAGGTTGGGACCGACCCGGGTCGCCCACCCAAGAGTCGAATGGGCCTGCAACGTAGGCCCAGCCTAGAGAATGCATGGCTTGTGCGAAGAAACTGGGCCCCTTTTTAAAAAGAAACCAAGACACTCGGCCCGAGCTCTGAACTCGACTCGGCAACCCACTTGTTCTACGAAACCCTACCCGACGCGATGCTTCCTCCTCTCTTCGCCTAAACGCGGCATCGATGGAGGGGTTGGGACGGCGGGTCGATGTCGACAATGGCGGCAACACGGAGGACAGCAGTGGCTAGTCGTTCCATAGGATCGAAGAACGACGCACGACGATGGCAACCAAATCTACTTGGCCTATCGGGACCGGGATCGGGGCTTCACGGAGGGGAGTGCTAAGTGGCGGCGGCCAGGGTTTCGGGCAGAAAAGGTGACGCGACATGGCAAGCAGAGCTGATACCTGTCTATAAAGAGGGCACGGCGCGATGGCGTTGCTAGTCGGCAAGACGACGTCGTTGGTGGTGGAGGCAACTACCCAGAGTGACATACGCGACGGGGTAGCGACAGTCGTGACGAGGCAACGATGACAGATCCTCGGCTTCTCAGATCTGGTCCTCCGTTTTCCAAATCTGATCCTTTTCCTTCTCTCTCTCCGGGTTTGCTCGCTGTTCGGCCCTGGCTTCACCGACGAGCTCCTCTGGTCTTCCTTCAATCTCAGCCGTCCTTAGATCTCGGCCTGCTCGTTCTCAACCCCCCTTAAAGTCTCTCAATGGGAGGTTCGAATCCTTCGCCGTTTGTGTGTGTCCTTCGACGGAGGTGGTGCCCCGCTATTTATAGGCGAGGGGGTCCGGTCAACGAAGGCTAGGCTGACGGTCCTTGGTGCGCCGACCGGCCTTCCTCCACCAGCCGAATCGGCATCAAATCTTCCCCCTTCCACGGAGGCATGCTTGCCTTCAATGCTGCGTCCCCTCAACCACCGACCTACGTTCCTCTCTCTGCTGTAGGTTGTCGTCGAGCACATCTTTGTCGCCGTGCGTGACTTGCAGAGGTGGAAGAAGGAGGAAGGGAGAAAGAAGATAGGAGGATGAAGAGAAAGGAGAAAAAGGGGGCCAGGCCGGGTCACGCGGGCCAAGCCATGGGGGCCTTGCACGAGAAAAAAAGGAGGGGCCGAGCTCGAAAGCCCAGCCCGACAGGCTGCATTTGTTTTTTCTGTTTTCTTTTCATTTTTATTTTTTTATTATCTTTTATTTATTATTCGAAAAAAAAAAAAAAGGAAAATGAAGATTAAAAGAGACTAAGGCCTAATTTTAAAAAACCTAATCAAAATTTAGGTGTCAACAGCTGCCCCTCTTTGAAGGTGAGTTCGCAGAAATTGCATTCAAAGACAAACCGATACCTAAATTTTGCCTATACATATGCAATAGATTATATCTTATTTAGGACCTAGTGTCCTATGCAGAAAATGAGCAATATAGCATTACACATATTAATACAGATAAGAAGGTACCTGTAGTTACTTACCGGGAATGAGTGAGATAAGGTGTAAACCTCGAGCTTGGCAAGTATCAATGCGTCATCTTACCTGGTGACATAAGGGAATTGCTTTTCTAGGACTTGAACCTTTCTTCGGTCGCCTGTTAGAGTAATAAGTGGTTTGTCTAGGACTCGAACCTTCCTTCGATCGCCTTGATGGGGAATCGCTTTTCCAGGACCCGAACCTTTCTTCTGTCGCCTGTTAGAGTAATAAGTGGTTTTTCTAGGACCCGAACCTTTCTTCTGTCGCCTGTTAGAGTAATAAGTGGTTTTTCTAGGACCCGAACCTTTCTTTAGTCACCTTGATGGGGAATCACTTTTCCAGAACCCGTACCTTTCTTCGGTTTCCTGTTGTAAATGGTTTGTCTATGACTCGAACCTTTCTTCGGTCGCCTTGACGAGGAATCGCTTTTCCAGGACCCGAACCTTTCTTCGGTCGCCTGTTAGAGCAATAAATTGTTTATCTGACCTTTCTCGAGAGATACACCGACCTTTCTCAGGGCATCTGTTTGTTGGTGTCTAATCCCTGTCAAGGACATCAGTTGGTACCCGACCTTTCTTAGGGTATCTGCTTGTGGGGGATACCTAGACATTCACAAGCATTGAAAGAGTACTTGGATATTCACAAACCCAGAGGATACATGGTTGTTTACAGGCATCGAAGGGGTACTTGGATAATCACAAGTACAAACTCTGGAATGTGCCTAGACGTTCGCAGGCATTGAAAGAGTACCTAATAAATGGATTATAGAGGACGTACTTGAGATTTTCGTGAAGGTCTCTCACCTTCTGGTAAATGAGAATATCGAGGACATACCTAGGATATTCATGAAGGTCTCTCACCTCCTAATAATTGGGAATATCGAGGCGTGTCTATCATATTCATGAAAGTCTCTCACCTCCCGGTAATGGGAATATTGAGGACGTGCCCCATATATTGGTGAAGGTCTCTCACCTCCTGGTAAAGGGGAATATCGAGGATGTATGTAACGACCCAGGCCCCACTATGTAATATTGTCCGCTTTGGACACTGAGTCATCACGGCTTTAAAACGCGTCACACAGATTAGAGGGACCTAAGCCTTATAAACTAGCCCCAGGACTCCCCCTAAGCGATGTGGGACAGGTTACGCGCCCCTGCGCTTAGGTCATCACATTCTCCCCCCTTGGGAGCACAGAGTCTTCGCTGTGGTTCCAACGCGATCGGGAGTCGGCTTTGATACCATTTGTAACGACTCAGGCCTCACTGTGTAATATTGTCCGCTTTGGACACTGAGTCCTCACGGCTTTAAAATGCATCACACAGATTAGAGGGATCTAAGCCTTATAAACTAGCTCAAGGACTCCCCCCTAAGCGATGTGGGACAAGAGACGCGCCCCCGCGCTTGGGCCCTCACAATGTACCTAGGATATTTGTGAATGTCTCTCACCTCCTAGTAAAGTGAAATAACTGGACAGTCATAAGCATCTAAGCCTAGAGGACAACCCGAATGGGTCGAGTGTCAAGAAGAGGGAGTACTTGGACAGTGGTAGATACTCGAAGACATGATTTTTTTTTTTTGAAATAATGGTGAAGATATGTTTACCTGATGACATCTCTGCTCTATGAAAGTATGTTTGCTATTTGCATAGTATGCACACATGATTATATATGCTATAAATTCATGAGTTTAAATGTGATTCATGCATGACAATCTTGTCAATTTTGCATCATCCGAATTCCACTGGGGAAGATTTTGAAAGACAACCTTCATTTAGAATGTAGATGTCTTGAGCATGCCAGATGAGGGACTTTCAGTCTGAAAGGATTTTCCACTCACTCTCAAGGGAAAAGGCTATCCTGACCATTGGTGCAGGATTTATAAGGACCACACTATCTTACCGTCATCATGTCAACAGGGGTCTGAGTATTCTTGCAAGTGGTACGACTTTACCAATATGAGAGGTTTTTGTTGAAATTGTGATGAAAATTTGGTCAACGGCTCATCAAACGGGACCGTTGAGGTCAAGGCTCATGAATGAAGTGTCACACGATCATCTCCGGGTTTACAAGTCAGGAATCCTGCGAAAAGAGATAGAATAGTCTTGCTCATACTTCTTCAAGCGATGCTTATAGACATATGAAATCCTACGTTAATTGAAATGCCCTATTCTGAAGAGACTTTTACAATGGGACGCAATGTAGGCTTGACTCATGTATAACAGGGTGAGAGTTGGTGATTGCCTTGGCATTTGTCACTGGTCTTTCTTCTCATAATTAGATGGAGACTCTATTAATCGAACCAAAACAACACCTTTTATGGGAATACAATTGATTGTATTTCTTGGTTGGAAGGCATTGGCCTTGCTTTTATCAGGCACACTGTTTTTTCATGTCTCTAGTTTTTATTCCAACTTTCTCATCTATGGGCTTTGACCTTGCTTTTACCAAGTACACTGCTTTTCCATGCCCCTAGTTTTTCATTTTTGTTGTCTAAAGAACTGGCTTAGGCAAGTCCTAGCAAACACTACTACAAGACTCTTGAGTCTTCATCTTCACCTAGCACTCTGGGCATTGCTGCTTAAATGGCAGTAACTTCTGTTTTGCCTCATGTGAGGGTGAAATTACAGACTCAATTGGACTGTACAATGAATACAAGTGCGTAAAGAAAGAATGGCTCTTTATCATTCTAGGGCACTTAAATCAACGCGAGTGTTCATATGCAATAAAGACACTCGAAAATTGATGCAAGTGCAAGTAAGAAAATTTATATCCCTCTTCTCACCTTGTTATGTTGCTTTGCCTCCGATCTGCCCCGGTGTGGGGTGGTTCTTGACGGGGGTGTGAGAGAAGCTTCACTAGTGTATGGGGCTCAAGAAGGGAGTGAGCAATGAAATGCCTCTCACTATTTTGGTTATCGTACCGTTCGCGAGATAACTCTTTACCCTACATCTATGGAATCTTCTCCACTCATTTCATAAGTGTATAGATGGGGGACTGTGTGTAGGATATGGCTTGCCTTTTATCATTCTGATGTGCCTCATCCAGCATGTTCGATCAATCTTGTATTCTTCATTCAGCTGTCTATTTTGATAATCCTCAGTAGAATCAGTGATCTAGATAGACAAAATTATCATGCAAAAATTCATTTGGAGAAGGCATGCAACATTTTTAAGTATGAGAGAATTTGTACTCTCAAAACAAATGAATAGTTTTTACTCAAGAAACCCTATTAATAGCTTTAGGGGTGTTTACTTGGTGGAATTGTATTTACAAATGTGTTGAATTTTGAACATCAATAGAGTTATTCACAAATGCGCATCGATGAATTGTCCCTAATGAATAGGGAGGTGACACAAGAAGGATCAGCCAGGGTTGGGAACATGATCATTGATCTGATGAGTGCTTCTGCTTTTGCCCCTGCAGGAGAGAAGGTGAAAATAGATCAATCAACATGGCCAAAATTAAGTATGAATTGAGGCCAGAAGGGTTTATGTCATATGCTATGGCGATACTTGAGATGCCATTTTGTTGGGGAGAGCTTATCAGAGTCTGACATGCCTCTCATTGATTTGTTTGCCACATCTTTGACGGTCAGGTGATCCCGTAACAGACAAAAGGGAACGTGTTAGTCATGAACTCTTTCAGGAGTTGCACAACTAAGAACGATATAACATTACCCTCCATTGGTTTGCAAATGATTGGATAAACCTGAAGTATGAGGAGGATATGAAGTCTTGCACTTTTTACTCCGTTAGGTCACTTGCTCTCTCATAATTTGCAGGCGCAAGAGAAGTAAATTTTTTTTATTAGTTTTTACATATGGCAACTAGTTGCTGCTCCCGAGGCTCGAACCCTCGTCGCGTTTGGACCGCTTCATCCCCCATACCACTAGGCTAAGGTGCTGGTGTGTCCATAGGGTGCTTCTTTTTTCATTTAACCGAACTGACTTCTGGACGACACGTCCTTTTGTCACGCCTCGAACCCCGATCACGTGCCCATCCCTCTCTGGTCAATAAAATTTTACGACTTCTTAGGATGAGTTGCCGACCATTTTCGTTTTATTGCACATGCGGAAGGTAAAATAAATCCCCTAACAGTAACCATTTCGAGATAGAAAAGCAAGACAACAGATTCATAAACAAACATGTTTTTATATTCACATAGAGTCATGTACAAGGTCTCTGACCAAAAGACTATACATATTGGCTTTCCAAAAAGAAGCAGTCCTAACTGACCTACACTTCTGTTCACCTCCTCTCAGCTCCAGGTACTTTACTCGACTGCCCTGAAAATGGTTATACAATAACCAATGAGACAATAATATCTCAACAAGTCCATGCTTTAAACCCCGATTATGAAGGAGATACGCCCAGAAGCGTTCTAACCACTAAATCACACAATTAGCACAGAGGACTTATCTCGCTTCGATTCCTTCCTACACGTCAATATAGTTTATATCACATTGCATATAATCAATGCACATAACAATTGGAATGTCTCAACAACTCATTTAATCACAAGGGTCTCGATTATAAGGCCAAACCATTATGACACAACCCATACCATGTCACACAGTTTTGTCTCATAATCAGGCGCATCAAACTCAGACAGTCATGCGTTCCAATTGTTAAATAAGCCACTCGAGGCACTGCTGACTTCCATGGTCAGCAATCTACTAGCATAGCCAGGCATTGTCTCTTCCCCATAGAGCACGGCTATGTCACAAAGACAGCTATCCCGAAGGAGCTTAGGTCCAGAATCTACTGCGATCCGCTACCCTAATGCATGGGTAACCCGAAGGTGAGATTTAGTAATGTTCGGCTTAAACACTAAGACGGGTTTGTAAATGCTAGTACGAGCAACTAGAGAGAGTGAATAGGTGCGAAAACAAACTTTTGAGAAGTATAGTGTAATACTTTACTTTTAACTTGAGTCTGTTTGACAGAAGCCTTTAAAAGAAAAAAGACTCTAACAATTAAATAAAGTTACGAACAAAGTAAATGAGTTTAGGGAAGAGAATAAGAACACAAGGTTTATAGTGGTTCGGCTTAATCCAAGCCTACGTCCACTCTCTCGCACTAACAGCCCACCGGTTGGATTTCACTATGAATTAAAAGAGTCGTTACAGTATCACGTCATTGATTCCACAGTGTAGAGACTTTGCTACACTTCCTCAAGGCATCACAAATGTATAAACTTTCTTTTGATTACAAGTTTACGCTCAACAATTGAATTGGCAAAGAACAAGGAACTTCAGACTTTGAAATTTTCCTATCGCGCACACTCTCGAATAACTAGAGTGTCTTCCTTATATACTCCTCCATGCCTTCATAACAGTTGGCACTTTCCAAAGAAATTCTTCCAATCTACCCATTGGACAGAATCAATTAAGGAGATCTCGAGTTATTTAAGGAATATGACGATAGCCCACCAATCATGTTCGCCCATACAATCAGGATATACGTTTCCATAAGTAGAACCTTCCAAGTATGCTTCGCCATTCAACGGATCCAAATTACCCAAATTAAATTCAAGAATAATAGATTCCAAGATGCTATATCAAGTCATGAGATCTTCTTTAGTCGATCAAATCAAATCCTTAAAGAAATACTCAATTTTGAATAAGACTTCTTCGACGGTCTAAAAACTGTCAATGAGGGTAGACTTTGAATCTTGAGTCTCGCGGTCCAGCAGTCTTCAGACTTTGACGAAAGAGTCTGCAAGTCTTCAGACTAGACTGATGGAAACATTTTGTCAGCTTCAAAACAAATACAGAAGTTTTCTCCAACAGGGTTCTCTTTAATCAACACACGACAATTCAATCTCGGCCCAAGACACCGTGCATTACACTCAAAAGCCTCAATTAAGATAGTGGTCCTGGCCTTTTTTTTTTTTTTTTTTTTTGATGACCTAGGGAAACCTATAAGCCAACAGCCGGCGGGCTAACCCTAGGACCCACGGAGGAACCCACCACCCCCGTGAAGCGGGTAAGTCCACCTGTGACGTGCTGGGGATTCAAACTTCTCCCCTTCGTGAGGGGGAGAAAACCCGAAGCCAGTAGTGCCACTCAGTGCGGTGATCCTGGCCTGTTTTCTTCGTATTAAAAACATCCCGAAAATAGTTGTGTGTGGGTACACAGTCAATTCGAACCAGAAAACTGATACCTTTCTTTTTCAAACCCTACTATTTGATATAGTACTTAAAATCTATTTTCGGTGTTAAAACCCAACACCCGAGATTTTCTCAATAAATATCAAAATTCACAAACTTTGAAGTAATTGACCAAATTTCCAATCAGCACTCAATTTGCACAAATTAACACTCAATTGCAAAATTTAACCACACCATTGCAATCAGCACGAAATTTCGGTCACCGACTATCCCGGTCTAATTTCCGAAAAATATTTAATAACTAAATAATTATTGAAATTAATTACATAAATGCATTAAATACTAAAAATGCTAACTTAGACTAAATAATTATAATCTAACCACCTATTGAGCCAAATAAATTATTCCAAACATCCTAGCTATATAACAACACACTAACCTAATTAACTTATAATTTCTAACCACCTAATTAAATAATCTAACTAACCTAATTTAACTAACTAAACTAATAATTAAACTAATTGCACTTAAATAAATCTAAACACCTCTTAGACGTCATTAGCCTTTAGTGCACAAACTCACCGGTTAATTGCAGAAACGGGTTCACCGCGACGACGGCGCAACGGCGGCCAAAATCCAAATTTTCGGCGGCGTCGGCGGACTTGGACCGGGCCTAAAACGAGCCCAACAAATCTCAGTCCAATCTGAGATTTGCTTTTGAATTGGACCGGGCTTGAAGCAGGTTGACTTCGCGGGCCCAAGAACTCAATTGATGGGCTGCTTCTTAGCTGAAATGTTGGCTTCTTGCGTTGCTGGAAATCTGCTGGAGATGGGCCGATTCTGGCCTGACTTGCGGCCCAAATGGGCTGAACAAGAAACAGCTGCTGCACCGAGCCCAAAAGGCTGGATGAAGGCCTTCGTGCAGCTAGAATCCACGGCGCTGAAGACACATTTGTTGGAGGAGACGGTTTCGCTAGACTACTAGAATGGGCTGCTTCGCGCGAGGGACGCGGACGAAGGAGCAGCGAAGATGAAGTTGCATGCGGATGAATGGCAAAGGGAAGCTGCTTCATGGATCTTCGGTGGCTGATGGCTTCAACGTGGCAGCTGTAGCGGTTTTCATTGATCTTCAGTGTTGGACAACGCATGAAGGAGTTGCAGTCAACGGAACAAAGGGGAAGTTGACGCTGGGGAGTGGAGGCAGCGACAATTGAAAGTGGAGCAAGGGAGGTCTTCGGTGGATGGAAGTGTTGATCGAGAGAGGTGGTTTCGTGGACAAGTGGCTGCGGTAGAGAAATCAGTGAGGTGTGGCGGTGAAATGGGAGATAGCATGCGGCAGAAATTGAAGAAGAACGGGCTGGCGTGCATGAGATAGAAAATGAAAGGGAAATGTGAACAGAAGGGGTCGGCAGCTTGGGACGCACGAAGAAAGGGAATGGATGAGGATAAAATGCCCCAAAAGTCCACAACTTAATCTCTTCCATTAAATCCTTGTCCATCTAATTCTTTCTTAGATATATTTTCCAAAGTTAAACTAAATTGAAGTCCCAAATTTTTTAGCCTTAAGCTTAACTTCGAATTTCACTATAAGCTTTAATTTCCTCTCTAATTGTCCAAATCGAGGTCCGATTTCGCTGTAGAAAAATCCCGAACAATTTTCTGTAAGTCCCTTACACTCAAAGGCACTACTTGGAAGTCCCGATCTCCATCAATTTAGCCCATCTGAATTTTCGCTAATTTTTCCATGACGTCCGAACAATTTTCCGCAAAAATACCGGAATCTCTGAAAATTCTTCGGAGGATGAGTTGGCATTTCTAAAATAGCTTGTGACACCGTAGAACTTTCAATTTCTGAAATCAGGTTCAAATTTTCGGTTAATTTTACTTCAGCGCGCTTTTCTACTAGGTAACTTTTAGGAATTTTTGGTACAATTAACTTTTGATCGATTTAGCTCGAGTCACATCGTACATCTTCGACACATTGGTGACTCTCGGTTGTTGTAAAAATCTCGAGGTTTCAATTACAGACACAGGGTACCAAACGTTAGAAAATCAATTTAGTGCCGATTGACGAGAATTTTGCAATTAGGTAGAATCACCCACACTTTGATCACATATCTCAGTCAAATCGACCTATCTCTGATCTCTGATCGATTCTGACAGTGTTGTAATGACCCTTGCAGATCAACACAGTCGAGCAGTCGGTTCCTAGTCAAATTTTCAAGTCCATTGCATTTAGATTCATTAATTGCTTCCTCAGATAGTCCAGTTATCTCATGAGTGATCAGCTCGGAGAATTGCACTATTAGCGTATCGATGAAAGGCCTAATTTATTTAATCGAAAACGAAATCTTAAAATTCAGGCTATCATACCTTTCATACCAAGTTAGGTAAATCAATATGGGTCACTTAATTTGCCCAAATTAACCATCAAAAATGAGTTCAAAGACAGAGGGTATTGGAAACGATACTAGGTTATTTAATCGAAAACGAAATCTGAAAATTCAAGCCGTCACACCTTTCAAACCAAGTTAGATAAATCGATATGGGTCACTTGATTTGCCCAAATTAACCATCAAAAGCGAGTTCAAAGAGAGAGGGTATTGGAAACGATACCAAGTTACCCTTCCCCAGAGTTTGTATTTTGACTCCTAGGGATCTCTGAATGTTGATGACGGCATTTTCATCTTGATTCAGTTCGACATCTCTTTCGATTGGCCTTTCTCATTTGTGGCCATGTATGCATGATTGATAGTTGTTGATTTATCTTCAACGTCTTCCTTCTGTGGAATTTTCTTCTATCTTTGACCATATGAACATTAGCAGCATTTGGCAAAGTCATGTACCTCACACTTCCATGTAATCTGAGATGGACAATTAAAATCTTGAATTCTCTGATGGCAATCATTTCTTATGGAGAGCATGCATTTGGAGCAAGAAGTGGGGTTTCCAAGTCTTAACGTCATCATCACAAATAGGGGACTAGAGACCCGCTTTGATTGTCTGGAATTGAAGAAATTTATTCTTTGTGCTTCTTGGCTTGTCGAAGAAAGTGTGAAGGCTGAAGGTAGCATGGAAGAGGCTATCTTGCCTTGAGCTACCATGGTGTGCATACGTCAAATTTAACCACATGCCTATGCCTATTACGTCCTATTTTTGTCTCCTGTAAATAGAAGAGAGAGGATGTCATTTCTAAAATTATGCTTGGGGAATGAAACTTACCTTTTTCTGAAGCGGGATGATCCCTTTTGTTTGCCCCTGCCCTCTTGGAAGGTATTTTTGAATTTGGCGAGTTCATATGAGGTGTTGGCTTCAAATGCCCCTTGTTGTGCTAAGTCAAAGGGGGATGATATTCCATGAAAACTCCCATGAAAAGGAGCACTTTGGTAGTGCTGGCTCTGAAATCAAGCGCCTTCGAGTTCCTTGCCTCCAGTAGACTCGAAGTATTCGTATGAAAGAACCACTTTATTGAAGTTACAGAAGTGCAACCCATGCAACCAACAACGATGCTTGCGAGGTAAAGCTCCTATGAACAGCTTTATCATTTCTTCTTCGGCCAGTTGAGGGTAGGTTTGCATCATAAAAGCCTTCCACCTCCTTGCATATGCTCAAAAATCCTCCATTGGTCTTCTTCTGAAATGAACCAAGTTCTCACAAGGCAGTTCAGTTCTAATCTGGTTTTGGTACTGATGCAGGAATGTGGAAGACAGCTCATTCCAATCCCTTATGAGGTTGATATCTGCTGTAAAGAACCATTGCAAAGCAGACCCTGTAAAACTTTCTTGGAAGGCCTGGGTTGTGAATGACATCGGGCTGTAGTACTAACTCATTTCATTGTGGAAATATTGCAAATGGGCCACGAGGCATGTCGTGCCGTTATACTTACAAAGATTAGGTATCCAAATTTCTCCGGGGGTCATGATCCTATGAGGGTAAGACGGGCTTGTTGTATCCTAATTAGGCCACTGGTTTTCCCATTGCATATTCATTGCAGTGGTAAACTCTGCTGCTTTAGGAAAGCTAGATTCTCCCGAGTTCATCTCATTGATTTCTTCTGGGTCAAAATCACCAAACGAGGATAATGCGTTCACGTCATCCTCATGGTTAGGTGACAAGCTTAGCAATTGATTGGGAGACAAGTCATGGCGGACAAAGATGAATGTTCCCTCTTCTAACTGGCTTTGGATCCTTAAGGGACACTCGAAGTGCAGGTACGGCGACTCATTAATTGTTAGGTTTTGCCTACATTCAATGGTAGTTGTTGACTCGAATTGCTTAGGCTTCCTTTTCTTGACTTTTGGTCCGGATCTTTTGAGTAAAGCTCTTCGTTTCGCTAGCTGGACTTTGTCGAGGGGAGTGGGAGATGGTAGAGCTTCACTCCCTAGGTTGATGGGGGTAGGCATTCTTTGGACCCTAACTCTTGTGGTAAGCTTGAGAAGTCGTCCCATCATGCTTCGGCTCTGAGTAGTGTTGACTTCGTCTACGGGCTCCTTGTCTTTCCTAGTGGGAAGCTTCTTAGTAATAGGATACTGCTCGGTCACTCATATATTGTGCAAGGCTTCATTAACATCTTCTTCTCCTGTCTTTGCGACCATCGATTCTTCATAGGATAAGGCGATGTCAGGGCTGATGTTAACATTATATTGTTGGCAGAAAGCATCCGTTAGTTCTCCCAATGTTTTAAAGAGATTAATCTTCCTTACAATGTACCGCCGCAAGGCGAGGCCAGTCAGGTTTGATTGGTACACTTGAATCATCTTTCAGACCAGGTAGGCCTACAAGTAGGTCTCTGGGCAAGAGGTATCAGCATACTTTTCGCATTTAGGTGCTTTGAGCTCTTCAGAGATCTTAATGCTGGCGTAATTAGACAAGTCCATGGGATCTTGCTCTTGCAGTGGCTCAACTTTTTCATGATCTTTATGAGCCATCTATCTAGTTGGCTATCCTCTGGCAAATTTGCGGGGTGTCATGAGGGTGTTTAAAGCAGTTACGGAGTTGGACTTGGACTTGGCTTGAGTAGATTCCATTTGCTTTGAGAGTTGTTCTCGACAATGGACATCTGTCCTATGCCGTCTTCAATGCTGGCAAGGCAATTTTGTATATCATTCTAATTGGGCCCTATCACGTGAGGCCATTCGCGGGTGGTTGATAATCGAGGATTCATAATTACCTAGTGTCGCAAAAACCAAGAATGAGTATGAAAGTAAACAAAGATTGACTCATGACAATGGTTTAACTGCTATTTATTCATCAAAAGAGGATTTTATAGATCACAGACTTTTAACATCTAAAACTTGAAAAATGACAGAACGAAATACTAGGTATTAAAAAAAAGTTCCTAAACAATGGGACAAAACTTTCATGATATAAACATTAAGGGGTACATGACTGTCATTTTATATGAGACGGGAGTCTTGCTCTTGCAAAGGTGCTTGCTTTCTTAGACCGGCTCTGAGATGTATATCCAGCCTATTCCCAAATCCCTTTACATAAGCTCTGCTTGCTCGTGCTGGCTGCTCTCATTGATTGGGTGAGGGACCGATGGCTTCAATTTTGTCGGGATACGATGGTTGTGGATGTAGGACTCAGAGGCATGGTGAGCTTTTTCCTATCCCTTCAAGTACCATGATTCTTTTGCGATGGCACTTGCTCCATGCTTCCTCGATAATGTCAATCTTAAATGTGTATTCACGACTTTGATGGGTGAAAAGGAGTGGAGGGGCCTTCTTCTTGAAATGCGGTGGGATCTCCTAAAGGGCTCCATACTATCATGTCACCCAATATGGGAAATAGGAAATGGTGCCGGTGAGGCTGAACAACGGAATTGGAAGGCGGCGTTTGTAAGCGAAGCGAGCTCTCTTTTCATGGAACCGACCGGCACACCATTGGAATGCCTCAGGAGCCGGGTCTCTGAGGAAGTTTATCCAATTTAAATAGCTTTGATTGGGAATGTATGGTCTTAAAACCACAAATTTTTGTAATGGATTTTCAAAAGCATTCGTTTCAGACGATCGCATGAAGTATCGAAATTTGCTTAGGTGAGAAAAGAACCAGACTTGTAAAATTTCCGGGGAGACCCGCATGATTTTTTATGTGTTTTCTTTAAAACGATTAAGGGACAAGAATGTTTCGGTTAAAATCATGTTGCCATAATTTTGCCCCCTTGAGATCTGATCAACTATCATGCCATCCTGGGACTTATGATGTTTCTTTGATGGGGGAAAATGATGAACCCGAAAAAGGCCAGGAGGAAAATCTCACTTTTTTGGGTCATGGGTTGATTTTCAAAACAGGCAGTCAAAAATGCTAGTGGGCAGGTATTATAGTTGTTTTCAAGAATTTCCCTCATAACATGGACTTCAGTTCTTAAAAGTCGCGTTAACCCACGTAACGGGATAATGCATATTAATGGCCTAACAAGCTTATTCTTGAGAGGCATTCCAGTGATGATGTTGTATTCTTCAAGAGTTGGGGTTAGCTCGAACCCACTAAACATTAAAGTAGTCATCTTCGGGCACCAAAAATGTGCTATGGCCTGTATGACTTCGGGATGAACAGGGATTTTGATCAATGATAGAAGATGACCAACTTTGGCTTTCACACGCTCTTGGGCATACTAGTCCAATTGACCCCACCATCTGAAGAGCACTGCTTTGGGAGCGGGGAATAAACTGGATATCATCCTCTCGCATCGCATATAAACTAGAACTTGAAAAAACCTACCCTAAATTGCCATGGGCCAAAAAAGACTGAGCAAAAGTAAAGAAATTACTTTACTTTTAAAGAAAATGGTAAGCACAGAGACATGCGCATGGGACGTGTGGCTCGATTTCTAACTGAGAAGGTTTATTAAAATTAAAAAGGTATCCACTCGTCGCAATCTCGCATTGGCAACTTACCCTCTTAACCTCAGCTAGAGAAATTTGGGGAAAAGAAATGCAACCTCTGCAACGTAGTCTCGCGTTCGAAGCCGTATCTTTCTTAACACCATCCTAGATATCCTATGGCGGCCCAGATCCGACGGCCGGGTTGTGTGTGCCATGTGTAATGTTAAAACAGTAAAATATGCACAACAGTTTATAATCATAAGACATTTTATTTTAACAACGTAAAAAAAGCTACTAACCTGCACATAAAAAAAAAAAAAAAAAAAAAAAAAAAAAGTCAGCAAAGCATTTAAACAAGATAAAAAAGGCATAAGTCTTCAAGTCCTCAGTGGAGTCGCCAAGTTGTTGCGACCTCTTTTTTTTTTCCGGCGCTCGATTGGAGCAAGCGCCTAGCAGTGGCTAATGGTTCAGCTATGTCCATTAGGCTTAGCTCGGACTCTCCTAAGTCCATCAATTCACGACTAAATAGTCCAGGTTTTTAACTTGCAAATTAATTTTAAAACGGAGTCGCCACTAATCGATTTGGGGTGGGTCGATTAGAAACCCAAGCGAAGTATCGGGAGAAATACTTGCTTATGTGCAATCAGAGAATTTAGGATCGGGGACTTGATTATACTAGTTAATCACTAATGCCCTTTCGGTACTTAATCTTGTTTAAACCTAAAGCTTTTTGGATTTTTGATGGATTTTCCATGCATTTGTGGAGGAAAAACATTTTTTGGGTCTTTTTTTCTATTTTTGGACGAAAAAGCATTTTTTTCTCATTTTTGGACATAAAAAGCATTTTTTGGATTTTTGATCTTTTTCTGAAAATATAAATCATTTTTGGCTTTTTTTTAGAAAATATGGATATTTTGATTTTTTTTATTTTCTGGAAAATATTTTTTTATTTTTTATTGTAAACATATTATATTATATTATATTATATTATATTATATTATATTATATTATATTATGCGACCTTGGTTGGGACCGACTCGGGTTGCCCACCCAAGAGCCGGACGGGCTTGCAACACAGGCTCGGCCCAGAGAATGCTCAGCCCGTGCGAAGAAACCGGGCCCCTTTTTTAAAAGGAACCAGGACACCCGGCTCGAGCTCCGAACTCGACCCAACAACTCACTTGTTCTATGAAACCCTACCCAGATTCGACAAGGGTTGTGACCCGACACGATGCTTCCTCCTCTCTTCGCTTAAATGCGGCGCCGATGGAGGGGTTGGGATGGCAAGTCAGCGTCGACGATAGCGGCAACGTGGAGGACAGCAGTGGCTGGTCGTTCCACAGGATCGGAGAACGACGCACAGCAACGGCAACTAGATCTACTTGGCCTGTCGGGACCGAAATCGAGGCTTCACGAAGGGGGGTGCTATGGTGACGACGGTGATAGACAGCGGCGACGACTAGGGTTTCAGATGGAAAAGGTGACAACGACACGGCAAGCGGAGCTGATACCTGTCTGTAAAGAGGGCACGGCGCGGCGGCGTTGCTGGTCGGCGAGACGGCATCGTTGGTGGTGGAGGCGACTGCCTAGAGCAACAGACGTGACGGGGCAATGACGGTCGCGATGAGGCAGCGACGGCGGATCCTCGGCTTCTCAGATCTAGTCCTCCGTCTTCCAAATCTAGCCCTTTTCCTTCTCTCTCTGAGAGTTTGCTCGTTATTCGGCCCCAGCTTCACCGACGAGCTCCTCCGGTCTTCCTCCAATCTTGGCCGTCCTTGGATCTTGGCCTGCTTATCCTCGGCCCCCCTGAAGTCTCTCAGTGGGAGGTTCGAAGATTTACAGTCCTCGATCCTTCATCGTTTGTGTGTGTCCTTCAACGGAGGTGGTGCCCTGCTATTTATAGGCGAGGGGGGTCCGGTTGATGGAGGCTAGGCCGGCGGCCCTTGGTGCGCCGACTGGCCTTCCTCCATCGGCCGAATCGGTGTCAAATCTTCCCCCTTCCATAGAGTCATGCTCGCCTTCAATGCTGTGTCCCCTTAGCCATCGGCCTACTTTCCTCTCTCTGTCGTAGGCTGTCGTTAAGCGCGTCTTCGTCGCCGTGCGTGACTTGCAGAGGCGGAAGAGGAGGAAGGAAGAAGAAGATGGGCGGAAGAAGACAAAGGAGAAAGAGGGGACCGAGCCGGGTCACGCGGGCCGAGCCATGGCCTGCGCGAGAAAAAAAGGAGGGGGCGGGCTCGAAGGCCGAGCCCGATGGGCTACATTTGTTTTTTCTGTTTTCTTTTCATTTTTGTTCTTTTTTTTCATCTTTTATTTATTATCCGAAAAAAAAAAAAAAAGGAAAAATAAAGATTAAAAGAGACTAAGGCCTAATTTTTTAATTAAAAAAAACTAATCAAAATTTAGGTATCAATAGAAAGGATCCCAAAAAATGCATGAAAGTTCACCTAAAATGGTCCCAAAAAGTTACTGCCGGTACACAAACATAGAGCCATTAGTTGATTTCTATCATAGAGATGGGGCAATGCGTCTGTATACTACTTGAAATGTTTGCCCGCCGTTCCTGGCAACCTTCTGGCCTTCCTCGGTCGTGCTGGTCAATAGCTTCACCACCGGATCGTTCTCGAGTTCCTCCATCAACATCAATGCCTCAAACATAGGGTGGTTTTCCAAACAGCCCTTCATCCATTCACCGAGTTCTTCAACATTTGTGATAGAATGTCCTTATTTATTAGCTTTTCTCTTTTTGAGCTATGAAATAGAGCATCTTAGTACTATTGCGTTAAGCCAATCATGTGCAGATGTAACCATTTGAGTATCTCTCTCTTGTGATCTAATTCTTAATAGCACATTTTGTGAGCTTTATCTTAGGAAGCACTAATTCAATATTTGAATTAATTTGTCCATTGTTAAGTTATAAAGTATGTCTAGGTTTTTCTATTTTCATGATTGCTTAGGAGGTTTTCTCCCTCTATGTAAAGCATATACTGAGTGGTGCAAATGTCTGGTGCCATTTTTTTTTTCTCAAGGATAAAGAGGGCATTGAGTAGGCATTCATCCATCTTGGTTCATATTTAGATGGATATTCCAGATTACATGGGTTCTAATTATGTGTTTTTGTTAGGATTTGTTTTGTTGTATCATGTTTGCATAACTCAATCTTTGAGTCATGCTGTTATTAATATATAAAGCATACAATGAGGGCCCAGCCCAATTTTATCTTTAATCAATTTAAGCAATTATTTAAGCATATTGAGTCCTCTTTGCAATGAGATCATTGCATCTGCAATTGCCTAGACATATTGCAGAGGTTTCTGTGGAATTCCCTATTGGTTGTAGTTTAATGAGGAACTTTTTAAATCTTTCTGTCATTGAAAATTTTTACTAGACATTAGATTTTTCTGTTGGAGATATAGTTTCTAACAAGGACTTTGCTTCTCTGTTAGTGAAATATGGTAGATAATTTTATGCTTGATGATGAAATATTATCGTGACTGTCACGCCCCGAACCCCGAGCGCATGCCCATCCCTCTTCGATAAAATTTGCGACTTCCCAGGATGAGTCGCCGACCCTTTCTTTTTATTACACATGCGAAAGTAAATAATAAATCCCTTTAACAGTAACCATCTCGGGATAGTAAATCAGGACAACAGATTCACAAACAAACATGCTTTTATATTCACATAGAGTCATGTACAAGGTCTATGACCGAAATACTACAAAGATTGGCTTTCCAAAAAGAAGCGGTCCTAACTGACCTACACTTCCAATCACCTCCTCTCGGCTCCAGGTCCTCCACTCGGCAACCCTGAAAATTTAAGCCCGCGATGGGGTGAGATATAAATATCAGCAAGTTCACGCTCGAAACCCCGATTATGAGGGAAATATGCCAAGAAACGTCCTAACCACACAATCACACAATCAAAGAGACTTATCTCATCTCATATCCACCCTACAGGTTAGTACAATTTATATTATAGACAGCACGAGAGCATGAGCAACAAATAAGCTCCAACAACTAGAACGCCGCACTCAATTCTCAAACTAGTACAGAGGTCCTAATTATAGGGCCAAATCGTTGTGACATGTCCCATACCGTGCCACACAATTTTGTCTTATAATCTGACACATTCACTCAATTAATCATGCGTTCGTTCCTAGTTTTGATCTCGGTATATAGCACGGCCTACTCTCAATTCGACGGTCTTCTGGCATTGCCAGGCATCATCTCACCCCATTAAGCACGGCACATCTCCATCAGACGACTTTCCCGAAGGAGCATAAGGTCCAAAATCTACTATGACCGACTTCCCGTTGTCTAGGGGCGTCCCATATAGGGGTCATGTCCAGCTTAACAGCCCGGGACGGTTCTTTTAACCAACACACGACAATTCAATCTTGGCCCAGGACACCGTGCCTTGCACTCAAGTGTCTCTATTAAAATAATAATCCTGGCCTATTTTCTTCATATTAGAAATAAGCAGTAAATTAGTTATGTGTGGGTACACAATCAATTCGACTCAGAAAAATTTGATATATTTAATTTAAAATCCACTATTTTATGTAGTATATAAAACCATTTTCGGTGTTAAAATCCGACACTCGAGATTTTCTGAATAAATATTGGAAATTCATAAATTTTGGAATTAAACACTCAAATTTCCAATCAGCACTCAATTTGCACAATTTAACACCTAATTGCAAAAATTAACCACACCATTGCAATCAGTACAAAATTCTGGTCACCGGCTATCCCGGTCTAATTTCCGGAAAAATAATTAATAATTAAATAATTTCTAAAATTAATTAAATAAATCAATTTAAATACTAAAAAATACCAACCTAGGCCAAAATCACTAAATTAAATACCGATACGGGCTCGGAAAATTCCTGAACCTTTCTAGATAATTTATTTAGGCTTCACTTAATCTAATCTAACCACCTAACATGCATAATTACATAATTAAATTTCTAATTTAATCTAACTAACCACCTAATTTCTAATTAAATTAAACTAAACATCACTTAAACGTCATTAGTCTACTAAGAAGAGTTTAGTGCATAAACTCACCGGTTTATTCCGGAAACCGGTTCACCCTGACGACGACGCGATGGCGGCCGAAATCTGAATTTTCGGCACGTCGACAGACACTCGGACCGAGCCAAGAAACCTTGCAAGCCCACAGTAAAAAGCTAGGCTTGGGCCTACTTCTTAGGCTTGGGAGTCACTGAATTGGGCTTGGCTTCGCGGGCTTCAATTGGTTTGGGCTTGGAAATGCGAGCTGCTGATTTCGCTGGGCTTGGGATTTGCTGAAGATGGGCTGAAGCTGAAGTTCACTTGGGCTGCGATGTGGACTGCAAATGGGCTGCTGAAAATGGCCACTTGCTGGGCTAAAGATGCGGACTTCAATTTGAGCAGCTATGGGCTGGGCTGCGGTTGGTCGATCGTGGGCTTCACTGGATTGAACTGAGCGGAGAGGGAGAGAAGCAGCTTCGGGCGATGCTGGCAGCAGAGAAACGAAGCAGAGAAAGAGGAAGCAGGCTAGTGTCGTTGGCAGCTACTTCGGGTTGAGGAGAACAAGAGACGTGGACGTGGGGTCTGGTTGCAGGCGTGCGAAGGAGCTACGGGTCAACGAAACCAGCGCCTGGCGGTGATGTTGACCGAACAAGACCACTCCACGTGCCGCTGGACTTGGGTAGAGATTGAAGATCAGTGGAGCTTCGAACGTGAAGCTGGCATTGTGAAAGGGGGCAGAGGACTTCGGGCTGCTGGACAACGCACCAAACCGAAAGAAAAGAAAGGGCAGCTGGCGGGTCAACTTGGGATGCTTCAACAAAAGAAGGTTGACTCAACTTGAGGGGGCTTCACTGGCGACAGGTCTGTGGGGAGCAAGGATCAGTGGAATGGAGGTGTGTGAAAGAAAGTGTATAGGAGAGAAGGACAGAGCAAGAGACGTAAAGCTTTAGGGAATAATTTTCTATTTTCTCTATTGTATTCAGTGTACAATGCTCTATAATTATAATACAAGAGATGTATGAATAAAAGAAAAAGGAATATTTTACAAATCAATTAATATCTCAATCTAATCCCTAATTGATTTAATGCATGATCCAGCATATCTTTCCAAATCTTTGAGTATATTTTCCAACACTCCCCCTCAAGCTGGTGGCTTGTAGATATCCAAGACTCCTAGCTTGCTTAGAAGATATGCGTGTTGTCTTTGACATAGAGGTTTGGCGAAGATGTTTGCAGGTTGTTCTGCAGTTCCAATTCCTCTTGTCTCGATGATTCCTTCTTGAATCTTCTTTCATGTGAAGTGACAGTCCACTTCTATATGCTTCACTCTTTCATGCATTACAGGATTCGCTGCGAGCTTGAGAGCCGCATCATTGTCACAAAACAGCTTCGTTGGCCCTTTTAACCTTATTCCAAGATCCCCAAGCAATTCTCGTATCCATACAATTTCACATGTAATTTTCGCCATAGCCCGATATTCTGCTTCAGCTGAGGATAAGGAGACTGTTGCCCATTTCTTGGTCTTCCATGAAAGAAAGGATTCCCCAAATTTAATACAGAAGCCAGTAATTGATCTTCGACTCATTGGACAAGTCGCATAATCTGCATCACAGTATGCTGTCAATTCCATGTTGCATCTTCTAGATAGAAGTATTCCGAGTCCTTGGCACTTCTTCAAATATTTCACAACTTTCAAGGCAGCATTCATGTGAGACTCCTTCGGGCTATGCATAAATTGGCTGAGGGTTTGCACGGCATATGAAATATCAGGCCTGGTCATAGTCAGATATATGAGTTTTCCAACGAGCTTCTGATAACCCGTCGGATCTTTGAGTATAGAATCATCATTCTGAGATATTCCTCCAAGAAAATCCGTTGTGGTTAATTTGGTATTCTGTTCGATTGGAATAACTGCTGGCTTGCATCTTGATAATCCGACTTCTGAAATGATCTCCAATACAAACTTCCACTAACTGAGAGAAATCCCTTAGTGGGACCGAGCAATCTTAATCCCAAGGAAGTATTTTGGTGCTCCCAAGTCCTTTATATGGAATGTAGTAAGCAAATATTTCTTAAGACTCCCTATTGCAATTTCATCATTCCCATGATAAGAATGTCATCAACATATATCATTAAGTAGATAGATGACATACCTCTAGTCCATGTGAACAAGGCGTAATCATACTTAGATTGTTTGAAGCCTGCAGTTGTGAGAGCATTTGCAAATTTTGCATGCCATTGCCTTGAAGCTTGCTTCAATCCATAAAGGGATTTGTGGAGACAACATACTCTATTCTCCCTCTGTCTCCGTAAGCCCTAAGGAATATCCATGTAGATTTCTTCATCCAAATCACCATGAAGAAAGGCGTTGCGGACGTCCATCTGATGCAAGGACCAATTGTGAACAGCTGCTATGGATAAAAATGAACGAACTATGACATCTTTAGCGAAAGGGGAAAAAGTCTCTTGATAATCAAATCCTTCCCATTGGGTATATCCTTTAGCCATCAACTGAGCCTTGTAATGCTCAATGGATCCATCAGATCTATATTTGATCTTGTAGACCCATTTGCATCCTATGGACTTTCTATTTTGAGGAAGAGTGACTAATTCCCATGTGTGGTTATCAATCAATGCCTTTAATTCTACTGCCATAGCTTGTTGCCACCGTGGATCTCGGGATGCCTCATCATAACTAGACGGTTCCCTCTCATCTGATATACGACTAATGCAACATCTATGGGCTAATGAAAGCTAATCAAAGCATACGTAAGAAGATATTGGATAGCAAATACCTGGTTAGTTAAGTGAAGCACAGACATAATCTTTAGTCCATGTTGGCGGTCGTGTAGCTCGCCCTGAGCGACGTGGATGGGCGGTCAGTGGTGGTGATGAGGATTGTCCTTCTTCATTTGTCTCTGATACAGCAGAAGCATCCTCTAAGTTGTTTGTGTCTGCAGGAACATTTTCCATAACCTCTTCTGAAAACGAGTCAGTTGTGGCTAGTTGAATATCTGGTGTTGGAGGTGTTGTAAGAATATAACCAGGAGATGTATCCTCATCATCTAAGACTTGATGGGAATTGTTGGAAGCATCCAAGTCTTCTTGGGAGGATGTGGTTTCACGAAATGGGAAGACACTTTCGTGAAAAACAACATCCCGACTAATAAAAAAATCTCTTGTTGTTGTGTGGAGAACACGATATCCTTTTTGTAGATTTGGATACCCCATGAATATACATCGCCTAGCATGAGGACCCATTTTGTCCCGAGGCCCCATTACCGTAGCATAGCATAAACAACCGAAAATCCTCAGATGATCCAATGTTGGCCTTTTTGCATAAAGTAATTCGAAAGACAATATGCCATCCAGTATCCGTGTCGACATCCTGTTGATTAAATAAGCCACAGTAATAATACAATCTCCCCAATAATTCTCTGGGATTGATCCCTCAAATTTTAGTGCTCATGCGACTTCCAAGAGATGACAATGTTTTCGCTCCACTACCCCCATTCTGTTGTGGAGTATAAATGCGGGAGCTTTCATGGAGAATGCCATGGGACAAGAAAAGTGAACGGCAATCATTATTGAAGAGCTTTGTCACATTATCAATGCGAATTCGCTGAACTGACTTCCCAAACTGATTCTTGGTCAGCAGTAAAAAAGTCTTTAGATGAGAGGCAACTTGAGTTTTCGACTGCATCAGAAATACCCATGTGGCACGAGAGTAATCGTCCATAATTGTGAGAAAATAACGTGAACCATCACAATGTGGGGTGTGATAAGGTCCCCAAACATCCATATGAATTAGTGAAAAAATGTCACTGGAACGTGTTGTACTAGAAGGAAAGGGAGTTCGAGACTGTTTTGCAAGTGGGCATATATCACACTTAGAGTAAGGAAAAAATGCACTATGACCCATTCTTGAATGCATAAGAAAATTTTTATCATTGGCAGACACATTACACGATGATATTTTATTCAGGGGAATTGAAGATAAATCAAAATGACTGGGAAAACTGGTCCAAAAATATAGCCCTTCAAAAAGACTACCCAAGCCCATCAGTTTGCAAGTCGAAAGGGCCTGGAAAAAACAGGTGTCAGAATCAAAGAATATTCGACAGGAATTTTCTTGGCAAACTTTGGACACAAATATAAGATTGAATTGAAATTGTGGAACATAAAGGACATTTCGAAGGGTAATTTGATGACTCAGTTGGACAGTGCCTGTCAAAGTGACATGAGTGATGTTCCCATTTGGCAGTTGCACATAAATAGGTGTGTCTAATTTCTTATGCATATTAGAAAAAAATCCCTTATCACAAATAATATGATCACTTGCCCATAAGTCAATTATCCAAGCCTTTCTTGAAATAGAATTTATCAGTCTATGAGAAATACTTGAAAAACTCCCTCATTTGTTCCCAACATCAATCTTTTGCAACGCCTGCATCAACTGTCGGTACTGTCCATAGGTAATAGGTTGGTCATAATTTAGACCGGTTGGTCCAGTGACCTGATAGGCTGTAGAAAATTCCTTTTTCTTCCCTTTTTCACCTAGCTTACCATGTAATTTCCAACAAGTATCTATGGTGTGATGTGGATGTTTACAATATTCACAATATAATTTACCTCTCCCTTTTGAATTTTGAGCAAAATTCTTTGAAGATGCGGAAAAAATCTGACCATCCAATCCTTTTAATGTGGAAAAAAAATGGCCGTCTGATCCTTTTAATGTGGGATTATACCCACCGTCCGATTTAGCGGATTGATACGGCCCATGTCCATCGTCAAATCTCTATGGAGCATCAGAGCCGTTGATCCTTTCTCTTTTAAGGGACTTTTCGCCAGCGAAACCGTGTAACCCTAGCCCTTCGCGACTCTCTCCTCTCTCTCTCTCTCTCTCTCTCTCTCTCTCTCTCTCTCAAGCTAGGTTTTTCATGCTCGAATCTCACCGGACATCACATAGCGCAAGGGCGACGCTGTCGATTCCTCTCATTTGCTCCGAAACCGCGAGCCTCTGGCTTTCCTCTTGGACGGCCAGTCGGAAGATTCGTCCAAGAGGAGGCACCGGATCCATCGCCAAGATCTACGAGCGGAAAGTTATGTAAGTTTCATTTAAAATCAGCAGAAATCGAGTAGCCTTTTCCCTCTCCTTCATGGATCTGTACTGTTGGAGAGTCTCCGCTGGTCCCTCGAGCTTTTCCTCTGTCGCTTCAAGTTGGTTCCAAAGAGACGACAGCTTGTTGTAACGGGCTGTGACGCTCATGTTTCCCTACTTTAACTCGCTTAATTCCTGCATGAGAGAGAAAATTTTGGCCCGATCTAACTTCCCGTACATTTCTTTTATGTTCTCCCACATCTTCTTTGAGTCCTCCGTTGGAGGGAGCCCAGCGGCCACCTCTGGAGAGACGCAGTTGCCAATCCACATTCGGATTAGGTGGTTGCATTTTCTCCATTGCCTGGCCAATCACTCGCCGAAGGTATAGGTACTGTTCCATCGAGAAATCCGTCTTTGTCCTTCGTCATGAGGGCTCGGCGGAAATCCTGCGACCATCTGGAGTAGTTCTTCGTCCCGGTGAGTTGCAGACTGATTAATTTCAATTTTAGGCCGTCGACGGTTGACACGTACAGTGGGTCGCCGGGCTCTGGTCAGCCAGTGACAGTTGCGATCGGAAACGAAAGAAAACCGGGTGCGAGATTCGGGTAGGGATTCGTCCCTGCACCCGATCCGGTAGATTCAAATCCATAACTCACATTTGAAAGACCCTGGTAGGGATTTGCCCCCAAAAACCAGTTCACTCGACCCACCAACCTGTTCTGAACCAACAGTCGAGTTTGCCCCATTCATGGCTAATGGACTCCCGTCAGGTTGGGGGTTGTTTTGGCTACTCCCGGTCCCCGGCAATGATGCATTTGGACCTGGCCCAATGTACCATGGATACGGTACCCATTGGTAAGGATGGCCCGAAATGGGTAGCCCCATATTTGACTAAGCTGGGTGATACTGCCACTGTAGGCCTTGAACTTGCTGTTGGACCACCGGGGTCATGTTCTGCATTTCTTGTGTAGGTGTAACTTCTCCTGAGGGTTGCGTGTCTATACCAGAAGATGGATTCTCTGGGTGACTCATGGTGAGTATTAATGTTTGCTTCTTCCTTCTCTAATGAATTTTTGATTCCTTCGCTGCTTTGATCTAATTTTTGCAGATCGGGAAGCTTTGACAAGCAATCAATGCGGAAGCGGGATCAAGAGCCAAGCTCTAATACCATGAAAGAAAGTGTATAGGAGAGAAGGACAGAACAAGAGACATAAAGCTTTGGGGAATAATTTTCTCTTTTCTCTATTGTATTCAGTGTACAATGCTCTATAATTATAATACAAGAGATGTATGAATAAAAGGAAAATGAATATTTTACAAATCAATTAATATCTCAATCTAATCCCTAATTGATTTAATGCATGATCCAGCATATCTTTCCATATCTTTGAGTATATCTTCCAACAGTGTGGGCGTGAGTGCTGGCACGAGGGAGTTGAACAAAGAGAGCTGCGGTCAGTTCTTTCAGTGGGGGACAGGAGATGGTGGAATGAGTGGCAACTTGCAAGAGCTTCAGTGGAGAAACGGCTGCCCGAAGGAGAGAAAGGTGAGGGAAATAAAAGTGAAAATAGAAGTAGGAGAGGTCGATAAGTTGAAAAGCATGAAGAAGGAGGGCGGCAGCCTTGACTTGCCAGAGAAGCTGCCAAAGGAGGGAGCCCACCAAAGTCTATCTCTTCCATTGATTGCTTGGTCCCCTTAATCTCTCAAACATATTCTTGGTCTCTTAATACTTTCTAGCATGTAAATTCCACAAATTAATCCAAGTTGAAGCCAAAATGTTGCACCCCTTCCATGGATCCGAATTTTACTCAAATACTCTTCAATTTCCTCTCTGATTTCTCCAATTCGAGGTCCGATTTTGTTGAAGAAAAATCCCGAACAATTTTCTATAAGTCCCTGACACTCAAAGGCTCGGCTTGGAAGTCCAAATTCCCTTCAATTGAGCCCATCCGAATTTCTGTTATTTTTTCGCAACGTCCGAAACGATTTTTCGTAAAAATCTCGGAATCTCCGAAAATTCTTTAGAGGATGAGTCGACGTTCCTAAAATAGATCGTGACACGACAGAACTTTCAATTTTTGAAATCGGATTAAAATTCGCTGTTATTTCAATCCGGCAGGCTTTTAGCATGATCTAGTTTACCGAGTAACTTTTATGAATTTTTGGTGCAATTGACCCGTGATGGATTTATCTCAAGTCACAAAATACATCTTTGACACATTGGCGACTCTTGATTGTCGTGAAAATCTCAAGGTTTCAATTACGAGCACCGAGTACCTAAACGATAGAAAAATCGATCTAGTGCCGATTGACGAGTATTTTGCAATCAAGTGGAATCACCCACACTCTGATCACATATCTCAGTCAAATCGACATATTTACGATCTCTGATCGATTTTGATAATGCCATAATGACCATTGCAGATCAACATGGTTGAGCAATCGATTCCTAGTCGAATTCTCAAGTCTATTGCATTTAGATTCTTGAATTACTTCCCCAAATAGTCTAGTTATCTCGTGAGTGATCAGCTCAGAGAATAGCACTATCGGCGCGTCGGCGAAAGGCCCGATTTATTTAATCGAAAACAAATTCTAAAAATTCAGGCTGTCACAGTGACGATTTGTGTGACTTAATGAAGAAAGGAGGGAAGTTCTTTCCAACAAGGAGAGAAGTTCTTTTAACTGAAAGCTTTACACTGTTAAAGATATTGGTTGTTTACAGTAGTTTATCATCTGTGAACTCATGCAACAGTAGAAACTTCTCTTGCATCAAAACTTGCTTGAAACCTGATTAGTTCTACTTCGGGCATTCTATTTCTAATTTAGATGCCTCGCCTTTATAATGCCTGCAGTGCACCTCTTGCTCGAATGAATGCTTTGGTTTATGTGACTTGCTTTGCAGATTGTGCCAGGTAAGTTTTACATCTCTGATACATATATGTCCTTATCTCTCACTCTTCTATAGGCCTTTTCTTAATATCCACGGTTATATGACCTAAGGTTTGCTACACTATTAATGTTTGCAGTTCAGTTGATGCAGCAGTGGCTTATGGAAAGCTTATTCAGTATTTAGCAGCATACAAAGGATATAAAGGTCGGGTTAAAAGATCTAGAGCCACTATAGGATTCTGTCCTTTTTCTCAGATAATTTTCTTTGAGGGACTCTGCTATTTGCCTGTTTCTTTTTTAAGGTCTTAAACAGGAAGTCGGTAGGCTCTATGAGAGTTCATAGGAATTTTGTAGCCAGGCCATGAATACTTCTTGATTTGTTAGCTTCTCCATCCTTTTCTTCTAGATTTGAATTTTCTTTATGTTTAGGGTAGTGGTTGCTTTCTGAGTATTGATGTGGTGCCAACTAGAGGGCTTGATTAGATTTTAGTTAGATCAGGTTTTGCAATTTGGTGAAGTTTTACATTTAACTGTACTTTTTACCTTTATTTTCTATTTGCTCTTTTACATGCAAGATCTTCATAATATGGAGAGTGAAGATTGGAGAAAATTTGACTTTGATTCCATGTTTCTTTTCAGCAAAATTGCTGTTCTTGTCAAATCCTTTGAGTTTCTGAAAAATTTTCCCGTCCTTAAATTTTTATCTACAGTTCAGTCCTTTCTTATCTTCTCACGGATGCACAGGAAGATATCCTATGTGCTTGCTTGTATAGACTCTTCATGTCATCGTCCTTAATGATTTTTTTTTTAATTATCTTTTAGCTGCTTTTGCTGCTCTTAAGACCGCGGAGGAGAAATTTATATCAGTTTCAAAATCACAAATTATGGTATTGAAATTGCAGCTACTTCACGAGCGCGCTTTACATCAGTATGTGTGCTTTTGAAACCCAACTCAACCTCTAGTTGTTAAAAATTGACATTATCAAATTACTCATGACGCAGTGGACACTTGAAGTTGGCCCAACAAGTATGTGATGAGCTTGCAGTCCTTTCATCGCCTGTCACAGGTGTTGACATGGATTTGAAGGCAGAAGTTAGTTTTCGTCATGCCCGTACTTTGCTTGCTGCCAAGCAGTTCAGTGAGGTCTTGACATATTAAAACTTCTTATTTCCACTGAGTGATATTTATATAGGGCGTTACGTGAATACATATGGACACAGTTTACCTACCTCACAATTTTCATTAGCATCTATGAGTTGGATATAAATTAACAGAGAAGGAACCATGACATTTGCCAGTCCACTTTTGCCATTTGGTTTCCTTCGTCATCTGCCAAAAGTGTTTTCATACTCTAGATTTAGTACTAATGTTTGCATGGTGTTTGCCGTTAGTTTTAACTCTGGAAATGGAATCAAAGATGGATGTTTTATGTTTTTCATCTTGATAAATTGTTTTAATGTACTTGTCTTTGCAGGCAGCAGCTGTTGCGCACGGACTCTTCTGCATGTGTTATAAATTTAATCTGCAAGTACAAGATGCCAGTACCCTCCTCTTGCTTGCTGAAATACACAAGGTACAGCAGTAGATAGCAATTCCAGCTTGCTTTATAGAGCGAGCGAGCTTTAGATTTCCTTTTTTAGTAATTTCATGTCAATGTTGGCCCAAAAGTAGAAATTTTATGTCAGTTTATGTTTTAGAAACCACTGTGTGCTGCTGAATGGAAAGAATGCCACTGTTCCTTTTGATGTCCTCTTTTGTTTATTGACATTTAACTTTCTCTCTTATCAGAAATCAGGCAATGCTGTTTTAGGAATTCCATATGCATTGGCCAGCCTCTCGTTTTGCGAGTCATCCAATCTAGATCTTCTAAAAGCTTCAGCTACTCTAACCCTGGCTGAGCTCTGGCTGTCTCTCGGATCAATCCATGCAAAAAGAGCCTTAACCCTCATACACTCTGCACTTCCTATGATTCTTGGTCATGGAGGTTTGGAGCTTCAAGCTCATGCACACATTGCAGAAGCAAAATGCCATCTGTCCGATGCTAGTTTTTCAGGTATTTACCGTTCTAATTGCTAATGATACCTTTGTAGTTCTTTGTGCTATGCCTTGTTAATGTGTCGCTTATGCTGCATTAGAAGATGATAAGGCATTGAGCACATTGACAACATTGAGCTCCATATCTTTTAGTGCTGGCTGTTTTTCGAATGCATCCTTGAAAGAGGGTGCATTGGTACTATTTTGTTCCTCTCATTACAAATATTTAATATGATACATCCCTTTAGTTAACTTCTTGCTGTGTGGCCTGGTGAGTGTTGTTATCTGTAGTTGCAGGGATTTATTACCTTTGCCGAGCACACCACAATTATGCGGCCCTTAACTTTTATTTTAATCCTGGTCGCAGTTCCTGAAACTTCAGGGGTCGTGCTGGATTCTCTGAGGCAAGCTTGTGATGAGCTTCAACTATTAGAGGTACGTCTACTCCTCGGAAGCATGCTTATTACATTAGTTTCTTCAAGCCTAGCCACAGAGCTCTTATATTCTATGGAAATTGGGATCATTGAGGAAACGAAAATTCCATATATGAGGCATCTTGCCCCTTTCTGTCTCATATGGAAACCCCTATAATAAAGCCATGCAAATATCCTTACAAGAACTTCAGGAATGGTCATGACTCTTTTAACTTTTTGCTATCTGGACATAAAAAAGAAAAAGAAAAAGAAAAAGAATCCTACCTTTCAACAGTGACAAGCAAATTAATGTATGAATTTAGCCAAATTTCTGAATAAAATAATGCTCACGTTTTCCTTCCTGCAACGTTACAAAAAGAACAGAGCGAGTACCTGTATCATTTTAAATTGTCTGGCATAAAATCTTCTCGGATCTTAGTAAGCTTGCCAGTCTTCTCCCTTCTTCTCTTCCGGTGCTGTGTATATTTAACTTTATTGTCTTATGCACTGGTGTCGCAATTTTTTTTTTTTTTTGAATAGGCACCACATATGCTCTTATGGGCATTGGTGAGAAATTGCCTACTCGATTAATTTATTATATCATTGGATGCAGCATCATGAATTGGCAGCTGAAGCATTTTACCTGATGGCGATCACATTTGACAAGATTGGGCAACTAGAGGAGAGAGAGCAGGCTGCATCATCATTCCAGAAACACATTATGGCGCTTGAAAAGGTCACTGACGAGGAAGATCCTCTCTTAAAATGAGTGCAAAAAGAAACCGCAGTTGTGGCGTCGATGAGGAGAAATATGTGATACAGTAGTAAGGTTGTATATTATGAATGTGCATTTTGTGATATTGGGATTTCGCCGGACCTTGAATACGTAACAGTTCGTGACAGGTCGACGAGTTTGGCGTCAGACTACATTGTTGACACTAATTACAACCCCGTTTCATCACCATTCTCACAGTGTCGAGACGTCACATATTGTCACGTCCTCACGTTGGCACCTCATTAAAAAATTCCTTCACATAAGACCACCCGTGAGACCAACCTCTTCAGCAATTGCACCCTACTAAACTAGTCTCCCATGCTTGCACCCGACATCTCCATATACCCGTCCAACGTGATCAACTACGAAGGAAAATCAGCAACCCCGAACCGCCCATTTTCTCCTACGCATGAAGACCATGCTACCCAAAGTCCCCATGCATGTACAAGACCAAGACCGTGGACCTCCAATCTCCCATGCACGTCCCTCCATTTCGTGGTTCAACAATTGGGAAAGTTGACCCATGCAGCCACGTCCACGCATGCAGAGGCCGCCCATGAAGAGTCACGCCTTTGATGGTCAACAAAAGAGAGGATGTTGACCGAAAGGAAGCCCACGGCAGCCACGTTCCCTCTCTCTCCCCTTCGGTGGCCTCGCTTATCTCCACGCTTGCCACCTCCATCTTCTTCCACGTTATTTTTTCCCCACCGCCAGAACTTCTCTCCCTTTCCCTCTCTACCAGCGTCGCTCATGTCACGCCCCGATCCTCGGGCGCGTGCCCATCCCTAAAATGGTCGATTTACTTGCGACGTCCCAGGAAGGTCGCCGACCCATTCATTTATATACGCATGCGGAAGCTTAATAAAATCCCCAGACAATCAAACAATGGGATAGAAAAGTAGGATCACATTTTTCAAACCAAGATAAGTCTTTAAAGACAAACTGGTTAATTACAAACTTAGGTTGTCTGCAAAATTGTCGGCTTATCAAAAAGGTGACTGTCTTAACATCCACTAGTCAGACCCATTTGTCGATTCTTCAGCCCCTCTCGGGATTATCTTCTTCTTCCAAAATTCTTCTCCTCAAGTTTCACCTCAGAGTTCTCTTTCTCAAATTCCTCCTCCTCAGCTCCTCATCGAGGTCCTGAAATGTTTTTCCCCAAACCGGGATGAGACTATGTCTCAGCAAGTTCTACCCCACTAAGACCCGATTAGGAAGCCAATACGCCATAAAGGCTGCCTAAGCACAACACAGGTCAAAGGGCTTACCTTGGCATCGCTTCCTTTCCCGCACATTAGTTCAATTAATAATATTTATAACTACAGCAAACAATCACATTCCACCAATCAGATCGACTCAACGATCAATCGACTTAATCGATTACATGTCACCACGACATTTCCTTGGTCGGTACATTCAATACTATCAATAAAGTCCGACCATAGTCTAGGACTGCTCACCCAAAGCTGATAATAGATAGCATAGCTCACCCAAAGCTGATAGATATAGTATACTATGTATATGCTCGCCCAAAGCTGATCGATTAGGGCCCCCAGGCCAATTTAGTATACTATATATGCTCGCCCAAAGCTGATAAATATATCGCTCGCCCAAAGCTGATAATAAGGTATACTTTGCTCACAATATAGTATACCGCATATCACTTGCTCACCCAAAGCTGACATATCGCCCGAAGGCCGATATAGTATACCACTCCAACCATATAGTCAATTCATCATTTTTATCATTCACGATAAATAGCCGTGTGTGGGTACACGGTTGGCCTTGGCCAAAATATAATAAATTTTACTTAAAAATATCCCACCAATTTCATCAGCCCATTACATATTTTTGGCGTTGTAAACCGACGCCCGGTTATTTCTCCATTAATAAACTAAAATCAGAAAATTTAGGAATAAATCCTAAATTCACAATTAATTCGATTCAGCACAAATTAACGCTCAAATAAATAAACGGACTGCACTACGATAATCAGCACGGAATTTCGATCGTCGGCCATCTAAATCTTAATTTCCGAAATTTAATTAATTAATTAATTAATTTCGAAAATTAATAATTAATTACAATAAATTCAATTTAGCTCAAATCGGAGCTCAATTAAATAAACGGACTTCACCACGATCATCAGCATAAAATTCCGGTCACACCTATCCCGATCAAAATTTCCGGAAAATAATAAATAATTAAATTTATTCCGAAAATTAAATATAATAATATTATATTATTATTTATTATAATGGTACAAATTCGAATTTATTTATTTAATTTAAAATAATTAATTAAGGCTTAAATAAGATTACTTTAATTCAAACATTTACTTAGCCTTAATTAATTATCCACTAAACTAATCACACCCCTTAATCCACTTAACATTTAAATAAACTAATCTAATCACCTAAACCTACTTAGTTTAATCTAAACATCCCCTAAACGTGATTAACTTACTAAGCGGTGATTAGTGAGTTAAACTCACCCGATTAGCGATCCGAGCGGCTCAAATCGACGGGGACGTCGAGAGGATCGATTCACTCCAAGGCGGGCCTAGCTTCCGGGGTCGGGAAGCCGGCCAAAACGGGCCACGAAGCCTCTGCCATACCCATTTTCGGTTGCTGCTGTCCGCTGCGGTTTAAGGCCGAGAAAGGGTAGATCCGAGCTCGGTTGGGGCATGCAAGGGCCGAGAGGGCTAGGCGGAGCTCCGGCGGGCGAGGCGGGGCGTACGGTGGCTCTCGGCGGCGGGGACAAGCTCCGGCAGCTCCCGGAACTTGCGGACCGAGACAGGACGAGGGCGGCCGGGCTTCGGCCAAGCACGGGCGGGCGAGGAGCGGCGGCTGCGCGCGCGCGAGGAGCGACGAACGACGACGGCGTGCGGCGGCTCCGGGCGACGTGCGGCTTCTCCTCTGAAATTCTGGGTTTGAAAAACACCAGCAAGAGGAAGAAGAAGCTGTTCGAATAGCGGCGGGGGGGAGGGAGGAAGGCGGAGGCGCGGCTGGACGTGCGACGGCCTCCGGTGGGCTTACGGCGGCATTCCGGCGGCTGCTGGAGGCGTCTTCGGCTGGCTGGGTTTTCAAAGAAGAAGAAGAATGAAGAAGATGGAGAGGAGCCGAAGGAGTCGCACTGATGGGAGAGGGAGGAGAGAGAAGGGAGGGGAGGCAATTCCTTTTCTTTTTCACTTTATTTAATCCCCCAAAAGCCCACCATGACATCACTTGATGATGTCATGTTCCACTATCTCCAATTTCTCACAATCTTAGTCCAATGGGTCCAATTTCTTTTTCCGCCGTGACATAAAATCTCGTACACTTAATTCAATCAATTCTCAATCAATTCCATCCAATTGAAGCTCAATTAAATTAACCCATGTGTCCTCAACCTTCTTATGACTTTTCCCCATCAAATGGTCCAACTTGCTTCCCAAAGATTCGACCAAAAACGGCCCTCTGACAATCTCGAACAAAACGGCCTTACTTTGCTTTTCCGCCAAAATCTCGGTTTGTAGAAAAAAAAAATCTTCTGAAGATGAATCGACGTTCCTCGAATGAATTGTGACTTGGCAGAACTCTTAATTTCTGAATTCGAGTTCGATTTCACGGTTAATTTCAATTCGACGCGAATTTAGTGCGTCCTAATCTACCGGGTAGCTTTTAGGAAATTTTCTTGCATTTGACTTGTGGTTGATTATTCTCAAGCCACAAAGTACATCTTCGATACATTGGCGACTCTCAATTGTCGTAGAAATCTCAAGGTTTCAAATACAAACACGGGGTGTCGAAATGACAGAATAATCGGTCTAGTGCCAATCGACAAGAATTGTGCAATTAGGTGGAATCACCCACACTTAATCACATACCTTTGTCGAGTCAACCTATCTCCGATTTCTAATCGATCTTACTGTGTCGTAATGATCTCTTGTAGATTTGCACGGTCGAGCAATCGTTTCCTGGTCGAATTCTCAAGTCTAATGCGTTAAAATTCCTTAACGGCTTCACCCGGATAGACTAGTTATCCCATGAGTGATCAGTTCAGGGAAAAGAACTATAAATGCATCGATGAAATGCCCAACTATTTCGATCGAAATCAGAACCTGGATTTCAGGATGTCACAATTCTTCCCCTCTTATAAAAATTTCGTCCTCGAAATTTAAACCTTACAGTACTTAAGCAAAAAGGTGGGGGTACAATTCTCTCATCGACTCTTCAGTCTCCCATGTCGCTCCTTCAATACCGTGGTGTTGCCAGACCACTTTGACCAACGGGATGGTCTTTGTACGTAGAACTTGCTCTTTTCGATCCACAATCTGAACCGGGCTTTCAACATATGACACATGATCATCCACGTCCAATTCTTCAAAATTGAGCACATGGGTCGGGTCAGGCTCATACTTCCTCAACATCGACACGTGAAAGACGTCATGCACTTGCGCCAATTTCGGCGGTAATGCAAGACGATACGCTAGGTTCCCAATTCTTTCAAGAATCTCAAACGGACCTACGTACCTCGGACTCAGTTTTCCCTTCTTATCAAAGCGTGAAGTTCTCCTCATTGGTGACTCCTTCAGAAAAACGTGATCACCAACTTGGAATTCCAACAATCTCCGGCGCTTGTCTGCATAATTTTTTGACGACTCTGAGCGGTCTTTAATCTGTCTCTGATCACTGCCACGGCATCTACTGACTGCTGAACCAACTCTGGGCCTGTGATTTTCCTTTCCCCGACTTCATCCCAACACACTGGTGTTCTGCATGCTCTGCCATACAACGCTTCGAATGGAGCCATCTGGATGCTCTGTTGATAACTATTGTTGTAGGCAAACTCCACCAGGTGAAGCTGATCTTCCCAACTTCCTTTGAAGTCTATTACACAAGCTCTCAGCATATCCTCAAGGGTCTGAATTGTCCTCTCAGACTGGCCATCCGTCTGAGGATGATAGGCCGCACTGTACTGAAGCTTTGTACCTAGAGCACTCTGCAAGCTCTTCCAAAAAGCAGTAGTAAATCTCAGGTCTCTATCTGATGTTATCGTAACCGGCACTCCATGCAGACGAACTATCTGTCGCACATACAGATCTGCGTGTCTATCCAAACTGAGGTCCTTTCGAACTGCAATGAAGTGAGCTGACTTTGTCAATCTGTCGACTACCACCCAAATCGAATCATTACCTCTTTGACTCCTCGGTAGTCCGGTCACGAAATCCATCGTGATATGCTCCCATTTCCATTCTGGGATCTCTAGAGGTTGCAGAAATCCTCCCGGCTTGCAATGCTGAGCTTTTACCTGCTGACACGTCAAACACTTGGCGACATGCTTGGTGATGTCCGCCTTCATACCAGACCACCAATAGTGTTGACGCAGATTCTAATACATCTTAGTACTGCCAGAATGAATGCTGTAATTGCTACGATGAGCCTCTGATAAAATCTCTTCTCTAAGCTCTACATCGTCGGGTACACACAATCGTCCTTGGAACCTCAATGTTCTATCCTCAGAAATCTGAAAGTCAGCATTTCTCTTTTCTGTATTCTCATGCAGAATCTTCTGAATCTCGGGATCTGTCCACTGAAGCGTCTTGATTCTGATCTGCATTTCCAGCTCAATTCTGAGGGTGGCCATAAGGTTCGTAAGGTGGCCTACTTCAAATTTGAAAACCGAATCTTGAGCATTCTCAAGTAAGCTCCATTCCTTGAGCAACATCTGAGCAACTGAAGACTTCCGACTCAGTGCATCAGCAACCTTATTTGCTTTCCCAGGGTGATACAGAATATCACAGTCATAGTCTTTTAGTAATTCCATCCATCGACGCTGTCTCATGTTCAACTCCTTTTGAGAGAACAGATACTTGAGACTCTTATGGTCAGTGAAGATCTGGAATCTTTCTCTGCACAAATAGTGTCTCCAAATCTTCAGGGCAAAAATGATCGTCGCGAGTTCTAAGTCATGCGTCAGATAGTTTTGCTCATGAGGTCTCAACTGACGGGAGGCGTATGCAACGACTCTACCATGTTGCATCAGCACGCAACCCAATCCTCTGAATGACGCATCACTGTAGATCTCGAATCCTCCAGGGCCAGATGGAATTGTCAACACAGGTGCGGTAGTTAGCTTTTCTTTATGCTCCTGAAAACTATTCTCGCACTTGTCTGTCCAGATGAATTTTTCTTCCTTCTTCAAGAGCTTTGTCAGGGGTGACGCTAACGATGAGAAACCTTCCACAAACCGTCTGTAATAACCTGCCAATCCTAGAAAACTTCTAATCTCTGTCACTGTCGTCGGTCTTGGCCAATTGATCACGGCTTCTATTTTACTCGGGTCCACTGAAATTCCTTCGCCCGAAATAACATGACCTAGGAACGTCACACGAGTTAACCAAAACTCACACTTACTAAACTTGGCATACAACTCATGGTCCCTCAGAGTCTGTAGCACTATCCTCAACTGTCTTTTGTGTTCCTCTGGACTTCTTGAATACACTAGGATATCGTCGATGAACACGATCACAAACTGATCCAGATACTCCTTGAACACACGGTTCATCAAATCCATAAAAGTAGCTGGAGCGTTCGTCAAGCCAAACGGCATTACAGTGAACTCATAATGGCCGTATCGAGTACGAAAAGCCGACTTCGGTATGTCCTCCTTCTTGATTCTCAACTGATGATACCCTGTCCTCAAGTCGATCTTAGAAAATATCGACGCTCCTTGCAACTGATCAAACAAATCATCGATCCTTGGCAGTGGATACTTGTTCTTAATCGTCACTTGATTGAGTTGACGATAGTCAATGCACAAGCGCAATGAACCATCCTTCTTCTTCACAAACAGAACTGGTGCTCCCCAAGGCGATGCACTCGGGCGTATGAATCCTTTATCCAGTAACTCTTGCATCTGCACCTTCAGTTCTTTCAACTCAGATAACGCCATCCGGTAGGGAGCCTTAGAGATTGGCTCCGTCCCGGGTACTAACTCAATCACAAACTCAATCTCTCTCTCAGGCGGCAAACCTGGCAACTCCTTAGGAAACACATCTGGAAACTCTTGAACCACTGAGATGTCCTCGATCTTTAGCTCCTCAACTGTCGTGTCTACGACAGTCGCCAAGTAACTTTGACAACCCCCGTCTAACAAACGGGTTGCCTCAAGCGACGAGATCAAAGCGATCGAGGGTCCTCCTTGACTCCTAGTAAACTCGAAACTTTCACCCCCTAACGGGTTAAACTGAATCGATTTACGATAGCAGTCCATCTTAGCTCGTTGCTTGGTGAGCCAGTCCATGCCAATTATCACATCAAAATCATACATGGCTAGGACTATCAGATCTATTTTCCCTTCTCGCTCACCAATCACTAACTTGCAACCTAAACAACCCAATGCAACTAACACCTTATCCTTTAATGGTGTAGATATGCTAACCACTGACTCCAACAATTCAGGACTTAATCCTATCAACTTAACAAATTGCTCAGCTATAAAGGAATGAGTGGCGCCAGGGTCAAACAAAGCATAAGCAGCATGGTCGTTCAACAAAACCGTACCTGCAATCACATTAGGCGCATCCTCTGCCTGTCCTCTTGTGATGGCATACGTCCTCCCCTGAGCTGGAGGCCTGTTCAGTCCACCCTACGGTGCCATCTGTGGTGCAAACCCCCTATTCTGACCCAACGGTGGCGGTGGTGGCAACTGTGGTTGTCCTCTTGGTCGGTTAGGACAATCTCTGATCACGTGGCCCTGCTGGCCACATCCAAAACAAACACCCGGCCTTCGAGGACACGGCAATGTACCATGCCGTCTTCCACAAAGGCGACACTGGCCATTCTGACTTGGCCCTGATTTTCCGATTCCACCCTTCCTGTTGGGCGGGATCTGGAATTTACCTCCAGTCATGGGTCTCTTTCCCTGACGAATTGCATCTCTGCTTGGAACAAACCTCGATCCAGACGAGGCGGTTCTTTCGTTCTGATCCTTCTCAATCTTCTGAGCTCTCTAGTATATGTCGTTGTAAGTCCTCAGATCTAGGGAGACCAGTATACTCCTCAAATCTGGCCTGAACCCATCCCTAAATCTTCTCGCTCGGTTTACTGGGTTTTCAATTAGCTTTGGGGCATATCGCGAAAGTTCAGCAAACTTCGCTTCATACTCATCGACAGTTTGGGAACCCTGACGAAGACGTTGGAATTCGGCCATCTTCACCTCTCTAGCAGTCTCAGAGAAGTACTTGTCATTAAAGGCTTCAAGGAAAGTATTCCACTCTTGGACAACGCCTTGTGGGAAGATAGTTTCACGAGTAGTCATCCACCAAGTGTTCGCAACTCCCTCCAGCTGGTAAGTTGCTAAGATTACCTTCTCAGTCTCGTTGCACATTAGCAGTGTAAACGCTTTCTCAAGCTTCTGAACCCATGAAGATGCCGCTTCGGGATCTCCTGTCCCAATGAACAACGGTGGATTTAATTTCAAGAATTGCTCCACCAACTTATGGATTGGTCTTGCAGCGACCACAATCTCCGGTGGACCTTCAACATCCACAGCAGCGAGAACAACGGCAGGTGCGGCAGTAGGGGCAACTCCAGTGGCGGCGGCAACAGCGGCGATTGCGGCGGCCTGAGCAGCGGCTTCAACAGTAGCGGCTTGTTGATCTAACCTTAAATTCATTGCTTCCAATACATGCATGATCCCATCGAACCTGGGATCACCAGGGGTTTCTACCCCAGCACCAACAGAAGGTGGTGCTTCACCACTAGCGCTAGCCACAACTGGCGCTTTACCACGACCGCCTCGGGCTCTGCCTCTTGCCGGTGTTCTAGCCCGAGTCACTGAGGATAAGGTCCTCTGCCTAGGAACTCTCGGCTCCTGATCGCTCATGGTGTAGCTTTACTCAACTAGCACCTGTTTCCAATTCAACACCGAATCAGAAACAGAGCGATCCAAACAACAAGCAATTCTAGCATCCAGCTAACACAGACATGCACCAGCATGAATTTAAAGTCATTCCTACTAACTATCCCATGAACAATCACACCTTATCACTCCATTCACAGACCCGCTCTGATACCACTTAAACTGGGGATGCCACGCCCCGATCCTCGGGCGCGTGCCCATCCCTAAAACGGTCGATTTACTTGCGACGTCCCAGGAAGGTCGCCGACCCATTCATTTATATACGCATGCGGAAGCTTAATAAAATCCCCAGACAATCAAACAATGGGATAGAAAAGTAGGATCACATTTTTCAAACCAAGATAAGTCTTTAAAGACAAACGGTTAATTACAAACTTAGGGTCATCTACAAAATTGTCGGCTTATCAAAAAGGTGACTTTGTCTTAACATCCACTAGTCATACCCATTTGCCGATTCTTCACCCCTCTCGGGATTATCTTCTTCTTCCAAAATTCTTCTCCTCAAGTTTCACCTCGAGTTCTCTTTCTCAAATTCCTCCTCTCGGCTCCTCATCGAGGTCCTGAAATGTTTTTCCCCAAACCGGGATGAGACTATGTCTCAGCAAGTTCTACCCCACTAAGACCCGATTAGGAAGCCAATACGCCATAAGGGTTGCCTAAGCACAACACAGGTCAAAGGGCTTACCTTGGCATCAGTTCCTTTCCTGCACATTAGTTCAATTAATAATACTCATAACTACAGCAGACAATCACATTCCACCAATCAGATCGACTCAGCGATCAATCGACTTAATCGATTACATGTCACCACGACCTTTCCCTGGTCGGTACATTCAATAATATCTATAAAGTCCGACCATAGTCTAGGACTACTCATCCAAAGCTGATAATAGATAGCATAGCTCACCCAAAGCTGATAGATATAGTATACTATGTGTCACGACCTCCTTTTTTCTGTCCAGGGGAAAAGAAAGAAAAGGTTTAGGGGTATTTGCCTAAAAAGGCGGACTGATGGCCCTAGATTAGGCGCGGGCTCTCCCAAGCCCATACCTCGCGCGACGTTGGATTTCATATTTCAATTCTTAACAACCTAAATATTTCTAGGAGTCACCACTAGCCTATTGGGGTCGGCTAGAAACCAATCGAAACACGGGAGTAGTGTCTCGATTCCTACGCAACCAGAGATTTCTAGGAACGGGGACTTGTTTACGCCAATGTTTCTATTAGCGCATTTGCGGTACCACTAACTTGGAAAGTTATTTATCTAAATGGCCACACATTCTTGATTATCAATTATAATCTTTATGAAACCACTAAGTGTCCATGCAAATGTTTTTGTAGGTTTTTTTTTTAATCTCTAGACTAATCCTAACATAATTTAGAAGAGAAATTTACACTCAAATTATTGAAAAGTGGTGCGGTAAGTAAACATTCAAGAAATTGAAATGACTTGAAAATAAATGCAGAAAAGGTAAACCCGATACAAGTCGGGCAAATAATATTACATGGCCTTGTTATCACGCCCGGGACAGGGACCCCCATGAGCAAAATGAGAATTCAAATATGCATGAAATTACTCTATATGCATGAAGTTACTTTAAATAGTTTTAATCTACGCAAAATGGATTATTTACAAAAATGGTTATAAAATACCAAAATAGCACTAAATTAGGAAAATGACCTTTTAAAATTAGGAAAATTTCATATATGTCACTTCTATCCTAATTTGATGCTATCTAACATTTTTTGATATTTTTGAAATTTTCATATTTTTCTCTTTTTTTTTAATTATTTTTTTAAAAAAATTAATAATAATTCCTTAAACCGATCTATGCTAACATGGAGTAACACAGCACATGAATATGACAATAATGAAGCTCAAATCGACTGTTTCAAGATCGAAACTTGGTTTGCGCATTTCGTCAAACACTTGGCGTGCATCAAATCATCCCAAACCAGCTTCCTCGGGCCATGTTTGCGGCCTTCAATCTCAACGCATGAGCAATATTATGTGGAACTAAAACATCAAAGTTAAACTATCACATGCAAGGAGTAAGATTAGATAGAAATCACAGCTTACAACACACAAGAACCAAGCTAAAATCGGCTTCAAATATGTGGGTTGAGCTGATTTTGAAATCTGGGTTTGAACCAAAGTCAAGCAAACAGGTTGCATGCCCATATTCAAGCCCCAACACTCATCGCATACGAGATCTAAAGGAAGCATTACTTGATCCGAGTGAAAATAGGTAACATGAGCTTTTAAATGCAACAAACATCACAGAGAATGACTAACCGAACACATCGAAACAACCTCTCCAAGAAGCCCACATGCAAAGACTACACTGACCAGCCAAGAACTAATGTGGATAGGCTTGTTTTTTGACGATCTCATAGTTCACACGGGGATTTAAAGACCAAACCAAGCTGACCTATGCATCATTTGTACTCCCATATAACATTAATCAAGCTCATGAAGATATAAAACACATGCAAAGGGGAGTAGCAAGTCAAACATGTATGGCTCTTGAAGAGGCTTCAAACACTTAGAAAAATTTCAGCCTCAGAAATCAGTTTTCCGGGCTGGTTTTCCTCTTAATTTTCATGCTCAAAACATGCTCAAACTCGAAAATAAATACATCTAGGATGCTTACCTTACTTCCTAGTTTCCTTTTCAAGTGATTCTTGGCCGATGAAACCGATAAATAATCCTCGAGGGCCCGTGGAAGTTGGCTTCTTCAACTGGAAATGAGATCTGCAAGAAAAAGAACTGACAACAAAGGTTTTCATTGACCTCTAAAATCAGCCTTCAAGACATATTTTGTTGGAAAAATTGACACCAAACCAAACTATATTTATTCTAGTTTGGTATAAAAGTCAATATTTTCCTCATTTGTTTCTCAGCTTTCTCAAAAAACACTGCCTTTTCTCCACTCGTGACCAACTGGGCTCAACACTTAGAAAAATTTTCAGTGTTTCCTGGCTCGCCTGAAGGGTGTTTTTTGGGGGGCTTTAGGAGGCCTTCCCGATCTCCATTTAGGACGTGCGACCTATGGATGGAAAGATATTTGAGTGAAGTTTCACTCTCTAGTTGAAAGTTTTGGCTAATTTTGGACGAAGGGTTGTGAAAATCTCACTTTTCTCTCAAAAGGTTGATCTGGAATTTCTGGGTTTGCTTTTCTGGAGTTGCTTATGAAGGCCTCTTTGGGGGACGATTCTGAGCTCTCTCCTCTCCCTCTCGTCTCTTCTCTCTCCTCCTTGAAAAGAGCTCATTTTGTAGATCTTATCCCCTGAATTAGAGGATTTTTGGTCAGCCTTTTGTCCACCTACCAGGCCTGTCAATAGGGCTACTTCACCCACTCTCTGACTTAGCCAATTTTTTTTCAATTCTGCAGCTGTTGAGTGTGCAGGTTTTGCTGCGATTTTCCGGTGCTGTCAGAAGCTTATCCCTGGCCAATTTTCGTCCACTTGCACTACTATATACGGTCTTCAATCACGTGCAAATATCGGGCTGGTTGGGCAGCTGAGAAGGATATGGTGGGGCCACCAAATTGCTTAGTCAGCAACTCCGGATTAAGACCAACTCGTGGACTGAGTTTTGGCTGCTGATTTGAGTGCTTTAATCCACTAATTTGGCTGCGTTTTTTGATCAATTAGAAAGCTCATGTATAGTAGTTTAAGATCTTGACCATTTTTCGCAATTATCTCCACCTAATTTTGCAAGAAAGTCCCTCAAAGTTGGCCATTTTCTTGCCCGAAAATGCCAAATTCAATGCAATTAGGTCCTTTTCGCTCGATTTGATTGATTCGAGTTGGCCCAAATTCAATTTCAACTTAATTGGTGACCAAGATGATGATTTACGGGCTCGAAATTTTACAAAATTTGCGAATTGGTCCCTCAACTTTTGGAAATTGCATTTTGGCCCCAACTTACCATTTGAATTCCAATCTGACCTCCTGGGCTTGGCTAGTCACATTTAGATCATTGGCCCCAACTTTTTTTCTTTTCTTCTTTTTTTTTAATCTTTTTTATTTTATTTTTTTTTAAAAGTAAAAACATCTTCCATTTAAAACACTATATTAAATGCCTAAATAATCTATTTGCAAGAATTTAACATGAAATATTTTTGGGCAAAAATTTAGGTGTCAACACTATGTATATGCTCGCCCAAAGCTGATCGATTAGGGCCCCCAGGCCAATTTAGTATACTATGTATGCTCGCCCAAAGCTGATAAATATATCGCTCGCCCAAAGCTGATAATAAGGTATACTCCTCACCCAAAGCTGACATATCGCCCGTAGGTCAATATAGTATACCGGTATACTGTTCACCCAAAGCTGACATATCGCCCGAAGGCCGATATAGTATACCACTCCAACCATATAGTCAATTCATCATTTTTATCATTCACGATAAATAGCCGTGTGTGGGTACACGGTTGGCCTTGGCCAAAATATAATAAATTTTACTTAAAAATATCCCACCAATTTCATCAGCCCATTACATATTTTTGGCGCTGTAAACCGACACCCGATTATTTCTCCATTAATAAACCAAAATCAAAAATTTAGGAATAAATCCTAAATTCACAATTAATTCGATTCAGCACAAATTAACGCTCAAATAAATAAACGGACTGCACTACGATAATCAGCACAGAATTTCGATCGTCGGCCATCTAAATCTTAATTTCCGAAATTTAATTAATTAATTAATTAATTTCGAAAATTAATAATTAATTACAATAAATTCAATTTAGCTCAAATCGGAGCTCAATTAAATAAACGGACTTCACCACGATCATCAGCATAAAATTCCTGTCACCGGCTATCCCGATCAAAATTTCCGGAAAATAATAAATAATTAAATTTATTCCGAAAATTAAATATAATTATATTATATTATATTATTTATTATAATGGTACAAATTCGAATTTATTTATTTATTTTAAAATAATTAATTAAGGCTTAAATAAGATTACTTTAATTCAAACATTTACTTAGCCTTAATTAATTATCCACTAAACTAATCACACCCCTTAATCCACTTAACATTTAAATAAACTAATCTAATCACCTAAACCTACTTAGTTTAATCTAAACATCCCTAAACGTGATTAACTTACTAAGCGGTGATTAGTGAGTTAAACTCACCCGATTAGCGATCCGAGCGGCTCAAATCGACGGGGACGTCGAGAGGATCGATTCACTCCAAGGCGGGCCTAGCTTCCGGGGTCGGGAAGCCGGCCAAAACGGGCCACGAAGCCTCTGCCATACCCATTTTCGGTTGCTGCTGTCCGCTGCGGTTTAAGGCCGAGAAAGGGTAGATCCGAGCTCGGTTGGGGCATGCAAGGGCCGAGAGGGCTAGGCGGAGCTCCGGCGGGCTGAGGCAGAGGCGTACGGTGGCTCTCGGCGGCGGGGACAAGCTCCGGCAGCTCCTGGAACTTGCGGACCGAGACAGACGAGGGCGGCTGGGCTTCGGCCAAGCACGGGCGGGCGAGGAGCAGCGGCTGCGCGCGCGCGAGGAGCGACGAACGACGACGGCGTGCGGCGGCTCCAGGCGACGTGCGGCTTCTCCTCTGAAATTTCTGGGTTTGAAAAACACCAGCAAGAGGAAGAAGAAGCTGTTCGAACAGCAGCAGGAGGGGAGGGAGGAAGGCGGAGGCGCGGCTGGACGTGCGACGGCCTCCGGTGGGCTTACGGCGGCATTCCGGCGGCTGCTGGAGGCGTCTTCGGCTGGCTGGGTTTTCAAAGAAGAAGAAGAATGAAGAAGATGGAGAGGAGCCGAAGGAGTCGCACGGATGGGAGAGGGAGGAGAGAGAAGGGAGGGGGAGGCAATTCCTTTTCTTTTTCACTTTATTTAATCCCCCAAAAAGGCCCACCATGACATCACTTGATGATGTCATGTTCCACTATCTCCAATTTCTCACAATCTTAGTCCAATGGGTCCAATTTCTTTTTCCGCCGTGGCATAAAATCTCGTACACTTAATTCAATCAATTCTCAATCAATTCCATCCAATTGAAGCTCAATTAAATTAACCCATGTGTCCTCAACCTTCTTATGACTTTTCCCCATCAAATGGTCCAACTTGCTTCCCAAAGATTCGACCAAAAACGGCCCTCTGACAATCTCGAACAAAACGGCCTTACTTTGCTTTTCCGCCAAAATCTCGGTTTGTAGAAAAAAAAAATCTTCTGAAGATGAATCGACGTTCCTCGAATGAATTGTGACTTGGCAGAACTCTTAATTTCTGAATTCGGGTTCGATTTCACGGTTAATTTCAATTCAACGCGAATTTAGTGCGTCCTAATCTACCGGGTAGCTTTTAGGAAATTTTCTTGCATTTGACTTGTGGTTGATTATTCTCAAGCCACAAAGTACATCTTCGATACATTGGCGACTCTCAATTGTCGTAGAAATCTCAAGGTTTCAAATACGGACACGGGGTGTCGAAATGACGAAATAATCGGTCTAGTGCCAATCGACAAGAATTGTGCAATTAGGTGGAATCACCCACACTTAATCACATACCTTTGTCGAGTCAACCTATCTCCGATTTCTAATCGATCTTACTGTGTCGTAATGATCTCTTGTAGATTTGCACGGTCGAGCAGTCGTTTCCTGGTCGAATTCTCAAGTCTAATGCGTTAAAATTCCTTAACGACTTCACCCGGATAGACTAGTTATCCCATGAGTGATCAGTTCAGGGAAAAGAACTATAAATGCGTCGATGAAATGCCCAACTATTTTGATCGAAATCAGAACCTGGATTTCAGGATGTCACAGCTCAACGCTCCAGCTCCTCCTTTCTTGAAAGTCCTGGCCGCCTCCACGTTTCCTTGAGCCCAGCAACCACACGTCCTCCACCACCGAGTCAACCCAGCAGAACATCCCCCGACATCAACCCCTTCCCTCGTCCGTTTTCCCTCTCCATTCCAGCGACATTTTCGGCAGCCACCACCCACCGAAGGACACCCTCATCTCACGCTTCCACACCGGCAGCCGAGCAGCCCCACCGACCCACCAACTTCGCAGAAAGCTCCGCCCGCAACCTCCACCGAAACCAGCCCAAGCCGAGGCTCTCAACTCCACTGAGTAGCCCCGCCAGCACCACCACCAGCAGGCCACGATTCAGCTTTCCGTGGAGCCAAGACAATCCTTGGCCGTGGACTGGAGGGCCTTTTTCGGGCCCTCCCGACCTTCCTTTGGCACCGCCGTAGGCCCAAGTTTCAGTCGCTATCGTGCCATCGTCGCCGTGAACTAGTTTATCTGCTAACCCGATGAGTTTATGTCCTAAACTCTTATTAGGGTGCTAATTATGCTAAGGGTGGTTTAATTAGCCTAATGAGGGTTTAGTTAGCCTAAGCAAGGTTAGAGTAAATTAGTTAGTTTAGTTATTTAATTAGATCTCGTAATTAGATTAATTTAGCAATTAGGTGGTTAGATTAGCTTAGGTAGATTAATAAATGATTTATTTAATTAATTTTCATATATTTAATTATTTATTAATTATCAGAAATTACAATGGGATGGTCGGTCATTAAAATTTTGTGTTGATTGTCACAATGTAATCAGTTTGTGCAATTGAATGCTGATTTGTGCAATTGAGTGATGATTGTTAATTTTGAGTTAATTTTGAGTTTTTATTTCAAAATTATGAATTTTTGGTAGTTAATTAGAAAATACTGGGTGTCGAGTTTTGACACATTTTTAAGTACTATATCAAATAGTGGGATTTTAAAAGGAATGATATCAATTTTTAAAGTTTGATTTGACCATGTACCCATACACGATTATTTTCATCGGATGTTTTTAATACAACGAAAATAGGACAAGTGCATTATTTTAATTGAAACATTTGAGTGCAATGCACGGTGTCCTTGGTTGAAATTGAATGATCGTGTGATGGTTAAAGAACCCGTCCCCAATGTGCGTCAGGTGAATGTTACCACTATATGGGATGCCCTTATTAAGGGATGCCAAATCGCGGTAGAGGCCGGACCGAAGCTCCTTCAGGAACGCCATCCTCGATGTGCGTCGGGTGGACATTGCCGTGCTCAAGGGATGAGACGAAGCCTGGCTACGCTAGAAGACCAATGTGCGTCGGGTAGAACTGCATGTGTGGGTAGTAATCAATTAGAATGCGTAATTGATTGACATAAATACGTCTGATTATGGGACAAAATTGTGTGGCACGGTATGGGATGTGTCATAACGATTTGATCTTATAATCGAGACCCATGTAATTATCTGAGATATAAGTGAGACATTCCAATTGATATGTGCAATCCCTATATGCATCTGTGATATAAATTGTACCGACGTGCATAAAGGAACTGAGACGAGGTGAGTCTTTTGTGATGTGTGATTAGACTACTTCTAGGCGTATTACCTTCCTAATTAAGGTTTAGGGCGTAAACTCACTAAGATTTATATCTCACCTCGTCATGGGTTACCATTTTCAGGTCCCTAGTGAGAAGAACTTGAAACTTGAGGCAGAAGGGTCAGGAGCATGGGTGGCTTAGTAGTTATTTTTGATGGACCTCCTGTGTATAAACTATAGGTCGACCGGGCTATAGATGAAGTATATTTTGTATACTTGGATGTCCTACTTTTCTATCCCATATTTATTTTATCTGGAGATTTGTTTATTTGCTTCCGCATGTGTAATAAAATGAATGGGTCGGTGACACGTCCTAGGACGTCGCAAATTTTATTGACCACCGAGGGATGTGCGCACGCTCAAGGTTCGGAACGTGACACATTTTCTCTTTCATCTTTTGTTTTGGCTTGCTTATGTTTTTAAGTAGCTATGGAACAAGCTCCATGAAGTGCACAGAGAATCATATTAAATATTGAAAACGTGATTGTACAAAAATTGCTTCATTTACCTAAAGAAAGGCTAAACCTTCTCTTCCTCGATCTCCTCTCGCTCCCACAATATATTCAGTCCCACCTCTCTCCCTCCTCACAGTCACAGACACCATTTACAAACCAAAGCCACCGACCCCTTGCTTCTGTAAAACCATGGGCAAGCAAAACGACGACGTTACTATTGGCTCCAGTGACTTCAAGCTTGTTGGCTTCTCCAACTTTGTCCAATCCAACCCTTAGTCTGACCTCTTCCTTATTTGATGCTTCCACCACGTCGAGTTATGGTGCACTGATGCCACCAACACCTCCCGTCGCTTCTCCTGGGGCCTCGGCATGCCTGTCGTCGCCAAGTCCGACCTCTCCATTAGCAATGCCACCCATGCGTCCTATCTCTGCCACTCCGGCGACCTCTGCTTCCTCTTCGCTGCTCCTTATTCCCCCTTCGTTGCCACCTCCAATGCCCTCGACCCCTCCTCCATGGCCTCCATCCCCTCATTCTCCTACTTCGCTTGTGTCGCCTTTGCTGCTGAGCATAGCCTTGCTATCCGGGCCATTGCCATCGAGTTCGAGGACACTAACGCTGCCTTCCACATTGGCGTCACCCGTGGCACCAGGCCAGTCTCCCCACTAATTGTCCTCGATGGTGCTGCCACCATTGCTGAGGTCCACCTCTACAAGCACGTCGTCCTCCGCCATGTCAGCTACAAAATCGTGGCCTCCGATCATGACAACTCCTCTCCCAACTCTTGGTTCCTACCTTGGTTCGAGCTAACGAACGAGGTCTCCTCCTTCCCTCTAAACTTTGGAATCTGTAGGAAGGAAGTCGGCGGAAGACAACTTACTTGTTTCCGATGCGCAGTCAACAATTTACTCCAGAACGATTGTTGAATTGCGGATGAATCATGAACAATAATACCTTACGTTGGTCTGAATGTAATCACGAGGAAAACATCTAATTTCCATAACGTAAATGCCAATCATTTTGTTCTCGTAAAGGAGAAATGGAACACGTTCTTTTTCTTTGATGGAAAGGGGACAAGAAAATGAGAGAATTTCTAAGCATATGTTCTGCCAACCGTGCCAACGGTTATCTTCAGAAGACTTTTATACATCTCCATTCATACCCTTTCAAAGGGTGTCTTTCCATGGTAGCATATCAAGACGAAATGATGCGTTCTCATCGCACCCCATCATGGACGTACTAATTAAGTATAACATCTCCCACTCGGACATGATGGGCTTAATAGTGCTCTATCAAGAATATAAGGCATTCAACATTCATCAACTTTACAAAACAATTCATACTGGCAAGTAAGTCATGCAACTAGTGAGTACACCTACTCTTGGGAGCTCAAACTATGCATCTGTTAGAGATAACATAATGACTACAACCCTAAAAAGAAATAAACAATCAATGTCTCATAGTGTCTCAGACATATTTTGTTACATCAATTCAAGTATACATATTCCTTAAAGGCTATAGTTAACTATTCTCAAAACACCTTGTATTTACAATTATATCTGCAATCACCGAAAGCGATATAATTGGTTGACTAGTAAATACATGTTTTAGATGTAGAACAACAATAGTCTTCCTTCGCACTCATGTCTCTCTCTATTTCAAAATAACTGCTTTCCTAGACACGTCTCATACAGTCATATCTATTCATGACTGCTGCTAACATGCTAAAGTAGCAACATTGATATTTCACTTTGAGAACATAGTCAGAAGTAATATAGGGCACAAAATGAGGTAAATTATAAATTACCTCAAGAGCTCACACAATGAGTAAATAGGGATAACTTTACCCATCTTTCCTTATCGGTCGTACAATGCACATGTAGTATGAATTACATGCTATAATTGATTTCTCTTTCTATAAGAGCGTATGTCATTTATTAAATATATCAACTATACGAATCTTAGCCTAAACATAGTCACGTGCTTTTCACATACTCATGTTTAGCTTGAGTGCTACATCAGCTCGTTTTCTATAGCGCCCAATTAAGTACTTGCATCTAACATTTTTCAAGCATACATAATTGTTGGACTATCATGTTCGGTCTTATTATAAACAAATAATAGACCTCATCTTGACTCCAATCAATGCGACATACTATTTAATGTACTAAACTTGCCCTTCATCATTTATTTGTACATAACGTCTCATCTCAACGTGCTAACTATAACACTTGAGGTGATTGCTCGTGTGAGTAAGCCAATCATTACCTACTGACATACTTCTTAATAATATATGTGTGCATGTGCTAGTCTCATAATGTATTTGTACTTATTTGATAAAATATCAAGTCACTAATAAATAAACAAGTACAATACATATGTCCACAAATACATAAACCAATGATCCTCTACAATAACACATATCACATTCTACGTAATCCTAGTGACATCCTGTGGGTCAAGAATATGTCTCTAAGAACAGTCTTCGTAAATGGATCAGCAACCATTCTATTGGTTGAAATATATTGTAGGATCACTTCTTTCTACGCTATTATATCTCTTATGAAGTTGTTCTTTATATCAATGTGCTTCGTCCTTCCATGATATTTAGGATCCTTCACATAGACAATGGCTGCTTAACTATCGCAATGAACTATCACCAGTCATGGAACCTTAGTGACAATGGCTAAATTTTCCAATGAACGTTTTAGCCATACTGCTTCTTGCATTACAGCAGAACATAATAAATTCTGCCTCCATCGTAAACAAGGCCGTGCATGTCTGTTTCTTGCTATTCCAAGAAATTGCACCTCCATTGAGCAAGAACGCATATCCAGAAGTCGATTTACGCTCATCGAGACCTCCACCCTAATCAGTATCTGAATAGCCTAATAGGCATAAATCATTCCCTTGTTAACAAAGTCGATAGTCCATAGTGCCTTTTAAATATCTTAGTATCCTCTTCACTGCTTTCCAGTGTGCTTGACCAGGATTTGATTGATATCGGCTCACCAATCTCACGGCATAACATATGTTGGGTCAAGTACACATCATAACATACATCAAACTTCCGACCGCACTAGCGTAAGGAACAATTTCCATCACTTTAATTTCTTATGGAGTCTTAGAGCACATCTTAGTACCCTTGCATGACAGGGGTATCAATGAGATTATAGTATTGCATATTGAAGCGTTCAAGAATCTTAATTATATAAGACTCTTGTGATAAAGTAAGGAGTTTCCTTGATCGATCTCTTTCGATCTTAACTCCTAATATATAAGCAGCTTCTCCCATGCCCTTCATTTCAAAATTGGAGGACAACCATTCTTTTATGGTGAAAACCAAAACCTTGTCATTTCCAGCCAATAGAATATCGTCCACATAAAGTGATAAAATCACAAATTTATCTTCGGACCGCTTGACTTATACACAGTGATCTTCTTCAATCATCGTGAAACCAAAAGTCATCATGGCTCGATGAAAACAAAGATACCACTGTCTAAATGATTGCTTAAAGCCATATATTAAGCAATGAAGCTTGCATACTATATCCTTTTGACGTTTAACTATGAAACTTATTGGCTGCTTCATCTAGATTTCCCCATCTAGTTCTCCATTGAAAAATGCCGTCTTTACATCCATTTAATGTAATTCAAGGTCCAAATGTGCAACGATGGCTAGAATAAGGCATATTGAGGCAAACCTTATAACTGGTTAAAATGTTTCCTCATAGTCTATACCCTCTTGTTGAGTATAACCTTTTGCCACAAGGTGAACCTTATACTTTTCAATAGATCCATCTGCCCTTCGCTTAATCTTGAAGACCCATTTGTTTCCAATGGCCTTGCGATAGGGTGGTAGATCAACCAAGTCCCAAACGTGATTTGCCCTCATAGACTCCATCTCATCTTCCAAAACTTTTCTCCATTCTTCCTTATCAAAAGATGAGAGAGTCTCTTAATCAGTCTTTGGCTCGGCATCATCTTTCTAAGCAATCATCAATGCTTCCCCTTCAATCTCAAAACGACGATGATGAATACTTTTATGATTACTTTTATGCAACTGAATTTCTCTTGAATTTAGTTCTCCAGATGATGCAACACTCCTATTAGGTCTTGCATGTTGAGATAAATCTTCATTTCCCTCTAAAACATCAGTAGGTGTGTTATTAAGATCTTTCATCTAATATAATTGGAAGTCTTTATCAATCTCACCTCTACTAGGAAAATCATTCTCCAAGAACGTGACATCTCATAACTCCTTTTCAGTCACAATTCCATCAACTTGTTCACCCAAAAACTTGTACCCTTTGGAGTGTTCAGAATATCTTATAAAGATACTTTTTTTTCCTCTAGGACCTAATTTGCCATATTTATGGGAAGAATCATGAACGTAAGCTGCACATCCCATGGATGTAGATTATTTAAGTCTGGTTTCCTACCTGTCCATAATTCATAAAAAATGAAAGTGACCGATTTTGAGGGTACTCAATTAAGTACATAGGCAGCAGTCAATAACGCATCTCCCCAATAGAAAATAGGTAAATTTATTTATGCCATCATAAACGTAACTATTTCCAATATGGTTCTATTCTTCTCTCAGCTACCCCATTTTGTTGTGGAGTACTAGGAATAGTCAATTGTCGTATAAATCTCTTTTCATCACAAAAAGCCTTAAATTGCTCAAATAGATACTCACATCCACGATCGGTTCTCAATGCTTTTATTATTTTGTTCAATTGATTCTCTACCATCACTATATATCATCTAAAACAGTTTAATGTTTCTAACTTATGGGAGATCAGAAAAACATAACTGAAGCGCGTGAAGTCATCTACGAAAGTGATGAAATATGAGGTTCCATGCCTCGCCCTCACATTCAAAAGACCACAAATGTCAAAATGTATGAGTTGCAATGGAAATTCGACTCTAGTCCCTTTACCAAATGGGTCAAACAAAATCAAATCTGCAAAAGGTTAAATTCAAAAGTAAAAGTTCAAAAATAAATCTGTACATTCTCCCTTTTTTTTTTGTCAACAGCAAAAAATGGAGAAATTCACAATAGAAAAGATATAAATGGAATCAAGATTGTTGAGGAACTTGAACTAATTGGAAATCCCCCTTGGACTACACTACCTCTTCAACCTTCTGGCACTAGAGATGAACATTCTCGACTTGAGTCTGAACAGTCTTCAGAATCCGAAAGTCTGATCATTCTTAGCCACAGTTTGAGAAACTTGTTGATTCAGAGTCTATACCTGAGTGTCCAAAGACTATATCTTTCTAGTGTGAAAATCAAAGGAGGATCTCAAGGCATTGTGAAGTTTCTGGATCTCAATCTCCATAGCGTATTGCTAAGCTTTTACCTCCAAAAAGAGTTCTATCATCCTTGGATAGTCACCGGTTGGTTTAGTCTGCGCACTAGCTTCGGCAAATTGATTTCGTGGAGAGTCCAGAGATGAGTGAACATCAACTTGTCTAGTTCCAAGAGTTGGAGTAGATTCTTCAATGTCAGCTTCAGAAAATTGAGAAGCATAGACATCCTCTAGGTCCGCAGGAGATCAACTTATGCCATCACTCGCAAAATGAGGAGAAGAAGTCATTGTTTTCTCAACATCTTCCCTTGTTTTTGTGCCTATAGGTGGAGAAGGGATTTCTTCTTTTTGTGTCTTCTCGTGTTCAGAACGAGAGTGATGTTCTTTCTCTGTTCGTATTCCTACTGTCCCACTCCTAGTTGCTTCTGAATCTTCTGACAATGTGATCGCAACTATATCTGCGTAAGAGTCATCCTCGCCTTTCTATCCTGAATGACCTTCTTCTTCTGCTTCAACTTCTCCTATTTCTTCTTATTCCTTCTCTGTTTCTTCTCCTTCTTCTTGCTCTATTTCTTCTCTGTCTCCTCCTTCCTTGTCCTTTGGTTGCTCAAAACCAACAAAACCTTGAAGATTCTTTAAGGCAATTGTAGAAATTGTAAGATCATCTTCATCCTCTTCATTCTGCAGGATGAGGGATCTTCTCTTCTTGACAGGTTCTTTCACAACTTCCTTGCGTTTTCTTTGTCTTGCAACAAAATCTTCATTCATTTTGCTTAAGGACTCCTTCTTCAAGTGCTCAATAGCTTTGTTCAAATCCTTCAATCGCATCTTTGAAACCATCTTCAGCCTTATGACCATAGGAGCAACAATTCGAGAGCAAAGAGAGGCTGGAAACTAGATCTGAAAAAGTCTAAACAATTTTGTAACTAGCGCTGAATAAGGCAATTGTCCCTTATCCTTCACAATAGTCCTATACATGTGCATCAGGATAGTATGAGGGAATGAAAATCTCTTCCCATTGCAAATAGCAAACATCAATCTTGCTTCAAATTTGGAAACATTTGTTTTTGATGCAGCGTTTGGTCTAATGCAATTAATAACAACTTTGTGCAACAAAATGTTCAAGGATGACAGTCCGGAATAAGTGATGCTTCCTTTTGGTAATCTGTCCTTGACAAGAAACCTTGTTGCTTGACCAACTGAGACATTGATGGGTTGAAAACCACTCCTTTCCACCCCAAGTATGTCTGTTAGTGTGTCAACATCCACCACATAGGCTAAGTCACTCACTGTAAATTGGATTCTATTCTAGTCAAGAAAAGACAAATTCAAATAGAAAAATGCAATCAATTTAGGATATGCAACTACTATCTCAGAATAGAAATTCTCGAGTTGAAGGAAAGCCAATTTTTCCCTTAAGTTCACCTCGATTGAATCTAGAAAGTCAAAATCAACAGTTCGAGGGTTCATCACCCCCTCTCTTAGGCATTTAGTTGTAAACATTTTTGTGTTCCTTAGAACGAAAGAGTTTCGTTCTATCACCCAGTTCATTAGCCGCCACACCCATTCTGGGTTGAAAGTTCGAAAACATCCTTTTATCATCATCCTTGTTTTCAGGATGCTCAGCACTGAACCTAGGGTCAGCAGGAAAGTTAAGAAAAGCTTCATTTGTCGCTCCTTTCAGCATTATTCCTAATCGTTCCATCATTCTCAAAAACAACGTTTCATTCTTATGCTCGTGTTCTCTTAGAAAATCAGTAATAAATGACATTAGGGAACCACCCTGTTTTAGATGACCATAAAGCTTATAAAGAACCCGAGGGTTAAAGTTCTGATAGAAATAGCATCTTGCTCGACTTCCTCTACCAATGGTTGGCACAGAGGATTCCGTGGAGACTTGTACAGAGATTGTTGCGGAGAGTCTTCTTCAGTGAGATCGAAATGTGACTGCCCTTCTGACACATTCCGAGGCCCTTTGCTCGCAATCCAAGAGGATTTCCTTTGGTAAGACATCTTTGCAAGCTTAGAGGATTTCACAGACAAGTTCGAGTAGAGAAAAGATGGAAGCTTGTAGAGCAAACTTGAGAGCAAAAGTTGAGGGAGTAGAGAGTCTATATTTTAGGGTTTTGAAGCAGTTTGTTCGAATGAAATACAAAAGGGTATATAAAGAGAATGGAATTGGGTACTTGAAACGTCACAATAAAATGCCTTTCCAGAACAATTTTAAAAAGGTAACTTCCAAAAATTCCAAAACCGAAAATTTTCAAAGAAATAATTATTTCTAAAAATAAATTAGGCAAGCGACGATTCAGATAATCATACATTTTCATTCCCAAAATTAAAATTCTTAAATTCGAGACATTCTCTTACTGAAGTAGCTTCTGGACATTTTGAGTTTGACCAACTTCAGACTTTACTCCAAATGAGAAGTAATAATCAATTCGGTGCCCCATTTTGGACATGATCCCTTATGAAATGGTGTCGAATCTCTATATGCTTTGCCCTTGAATGAAGAATTGGGTTCTTTGTGCAATTTATAGCACTAGTGTTGTCGCATCTAATCTCAGTACACGATTCTTCAATTCCAAAATGTCTCAATTGTTGTCTTATTCATAGGATTTTAGAGCAACAACTCCTAAGAGCAACATACTCTGCTTCTGCTATTGATAAAGTTACAGTACTTAGCTTTCTTGAGAACCAAGATACCAGCATATTTCCAGCAGTTGACAGGTTCCAAAAGTGTTCTTTCTATTCATTTTACAACCGGCTAAATCAGCGTCTGAATATCCAAGAAGAGTAAAGTCTCATTATTTCGGATACCACAAACCCAACTTTAGAGAAGTCGCCACATATTTAATGATGTGTTTTGTAGCACTTAAATGAGATTCTCTAGATCAGACAAAAATCTAGCACAAATGCAAACATTGAAAAAAATATTTAGTCTAGAAGCAGTTTGGTAGAGAAGTGAACCGATTATGCTTCTGTATAGCTTTTGATCTACTTTCTTCCCTTTTCATCCTTGTCCAGTTTCAAAGAGCTCGACATTGGTGTCTCTATCTTTTTGCAATTCTCCAATCCAAACTTCTTGATGAATGAATATTCCTTTCTTTGATTGTCTGACTTGTAATCCTAGAAAGAATATTAACTCACCCATCATGCTCATTTCGAATTTTATTTTTTTTGGTAAGTATGCTCATTTTGAATTCATCCAGCATAGTTCTAGAAAATTTCTTGCACAGACTTTCATTAGGAAAACCAAGAATAATATCATCTATATAAATTTGTACGAGCAGAAAATCTTTTCCTTCTCTTTTTATAAACAAGGTAGTATCAACATTTCCCTTTTTCAAAACCATTTTGAATTAAAAACTTATGTAACCTTTCATACCAGGCTTGAGGTGTTCGCTTCAGTCCATATAAGGCATTTTTCAATCTGTAGATTGAGTCTGGTTTCTTTGGATTTTCAAATTCAGGTGGTTGTTTTACATAGACTTCTTCTTGTATGAATCCATTCAAAAATACACTTTTGACATCAATCTGGAATAACTTGAAAAAAAAAATTGGTAAAATAAGCAATATATAAATGGGGAGGAACAAAAAGTACAAAACGATCCGGCTTCAAAAACTTGCACTCAAGATGAACAGGCTCATTATGAGTGGAAGGAAGCCAAGAAAGAGGCCAAGTGGCAAGAGCAAGAAAAGAAAAGAAAGAGACCCAAACGGCATGAACAACCGCCAGACAAGCACAACGACACGAAGACCCACATTGGTCGATCTAGAGACGATTAGTCACCTAAGAGGGAAACGTGCGAAGCAAAGATACTCGGATCCATGTCCTAGCTGCACTGTAGTCTCCTAATCCTGAAGGAATCTTCCACATCCCTGAAAGAGAGTGCCTTATCTTTGACCACTTTGAGGAGATGATTCTTCATGGCCGGAATGGAAAGCGACTCGTCTCTAAAGAGAATATTGTTCCTATTCCTCCAAATGATATGACAAAGAGCGCCAAAAGAAAACCGCGCCATGTTTTTGAAGAAGTCCTTGCCCACAAGAAAGGTTGTGGCCCAAAGGAGATTTTCATCCCAAAAATAACTTGAAATTTTTATAATAAGTAAAAGTAACTAATAATCTAATTGCTTCTAACCTCGCTACTGGTGCATAGGTCTCGTCATAGTCTAACCCTTCTCCCTATGTATATCCTTTTGCCATAAGTCTTGCTTTGTTTCTGACCACTTTTCCTTTCCCATCCATCTTGTTCCCGAAAATCCACTTTGTTCCAATCATAGATTTTCCTTCGGGTTTTGGAATCAGCTCCCATACATCATTGATGCTGAATTGTCTAAGTTCTTCTTGCATAGCTTCTATCCAGCTTTCATCAAATAGGGCTTCGTCCACACCTTTTGATTCCATTTTAGAAACAAGTGCTAGAGCACTAGACTCTTCTCTTCTTTTGGATTTGGTGCAAATTCCTTTATCAATGCTACCAATGATGAGTTCTTTGGGATGACTTGACTTGTACTTCCAGTTGCTGTTTAGTCTGAGAGTTTGTTCATCCTCTACTTCATTTGAATCTTCTCGTTCTGCTTGTTGTTGGTCTCTAGAAGTCTGAACCTCTTCAGGGGAAGTAGACTTTGTAAAGTCTGGAACAAGTTCAGACTCTTCAAGTTGAGTCTAGTCTAGTAGATTTTGCACATAATCTTGAAACTTGATGTTCATAGATTCTTCTACAGATTGAGTCTTCTTGTTAAAAACCCCGTAAGCTTTGCTTGAAGTCAAATAGCCAAGAAAGATTCATTCATCTGATTTCTCCTCGAACTTTCCAGATCGATCATTCGCATTCTTCAAAATAAAACATTTACAGGCAAAGACATAAAAGTAGGAAACAATAAGTTTCTTTTCTTTATATACTTCATAAGGAGTTTTCTCTAGGATATGTCTCAAGAATGCTCTGTTGATAATATAGCAAGCAGCGGAGACTGCTTCGCCCAAAATCGAGAGGATATCTTGCTCTCTATCAAAAGAGTTATGGCCATCTCCTGTAATGATTAGTTCTTCCTTTCCACAACCCCATTTTGTTCTGGAGTGTATGGAGAAAAGAAAACATGTTGAAAACCAGATTCATCACAGAACTTCACAAAGTCCTGATTTTCAAACTCACCTCCATGGTCAGTTCGCAAGCTCGAAATAGCGTAACCCTTTTCATTCCGAACTTTTTTTGCAAACTTTGAGAAATAAAAAAAGGCTTCAAACTTACTTGCTAAAAAGTAGACTCAAGTTAAGTGAGAGTAATCATCCACGTTTACTAAGCAATATTTCTTTCCACCAATACTTTGAGTTCTGGTTGGCCAAAGAGGTCCATATGAAGAAGTTGCAGAGCTCAACTGGTAGAAACTTGATTCACAGGTTTGACAGAGCTTCTAACTTGTTTTCCCAAGACATAGGGAGTGCATAACTCATTCTTTTGGTAAGTCAGATTAAAAAGTCCTCAAACAAGC